>OY390709.1:18306425-19518986 GCA_959613345.1 Tolmerus cingulatus | reverse complement strand
TAAAACTTAAATAAAAACTGATATTAGTCCCTACAGTTCTTGTATTTGTTTTTCAGAGCAATAAGCAATTAAGCATTGTTTGACCTTGCCTCATCTTCATTTAAAATCAATAATAACATCTACAAAAACAAGCAGTTTTTTAGAAGATTAAATGTTACGTATCCGAACGAATACATAATAGGCACATGAAAAACGGAAAACATGAAAATTCGAAATTCTAGTAAATCCAGTAGTGATTTTGTTTTCTTGGTTTTGCTGTATGTGATATATTAGCCTTCACTATTGCTTCTTGTAAACAAAATTTTTAAATATAGAAATGTAAATATAAAAAATATTATCGAATTATTTGAACTTATATTTTCCTTTTTATCCTATATTATACTAGACAAAACGGGTTCGCACATTTTCAATTCAGACCATCTTGCTATTTATTTGACATCTTATTTTGTGAACCGCAGATGAATAAACTTTGCCGGTCAACATTAAAACATTTTTTAAAACCTTAATTAATTTGTTGATTTTTACCTTTTAAAATTTCTAAAACTAGCAAAAGCTCCAGTATAGATTAGTATTTGTTTTTTTCCTTTTTTGTTATTAGAGAAATTACCAATTTGAATGATAGAAAAATCGTGAACGTTTTTCTTTTTTTATAAAATTTATAAAGCGTCGACACCTTATCGGAAACTTGTATTAACCAATATTTAAAATAATTATGGACGAATTTCGAATTTTTTGCCTTCCCCAAATGTTGATCTTTTGACTGGAAACAATAAATCATATAAGTGCAAAAACACTACACTTAATTCTGTAGAAACTAATATCATAAAATCACAATTTACTTATTTGAACAAATTTAACGTTTCATAGATCGTTTAAAAGATCTCAAAAACAATAAAAAATTGAAAGCTTAAGTAATCACCAATTCGCTTAAAGTCAAAACCTAGGAAGAACATAAAGGAAATAAATATACGTTTCATTCGTATTTCCTCGTCTCTCTTTCAATATTTATAATATTTAAAGGCCGTATTTATTTGTTTAATCCAAAAATCTTATTTCTCTGCTAACTGGGCAGCTTCGTTTAATGGCTCCTTGTGGTAAAGTAGCATCCATTCAGCCTCAGATCTGTCCTGCTCCAGACAATTTTATCTTCTACTATATTTTACTTGGAGCTGTTATAAGTTTTTTTTGTATTTTTGCTTTTATTATTAACTTATTCTAGACTTTGTGTATATAAAAATTACTTTTTTCCACTTTGTCATTTTGTTTCACTCTACGTTTCAATTTCATCCGTACTCTCTAAATATAAATTTTATATATAATTTTAGCCTTAATAGTAGAATGTCACAAGTTTAGGTTTCTTAAGACTATATATATGCTTGTGAAAATATAAAATATCGCTCTTGTCTTTCTTTCACAACACTGCACGCGCGTGATTCTTTTTGGTTGCAGCTCACTCAAATAAAGAGGGTTGCATTTTATACTTTTTATTCCTTTGGATTTATACTTTTGTCATATTTTTATCAATTCGTGTTTTTCCAACTGTTTTTTAATTTTTTATCTTTAAATTAGCCACAAGCATATCCTTCAATAAATCTTGACCAAACTAATTTTATTTTCCTGTTCAATTGTTATGCATCACTTGTGTTCCTCCAACGCTATGTGATATCTTTCTAATTAAACCCAATTTCATAACAGGAATAAAAAAACGGACTTCAGGATAAATACTGAAAATACGATGTTATTTAAACTACTATTGCGTGTTAAACTTTAGCTCATTAACTGAATTATAAAAGCCAGTCTACGTGTTAGAAAAATGAAATTTAGACTTTTGTGGGTTTATGATAAAGTAAGGAAGGTCAACAATTTGTAGCCAATAACAATTTATGCTTGTGAAGTTACAGATATAAAAAAAAGCTAAAATAATTTTCTGTCCTATGCACTATGAGAACAGGCCAAAAAAAAACAAGTTAAAAACGCATTTAGAAATATCGCTCAAGATCATTCGAATTATTCGAGGTTTTTTCTTAAGGCGGGAGTAAATATAGTAAAAAGTTGCGACACACAAGCGAGATATAGCAATTGAATTCCAACATCAAACATTAGATGGCCATTAAATGAGTTTTCATTCCATAAACTTGCATTGTCGTCTAAAATACAATAAAAAATCCTCCTGAACCCCTTCTCTATCCATTTGACATAGCTCCCGCTAATATTTTGCTCAGAAAGGGACACCTGCTTGTTATTTGGTGAGTTTCCTTTATATTTATTCTTAGAAAAAAATCGGCAGACAAATGTTTCATCACAATTAAAAATAAACTGAAGTTCCACGAGGAAAGTAAAACAATTTAAGAAAATTAAACTGGAACACATTCTACCTTCCAGTGTGTACAATAATAAAACAAAAAAAAAACAAAGAAATGTGCGAAAGAACAAAAACTATATGGATAGTTCGAAAACTTTAAAAAAATTGCAAACCTCGCGAATTTTTTTTGTTTTTTGTTTACTGATTATTCAAATAGCCTTTTGTCGTGGGTTCACTCAATGGCTCGTGGTCCATCAATTGGCATTGCATGCAGCACTTCGTCCAGTATTTGCAGAGCCCGATGCAGGTGCACTTCCACCCAACAAGGAGTCTCTTTAATCGATTGTCTTGGATAATCAGGTCCCCAACCTTTAACAAAGCTCAATCTTAAAATACATAGCCGGCGCAAGTCATCAACACCAATTCCCGCAGCAGCTGTTAAGCCTAATATGAAAAAATTTGATTACTTTTAAAAGAGATTTAATGAAGGAATCATACTTCTTGGCGGTGCCCCAATTTGCGAACTTGGAAGTCCAGCTACCGCTGCAGCTTGAGCAGCAGCAGCTGCTTGAGCGTTAGCGGCCAACGATTGCATCTGTCTATGGCATTGTCTCAAATCGAAAACCTATTAGAAAAATTTATTTGGGATCAGCTATCGTTAACAATTGAAAGCGTTGGCATAGTGAAAAGATAAAAGTCGTCTATCAACATTGTATAGTACCACCCGAAAAATGTCTTACACACTGGTAAGACTTTGAAATTACCTTTATACAAGCAGCGGGATAAATTTTATGAACAGCATCACCAGGTGTTCTACCTGCTTCCCTATCTAGATAATAACTCTGTACAAAAACGGAATTGTCACTAAGACACCTCAACCACACATCACCTTCACCACGCAGGTCTAATTGCACTCCTTTGCCAATATGTAGTCTAAACAAAAACACTAATATTAAAAAGCTATCTTTAAGAAAATAATAAATAAGGACCATACCGTGCTCGCTCACTTTGCTCCGTCCTGTGAACATTACTGAGCGCTCCCAAACAAAATCTATTCCCACCCGAGGGGTCCACATATCCATCAATAATAACATTTGGTTTCGAGGAGGGTACTTTAAAAGTTTCTCCCACCTGTGTATCTAGTTCGAAATATGCAATTGAGCACCAATACTCAGGAGGTGGTTGTCTAGAGAGAAGTCTTGGCTGCCCTGGCATTTCACCTGGCATTGGAGCATTCCCTATAATTATTCATCTCTTTTATTACTGAAACTCTTTAGATATTAATAAACTTACAATAGCCAGCATGATGAGATCTGGGATCAGGTGGTTGCATTGACTGTGTGTAGGTGAGGGTATTTGACCCTGTCCATGTCCCTTGAACTCCTCCGGCGGATGGAGGCTGCGTATACGTTTGCTGCTGGACCTGTGCCGAAGCATTGCTGGCGACGGTCACGTACCCGTTTTGCTGCATGTGCGGAGACACTGGTGATGTAACGACATTGTTTAAAGGTCCGGAAATTTGGTTCTCCGATGGCAACTGATCTGCCGATTGGCCTGAATAGTACGGACCACTTTGACCAGATCCAGTCTGCTGCTGGGACTGTGTAGGATCATTTTGTGTTGGTTGCGCCAGATGACCGCCAGCCTGTGTCACTGAAGCGGATGCTAGTGTTACTTGAATTGGAGATTGATTTGATTGAGTTGTCTGTTGTGCATTTTGGGCAGGCATAACTGTTGAATTCACTTGAATATTTCCTTGAGGAGGTAATGACATTGTATGGGGGACCGTTGCTAGAATTGATATAAACTTAATCGCATGCAAAAACAAAAAGCTGCAACTGAGAACCTACTAAACTAATATTTTAAAAAACCGAAAAGAAAATAATTCTTACAATGTGGATGAGGAGGCAACCGAGGAGGAGGAGTCATCCAAGGACTCCTAGGAGTCTCATTTGGCTCAATTTTTGGTATGGCACGGCCAGGATACATTGCACTTAATTGATTTGGATCTCCTTTGTAAATGAAATAAATAATATGAAGCGACTAAACACAACACCAGCAAAATAAAAGCAATAACAAAAAAATCACATTCAGCGCATGTAGAATCTTTTACCTGGCCCTTGCTGGTATCCATATCCCTGAGGAGCCATTGGAGCTGGATGGTGTTGGATCGTTCCAATGTCGTTTCCATCTATGTCCATTCCGCCGGTAACAACTGATCCAGCCGAATATTCGTCCTTGACTATTCTGCTTGGTCCGGACTGGAGGCTTAAGCCAGACAGATCAATTCCGGGAGACACAACCCGCTCATAGTGGTAAGGATTGACGCAGACCGAATCACACTTGAGATCAAACGCAAACTGGCAGTACTTCACATGCTTTAGTTCATTTTTGTGAAGGTCCGGCCAGCGCCAAATCCGCGCATATATGACGTGGGGAAAACCCTTGCGTCCTGCCACCTAAATAATCGCGACAATTAGTGATTCAGTAATATGTAAGGATAGCAGTTGTAAAGAAATTTGGCTGAAGTTGCAATTGGCTTTCATTATGATATCATGATTCGGAAGATTTACTACAAAATTGAAATAATGAGGCAAATTCAAACTGAAGACCGAAAAAACTCGTAGGAGAATAGAAGCAAAACAACAACAAATACTTCCTTCCATCACTTCAATTTGCTAAACGCTGCATCGAGGAGATATGTATAGTCACAGAATTTCAGAGTTCGACACTCCTGCAGCATAATTCAGGAAGTGTTACAGGGTGAAACATTAAGCCCGTTAATTTTTGCACTATTGATCTAAGGCATAGACATTTTATGATTTCTAAAGTAATCAGAGGATTTCTCCAAATCAAGTAACGAATATAGTATTTTTGGCTTTTGCTGATGATATGGTTTTTATTGTTGACTCGTCTATAATCAATCGAAAAATACTCTTTCACTTAAAAGAATTTTCAAGAACCAATGAACTAATAGTAACCACATAGAAAACTGAAATAGTTGTTTTCAATAAGGCAAGTTATGGTATTAAAAATATTAAATAGGCTAACTTTT
This sequence comes from Tolmerus cingulatus, assembly GCA_959613345.1. NCBI lineage: Eukaryota > Metazoa > Arthropoda > Insecta > Diptera > Asilidae > Tolmerus > Tolmerus cingulatus. The sequence continues at coordinate 19,513,629 of OY390709.1, read as the reverse complement.
CTCTTCATTAAAGCAGTTATTAATATTGCACCCGAGGATACTTATCTGGAAGTTGAAATTACTCAATCAGGAGATTTTGAAAAAGCAATCGAGGAATTTGCCTATGTACATAGCGAAAAAAGGATATGTTCAAACGGTCGCTATTTTGAGCAGAATTAAACAGGTTAAGTGAAATTCTTGCACTCAATTATACCATTTCCTAGTATCCTCTCTAGCCCTTTATGCTACTCCTATCTGGAATCTTAGACATCTCGAAAAGCTCGACTCAGTTCAGAATAATTATTTGAAAAGTTTATTGCACCTGCCAAAGAACACTTCCGACAATGCCGTTCGAATCGAAACACGCATTCCAAACTTAAAGGACAAAGTTTTCGTATTGATTTTCACTTTTTGGATCGCATATATGAAATACCAAACTATAGATACTCAAAAATCAGTTTTTATAGATTAAAAGATCTATCTACAAAAACATGAAATGCCAAACATAACTGGGCCAAACAGGTGCGCGAACATATGTACTTTTGAAATAATGAAATCTGAAATAATAAGTATACTTCCACTTTTTAAAAAAATGATTTTTGTCACTTGTGCGGTGAAAAGGTGATGGGACCACATTTTATGCTAAATAACTCCTTTAGAAACAGTGATTCTATTATTAACATATTGAACTCTCAGAATGCAATGATCATTCAAAAATTAAAAGTTTTTCATTGCATTACTGAAAGAATCGAATTTCTCATCAATTTATCAACGGATGCATAACGAAAAAATAAACATACAAAAGGCGGAAAACTCTTAAGAATTTGTATGCTAATTATATTATATTTCTTTATAGTTATGATTAATAAATCTACCCAAGCGCCAACGAACAATAATTACCTACTTTTGAACGTCGGTTACACGCATTTGGATACTAAATTCATATAAATATATAAATTGAACCTCAGCAGAGCACTACTACCAAACAAATCTAGAATAAACTGTAACTGAATTCTCCTGAAAAGAGCCATTCAAGCTCCAGTTATCTTAGGTGTGAAAATATTATACATATTCAAAGTGTTGCAAGCTTTCCTAAACAAAAGAAAATTGATCTACAGTTTGTGCAATAGCTTCTATTAATTTAGTTTTACCAACAAGCTATGTAAAGCATGAAAGTTCCTTTAAAATTATGTATGCATTTTTTTTTGTATGGTGATACCAGGTAATAATTTAATTCAAAGAACTCTAAATTTTAATTCGCTATATTATTCGAGCAATCAGTGTCTCTAGCAAGGAGGAGGTGCAGATGTATATTAAATTCGGGACTGAAGGTGCGATTTGAAGCCTTTACAGCATAATACAATTTAGAACAAGTTTGTTTATTAAGGACGATAATACCAGAGACAAAGGAACTGCAGTGTATTCTAGAAAACTGAACCATGAGTCACAAAGGCGACTGTAAGTTTTGTTACCTGTAATCTTCCATCCAATGTCCTCTGAATTGTGACGCATTTACTGGGATGGGCCCCATTTGTTGTGATGGCGGTTATCAGCGAATCGAGCTCGTCTCGCTTTTCCTTCAACTTTTTTACGAGGGACTCGATAGCACGCTTGGCGAATCCTTCACTTTCGCCGCCCTGCCGGTGACACATGAGAGAGTGTACAATGCTCAGGCATGCGTCAGCGGACGTCGGGGCTGTTGTTGGTGGTGGCATGGAATTCATTTCGCGGACAATTAGAGCTAAAAATTAAAAATTTCCCCCCAAAAATAGCATGTATTAAGTAGTTCGGCGTTTGGAATTACACTGCTTTGATTCAACTTACTTTCCTGTTGGGAAACATTTGTGGCGTATAAATGGCCACCAGCTGAAAGTCCGACCATTCCTGGAAAATCCTGGGAAACTCCCAGGCTGCCCCTTGCATCCACTTTGCACTTATTGTCTGTCAATCGAACACAATTAGATGTAAATCAGCGAATATTCCGCTAAATCGCACAGTGCAGCAGCAGTCTAGTCAGTACATCCAGAGATATTTTCTTTTTTGGTTTTAATTTTTTATATTTCTAATTACTAAGGGGAGAGACAACCAACAAAACTTTGAGGGGGCACACACTCAGTGGCGAAACTTCTTGTTTCCCTCTTTTTTTTACGGCCACCCAAAAGAAAACTTCTTTATGAGTAAACGCACGATTCACCGGGATAAACGTGCATCGTTTAGCCGCACAGCCACTTTTCTGTTCCACTTAAATATCTTGCATAATAACAAACTGACAGTTTTTCTACAAATAAAGCCGTGAAAACCCTGCGAAAAGACGAAAACTATTCCATCAAAACTTCTCAGCTCAACACAAACATGGCGACAAGGAATGCGTTTTTGCAGCTAGAGGGAGCTCAGTGCGCTCAGAATTTTAATTTGTTTGGATAAGCCGTTTTAATCATATTTTAATGTTTTCGAATGTTTGTAGCGTTGTCCACTAATTTAAACATTAAATTAAGTAAAATTAGAAGGAAAAAAAAACATTTATTCCTTAAATGTTGTTACAAAACTCTTAAACATTTTAGCACTGCAGGTAACACTAAACAATTTGACATTTAATGAAACATGCATAACCAAACTTTAATGTGAAAATGACAGTGGTTGTCGTAAACAAATTCTGATTTTGTGAAATAATTTTTGCAGTACAGGAGAAGCAATAGTCAAATAAAATGAGGTCGCCAACATCTCCAACGCCTTCGACCAGCGGTTCATTCCTAGGAAGTTTTGCATCACGGAGCACGTCGCCCCTTCCGCCGCCGGCCAACTATCGGGTGAGCTGCCTCTCTGCCACATCGAAGAGCTACAAATATTTGCGGCGACTGCTTAAATTTAATCAAATGGACTTTGAATTTGCCCTCTGGCAAATGTTCTATCTTTTCGTTAATCCGCAGATGGTCTACAGGAATTTCCACTACCGAAAACGTAAGTTCTTTATGCAAGAAATATTTCTCTTTAGAGACCGAGTAACTATGGATCAACATTTGAAACATTGCACACTAGCTTTATTTTTGGATTTTAGTTTTTGTACAGTGTCGCTGTAACGGAAATATAATTCTTAATGATTTATCTATAATGCGCTTCAGACTCCTTAGTGGAAAACTGATGAAGGAGATGTCTCAGAACGTCTTCTTTTGTCTTAAAACTATTGTCCCACAAATCAGGAAGTAAATTTCAATTTTAAGCAGAAGAAAGAAGTCGCTATTTAGTAAATTTAAAACTTTTTTGATTTCGTTTAAGGCTTGGTAGTAAAGTTTTGTGCAATGCTAATTTTTATACCTGTTTAGTTTCTGTCGCAGATGCTTAAAGCCCATGAATATTAAATATGTAATGCGAAAATGTAGAACCTTATATACTTTTCTCTTTCTTATTTCAAACAAATATGTACGTGAATTTTGTTTTTCAAATTATACATGTACTATACATAATTTTATTTTCATAAACCCTCGTAAATTCGGCAGGTATAATTTGATCACATGTCGCAAACCTGGTATAAGATTCAAACGGAACATTTATTATTATTTTATTATGTTTGTTCTAACTTGTATCAAAGTATGTATACATAGCGTTACCTAACATATTTCGTAACTTTAACTTTAAATTGCGCAAAATTAGTATTATTTCTTATATGTCGAGGCATTGCATTGTATATTTTAATTGCTAAATATTTCGGGTTTCTTTGGCCAATAGTAGAGTTTATTTTGATAAGGCTATAGTTCATTTTATTACGGACATTTATATTATGCAAATTATGTCTACAAAAATAAAGTTATTTTTTTTAGTACCACTCCAATTCTTCGGAAACTTTTAATTTTTCGAATTAGGCCTTTTTTAAGTTGGACAGAGTGGAGAAAATCAATATGAAAGGAAAGATTTAAGTTTAGCCCAGAATTGATTTCCCACCTTTGTCGAACCTAGAGAAAGTATCCTTCCGAAACTCAGGAGTTCCCGAAATATTGAGTGGTCCTATAAATTTGCACAGTTATGTAGGCTGTATTCATTCACTGATTCATTCGTATTTTTCAGAGACCAAAGCACAATTCGCCCGAGACGATCCAGCGTTTCTTGTACTTCTGGTTGTTTGTTTATGTGGTACGCCTTCTAAAACATTTCAAAATTAACGCAATTATACAATTTCTTTTTTTCAGTAACGTCATTGGGATTTGCTTACGTTCTCGAATTATCCTTCTGGCAGAGCATATCCCTTATATTTTATGTGGTATTCGTCGACTGTATATTCGCCGGGATCATAGTTGCTACGGGTTTTTGGGTGTTTATGAATCGATATCTAAAACAAATGAACTTCGACTCAGACATTGAATGGGGTTACGCATTTGATGTCCATTTAAACGCGTTTTTTCCTCCACTTATTTTGCTACATTTCATTCAAATCTTAATATATAATGTGATGCTCTACGATCACAATTTTCTTTCTGTTCTGATAGGGAATAGCTGTTGGCTACTCGCTCTAATGTATTACATCTATATTACTTTCTTAGGATATCACTGTGAGTACATTAATAAGTTAAGCTGTATGTATAAATAAGTTTTTTTTTTAGGCATTCTTCCTCTGGTAGAAAGAGCTAAATCAATTTTGGTCTTTGGACCAATACTCATCATCGTCTATTTCACTACTCTTATTTTGAGGTGGAACATCTCCGTAACATTTATGAATTTTTATAAATATAGAGTGTATTAGTATTTAGGTGTTATATTAACGAATTAAAAGTGTTTTCTTTTCGTATAAATTTTCGTTTCTTACCCAGGGCTTTCTCTTTTCCAATAGAAATATTGTAGGGCATCGTAGCACGTTCTAAAGTAGAACTATTCCCCTTAGAAAATGCATAGTTCTACTTACGTACCAAAGTCCAAATCTTCTCAATTGTAGAAACCAAAACAGTCCTTCAATTTTAACATTTATTTCCTAACCATCTAACTTTTCCACAAGGACTTTTTACGCGAGTTTCGTGGGTTTAACAAAGGTTCTCTTGCGCTTCATCTTCTTCCTGGTTATCTCTAACTGGTGCAGAGTAGAGTATACTTCCGCATAGATCTCCTTTTGTTCCTCATCAGGAATCGTCCTCCTATATTCCTTCATCAGATCAAACTTTTCCCAGGGTGTCACCAGTCTTTCTCGTTGTCCCTTCATTTTTTCGGTTATAAATGAGTCCGTGTCCTCGACACCTTGCAAGTTCTGCCGCTCCCATCGTTCCAGCCAAGGACGGGGTTTTAATTTTACTTTAATCGTGTTTAACGGGACTGGTGTTCCTTCTGGCAAAATTTCAGGTTCCATATTCACATCAAAAGTGCTGTACTCCGGCAGGGCGTCCCGGAGATAAAATAATTTGTCGTCGAGACGCCTTTCCAGTTTTAAAACCTCTACTTTTTGAATTGTGGGATCATACATTTCGTACTGCACCTCAACGCCTTGATGGTCGATTACATTTCGGAGGATGAAGCGAGCCCGTAGTCCACAACGATCGCGGTTTATACAGATTCCTGGAGGATATATGTATGGATTAAAATTTCTGTCGGGATTTAGATCATATTTTAAATATTACCAACAAATCTGCTAACTTTCCCGGCTGCATGAGGATCTGAGCTGGTTACCGCGAGGATGGAACCGACATAGAACTCCGGGATATCGATGTGTATGCGCCTGTCCAGCATATCCATTCGCTCCAGCTTTTCCCTGATTAAATTTCTCCATTCAAATTTTGGATCCGGGAGAAATTCGGGATAAATTAATCTGTAGTTCTTCGGTACGACTGGTTTCCGGCTGTCTTGTTGCTGGCCCTGCTGCGCGGGAGGAGCTTGCGCTTCTTGAGCTTGTCGGGTGGATTCCTTTGGGATTGTTTTTGTAGAAAATTGGGACAAGACTGGAAGGGTTTTTGGTTTTGGACAATTATTTTTAACATAATGAGAAATATACCTTTCACCCGTTGACTTTGTCGCAAAATCGCCAAATTTATGTACCGGGGAACATTCATCTTTGTTAATTTTTCGATGGTAAGGCTGTTTTGTTGCTACATAACCTCCAAGATAAACGTCAAATATTTGACATTTCTTCCTTGCAGCCTACTTCATTACTATAAATAGAAATTCATGAAAATGGTCATGTTTGCAGTAAGTTTGGTTTCAAAACTGCTACTGTAAGTTGAAGATTTTTTTAATCATTTGAGTTTACTTAAGATTTTATTATGTGGTATTGATATTATTGAAGGAATTAAAGAGCCCTATGATTTTTAGTAGTAAGGTGAGGTTTTTTTGAGAGTGTTAAAAAACAGTCTACAAACTCTTTGATTTCTGAACGTATCATCACTACTCCATGCAAAATTATACTATAAGATCAAAAAATGATGTTTTTAGAAGTTTAGCTTAATTTGGGTGTATTTTAATTAAGTGAATGCACTATAATTGCAAGCGAAATTTTAAGTTTTTTAAAATATTGAAAGGTAATTTACAAAAATTGTAGTTTCTGAAGAACTGCAATTTTTTCTCAACTTGACTCGAATGAGTTCAGTTGTGGTCGTTTATGTGGTTGTGAACGAAATGCCAATGAAAGATATAAAAGCGGTCGACCAACTCGCGGCGCTGGCTTCGTATGCGAGTCGAAGTCCATTCGACATGACACTTTCCTGCGCTAGTTCCTGCTTTCGGCTCGCCATTATGAAAATCGCAGTGGTCGAGTCGGGAAGTGTTTTTGCGTAGTTTGGAAGGGAAGTGTACATTTTGTGCTAATCAGACCAAATTGACATCACTTGATAATCCCTGATTGCTTTTAAATAGCTATTTGCGCGATTCGTAGTCGGTTTAGCTCATAAACCGATTTTTTTTTTGGATTGAGAAGATACAGTCTTTTGTTTTTCGGCTAGGAAGAGGGTCCATCGTGACACCATGGCATTGTGTCAGACATCTGTGGTAAGTTTATTTTAATTTGAGCAGAAAAGTATATTTGTTCCGAATTGATTAATTGGCCGCCAGATGACCCAGCCATATTTAGTGTTTGGGGGAATTAAATTGAGGAGCAATTCGCAATTGGAGAGTCTTTTGAGCGGGTTCCGCAGTCTGGGGTACTGCTGTGTAGGATTCTTTCCATATGGAAGCGCCGATTTCACTTCCATCACCTGAAAGTTGGCTGAAAATAGAAAGTCCCCCAAGTGTAGCGCCCGCGCTCGGTCAGCTGGATAGGGATTGATAGGACCAGAGGCCTGGATGAGTCGCCTGGCTCAAAAGGGGTCTTTAACAACTTCATTTAGTTGAAACTCCTTTCGGCTCATCAGCTCCTCTGAGGCTGCCCTCATTTAACGTGGCAAAAGATACAAAAGCACCCATTCGATTTGCCTCCGTCGAATCCACAGACCAAGCAAGTCTTTTTGGTGTTGCAAGTTTTCTAGTCATGTAATTATTAGATATGGGCAACATAATGAGTTTTAGGTTTTTTCTTTTTCCTGATTATACTTGTTTATATACGGGGCCCCGCTGGGGCTTCAGGAAAGCGCGCTGGACAAAAAGCGGGCGCATGTGATGGCCGCGAACGATGGCTGTGGTCCGTTTTGTTGAGGCGGCACCACACAAATCTGCTTCGTATGCTGTTGCCGTGAAATTTCTAGGCCCTGTGGTCTGGATTATCTAGGTACGCTGCCCGATGTGGCTTCTGGAGCGGAAAATGTGGGGTGCTTCGTTTGAAACTTGCCGCCACAGCCACTGCCGTATCTCTCCCAGTCGTCGTCATCCCCGCAAAGTAGTGAACTAGGATGGGATAACACAGAAACCTAGGATTGATCGTCCTTGGGGTTTTCCCATTTGCGGAATACAATTTGCAGTTGAAACGCCTCTTCCAGTCTGCAGGGCCAAACGCCGCCGTCTTGTCGCAAGACAGACACATGGGGTTTGTTTTTGCTGTGTTGTCGGATTTTATTTCAAACAGATGCGAAGTCGACCCACCTGGTGTCTCGGGTGTGCTGATAAGTTGGTTCAACTGTTTGTTTTTGTTTTTTATTTACGTCGGTTCATTCGATATTTTCCGAGTAATTGGCTATACTGTCTGGGCCTTGAAGGTATGTTGGCGATGTATCGTCTTTGGCTTGAGTTGAAGGACAGTTTGAATATTTGAAAAGCCTTGGTTATCCTGTTGGGTCCTGCCCAAATAAGGAGTCATTGCTGGCAGATTCTACTGTAAAAGCTTATCCTCGTATTTATTCGTATTCCCTTTGAAAGATATGAGAATTACAAAGTGGAGTGGAATTTCCTTGCTTTGATTTTGTTTTCCAATTATTTTTTGAATCTCACCGGTGTGCAACATTTTGGGGAAAAGAAATTGCGATTTATAGTGTCCACATGCGAAATTTTCTCTTTTTCTCCTTATTAAGTTATTTAACTTTGAATAAAATTAGATTTGAATTTGGAAATTTTGTGAAAGTCATTTGCGTCAAAACGTTGTATAATTTTGAATTAATAATTTCGTATGCAAAAATGTTTAAAGAAATCGGTTAATGAAATTTATGTTAAATTCTTAAGTTATATAATTTTCTTCCATATGTTGATTCATATAAAAGTCCTGACCTTTCGTGAAAATATGATGTTATAACTACAGATGTGTGCAAATTTTAAATAATTTTTTTTCTATTGTGCCGTTGTTGAATTATTCTTTATATAATTATTAAAAATAAATCGAAGAATTATCTTACTTATTCTATGAGATGGTAGCATATAGTATCTTTAATTACATTTAAAAAACAATGTAAATATAATTGAAATTGTTACAGTTGAAGCTCTATCACAATGTAATTGAGGATGTAATCTCTAGTGTGAGGGATGCATTTTTGGACGAAGGCGTGGACGAGCAGGTCCTGCAGGAAATGAAACAAATATGGACAAATAAGTTAATGGCAAGTAAGGCAGTGGAGATCACCCCAGATCCCCCAGAGCCCCAGCCGCCACCAATCATAGCAAACAACCCAAAGGTGAGTTTATTAAAAGGCTTCGCAAATTTTGAAGTTGTCTAAAACCGTTTGCGTCTCGTATTTGTTTTTACATGTTTTTTTCTTTCAATCGAATCATCCCCCTAACATATAACATGGCTGCGCTGTTTTCGCTTGAAATAATTACTACTGACATGCTTTTCATTCACATCAGACATCATCCAAGGTAATTATAATTACGTCTTTTTGCTTCTAAATGATATCAAATTAAAGCCCAAAATCCGTGTGAGCAAATAATAACAGCGTTATTTTCTACTATTTTGCTTTATTTAAACAAAAACAAAAAGGCGAATGGAACTAAAACGAAAATTGCACGCCAGTCAGCACTTGCAGCTGCTGCTGCGGCTGCGGCAGCCGCATCGAATGCATCGTCTGCTTCCGTCAACAATGAAAACCATAACGCGAATGCAAATCAGACAAACTCCATGGTCAATGGGTCGACAAAACACGGGCAAGCTGTTCAGAACCAGAAGGTAGCTAATACGGCGACGGCGCAGCAGCCCCAACAGACACAGTCTTCTGCAATTCCGGCAGTGGCCGCCCTGGACCCAAACAAGATTATGCCAGTAAATGTGAGTAGCCCTGCCACTAGGCCAGATTGGGCGTGTGCTTTATGTTTACTCCGCTTTTTTCAGATCACGTTACCTGCTCAACCTGGAACGATAAATTCCGAATCTCGCGTTCTCACCATTCACGTACCCGCCTCAGCCTTGCAGGAGAACCAGCTTACGCAGATTTTAACTGCTCACTTAATTTCATCGATTATGTCGTTGCCGACTTCCTTAGCATCGTCAGTTCTGCAGCAACATGTTAATGCAGCCCTTAAAAATTCCTCAATGCAAAGTTAGTTCTTTGTAACGACACAAAGTTAGGAAACCTTAATTTTGAGATAACAAATTTTTTCGCAGAAACCTTAAATACCTCACAGCAGCTTGATGGTGCATTAGATACATCTGACGAGGAGGCCAGCGAGGAGAGTGATGAAAATATGGAAAATGAGGACGACGATGATATCGACAGGGATGACGACGAAGATGCTGAAGGAGAAGGAGGGGCTGAGGAAGAACCGCTCAATAGTGAAGATGATGTTACAGATGAAGATGCCAGTGATTTATTCGATACCGAGAATGTCGTCGTGTGCCAGTACGATAAGGTAAGTTGACTTTAATTTTTGACCTAGAATTAACAGTACAATTGTTACTTACAAAAAAAAATTGCTCTATACTCGGAAAAATCTCTTATATCACTTTACATTAAATACGCATCCGTTTTGCCAGAAATTAAATGTAATATATAAATATGCCGTGTTCAAACTATCAGTATTGTTACTGGTATAAATACTAAAATTTTTCCGGAATTTGAAAGATACTAGCCCGGAAAAATGTTGTTTATGAGTATCAGCATTATTATTATAAATGATATTACAATTGGTTTTGCTTTTAAGCGACTTGATTGTACGGCTGCAAAAAATGCCGATACTGATCAAACCATAGTTTGAACGGCGCAATAATCCATTCTGTTATTGATAATTGCAGATTACACGATCAAGAAATAAGTGGAAATTCTATCTCAAAGATGGCATTATGAATATAGGTGGCAAAGACTACGTTTTTCAGAAATCCAATGGCGACGCAGAGTGGTAAGCCAGCGAAGGAGAGAGCTCAGTATTGTTGTAATTGTGGTACAAGACCAAAAATAGCCTGCATATTCTAAAACATAAAGGATTTAAAAACGAAAAAAACAAAAAACAAAAAAAAAACAATCATTCGAATTTAATTTGAGTTATAAAAATTTTCTTTGATCGTACAAAGTGGTGACAGCAGAAGCAGACCAATTTGCACGATACAGCTCGAGAAGTACCAAGAACATTGTACATTTTTTCACTTATAAAACAAAATTAATAGTAATAGCGCAAAATAATTGTCGGTTGTAATATAATTTAATTTTGGTGATTGGTACTCTTGCTGTAGAAAATTTTTTAGTATGTTGGAAAATGGGAGCAAACGAGGACAAGAGTTTTGCTGTTTAGGCATATAACTTCTGTTGCTGTGTACTAAAAAAAGCATAATATAATAAATTGCAATCGTGTTGTACTTATTGTAGTAAGCGCATTGGGGTTGCACTGCCTTCATAGCAATAAAGCAAATTACATTTATGTAGTCTTCAGACACAACGACAACATTCGCTGGTTATATACAATTTTATTTTTGTTAATTATAATAAAAGCAAAACTTCGAAAAAACCGGAAAAATGAGTGATAGATTAAAAATCTAGTTAAATAATTTTCTTCTTTCTTTGGATTTGTTATAGTTAGCTTTTGTGCTCTAAATTGACACTGGGTTTGTTATTGTGGGTAATTTTTTGAAAAGATCTCTGCAATGGACTTGGGCCGAAGATAACATCCGGAGTTGAAAGTGAACGATTCCGCTAATTATCGAAAATGCGATAATTTGATTTAAAAGCTAGTCGACTGTATGATAATCTGAAATTAAAGAAATTATAAACATGAACAACTTACGCTCAGTACAAGTCTGCCCTTTACGAAATTTTTGCTGCAAAGGGCGTTGTGCGGATAACGCAAGGGGATTTATAAAAGGAAAATCGTGTGTTGAGCTCTGAATGCTATGATTCAGCGGACTGCAATAGTGAGATTGTTGAGAAACGCATATTTTCTTCTGTGCTATGTGTGCATGAGCGAGTGTTTGAGAGGGATAAAGTTCACAACAACTCATAAGCTGAGTTGTTAATTGAACTGAGTTACTTGAGTGGCCGCTGTGTTTGAAGAATTCCTATAATCATATCATATATGGTGCAATTTAATTTCTCCTTTCCCGGCTAAATCTCTGGGGAAGTGGTGTTTGATGTTCATATGTTTACTGCAACTGTGATTGTACGGTTGTTGGCCATGAACAGAGAACATTTATTATCATTGAAGATGACTACAGTTTGATTTTCTAACACCCAGTTCTTGCAGAAGACTTTTAAGATGGATTGCTTAGTTAATATCTCTCGACAGAGCCATAGTGCTGTAGATAAAGCTACTGTTCGCTACTTTTTCTCTTCCCATGAGATTGGTCCATTAGACATTTTAAACAGGTAGCCAAATTAGGACTTCCTATTATCCACATCGTAGCGCCCCAATCTGCATCGGCGAAGCCTTGAATATACCGTCCGGGTTCTGGGAATTCAGTCAGCTGAGTGTGTGAACAGTTCAAAGAGTGCTAAGAAATTGAACGGTTGAAAAGCAGTTAGCAATACGATTAGGGTTCTAAAGGGCTGGCTCACGATATGCTAAATGCTGAATTGTATCTCTGGGGTAATTTTCTTATATGAGCTGTTTATTTTGAAAGTCGCCTAATTCCATTTATGTTAAAATCGAGATATTTAAGGGTTTGCGTTTTAGAAAATTTGAAAATATTGGTAACTAATAAAGTGGTAGTGTAATCTTTTTTTGGTTCTAGGAGTGTTTAATTTATCAACCCACTTAGTTTTATTGGCATTGTTTATAAACAAATATGTTTTTTGTGTCTATATATTTAATTAAGCCACTATACAAATTTTCTAGTTCTCTTAAAAGCACAAGGCCGCGAAAAAAGTTAATTTCCCTTGAAATAAAAGACAATAAAGTAATACATATATTATAAAATTAACAAATATTCAATTTTTAATTAGTATTACAGATTTGTTTCTTTGAAATTAATAATACAAGTTAACGAAATTAATTTCCGTGGAAATAAAAAAAAGACATCTGTTCTTGACGAGCTACCGATTTATTCTGCTTGAATATTTCACGGCTTACAATAATTACGATTTTTACAACTAAGCATTATAGGTTTCTTAAGACTAAGCTACTTTGCAATATTCAACATTGGGCTGCTGCATCAGCAACAAGTGGCGGCGGCGCGTGCACTGCAGGTCGTTGAACGCGTGAATTCCGGATGCGGGTCGTGTTAACTTACATTATTGTAACTGATTAGTCATTCTTCTTCAATTTGTGCATGCGGGAGGGATTTAAAATAATTATGGTTTATCGGTGGTATATAATGCAATAAATCCATTAAATCTTTGTATTTTAGCGTTGCGATAGGCCTTGTTTTTTCGTATAATGGTGTCAATTCAATATTAATAAATTTCCTTGATCTCCGTCGACGCGGTATTCAATTTATAGTTTTGAATGGAGCATCATCATCCATTGATGTTTTGTAGAATATTTTGTATGCTTCAGTTCTCAAAAATCGTATCGAAATTATTTTTAACCAGTTTACCTTTTCTCCGTTAATATTGTTCAACCTAATATAAATCGCATTTTCAAGAGGCTTATTTGAAATCCTGTTGTTTTATTTTATTTAGCGTAAAAATTTTTTATCTACACTCAGCTCGCCAGGGAGTTAACTAAAAAAACAAACCGAATTCAGATCGAGATTGCTACATGTATAATATACTCTGTAACTCTTAAAATTGAAATTTAGCCAGTTTCAAAATAAATAATTTGTCATGTATTAATTAATCTTAATGCTTTTAAACAAATTTTGTAGAATTTGCTGCAAAATGTGAAGATAACGTAAAATTATAATTATTTAAATAGCTAGCTTATTTTTTTGGAAAATGGAATTAGGCAACTTTCAAAATAAACGGCTCATATACATATGTAACTATCCCAGCAGAAAAGTTATGTACTAAATTTATTGTGGGTCTTGCAAGTTTTTTATATGAGGTTATACTTTGCTTGAATTTAAAAGGTATGTAGTTTTGTTAAAAAAATTGGGTCTTATTATTAGACACCCTGATAAAATTATAACTACTGTAAAACTAAGCATTGAGCGTTAGGTTACTGCAGAATTTAACACCCGTAGTCATAAAAACTTAAAAGTAACTTACAAAGCCTTTACAATGAAAGTGCTCAAAATGTTATTCATAAACTTCCAATATCGTTAAAAGACTCTTACAACAGCTTTATAAATTGAATGAATTTGCAGAAGGCTCACATCTACTTTAATCAACCAATTCCAAAAACCCAGGATTGTGCCGTATTATTGCAATTAAACAGCGCTAAAACCTACTTTAATTCTATTTTAGTTGCAAAGGAGTTTATGAATAGTGCATTTAAAATGCCTACTAGTCTTAGTTGTAAGTAATGAACGCTTAAAATCTATTTTAAGATATTTCTATGAATACGACTGTAAGAGCTTACAGACGAAATCAGAAGCGATGTAACGATCTAGAATTTATACATATACTTGAATTTCGTCGGAATCAGAAACGTCTATTAATTCACTGGAGAAAAAAAAGTTGTTGCAATATTCAACCTCCAAACAAAATATTGAGGTCACAATAGGCTCTGAAAGATGAAATATTTGTGCAATGTTGGGTCAAGATATTTTAATATTTCAACAATATAAAAGTACACAGTAAGTATAAAATATATTGAGGTTTTTAAGTCACTCAGACTAGCCAACTTCCTTCCGATTGGCAGAGTGCTTCGACAGGTTGATATGTCTTTTTTAATAGAAATTAACTGCACCCCAATATGGGGCAAAATGTGAATCATCGCCGAAACTAGCAAGCTTCTTCTAGTAAGTCTTTAAGGAGCGGAAAACGATTATCACAACTCGTTTCTTGCCACAAGTTGGGGTCCTTTCTTTAGTCGTTTTTTCTTCTTTTTGGTTTTTGTCTCTGGGACTTTTGTTATTTCTTTGGCTGAATCTTTTCTTGAGCTGGGGTTGTTGATTTCAGCTCGGAAGGAGTCTAGCATCGTCGCAGTTTCGTCGTTGAGTACATCACTGAACTCTGCCACAAAATCCAAACCCCAGTTGAAATTATCTTTCCACTGAGGATACTTTTGAAATATTCTGTAGCTTTTGTCCGGTATGCGGAGGACGATTTCTGCGGCAAGGCAGGTGTTTTCTATGACTAGCGTGACTGGGTCCAGTAATTTGTCGTCGCTGGGAAACCCAGATTTTGGGGAATATCCCGACTGAATGAATGTGGCGTTCAGGTCTTGTAAGAGCTATGGAGATGCGTTAATTTCCATGAGTGGATTTACTCAAATATTTTTAGGATAAATACCTGAAAAAGCTTTCCAAACGCGATATCCATTAGCTTGTAGGCCTTCTCATAGTTTGAATTTAGCAAATGTTTTACGAAAAGTTTATGCTCTTCCCGCTTTCGGAATAGTACATGAGAATCTAAAGTAAAATAAATCGATTAACATGTGGCATTTTTACGCAAGTATTAACGAAATTCATACAAATTTTTTGATTGAGTGCAATTTTATTGGAAGCCTCTTCCTTCGTTTCTGATGCAGTGGCGGTTAAAGAAAGTATACTTAAAAGAGCGAATAACATCCAAGTTATCGTAACTTCAGTCATAAACTGTCCGTTCATCTTTTAATACCTTGGCAGTTGAGCGAAATAAATTCAACAGCAATTGCAATGGAAATATATTTTGGTTGGCGCCCGGCTGACGTGACGTTAAAGGTGACAACTCATTGTCAGAGTAAAATCGAGTCTCGATTTAAAAGTAAAGGCCCGCGCTCATAGAGTCCGGAATTCGTCCGACTGCGGAAAACGTAAGTTGAACTACTACTACGGTTTGAGCCTTAGCTAGAAGTCAAACTCAAGTTTAAAATTGCCGCCAGTACAGTTTGTTGTTTTAAATTGTGACAAGTGGTCGAGTTTAACAGAAATGGACGGTAAAGTAATAATATTTGCAAATAATATTTACGCAGCAAGTTTAACAATTTCAGCACAAAAAACCCTACTGCTGATTGAGGCTGTCCAGTGCCACAATTGCCTGTACGACAAATCTTTAAAATCGTACAGGAACAAATTGCTGAAGGAGAAGGTTTGGCGGGAAGTTGCCACAGTTGTCAGCGCCGAAAGTAGGAAGTGAAAGTATCTTTTTATTTATATAATTAATGAAAATTATTTTATAATTGCAGCCAAAATGTGTCAGGATAGATGGAGGTGCCTGCGCCATCGCTTCGTGAAAGAGACGGCGAAGAAACCGAAATCTGGAAGTGCGGTTGAAGAAGAAAAAAGTTGGTGTTTTTTCGAACCACTTTCTTTTTTAAAGAGCTATGTCCTGCCGAGAAGGTAATTTTAATGTGCTCATATTTCATATTTCATAATAAACATAATTTCTTTTCAGAACTGTTTCCAACACATTTTGGAATTTGGAGGAGGCCGGTACAAGTTCTCCAGAGTTGCCCCTGACATGCGAGCTCCAAATTACACCGGAGCCCGAATTAGCCCCCCGAAGGGACGAGCTACCTTGATGTGTTTGCAAGGCAAGGTAGCTCGACCGACTCGTCCCCAGCGCCACCACCTCCTGCGAATGCACCATCAGGAAAGCGGAAATCGGAGGATACTAGAGAAGCGAGAGCAAAGTATACATACAACAAAATTCAATTGTAGAAAAATTAAAAATAATTTTTTTAGACTAAACAAAATAATGGAGTCCGTCACAATGTTGATGACCACGCAGCTCGGGAACAGAAGCAGGAATGCGGATTTCCTGAAGATGCTGGACAACTTGATGCTGAGGTTACCAGAGGAAGTCCAAGACTCCCTACAGATGGACATCCTCAACATGGTCTACGCGCGGCGAAACACCTGAATTGTGTTTTTTTTTTTAGTTTAGTTAGTTATGAACTTGAAATTTTAATTTATCTTGTTGAATTTTTTTTGGTTTTTTATTATTTAGTTTTAAGAAAGTACTTTTGTTTAGTTTTGAATTTTAATTTATTTTGTATGCAACTGAACTATTACATTTATGTAGATTTTTTTAAAAATTGTTGTCCTTTCAATTGCTTGTTGCTTCCTTCTTTGACTTTGCCTTTTTCAATAAAATTCCCGCGCTTTGTTTGAACAAACTGTCAAAGTCAAGATGAGAACCGCTTTGAGCGCTTTTAGGTCAAGATGACAAAAATATTGAAAGCTTGCCGCAGAAATGCCGGATTCTATGGGCGATACCTCTGATTTCCGGACGTCAATAGCTCTCAGCTTACCGGAGTCGAGCAAATTCCGCACAAATTCCGGACTCTATGGGCGCGAGCCTTAAGGACACATCAGCGATTCTTTTTAGGAAAGATTTCCACCAGGTACGTATTCTGAAAATTGGCGCTTTTTCAAAAATATTCTACGGTTATTCTAAGAAGTTTTATTTGTTTATGATATAAAATGTATCTTAATTAGCGGTAGCAAATACAAGGGAAAAACTGGTACATGATAGGGCATTTAACAAACTTGAATACAATTTTTAAATGCTTTATATTTAAAAGTGATTTTTCTAAGGGTTGGTCTGTCTTTCAGATATTTAAAAAAAAATTAATTTCGTACTTAAACTTCTTCGATAAAGTGATTTCAGTTTTCAATAAAACTGACTTTGGAAACTTTGTTTATATGTATAAATTTTAATTAAAAAGTTAAAAACAATAGTTTTTATCACTCTGAAGGAAGGAGCATTAATGAATAATGTACAAAATTATTGATTCTTAAATATTTGCAATATCTAATCAGTTATTATTGGAGCTGATACCAGCTCGACGAACAAATCGCGTAAGATATATATAAAAAAAAATACAATCGAATTGAGAATGTCTTTTTTTGTAAGTCGATTAAAAACGACCTTTTTATTCCGGCGGAATTCAAATCCGAGCGACATTTGTTTTAAAGTCAAGAATGTATCTTAATGTTTCTGTTGTAAAAAAAACGTTAAATTATATTAAGTTGGTATCAAAATAAAGTAAAACAAAACAATTTTATATAAAATACTTTACTATCCTATTTCCAATAAAAAGGCCAATTGCACGTTTATTGCACAATGTTTTACATAAAATAAAATAAAACTTTAAAGCAAGACAATTCTAAAATAAAATACGACTTGTGTTTCACTTACATACCTACATATTTGCGATAGAACGAACAAATGGCATTGTTAGCATACAGTAGCAATGTAAATAATATCACAACTACTTAAATAAAATTTCGGATTAAGAATGCAAATGATAATTTAAAAACAAATAGAAAAATAATAAAAAAATTACTTCGTATTGCACTGGATTTTCTTACATTATTTATAAAATGTCCGTACTTGTCTATCTTACACATGTAAAATAAAAAATAGGTGATCTTTTCTTCGATTTAAATATATTTTCGCAGTGCTAAAAAATATATCAAATCAAATATGATTTATTGAAGGCTGTTTTACGGAAGATTGCCCTTGATGGGAGAAAAAGACGCGTCGGTTTATAAAATGTAAGCAGGATTTAAATAGCCTTTCCCATCCCATGTTCCCGGATTAACCTACACCTTATTAAGTAGATGATATTTGTCTGAAATTGAGGTCCTTACAGCGCATTCTCTTTTCACTTGTTATATGTATACTTCTTAGTGGCCATATCCCTAAAGCTCTTGCGAAATTGACGTTTTGAATGAAAGTGTTTACTTATTTATTCTTTGTAAGCTTAAATATTGATAAAAAGCGCCATTTTGTTCAATAGAACAGTGGACTTAACAAATGCTCTGATTAGTGACCTTCAAATGATCATGGCAAGTATCCTAGTGAATCTTCAAGTGAAGCACTAATCGCTCTTACAGACTGATAGTACCCTTCATCTTTAATAGAGTTCTTTCTATAGCTGGCCTTTTCAACTACCTCTAGCTTCGAGAAGATATCGCTAGCACTGGATGACTTCTGGGGTTTTCTTCTCCTGTTACTTGAACTAACGGATTCCCGCGATTGTCTCGATGTCTTCCTGATGTAGTCCACTCCCGCCTTAAGGCTGCTCACGTCGGTGGTCTGGCTGAGTTTCACATCCGCGAAAACGGCCGCTACTTCGACGCTTTTCTTCACGCTGAGCGCCTCGTGGGGCTTAACTGATCTCCCATTCCCGCCGATCGTGAAGAGCTCATAGTCGACAGCTAGCTTATCGCTGTTCGATCGTGTCCCCTTTTTCAGGGTGCTCCCCTCATTCCGCTTGCAGTAGCACTTGCTGGAACTGATGCAGCTGTCCGAGTCACACCAGGTCGTCTCCGAGTTGTCGCCATTCGTTTCCCTCATCGAGCAGTAGCACTTGTCTTCAGTTTTGCAGGAAAGCAGGGAGTCCCGGGCTCCCCTATTCCTGGATAGCTTCTCCCGCACGCGGTCGTGGTCAGCCCCAAGGCTGCAGTAGCATCGATCTGCAGATGCACAGGTGCACGCGTCTGAGTCGTAGCTGCATTCCGAGCAGGAGACATACCTGAAAATTTCAAAGAGGCTGAATAAAGTGAGCTGAATTTGTCGCCCGGATGGAAATCACTTACCCGCTCGAGCTGTTCCTGTTCGGCCCGTTCAGGGTGTTCTCGTTCCGATTTTCAGATACATCAGATCCACTTGTCCCAGTTCTGGTGCGATGGCTAGTTTTTGTCGTCGCTGTTTTCGCGGTGTTGATGTATTGGGATTGGTTGGTCATCTGTTTCGATTTCATAGTTTTTGACGCCTTTGAAGGCGGCGATGTACATGACCGAAATTGGCTAAACCAGAACACCTTTTTTAGACCCTTCGCCCCAAGTATCAGACTTCTGTGCTTCTTCTTTAAAAGCTCTGTTAATACTATAAAAATTCAAAATTCTCTTTATGGGTACTCACCTGTGTGGTACTGTTGCGCTTCTTAATATTTCGCTTTTTCTGCCGCCTCATGATATTTTTTGACCTCTGGTACAATTCGTCCTTGGTCAATGTCACGGCGAGCTTCAGAAGAAATTCCTTGTAGATCGGCTTGAGATCGTTGAAGGACATTCCATCTGCATTTATTATGGCATTCAAGATATCATCCAGCGAGTGAAGGTTCTCGTTTAACCGAAACTCGTTGAACAGTTCACTAAAGCCAAGAGGTGATCTAGAAGTAGTAGAGCTTATTCAAAGATTCTATTTTGTATTATTATATTTTACTTGCTTGAATAGGTCATAAAAGATAAGAAATATGTAGATAAAATTGAGTACTTATTATTTTCTACGCCTAACTATAATTAACCTTTTCAAACATTTTTGAACTAATGATTTGATTTGTGTAATATTCTGGTATGTAATAACTTTGTAATGTATCTACCATTTTGAATTAGTCACGTGATTAGATTTCAAATACATATATGTAATTTCTGTAAAATCAAGTTGAATGTTTCCTTATATAAATGTTTTTGGATTTCCATTTGTAGATTTAAATAAATTCTTTTTTAAGTACAATTAGTTGATTTTTTTTCAGCAAAAGTGCTTATGATGGAGAGGACAACTTTTAATTTTAACTAATAATATTTTTCTTTAATTTTGTTTGAAAAAACATTAATATAAAAAAAACCAGATTATGGGTTTAATTAAAATCGAGGGTTCAATCTATTCTAAATTATAGAGTTTTGAGTACTTACCCTCCACCCCCTCCATTCTTCCCAGAGTTTCGCCTCGTAGCCCTAGATTTGTACCTCGAAAGGCCTCCTGTATTCAGGAAGCTCCCGGACCGGGGGATGGCCACTTTTGTTAAGATATCACCTGTCGAGCCCTCGTTTCCGTGGTAAATTGATTCAGCCGGTCGGTTTGCACTGTTGGCCCGGCTTTGCTTCTCGAGAAACGACATGGACGTGCTGAAGTGCTCGTTGGCAGTATTTGACCGGTTCGGAGTCTTATCCGTGGGTATCGGTGGCGCTTTTTTCGTCTTGTGCGATTTCTTTTTGCGCTCCTCCGTCGTCGTTTCGGTCACCTCGCGGACCGTGTCACTTTCCCCGCTGAGGGAACTGGTCGCAATCCGCTTCTTTCGGGTAGGCCTAACCGGTGCCGCCGGGATCTTGCTCGCGTTTCGAAAGGAGTTTTTTCTTCCCGGCGGCGCCGCACTCGGATATCTTCCCATGTAGTTCGAATTGGTCAGCGCTGAGCTGCTCGCGATGCTGACGCAGCTCACCCCGTTCTGGTTGCGGGGGGTGCGTCGTTTCGCGCTGTTGTTCGGATTTGTACTCACGTGGGCCATCAGACTTTGATACAAAGTAGCTGCTATCACAATCGCGTCCTCGGCGGTCTGGCAGACGAAACCATGGCATTCGAGGATTTTTGGGACGCCCGAGGATCGCATTACGACTGCAAAGATGGGCGCGTGTAGACCTGACGACAAACGTCGCTGGTCAGCAGCACTGTTGAACAAAGTATTCATTTCAAACAGTTTCATCGGTACATCTGACTTACTACATATTATGCGTTAAAATTAAATTGAAGTAATTAAAATAAACCTAACGAAGCCGACTCTTCAACTGGCGTCGATTAATATTAAAGTCAATTTCGAGATAGCAGGAGTTGAGGCTCCCTAAAGCCGTAGTTTGTTCGATAGCAGTTTGTTTAAATAAAAAAAGTCATGATTCCTCAAAGAGCCTGCGGGTACACAAACATACATATATGAAATGGCATTGTTCTGTCTGATCTCCACAGAATTCAGGGATAAGAGCTTGAGCCAAGTATGGAGGTAATGCCATATGATTCTCCCAAGGGAGGCTATAGAGTGCAAACCTTAGATTATTATCTTTGTATTTACTGATAATATGGTACTGCTGTTCAAAGAATAGCCTATTTAGGCTTATGCTAAGCTTAAGCCACGGAATTCGAAAAACTTCGTTACGAAACTAGAACAGTAACACTGGTCAACACAATTTTTGCACAGAACAAGTGATGCACCATTTCCATAGAACTTTATCCGTGGATTACGAATTCGGAAATGAGAATGTTCATTCACATTACGCTTTCGAGAAAAATAAGCTTGAAGAGTATAAAATGTTCCATTTCGGACATTTTTAAAAATTCGTTACAAAATAACCGATTCTTATAGGGGATTAAAACCTAAGTTAAATAAAAGTTTAAACCTTTAGCTATTAGTTTAAAATATTAAAGTCTTTGAGACTTCCCGGAATATTTTATGAATTTCATTTCTTTCTGTTAACCGATTACGTCATACAATTGGTAACACGTGAAAATCACAACTATGTTCGTAATGTTCACGAAAGAATACTTTTTCAATATGCTTGACAAGAGCTATTGAATAGTAAATATTTTATACATCGAGATGAGAATTTAGGCTTTCGTTTGAGTTACGCTACGAGATCTTATCACATTCCACTATTATTTTGTTCTGTTCGAAATATTCTCAAAATATGAAATTTTTTTAGTTTCTCACCCATTTTTCCCAAAAATATACCGTGATGAAAAATTTTAGTTTTCAGATTCGTAATCTGCAGAGAATATTCTATTGAAGTTATCTATTAATCCATTGATCAGTGTAAGTTGATAAAATAAGAATTTTTTTTTAACGAATATATTGAGGTAAAGCTTAGGTTTTGTTGTATTGAAGACAAAATAAGTAAACAAAATTTGACTGAATTGTATTATAAAATTCATTCGTTAATACCTCAAGATTTCATTTTAAGCGTACAGCGTTTCCTATGTCATAATAACAATTTTTAATAAACATAGCCTTAGTAAAAGTCGAAAAATGATTTTGTAATTTCTAATTTTTAACTGATTTCTGTTTAATGTTTTTGTTGTTTTGGTATCGTATTAATTTCAAAAATTCAGCAAAATATGCTTGTTATGTAAAAAGATCAATTAAAAACTTACGCGAGTGGACGGAATAAAGTTGATTTATCGATATTTTCTGGGTCAGTTATGAGGGGTAAGAAAGCTGCTCCACCCTCGGACGGAGATACGACAAATTTTACTGCCGACCATACCGCGATATTGTGAAAGGGCGTTATTTGTGGGTCCCGATCCACGTTCGTTTGGACTCTCAGGCCATTCGTACAAATGTCCAGATTCCCAGACTTTTGGTTCTGCAAAGGACAAAGGCCAATTTTATTAATTCACAGATGAATTTAAAAACAATTACACTCACGCTCTGTCCAGCTCCGGTTAGGTAGAGTTGCCTCAGGGGATCCTGAAGCCCTTGCAAGCTGGTCACTTTCTCTTTGAGGGGCAGGGACCCCAAGCATCGGACGGAAAAGCTGCACGAGGTTGCGTCCTTGGCGACATCCGTGAACATCCTTTCGATCTGTGCCTGCACGCTATTGCTGATCTTGCTGACATCCTGCTGGACCGAATGCATCGTCTCTTTCTCAATTGGATTGCGAGCCGCCAGCTCGTCCTTTCCGTACATAATGATCGATCTAGTCCGCTGCGATCCACGGCGATCATCTAGCCGTTGACTAGTAACTGACCTAAGGCGAAAGAAAACATAGGGAGAACTCGATCATCTTGGAGTCATTCTTAGGTAATTCTTATGGTATATTTCCGGCTCGTGGCGTGGCTTGCGGACGCACAAAAGATCGCGCCATCACCCGGCTGGAACAATACGAAGATACTTTTGTGGTTGCACTTTGTTGGGTTAATAGGTTTTCCTATTTGCTCGGCTGCTCGAGTTTGAGTTTTATTAGTTTTACGGTAAAATGTTAATCGACCCAAAATCGCCTGCGTGTGAACTATCTTTTTCTGTTTTATGCTCCAGACCAGTAGAAGTCGAAAATCGATAGACAGGGTCGGATCGGAGTTGATACTTAATGTACATATTAGTACACTTTAGAATTTTCAAAAAATTGATTGTTTTAAAACCTAGTTGTCAACTTGTTAGACTTTTCGAACCTAAGATATTTCTAGGAATCCAAGAGTTATGTTATAACAGTTTAAATTAACTTTAAGTGCGCGCGTTTTGAGCTCTTTTTCAAATGACGGGCAGTTATCCGGATCCGCTGAATTGATTTTAATACTAGAACTACCAAGACCGGTCAAAATGACCGGTACTCAATTTCTTCCTTGAATGATTTACAATTTTTAATGTTATAGGTTAAGATTTAAGCCAACATTTATTTAGATATATAACTACGGCATATTTAGGAATCGTTTTTAATTTATGATTATTAATCCAAATTTGCAGGTACATTATATTAAAGGCGCAGAAAATGAGTGGAATTGCACGTTTGAGTGCTGGTAGTTCTAATGTTAATAAAGCCTGACGTGTTTTTTTTTATTAACATTTGTGACAATTCACTACAATTTGGACAAAACAAACATTCTAATAAGAAAAACCTAAAAGAAATATGTAGATTTTTCGAACGTGCTCGAAACATCCGTCATTTTTGTAAATTGATTTTTTATGAATAAGAAACCTTCTTCTTTAAGATAAGATTCACTTTTCGAGGACCCGACTTGGCCGCTTGTCATAAATTAGATAAAACAACAAACTAGGAAAGCATTTCTTAAATATTATATTTGTTGTTTTTAACTTTAAGTTATATTATTTTCATTTTAACTCAATTTTTACAGAGTACTACAAATGACCTGTAATATTGTCAAAACAAAAAAGAAAAAAAATAGTATTTTTGAATATAATATAAAACAATTTTATTTGTGAGAAACTAATCAATTATATTTAAAGCTCTGAAGATTCTTAAAAATTTAACTTAATGAATCTGTTCAATTTGAAGATTATCGCAAGTCTTGGGCATAATATAATAATATAAGGCATTTATAGTAATTTATGTGTTACTTAATGTAACGATTTCTATTTGATTGTAGGGTAGTAAATAATTAGGAATTGGTAGAATTTTCGTGGACCCGGAGCTCCCACACCAGAAAAATCCAGCGCTGCTCAAGAAAAATAAGAAAATCCAAAAATAACACGTGGAGATGTTGGAGCCAAGAAAAAAGAAGAGCAAATTGTACTTTTACACGGATTCGGTTTGCACGATTCAATTGTGATTAGTGTGGTATAAGATGGATGGGTCAAATCAAACGGTTGGCGGTGGTTTAGCAACCTCGTTTCTGGACTCGTTTAGAAATTAGTGGTTTTTTATTATGTAAACTAGCCGGCTAAAAGTGATCTTTCCGTGATAAATCACGTAAATACTTAGAAATCGAAATTTGCTTTCGGTGTAAAGTGCGTTGAGGAGAAAGTTTTTCGAGTCCGACTTGCAAGTAGCTACCAATGTCGATACAAAACTTAACATGGATATGTCCGTGGGAAAATTGATGTTATGTTTCATAAAATTCATGAATATTCTTGCTGCAACGATGATGATTTTCCAGGTTGTGTTTAAACGGGTAAACAATTACCTTTTGTTTTTTCTACGCACCTCAGTGTGAAATTGAATAATGCGGAATTTCGTGGAAGACTATGCTATTTTTCTTCTGTTTCGAACATGTTAACTCTATCAACGCATGTGTGTCATGTTAAATTTGAGTTTGCAAGCGATATATCATGAATTATCGTCGGAAGCGATTTTTTGAAATAATTGATGATCGTCGGGAAATGTAAGGTGCCCTATCTAATTTGATAAATTGTGTACCTTTACGGAAACTGGGCGTTTTGGTATGCGGACATTCTTCGATGTGTTCCTGCTGTAGGAATGTCTTTTAGTTATCGTTTGCTAAACTTGCAGATAAATTTAAAAACAAAATCTGTATTATTTTCTATATAGATAAATTAAGTATGCATTCGATCGTTTACTGTCAGAATAATTGAAACTTTCCAACATTTAAATTAAAAACTAAAATCTTATATGGAATAAAAGTAAATCCGTTTTTATTTTTCTAAAAGTATTTTTTAAAGAGTAGAATTGACTAATGAATTTACATATAATTTTAATTATTAAATTCACTACTCCATATAACCATTTCACCTACCCTTGAACATCTATTGAAGCACTTAAAACAAACGATAAAAATTGTAAGTGCGGTATAAGGTGATGAATATATGATGTAAAAATCTCCTGAAGGTTGTCATTAAAGCAAAAAAGATGTTTTAGTTTCACAATCACACTAGAGGCGCTATGTTGCACGTAAATGTGAGCAATAAAATCTCGGTCATAATTAACTCATAAAAGTTGTATTTGCGTATGTTCATTGCAGAAAATTACAGCGAAACTATATTTCAAGTACTTACTTGCAATATTTCATAAGTGTAATTGGTTTTTGATGGAGTTATTATTTTTTGATGAACTTATGTAGGTAAATATGACTGAACAGATTACTTGTTTTTAAATTAATCTGAGTTTGGAGTGAATCTGTTATAGTTCAGAATTTAATTTTGAACCCCTACTGAGATAGTGGAAGACGATGAAAATTTATGCAAGGTTAATATAAATTTAAGTGCTTAATCATTACAATAATAACAAAATTTAAGGAGAAACGCCAGTCTTTTTGAAAATTAATACTCGTACGTATTTGAACGGAAGGTGCAATTTTTCAAAATTTAAAAAAATACACTAGTCATATTTCACAATCATTTGGTTTCATACAATAGCTGTGTTTTTTTCATGATCCCATTCGGATCAGAACTCGCACTAAATTTTGTATTGATTTGAAATTCGTTAGTGACTATTAGCTAAGCTTTTCATTTTTGTGTAAAGTATATCAGATTGTATTGACTTAGATCCTTTTTCCATCAAAAACTCGATCTAATAAATTTGAATTTTCGATGGGCAAATATCAATACAATTTTATGGAAATTTTGGAAAGTTTAAAAACTTAGCCAAGTAATATACTTTAAAAAATGCAGTTTAATGTGAAACTCCAGATGTGATTATTGATAAACACAGCTAATTGTTTTACTATGGCATAAAACTAGTTTTTATAGGATTTTTAAAGATTAAAGCATTAAAAACTACAAAACTTTATAGCTAATTATTCTTGCATATACTCTCAGATTTAATACTATGTTTCAAGAAGTATGCTATATTATTTTATTGGGCTGTATTCACTCATTTGAAATTAAAAACATCATAAAATTATAATCAAATATCAAAAAGCTGTTGTCAAATTTTCTTTCCGGCACATTTTTGCATAGAACGAAAAATTGAAATACTAAAGTTTAATTTTGATGCACTTTCGGTTGTTTCACAGTCTACTCTTAAAATGAACGATTTAATAATGCGAGCAATTTTATTTTCTGCACTTCATTCGTAATATGCAATTTTATTTCTTTAAACAAATTTGAAAATTGCATTGATTCAAAGTACTGCAAAGAAGAGCTGCATATGTATGTATGTACATATATTATATATATTAATATTATGATTTTTTTAAAAATACAGATCCCAGTTACTTTATAAAAAGTTAAAAAAAAACTAAATATATATTTTTTTAAATCGAACTATTCGGAAATATACTGGAAATTACCTGGAATCGTCAAACATTGAATCGATTTTTATTTTATAAATCGAATTTCTGCTAATACTGGAAACAGCGTCAAGTTGATCTCCATCAAGTAATCGAAATCCTGATGATAGACTGGACGATTTCCGAGGCCTACTCATTTTAGGCACAGCATCCACTTTGCATGTGACCATTCTGCTAGGTATCTTGAAGGTTTTGAGTTGCATAAATAAATCTTAAATTTCCTCCTGCTGGGAGTGTCACTCACTTTAATCCACCGAAAAATCATTCTACTTTTTTAACGATCATTTCTCAAGAAAAGCGCGGCCACTTACATTTTATAGAGAAATCACAAGATCACTTTTCGTATTGGGTGAATTGCACAAAAATTTGCCAAATTTTCGTAAGATACCTTTCACTGGATCACTTGAGTTGCTGGAAGATACTGGACAATGCGTGGATTTATTAAGTCCTCGGTGGCGATCTTGCGTATCCCGAAAGAAGGAAGTGGTCAAGAGGTGACCTCTGAACGCGACCTGCACTGCACGGACCGCTGGACACAGGAAACTAACCGAAGATACCTCGCGATTGAACAGTTCAACCGGTCACAATCTGGTGCTAATGGCTCGATGATCTTTACTGCACTGATCGTAACGGTGTTAAGTTCAAATAGCGAAGTCCATCTGCTTCTTGCGAGCTTCTCCTTGCCGCGAACCGCACAAATGAAGATCGTAAAAGACCGCGAAAGACCAATCACTGCTTCCAAGAAGATAACAGTGTTTATGAAATTATCGAAACGCAGGCTGCTGTGCACCAGATAAGTGCCTCGCTTCAATATTCAGCCGCACTAGATTCAGCGCGGACCACTGTCCACAGACCGGTGGAAAAACGGAGCAGGTAAATTGTGGTCTTGAATCCGCCAGGTTGAACTTCCAGGTTCAGGTTGTGGAGCATTTCTGCAAGATAAGAGGAGAGAGAAGGGGGGCTTATTCAACAGTGCACTTTTTCTCGGTTTTCTTAAGTTAATAAGTAAAGTAGGTACTTCGCATTAAGTGGGAAAGGGGTTTTTATGCTCACTCTCCGCAATTTCGCGCTGTCCAAGCGAGAAACCTTGACGAGCCCAATTAAATTCACTTTTCTGTTATAAATGGCAAAAATTATCGTCTGGAACACAAAAAGCTTCTTAGCGACCTTAACTACGGTAGTGAAAGATGATTATCGTTGGTCATCGACACTTTTTTACCAAAATCAATTGGCAGGAAAGTAACTTATACGAATAAAAAACATAAATTGTTTCTCACTAGCTTTTTTTCTGCATGCAATGTTGCATCATTACTCTGACCGAATTTCATAAGTTTGTCGTTTTTAAGAAGGTTGTTACATGTCAGACACATACACAGGACTACTTTTTAATAAAAAACGACTATATGTCAACCATTCGAGACATAACCGCTTTGTAAATATAATTATGATAAAAACTCAAAGCGCTTAAGTTGACTAAATGTAGAAAAAAATCTCCTTTATTCCATATACATTTTTGAAAAGTTAAAGTTTTTTAGATTCGCATTTTGAAAACCTAAATTTCATTTGACATTTTCAAGGTAATTATTTCTTTAAAACAATATCTACAATGATGTAAAACGTTTTATATTTTGATTTCTTTTCAGCTTATAAGAATAGTAAAAACAAGTCAAGTCATCGATTTTAAGTTAAAGTTATTTTCAAAAATAACATTATTTGAAAATTATGCTGTGAAAATTTTTAAACATATTTTTATGGAGATAAATGATTTTAAGCGAAACAGCCTCAAGTACCTACAAAAGTATTATATGTACTTAAAACTTAAAACGCGTTTTTCCTGGAACAACATTTTCAAGCTCAGCGTTGATCGTATATCCAGAACGCGTTAACCGATTGTTTTTTAAATTTTAATCAGTTATTTAAAACATAATATTTTTGGTTCTGAGTGAGAGGATATTTTATTTTTATACTACATAATGTATCCAAGTTAATAGCACACAAATAATTGTCTTTTGCCGAACTAATAGATTTTTAGTTAAAATATCCGCCATTTTGTAAAAAAAATCAGATTTTGTAAACGTGAATTATAGTTTCCTAATAAATCCCGTTAGATTATAGTTTTAGATCATCTAGTGTTGAATTACAGTAAACACCGCAAGACGTTTTTTTGGAAGTCTTCTGCAATCACGCACTTGTTTATAATTAAAGATGTTACTATTAAAAATTATATAAACTTCGGCTAAGGTCTAGATTAGGGTTTAAAATCGAATTAAAATGAGGTCTTTTTTATTACATAAGTATAGTCGTAGGTGTACTAAATATGCAAGAATTTTGTGGCGGTGAGGTCTACTTTTGGAGATATTTAAAAAAAACAAAAATTCTTTTCGCCATAAAATTCTTCCATATTTAGAGGTAATTTTTGAAGAATTTCTAGCCTTAACCATTATTTTCCTTTTACGAATTGATTTTAAAAGGAAATATTTTCCTTTTACGGATTTATTTTAAAAGGAAGTATTTTCCTTTTACGAATTTATTTTAAAAGGAAATATTTCCCTTTTACGAATTCAAGATAGATGCCTTCAAATGCCAAACGTCAGTTTTGATAGAAATCAGATGGAGGTAGGTAGGTATTTGTAAATAAGTTTTATAATTATTTATTTTTCAGAGAAAATGTGCATCTGTACAGTGGATTGTGTAGTTTAGTGTAATAATAGGCTGTAGTTGTGCAATTTTGTGGAGAGAAGTGCAAAATAATGTAAAAATTTTGAAAAAAAAAAATTTTTTTTTTTTGCAAAAATTCTTTAAAAATATACTTTTCCGAAACTTTTTATTGTTATATTTATCATTTTTAAGCATAATTGCATGTCTCCACCAAATTGTATTAACATAGAGCTTTAAACCCTAATCTAGACCTGTTCCTAAACTTCTTGCAACATATAGTAATATTCGAATAAAAAAGTAATGGTAAAATATATGTATAAAGCTATCTTAAAAAGAAAAATGTAAGAAAACCTTTATTTTGCTGTCGGTATTTTGGTAAAAGTAATTTTTAAGATTAAAATTGATACAATCGTGTAAAACTTTTGTTCATTTAATTTTTCTAATTTGTGTCTACATTACTTTTCGGAGTTGGTGGGAACCAATAGAAGAGCCTGATGTCCGATTGATAAAATTCATAAATTTAAGATTCATAAACACTTATAAGCAAACTTTGTTTTACTTATGTTATAAGGCTTAATCAATTAATTTAAATGAATGCTTTTTTGTAATTAAAACAAAACTTTGCTCGTTTCTTAAATCCAAACATTTTTCACTCTCAATAACAGCAACACTTATTGATTACTTTGAGAGTTATATAGTTGCCAAATTCCGGAAATATCGACTCAAAATGATGCAACATCAGCACTATTTAAATAAGTTGACACAAATATTCAACTCAAATAGATTCGATTCCTTTTATCGGGAAAATTGGGTCTATGTATTCATCAATCAGCGGTCGTGATGGGCTCCTTTTGTTAGACAACTTCTTCACGCATAACAGCACCCGCTGCTGAAGATGCTCACAAGCGATCTTCGAAAGGTCTTTCTCCAATTTTTCCACCGTCTCCATTCACTTGATCTAATGGCGAACAGAAGATGGAGAAATCGCAGCGGATCGACTAGTTTTGATTTTGTTTATTTGAAAGCAAATCAATTAAATGCTCGTCTTGTAACGAAGTGTGAATGCGATCGCCGGCCCCACCATCAGAATCCCGTCGATCCCCTGCCCGATAAAGCGAAGATCTCGCACGGATCGCGAGATCAATGTAAAATTAATTAATAACCCATGCCCAGAGTCATTTCCAACAATGGTTTTGCGTAATTTTTTTTTTACTTTTCACGATTTCGAGCTAATTAGCGGCGAAATAATGTAAGCATGGGGAGATCGTAACCCTCGGCATAATATCGTTACGTATGGCGCTAGTGCGCATGTTTAAAAAAATAGAGTTCAATTTACGGTGGGCAGTCGGGCAAGTTCGAATGCGTTAAAAGTTAAACCCCAACTAAAATCCAACTGGAGCAAGTGGAAAGCACTTTATTTACATAAAGTGAATTTCCAGTGAACTGCTCCTTTGAGTGGAAATTAATTGAAAAATCACTTAAACCACTTAGCGTCAGGAATCTCAGAGTAATTTTACTTTTGTTTTTGTTTGTTTTTTTTCAAGAAATTTTCTTTTATTTCAAGGAAAAGTAGGCTTGGTCTTTTCGCGATCAAAGAGTAGTCCAGCCCGCATAATGAGCGCGCAGCTGCTTAAGCCCTTTTCTTGCGAATTAATTGTTAAATATTGCTAAGTGCTAGCGCTCGCATTAATCCTCCTGCCGGCTCGCTGTTTTATCTGTCTGTCTGTCTTTCAGCGAATTTTGTGGTGGATGCACGTCTGCGGCTAAACTGATAATGATGTCCGCCTGGAGAAAGTATACTGCACAAATTCCCATTGTTTTGCGTAGTGCTAAGGTGTAATTTTCAGTTTTATTTAACAATAGCAATAAAGCTGCAAGCAATTACCACCGGGGTGCAACCGAATGTGATTATGCATTCAGACTGGCCACTGGCTAACTCCAGCTTTCTTCCAAGTTCAATTAAGTCGGCACTAATTCCAAATTCAGCAGATATGATATAAACATATCTAAATTCATTTAAAATCCTTTAATGCGTTGTAGTAAGGATGATTAGTCTTCTAGGCGAAAGCTGCGTTATTAAGTTTTTAAATTGAACTTTGAATTTCTTGAAAAATTAAGCATTTTTTAAATTTGACTCAACTTTTAGTAGTGTGCTGAAAAGTCTCACTAAATAACAAAACTAACTTTAAGAATGAGGGATATATTAGTATTAAAATATTTTTAGTATACTAATGTTCATTTAAATTCGTTGAAGTTCGAATATCATTGTACGCCATCGTGAACTGCACATTTCGAACGTGGACTTGTAATAAGGATATCCAAAAACATCCAAACACCAATGTGTATGGCAATCCCTTGATATTTTCAAATGTTCGTTACCATCTTGGGTCCGCCATTTTAAAATTCCTGAATAAAAATTAGCCCATATGTTGGACCGGAATATTTAGTAAGTTCACCTAAGAAATGAATAGGATCAGATCCAGCGTTTAGGCGTGATCCGTTGCCTGGTTTCACCCGGTGTACAACAATTTTGGTCGCCATATTGAATCCTCCATCTTGACTTCCAAATTTCGAAGATAGATTCGCAATTAGGACATCTAAAAACCCCCAAAATACAAATTTTTAAGGCAATCCGTTGATATTTTCAATTTTTGATATACATATGTATGTAACGTGTAATTTAAAATCTTAATAGAAAGCCTGCCTGTGTTTTGTTTCCTCTTTTCTTCACTTACTATGTCGTGCTTTTTAAATTTACCTCAATTCTCTTAAAAAGGATTTGTGCTTCTTTCTACATATTTCCCATCATCAAATGATTACCCAGAAATAATTAAATTTTCCGCGCAGTATTATCCGCATTACTCCTTAACTACAAATTTGTTTTTAAAAAACAGTAATCTCGCAAATAGCCTACAAAATTTCCTGAATTTCTTTAAACTAGAAGCAACCTCTGTGGCAGCTGACAAACAGTCAGCAAGATCAAGTTCATTGCCAGCAGATTTCACAGTAGTTTCCGAAGTGGGTATAATTTCTTCGGGTAAATATTACCAATTTCATGCAGATCCAAGAGGCTTAAATTTCCATTAACATGCTGAGAGCCACCGCAAGATTACAATTCCGCCGCGCGTCGTCATGCGGCGAGACGACAAAGTGTAGACAGGTAAAAGATAGATAGGTAATGTAAGGTAGATAGAACTGGTATAAAATCGTATTAGCCTTCTACAGGCCGGAGAGGCGATCATGATGATCTCTCTCGCGCAAATACACCACAATTTGGTGGCTCGTTAAAGACTTGAAGGCGGTGAACTACTTGAAGATTCTGCTCAAAACCATGTAATGGCGAAATGAAGATCATAACTGGACCATGAAATACATTTCCACCGCAATTTTGTGATTTGTTCTTCCCAATAATGAGCTTCCTTCTGCGGTGGCGAGTAGTGCGCGGAAATGGAGTGGTAGAAGCTACCACGAAAGCCTTCTGAAGACTTTCGGTAGAGGCTGGCTCCGGATGGATTGGCTTAGATGTGGGTCACCGGTTTCCGCTCCTGTGGCGTACCATGTGGACTAAAGTGGGTCAACCTAATTAGGTCGTTCTGCATTGGGGAAAATCGAGGTGTTGAGCTCTTCATTAGGTGCTTCAGTGGGATTTTTGAGGTCGTACCGGAATTATTGAGGGATTATTTCGGTACTTATAGGAATTACTCATGCCAGGCTATAGCAGCAATCGGGGATAGAAAAGTTCTAATTTGATTAGTTTAATCAACTCACAGGAATGAATTCAAAGAAGGCAAGGCAAGTAAAATAGTAATAGTTGACTTCGGTTTGATCAAACATATCGCATGCCACGAGAGAGTCAATTTATCGAAAACTTTTAAATTCTGCATAAAAATTGCAGTAAATGATTAGGTATGCCTATACTTAATGCAGTGCACTTGATACACATTTTTATGTGCATTTGTTATAAAAACGCCATTTGATGATACCTACAAAATACCAAGTCACAAAAATATTATTCTACAATATATATTTTAAAAAAGAACAATAGGCACTGGGTTGATGTAATAAAGCTAGAGGCTCTTCGAATCTAATATTGTAAAAATTTGAATTAATGAACGAAGGAGTTTAAGTCAGACCTTGCTCACACCATTTTCCGATTTTGGGATTTCAATTGTTGTCAAGTGCATTTATTGGGCATTACTTAGTTTTTTTCTTACCTTAGGTGTTTTTTATCTTTCTGGAAAATAGCCAAGCTATGCTACAGTTCAAGAAAATCATTTTATATTTATTTTCTTTTCTCTGCTTGCGCATTTTCAATCGGCGAACTGAAATTTCCCCCTGTATTCACCCTAGTGCGAGAGATGAACCTTTCGCACACTTCCAAATTTTTTAATTTCGGAATCTTAGGGCAAAGGACCAAAAGGGGAGCATTTTAGGTCAATTCTAAGGGAAATATGTAATATGCCTTGGAAAGTGTGAAGAGGGGTGGGAGGATTAACTGAGGGAGTTCCTTAGTTAAAAAGGGGTCTTCGGAAAGGAGAGGCACTTCACAGATGGCGCTCGCGTTGATTACGAGAGATGATTCGACAAAAGGACATTTTTTGCATTTCTTGACAAGGATGGTTTCACTAGATCTCGACAAGTAACACTGACGCTAGTTTGTACTACTTTACGAATCATTTAAATTTCGAACCTTGCATAGTCCGCTGAGTTTTTCTATTTATCTGGACTTTCCTCGTCACCTAAGGCCTGGAAAAGGCTTCTAAAAAATTCACCTACCAGGATCAGGGCCGTTGCTGTAGTCGTTTACCCTTATCTCCCAATTTTGTTATGTTAACATATTAAATAGCATTATTTAAAGATAACATAATAAGTATTTTTCGAAAGGAAAAGTGGTGTACTTTAATGATAAATGACTAAAATGTTAGTACATTTGTATTCGTTTGTAGTGCTTGATATTGGTAAACCTTCGTATTGTCGATTAATAGGGCTATTATTGATTAAAAGTATTAGAGTTTTGAATTTCTAAATAGGAATTTAACAAGGGATTTATTATGAGCCCTAGCATACCCGCTGCCAACGTTACCCGGGCAATCTTTTATTTGACTTCAATAAGTTAATTTT
Organism: Tolmerus cingulatus; assembly: GCA_959613345.1. Lineage (NCBI taxonomy): Eukaryota > Metazoa > Arthropoda > Insecta > Diptera > Asilidae > Tolmerus > Tolmerus cingulatus. The sequence continues at coordinate 19,478,677 of OY390709.1, read as the reverse complement.
CAGGTCTCCCACCTAATATTATTGTATAAATGCGGGATGTAATAATGAGTTCAAGTAAACAACATCCAATCTGTTGTTTAAATCGTTTAATCCAAGTTATAGATATTTTAATTACTAAATGATCTACATAATAGCTGAAAAACATTTGTGCAAATGTGAGAATCGCGAAATAACGTTATATGTTTGTAAAGCGAATAAGCAAACAAACAGACAGCCAATATTTCAAAACAAATTGTCTAAATCGTCTCCGATAAATTCTCTGCTCCAATCATAGTTCCACCGAAATCTACTTATTTAGTCGTTCCCGAGATATTTAAGCCTTAAAAAAATAGATACTCTCTTTCGTATGACTCCAGCCTACATCGACAAATATCATCATAGTTTAGCCAATTTACACAAAATATTCAAAAATTATATTACATATTTGGAAACACCATTTATTTAAGATTCGCCTGTTTGGTTGATCTACCTATTGAATTTTTCTTGGGTGGCATTGTGATTAACTTTCACTAACATATTTGTCTAATCTATGTGCTTTAAAAACACGGACATTCGCTCAAGCCAGTTGATAAGTATTCAGTCTTGCTGATAAAAAGTATCAATTGGCGCGCTATTTTCGACGAACTATGACCTGGCGTATCAAATTCTATTGAAAAGTTCGGTGCCATATTGAATCCACCATCTTGAATTTGTTTAAATGTTTATTTTTTACATGGCATGTAGCAATCGGATAAACGGTTTAGAAGTCTATAAGCAACATACAAGCAAATTTTGACTTTTATATATGTATGTACATACATATGTATGTAAGCATATAAATTAATGATGAATACGATTGAGTATTCTAAATCAGAATTAAATAGTAATAGGAAGGTAGAGTTTAATAAGAGACCATTTAAAATCGATTTGGGAAGAAACCCTATGTACGTACATTACATATGTATGCATATACACTGTAACATTTTTGAAAATGGGATGGGGTAACTCGGATTTACTATCGAAGATTATTATTCCTGGGAAATTGGGGAAGGGTATTAATAACGTTTATTAAAACCGTACTCTTCCTATTTTATATCGAAATTTAACATCATAAATATTGTTTCGATATTTTGTTTGAATTGGTAAATTTTGTCTTTGGGAATTAATTAAGCGGTCTTTTAAATATACCTTGCTTTTATAGTGAGTATTAAACGCTTTTTGTCACAATTGATTTATGTAGTTGTGTCAGTAATATGGCTAGTAACATAACAAAGATTGATAAACTATTTAATTCCACACTTACAGTATAAAAAGTCGATAAAAGTAGAGGCTAAAATTGTTTCCTCAATGTCCGGTCCGCGACAAGGAGCGAGAAGCGCAAGAAAAACCGAAGGAAAGGACTCTGCCTTTGTCACTATAGGATGTAAGTGCACACACAGAGATCTTGTTTTCACCGACCTAACACACAGTCAGAGTGCAGAAACTGTAATTCATCACAGTGTGATTGCTTGCTTTGTAATGATGCTCAAAAGAAATCTGACAGCAACCTGGGAGAAAATACGATTCATCATTTTGCTTTTTAAGAAACGTCTAATGACGTAGTTTTGGAAAATTATTTTGGGGCCGTCGGACACATTTCAAACGAAGAAATTGCGAAGTGTCTTTATAGACATTTCTAAAATAAAGATAGAATTTTTTTTAGATAGAAATGGTGAAGTGCTGTGCCAAAAAATGTAAAAAATATTCAGGAAGTGAAATATCACTCTTTTTCTAGGGACCCGAAATTACGTAATAAGTGGGTAAAAATTTGTGGCGGGAAAGAGAATGTGAATAGTGAAAACGCATTAATTTGTTAAGAACATTTTGTGGAAGGTGACTTTAGGATGCAAGACATTCAAATATTTACCCGGGAAAAAGGCTGTTAATAGATGAAGCAATGCCCTCAAAACATATTTGTGTGTTATCAGAAGGAGGACTTAAAAAACCTACCGACAAATTTGTAGGTTCGCGAGGTTGAACAAATATTTGGTAGTTTAAATAAGCGTAAAATATTTTTAGGATGTAATTATTTAACAAGTCACTTACATAAGGTAAAAAATATTTAATTAGAAGATAATGGAAAGAAATTGTTTTTTAGATCTAGGATATACTTTAGGATTTAGCATTTAAATGTAAATTTAGTTAAGGATATTGATAAGAAATGAAAAATAAAGAAAATTGAATCTGTTTCATTAAACCTTTTATTGTTTCTTTTATTATTTCATTCCACAGGTTTCGAAAAAAAGAAAATCAGCTACCTGCATTGGTAACAAATATGTTGGGAAATTCCGTTAATGTAGTAAAAGATCTTTTTATGCTATTTATATATTACGTAAAATTTAGGATTTTATCTGGCACTCAGAGACGTAAATAAATATGAGGTAAAATAAGGCATGAGGTGCATGTGAGTATTAAGTATTATATATGATATTAAATATTTTTTCTTTTTTCGAAAACAACGTAATAAGCCGCATTAGTTTTTTCATAGTTTATATTTTATTTATTTCCGTTTAATATGAGCCAAGTCATCGCACTTCCAAACCATATTTTAAAATATTTTAATCTGTTTGTAAAATATCGTAAACTTCCCCCATGGAAGATATTTTTTATTATTTTAATATTTAATTTAGGTTATATTTTCAAATATGCCAAATGTTCATTAATATGATTAAACCAACAAATATTTAGCATACTATTGCTAAATAGTTATTAAAACTATATTTTTCTGATTTTTCAAGCAAATCTTGCCAAAACTACGTCACGACGAAGTGTCAAAATCGATTCGCATACCTTGTATTCTGTATACCGTGCATTTGACGGGATCTGATATCAAATATCATGAGGAAACGAAGTAAATTATTTAACGACCCTATATTTTGAGCATGAAAAGTCCATCAAAAATGCTTGATGCCGTCGCTTTTTAAGGGATTTTGCTCCTTTTATTTTATAGTTATAACATTTGGCTCAATTGAGTGACTGTAGCTGCAGGAATTGTCCCGTTCGCCACTTTCTAGGATGGTCTTATCTAAGTAGAGCATTAGAACAAACGGACTCGTGCAAAATGTCGATACCTGTTAACGGGAATTTTAACGCTCTAATTAAAAGCGTCGCAATTTATCATCAAAGACCTCCATCTAACAGCACACGTAGAGAATTCCAGTTCTGGAAAGTGTGCCAAATGCAGTCAAGATCAGAGCGGCCGGGTAATGCAGTGGATGCGCTTGTCCCCAAGAGGCATAATAACCGCCTAATCCCCGCCGTATCGGTGCAATGGACCGCCGCATCCACTTCCCGCGGCACCTTGAGACACACGGTAGAGCCGTTCTTCGACCGTTGAACTGGATTCTGCGGCGGGCAGCAATAAGTTAACCACCGGTTGATCGAAACAATCGCATCCATCTTAGAAGTTGCCACGGAAGAAGAAGCGAGTACCTCCTTCGAAACATAAGGAAGAAGATATTTGCCTTCTAAAACTTAGCAATGGCGGGTTATGCTTCAGTATACATATTTAATACATACATGCATACATATTTAATGTATGCAGCTGTCAGAAAATCAACCCCAAAAGACACATTTCTTTCCGCAGGTTGGCAATCGCCTTGACAAAAGATATGCAATTAACAAGTAGGAAATCGGCACAGTTGCAATCAGTGATGCAACGGCGCGTGCAGTTAAGCGCAACATGTTGATTGGTTCGATGTCCGAGAACCGTAGTTTTGGTCAAACTATTGCCCGACACAATCGGTGTAACTTGAATTTCCGATTAATCACGTCCTCGATGATTTCTCGACAGGTGCTGAGGGATGGTGAGGCGGACCAGCATCATCTGTCTGTTATTCAATTAAGTTCTCATAAAATTTGAATAATTCCATGGACGTGGCGATGGAATAGTCTGAAATTAATTTTGACGAGGCCCCATTAAGGCGGCCGAACGAGCGCAGTCTCGTGCTGTTTATGCTTCTTATGGCGGGATGCTGCTTGATGATGATTGTGCGGGACTTGATTTATGACGAACATTCACGAAAGTGAAATAATTGCTGACACGTCCGCACGGTTATGATTTTCAGTGAAAATTTGTTCCATCAGAGTTAAGATGGATGAGCCCAATAATAAGATATCCGTATGAATGGAACAAACGCCCACTAACAAAATTGAAACAGGATGGAAAGTGTACGTAAAACATTCTATTAAATATTTTGTTCAGTTGAAATTATATGAAGCTGAAGTACAAAAAAGGGCAGAACGATCAAACTTAACGTTTTCTAAAAATTTTATTTGTTACCTATCATACTGAGAAATACCATGGATTTTCCCAATTTAACGCTAGAACTACCAGCGCTCAAAAGTGTCATTTCACTCATTTTCTACACCTTTAATGTAATTGACGTTCAAATTTTGATTAATAACCATAATTGCAAACCGAGTTTTGAATATGTCTTGATTATGGATCTCAATAAATGTTGGCATAAATCTTAATCTATAATTTTAAAAATAATAAATCACTCTAGGAAGAAATTGAGTACCGGTCAATTTGACCGGTCTTGGCAGAACTAGTGTTAAAATAAATAGAATTTTATTTTGTTTTTGTATTCTTTAAAATATGTAATTCTGAAAGATATGTAATGTACACATATACATATATATATAAGGAGAGAAGTGGCATGAAGGAGCCGGATTTTGAAAGAGCCGCTTGCATTATTTCGATAGTTTATGAACGAATTTGGTTGGGGATTTTATTTTTAAGTGGCAATACTGATTTCCCGTCACCCAAAAAAATTTGAGAGTTCGCCAAATCAACGGACGCCGGTACATCGAGTCAAAGTTTTTGGCACTAAAAAGTAAAAAGTTTGCATCATTTAAGTTGTTTTTTGGTATTTTATTGTAAACAAATATATGCACACGGTTTGTAGATTGAGTTTGTGCATATATTTGTCCTTGCATCTGCGTAAAAGCTGAGCAGCAAAGGATTTTATATTGTTGTTATTTTGAAGGTTATATATATTTTTTAAGAATAAGTTGTGAAAGAGCCGGTGAATGCTCCTCTTTCATAACCGGCTGTTTGATAACCCTGCATTTGGATTTTGTAAGTAAATTATAATAATAATACATATGCATTTTTTTCATATGTTATAAAATTATTTGCTTCAGACATTGCATTATGTGATTCTCGGAGTGGTTGAATTTTCTAGACACACAATACAGACTGACTCTTTCATAACTTTTAATCGCTCTTTCAATACCGAAATGTTATGAAAGAGCCAAAAGACACATTCTTTGAAAATGAATATTTCATTGCTTTTTTTTATTCTGTTTAAGGTTTTTTCGTATGAAACTATGTACTTTTATAAATAAATTATAATTAGAGAACAAAAAATCATCATTTCTTTCATTAAGAGTATATTTTTTGTTTCGTTTAGTAAACTGTTTCTTTCATGCCATTTCTCCCCTAATACTAAAGCTGTAGAACTTGGAAGTTAGAAGATGTAGAATACTTCTTTTAAAAGGAAAAATGTTTTTATACAAATTTGGAGACAAGCATTTAGCCTAAAACTCCTATTCTTCTTTCAGTTTAGCGAAGTAGTGTTGTTGTTGTGTTTTTATAAAGTTTTACCATCTTGGTATAGTTTCTCTTCTTATTAATTAAATTAAAATGAATTCATAAAACAGCTTTTGTGAATGGGTTACATTTTATTTTAAGTTTTACTGTTTGGTGAAATCGAATGGTAATAAAACAGAAGTTTAATATAAAATTATGAGGTTCTGTCAGTAAATAATTTTATTATGTATAAGCTTTTAAACAAATTGCTAGATTTTTTCATTCAAATTGAAATTTGTTTGGTTGCAACACTGTATCTCTAAATTGTTGGTATATTTTTGCATGAATCTAACTCAACACATCATTCATTAGCTGTGTTTTTTTCACAACGGATCTGGTTCTGGGTTTTGCAAAAAATTTTGCATTGCATTGAAATTTTATAAACCGTCACGTACATACATATATTAAGATTTTAAAATTTTTGAAAAATGCATCTATATACATATGTATGTATATTGCCATGATATTTACCCATTAAAACTTGAAATCTTGAATCAGATAAAATCTTGGGTTAAGGTTTTGACATGATTTTATTTTCTCGAAATAGAAAATCTTTATATCCGTGACGGTTTATAAAATTTCAATTCGATGCAAAATTTCCTGCAAAACCCAGAACCGGATCCGATGTGAAAAAAACGCACCTATTGTTTTTAAATTCGGATTCGTTTATTAATTTGTAAAATCATTTTACTTTATTCCGCATGGCATGGGATACGTATATTATTTAAGACTTTTCTTCTTTATTGCCTTTCAATGGAAAATAATAACCTCTTTTATCTAGAGTAAACAAAGCAAAAAACAATTAACATGTTTAGCCCACACAATTGCCCTTGCCCTACAAAACCACAGAGAACTTTCCCGAATCGCTGGCCGCCTGGAGCGAGATATCCATCTTCGTGGAGCACAATCCCGTGATTTTGATTGAAAACAAATTCTTTTAATTCGCCAGCGCAGTGAAGACGCCATCAGATAACAACTCAATCACCGTGGATTATGCTCACAAACAATAAAAAGATCCAGCCCATGTGGCGCGAGCGTCTTTTTATTGTAAGAAGTATCCGCTACTTGGGTATCATAAATCAAGGGGGTCATCATAGACCCTCCAAAAGAAATTGGGTAATCCTCGTTCGGTGATGAATTGCACGGCTCGTAACTTTCAAGACGTCTTAAGAATTTTCTCTCCTGAATGGTCACTTCTAATCAAAAGGTTCATTATGCAGCCGACAAAGCAGCATAATCTGAAACAGTTACCTAGAAGAAATTCGCGATAGATTCATTAACTATTCATTAACTATTATTGCCGCGTAAGTGGTATTGCTCGAACGTTATGCCACTCATCTTCGTCGCATTTGAATGGAAAGCGTTAAATTTGGGACGTACTAATTAACTTTTAGAACAGCGAAAATTGGACTAAATCGGGAAATGATAGTTTGTCGAAATGCAACCACATCTTCTCGATTAAACTCTCACTTTACCGTGTAATCACCTTCCATGGCAACAAAATCATCCTACGGAGTTATACTTAAGATATTTGCGATGTTTGCTCCTCTAAGAGAAGCTGAGCAATTTTGAAGCGTCGTCTTAGGAAATTTACGGCTTGCGAATGGCCAGCCTGAATAATAAACACTTTAATGTAATTTATTATTGCTTCAAAGTGGTTTGGAAAAATATTATGTGGAAAGTGGATTTTACTACCGTTCGTTGAAATTTTATGTTCGTTCAAGTATTTCTTAATATTTTTACAACGTCATGATTTTTAAGGTTTTGGAAGGTTCCAAGTCTGAAAAAACGTTAACTGAATTGAATAATATTGTTTGCATTCAAACTTCTATAAAACTATTTTTAAGATGAATCTTCACTAATTTCCAAACAGAGAGTATTTTTAAAATGCCCTTCAGTACGGTTTCTGCATAAGAAAATGGATAGCTTTAATATAATTTATTCACAATGTGGCAGACAGAGGTCAATTATTTGTCTTATCAATAAAATACATATTTTCACAATTTTCAAGTTCATCTTTTTACTACACTATAGATGTATTCTGTAATAATTGTAGTCATAGGAAATGTTGCACTAATTCTTCTAAAAATAATTTAACTTCCTTTATGATGTAAACTTGGGTTTTGAAAGATGTTAAAAATACAAAAACAAACTTAGCTCAATTTACAAAATTTGATTTTCATTTGCTGTTGAGGGTTCATTTTGTTTCGAAAAGCGTGCAAATAGGCAATGTTTTGGATTATATAATATTTATTAATTCAAGAGTGGTTATGTGGTTTTCAGGTTTTATTAAATATGTTGTATTTACGAAATTTTCAACATACATATAATCATTACAGGTGTAACTATACGTAAGTATGTAGATAATCAAGAAAGGGAAAGAATACTAGTATCAAGATTTAAAACCATACCTTGAAAATATTTGGATTTGTCCAGGCAGTTGGAATTTTGAATAGAAACTCCCGTTAATGGTAATCATTCAATCAGCAGACTTCGCAGCATCACTCTACGCATTATCGCGGCCTCATCCAATTGTTTTTTTCACGCTTAGCAGCTCATTCACTAAGGCGGGAGCACGCAACAGAGGGCAGCACTTCAGTCTTTAATCGATTTCGCGAGAGATTTTTGCACTATCACGGCAACCACAAAACAAACCATTTTCGAGGAAGACGTCGACTGACTCTTGTTAACCGAACCATTCACCACTTTGGCGAGTGGAAGAAAGGCGTCTGCCTCAAAGTGGCTGGAAGCAGCACGCGGAAGACGAACGGAGGAGGTTTGAAGATTTAGCATCCAGGTGGAGCGATATGCATACGAAATTGTCAGGAAATTTTCTTGAAGGCACTATCCGTCGTCTTCGGCGTAAAGTTGCTCCACCGCCCTCCGCCACCTGAAACATGACCGCCTTCAGCAGAAAACGTCTTAAGCATTCGTTCTAAGACGATGGCTCCCAGGAGGAGCTTGAAAAGGCAGCTGGGGGCATCCACGACCCGCGGCGGCTACCTTGACTTATATATTTGAGTACCGTTCTAAGAAGCCGTCGTCCGCGGCACGCATCTTTTAATTTATCGCCGTGGTCAGGAGAAAGAGCTGTTGCCTGCGGATCCTGATTTGCTTATGGGTCAATAGGGAAAAGCCTGGAGTAGCAAGTGGGCCGTTGATTTTATCTAACTCTTTCTAACGGTGCCTGCATCCAAAACTGGGACGTGCTTTCAGGAGACGGGTTCTCAGGTCGCAAATAAATGACCCGTTTAAAGACGTAATGGATGAAGGTGGGCTGGGTGCCACAGAACGATGTTCTGCGTGGGCCGCACTAACTACCTTTCGACTATTCTTTAAGTTATTGCAGGAGAAGTAAGACTGGCTCAATTGGCGTATTAAAATCGGTGTAGCAATAAGTAGACCAGTCGAGATCTAAGATTACTTGTTTTATTTTTAGGCTGACTGCAGCTTTAGCAAGAATTATTATTATTACTATTACATCTACATACAACATTGTAAATATAACAATATTTGCTTATAGAAACCTCAAAAATCAGCACTGTGAGTAGTACACTGACCTAAAATGGATCGACTCAAATAAAATTCTGCTAGTAAGAATTACGCAAAGATGATATCTTGAAGCAAAATCCATTAGACAGTTAAAAACCACTGTAGCAAGAAGGTTGTCCAACTTCTTATTACTGCTATATTATATATTATTAATGTAATAATAAAGATTTGCTTTTAAGTTTTATTTGAGTTTATATATATCTTTTTTCTAAACGATTTTATTTGGTTTGAAACCATGCAGGTACAGAACACTCAATCAAGTTTTACAATCTCATTTGCGCCCACTTTACGCTTACGTCTATTAAGTTGTCATTTTACACAACCCTTTCGTTCCGGTCACAGTATAATATACAGCAATATGAACATTTTTACGGCCACTTCAATATTTCGGGAACTTTAAATTTCTGAAGTATACCATTTTTAGGTTGGGCAGAAACGGAAAATCAATGCAGGGCTAAAATAATTCTCAAAGTGTCCTTTTCTATTGATTTCATCCCCTCTGATCTGTCCAATATAAAAAAGCGTATGCTTCGGAAAACTCAAACTTTGTAGAACTGGAGTGATAGAGAGATTTTCACGATTCTGTAGGATACCCAATATTGTAATATGTATATTTAAAATACGGGGTGTCCCGTGGTGGCGGACTATCTTTCGAGATGGGTGTTAAATGAAAGGGTTTGACGAGCAGAAAATGAGTGACATTGTACTACATTCCATATAGCGGACAGATTACAATGTTCTTCTTAAACCCCTTTCACATGGTTATTGAATGAAAGAGTTTTTAGTTCCAATGTTTGCCATTAGAAAGATGAAGAATTACAATTTTCTTTACAAGCTTTTGGACATGGGTATCGAATAAAAGTGTTTGACGGGTAAAATTGAACTCATTTGACAAGGGCTTCAGCTATAATTAAAGTATGAAAAAGGCTGTAGAAATTATAAAAATCGTGTTGGTAATTTTTGTAGTAGCACGAGAAATTTGGGAAGAAGCCCTTGATCGTATGGAACTGTAGGATTAACCTTTCCTTCTTGTTGAATGAAAATCCGTAAATTTCAGGGATTCCCTATATGTATGTATGAAAATTTCTTCCATATGTAGCACGTTATCCTAAAGGAAGTTTAATTTAACAACAGAAAAACTCTAGGGTACACATAAACAATGCTACAAAAAGCTGATGTTGCTGACCTTCTCGGTTGGTTGGTTAGTTTTTCTGCATATCGTCCGCCGCATTGAATTTAGGAGGATTTTATATATGGTTATGGGACTTATAAACGTGTGAAAAATTTCAGCCTATTTGGAGAAAAGGAACTGATTTAAAATTAACTAAGACTTTTAGCAGACACATAAAGTTTTAAATTAAATAAAAGCTTTAAAAAACCATTTTTGGGTAAAAATTCGTTAATAAAGTTCGTACCTTTTTTCAAAATTCATGTCAGTAACTTATGACTTAAATTAATTTATTTGTTTGAATTATTGAAATAATTGGAATAGTAAAATTCAATCAAATTATGTTGACGTTGTTGGCTATCGTATAACGCGGGCATATATTTGACACGCAGTGTATATTGATTTCTATAAAATCAGAAAAATTAAAAGTAAAACAATAAAATAACTACAACACAAATGATGAAGAAAAATGATTTTATATTTGTTATTAACTTGCATTAACCAGTTCAAAATGACGTTTGAACTAATTTGTATTATGTACAGTTAGTTAGTATGTCTAAAATTTTTAAAAAATTGTGGAACCGTATGCTGAGGAACATTTGTCCGTGCTTTGGAAATTTCAGTAGGACAATGAACCGAATTTGGAAGCATACAGCATGTATAGGAAAAGAATAGTTAAGAAAAGAAAGGTTTTATAGCCGAAATGGAGTGGCCTGCATCGAACCCCAATTTGAGTCCCATCAATTAAAAAGGTCCGTAGGGCAACGAACTTCCTCTCCCTTAAATCAACCTTATCATGCCATTGAAGAAACTTGGTACAATATCCCATAATGAACATGCTGACGTTTAATCGAGCTGCAAGTTATAAATAATCAAAGGGATCTAACAAAATATTAATCATACATAGTTTTCCATGTGCCTTACAAAAATTTTGCTATGTCCATTCATTACTTGTTTTTAATTACATTGTCAGGCGAAAGATTACTTTCTTTGAAAACTCACTCTTTTTGGAAATAAATGGCTAAACTATCTTAAAATTGTACGAATACATTTTAAGTTTAGGCAAGAATAAATAATTACTTGACATGACCATTTCTCTTTTTAAAAGTATTGTGGTTATCGTCCGCCGTATGTGTATTATGCATCAACTTGTCATTAGTCTTGTGAGATTTAGAAAAATTTGGGCCACACATGGGGAGTTTTGAGTAAAAATAACACGTTTTTTGAGAGACGATCTAAAAAAAGTGTGATAGATATAAAAAGATAAAAAAGATATAAAAAAAAAGATGGAAATCGGCCCGTATCATAACTCGCCTCTGGATCGTCGGACAAAAAAAACAAAAAATTCATGTTAATTTAGACACTGAAATACACATCTTAACCCTGAATAAAAATAAAAATATTCAAAATTAAGAAAATTATGCGACTTTGAAACAAAAGTTGCAAAATAGACGTCATTTTCGGTCCATTCTTCGTGTGTAAAAACTAAAATAATTTTTCAAACACGTTCGTTAAGGCTTAAGATGTGTAGAATTGCATAACAAAAAAAGTTAAAAAAAAAATTGAAAATCGATCAACTACTTTTTCCGCTATCGCGCGGGCCGTTTTGAAAAATTGCGTTTTGAGATAAATGCATTTGAAAGTTCGAAGTATGAAAAAATCCATAATAACTTTTATTTTTAGACTTTTATTATGCGCTGTAGAATCTGTATTATTTGCGGGATTTATTTGAAATTTGTTGTACTCATTTTTAAATAGCTGTACATCAATAATCAACAAAAAGAAAAATCGATTTTCAATAAATTGTTTCCCGAATTCAAAATTGTCTCCCTTGCGGAAGACTTCGGCAAAAATGATTTCCTATATTTGAAAGTTATAGTTTTAGCGCAGGGAATGTTAAAGATCAATTCCCAGATTAGGCCGCTCCAAACAGGAAGTTTGTAAACTAATTAAAGTAATAATTTTCAGGCCATCTTAGACTTTCCGGCGTTGTCTATAGAAAGTAACATGCGACACAAAATGTTCCAAAAAAATGAAAAATTTAAACAGCATACGTTATCCAAAAGGAAAATCTTCAAAATATTTCTCGTAACCAGTTGCATTCAGTTCAAGTAAACTTTCACAGCACCCAGTGACTGTTGTGGTGAAAGAAGGCGCCTCGTCCGTCTTCGAGCTGGCGAACTGAATATATGTCCTCGCGATGTCAATATGCGGTTGACCGTTCAATAGCTGTGAAAACGCTTCATTACCTGACGGTTCTAATGAGTTTGTTTTTTTCCCCATATCTTAATTAAGCCGCAAAACCAATCGGCCAGCGGCGAGGAGACCACCGAGTCTTCCGCCAGAAAGCCTCAGGTACCCCCGTCTTAGCAAATTGGCCTATGCTCATATCCAGTCAGACTCGTTGTTCAGTCTGTTCCACATTTCACTCCAGATTGCCCCCTATGCCTCTAAGACGATTCGAGTCCAAGGCGAGTTTTTCCTCAGTGTCTGCAAACATTTTCTAAGCAAATTGCTGACTTCTTTTTAAAGCCATCAACAATGAAATCAAGAAAAAGAAATTTTGTGCCTAAGCATACTTGGAACAGCAACTAACCACAACCACAACCATCGTCTGAAGGTGAAGTGGTCGTTGAATGTTAGCTGCCAGTATAAAAGACAGTCTTTGAAATGCTTCAGTAACTCCAACTCCTCTGGCTGGAGTGCTGTTTGTGGAGTGGTGGACGCGAGGGAAGTGGCAGTTGAACAATTATTGATTGCCTCAACGTTGGATACTTTCCTCCAAACATAAGAAAATCAATCTACAGTGATTGTTCAAGTTCAGTGAACTAATTTTATGTTTTAATTTCAAGATTATTATTATTTTTCGTTTTTTACCTGGCTCCCGCGCTCACCAGTTGTCTAGGAAGCGCTTAAAGACGAACAGAAACGCTAATGAACGCGAACCTTGCAGCTACATGCACTTTCAGGTGCTCAGCTTTCCATTGTTTTCCTTAAAAGACATGTGCCGCAGATTAAGGAGATCATGTTCCCCATGTACCCACTGGCTTTGTCCACTGAAAAGTGTACAGTGCTCGTGGACATAACATTAAACTTTTTCTGCCCGTTACCTGAGATTTATAGCGCTTTTGGACCGGGATGCGATCGCGAACTAAGCATTTATTGGCAGCTTGCGCACTTTTATCAAGTTCTGAAAATCCCCATCTTCATTTGAAATTCTTTGATTAAAAGTTTGATGACAGCAATTGAAAGCAAGGATAAAAATATATGCATAAAAAGGTAGAAATATGGATAAAATAGGTAAACAATTTACTGATCGACATTGTTAATGATCGCTTTTGTTTTTTCACAGAACCAATGATAGACAATTTGAATAGGCCTTTCCCATAGATTATGGGATATGAAAATGTTGACTTAAAATTTTTTCCAAATAATACGTTAGAGATAAAACAAATCTAATATCGACAAATTTTGATAATATAAGAAAAGAATTACGGAACAGAAAGAGCTAGAATAATGTGACACAAATCATAACCTTAATTATTACCTATCTAGATATTGTTATTCAATTTGTCGATCATATATTGCGAAAACTGAGTATTATTTAAATCCTTACTAAGTAAGAAAAAGAAGAGAAACGGGTTGTGATTACAGACAAGTGTTTTGTTTTTTTAAACGAAATTATTTTAAAATCTTGATTTGTCTGAATAGAGAAAATAGGAATTTGATCAATTAGTTCATTGTAATAAACTTTTATTATGATTTATTATGATGAAGCAGCAAATCTTTTGATCACAATTCATAAATTTCGATGGGGTTAAGATTAGAAGACATTGTGGCTTATCCTATTTTCAGTGGGGCAAATTGCTGTTGAAATCAGCTTCGAGAGTGGTAAAGTAGTCAGGACAGTCATCCTGCCGATAATTTATTAGTATAGTCCTTCTCCTTGACTCTACGACGATGTTTTATAGACAATTGTTTTACTTTTGCCAGACCACGTGTGTCATGCTTTTGGAGGACTTTTGTCACGGCTATGAACAAAAAGGTAATATTATAGGTGCGGGATCAACTTTTAATATACGAGATATTTTTCGGCGAGTCGTCGTATCCTGAAGTAGCATTTTGGTTTCTGGAACTTTATTGTTACCATATTCCTCTAATCAAGATTTGCAATCATAAACATAAGTACAATAAAATTTTAAAATTTTTGAGACTGACCTCTTCAATTTCGCATTTTATTAGAAAAAATCACTGCTGTTAAGTTTAAATTATTCATCAAGTGATTAGAAGTGCATTGTAGTGTGTAATATAATAATGGCATTTTGTACATATTTTGTACTAGAATTCTTCTAGTACTTTTCCATAGGTCCTTACTAAGCATACTAGGGAATTAATTTTCCATTAACGTGCGTTAATTATGATTTCTACTAATTATGAATTGTACGTAGTAACCAGTATACGAAGAAAAAGAAGAAATGAATAACATATTTGGGCAAGTGTTAGACCCTGTAATATTTTTACCTACGCATATGACAGCTAAAAAGGTAAACTTTTATTTGAGCCACAATACAATTTCCTATACGAATTTTAAAAAAATATCCGGTATGCGATATGTTGTTCTCTTCAAAGTAATTTTTCTCGAAAACGTGAAGAGATATCAGACATTTGTGTTTGTTATATCGTTATCGACAGAAAAAATTCTATAGAAATGATGTACCACTTATTCGACATAAAAATCAATATTTTCTTAAAAATTGACCCATATTCCAATCTTCACTAATCAACGTATCTTCAGTGCATGGCATAGAATGAATGAACGCTGTTTATTAACTATTATTATTTTGCTGTCTTCTCTAGTTCTAGCTATATTTGATCAAAAGCACCGCACAAACAAAAAAATCTACTAAATGCTTTTATACATATATGTATATAGTAGTACAAAAGTTGAAAAGTATTTCTATTATCTATTTCTAGTATCTATTGGGCTTCATTCCAAGATTGTAAATCAATGACCATCATTCGTCTCAAAAAATTTGAAAAATTAAAATTCTTGAATATTTTGCGATATACAGAGTTTACAGTTTTAATTTTATCATAACGTAAATTGTTCTAAATTTAATTTAATTTATATACATACATATATATAAATATGAAGAGTTTTATATTTTGCGTGATAGTTAAAAAATAAAATTCTTTGGCTAAGTATCTTTTCGCAGAATTTGTATACCTATTTCAGTTAAATAAGATTTATGAAAAAAAAATATCGCAATATTAGCACAAAATAAAACTATCTCAACAAAGGCAAACTTTCTTAAAAATCTTAAAATTGTCTTACCATGATGAGACTCTAGCAAAGTCTAATCCACCTCTGGATGGTTTTATTGCGCAAAAAAATTTACTTCTTTCTTAGGAATTAGAGCACATCACTGCAATAAACAATTTTAACAAGTCACTAAGCACCAAAACCGATTCAATTTTTTTATCTTATTTTTTTCTAATCCCAATATTTATGTTTTTTGTTTTTTGCTTATAATTATTGTTTATGAAAATTGTTATGTTCACGAAAATTGTACACGCGAAGGCATGATGTCCGAAGCGAAGAACGACGTCTTTACACGAGCAGTGCGCCTTCTGCAGTAAAGCACAAGGTGGCAAAAGCAAACCCGCCGCGGTCCTCGACGGTACGCACAACGGCCTCTTCACGGGCAAAGTAAAAAGTAAAGAGCGCGAAGAAGAAAGCAATTGCGCGAAGACGTTTATTCTAGATATAAAATCATTGGGCATGTTCGTAGGTTTCAGGTTGGTTATTCATTTTCTCTTTAAACATTTTATCGAACAAATAGGCCTGTATAAAGGGCCCTTTGGGGGATCATAAATTTTTCGAAATCGGAAACAATAGTAGATCTTTATCCCATTGTACTGGAAGTTAAACATTTGCATGCTCCGTCCCTCCTCTTTTAATGGACGGGTATCAAAATCATAGCTCACCTCTGTTTGTCTGGCTGAGATCTTCGCGGTTCACGTTAAGTTAGGTCAGCCAAATTACCGTTTGCTCGGTGCTAAGGAGGTGTTTCGGAGAGGTTTCATCATACCTTTTCTTGTAATTTCGGTAACCCACACTTATCACCTTTAACCGTTAATTAAGCGGAAGGCAATTTAACGTGGATTTTTTACGCCACATTTAGTCTTTGCGCACTTCAATTTCCCTACTTGAGGTGTATGCCTTTATTATGATCTTCTTGGAAGCATTGTAAATTAGCCGATCAAGATTTCTTCCGCCTTCCTGAAGGCAGGGCGGGAGATTAGATTTCCACTGGAAGGTAAAGAATCGAAGTAGAGAGGTTTTTGTTTACTGCTATCTAATATTTTTTTACTCCTTTCACATTATCAACATGACATTTTAAAATCATTTAGTGAGATAATACAATAGTTTTTCATGTAGTTTAATTGTTATTGGATAATTTTTATTTTTCAGTAATGACGACAAGCAAATTTATATTTTTTGGTCGCTCGAAATCTATAATGTAATAATTAATTATTATAAGTAAATGATAACAAGAAACGATTTTTAACCCATTTAAGAAAAGAAGAGGTTATCATTACCAATTATATTTTTGTGTTTTCTAATTCGTACGCTTTAAAGCCAATGTGTTTTAATTAAAAATGAAAAAACAAATATTACTTGATAATCATTATCGAGCGATCGATACAAAAATATTATTTCGTAATTATTATCAAGTGTCATTATCATTACCTTAAAACCTATTAGAAAATAGCGGATTGGCCTAGAAGCTAGAAAAGTGGTTCAGATGGAAACTTGAACCTTTAGCTATTTGATGACATCGCATTAAGAACTTTTTAAAATATTCGACGAATTTTGTTTATTTGTGAAAACCAATTATTTCATTCAATAATTAGATAATGAATGAAGAACATACCAGCGGATTATCAGGAAAGACTTGTTCGCCAAGGTTAAAATTTAGTGTAGTTTCATATACCCCGATTAGGTCTCACTTCAGACTTCCAAAAGAGGCACATTAAAAGAAGATAACCATTTACACATGTATCGCTTATCTTTTAGAAATGGTCAAAACACTTTTTACATATTATTATTTAGAAATTCGGAGTTTGCTGAAAAACTTCACTAAAACTGACTAGTTGACAACAATAAAAAATATTAAATAATATATAAAAAAATTACTCGTAACATAAAAGTGGTAAAAATTATTATTTTATAATTTATATTTTTTTTATTATAATTATAACATTCTTTGACATTTTTTCAATTTTTTCCATTTTTCTATTTGACGTTAACAACCCTAAATTATTTGTAGTTAAGTTTAATATATTTGAGTAGCTGGCTCCATTTGGGTTTTCAATAAGAATTAAGCCAAAAAGTTAGTTGGTTATAAACACCTCCTTTAAAACTTTTTTAGTTTTCTGGATATTTATACTAATTCGATGTAGTTTTGACTAAAATTATTATAAAAATAAATAAAATGAAATTTCATTCTTACAACCAGTTTGAATTGTCTAATTATGTAGGAACTTTAACAATATGTACTAGAAACAAAAGAGAATTAAAAATTAATTATTTAATATAAGTATTTTTAACTTCCCAGAGGATGTTTATGTAATGGGGCCAATTTTGTGAATCCCCAGCTTTTGCGTGTCTCCAGACTAACAGAAGTTTAAAGTGGATAAAATTCGTTATTTATGTATAAAAATTATGGTCATTTCAGCATAAACTGCAACAATATGTTCGAGAAGTCTTGTAAACAGAAGATAAATTATAATAATGAATACAAACAAAAACTAATACACAAAACTTAAAAGGAATTATGAGATTGAAAATTCTTGTCAGTATTCAAACTATAGAACGGTTGATAATACAAAGGTAATAAGTAATAATTATATACTATTTAAAATAATGGAACATCAATGTTAGCATTATATTATGTTTTAATAATTTGTTATAAATAATTGAAAATGAGTTCTAGTGGAAATATTTACGAGGTTTCAACAAAAAACAGTCCATATGAGTGAGAATAAGAGGAATGGGAGGCCAAGGCGGAGGGGAATACCGAAGTGGCGGAGTGGTAAAATAGCAAAACTTCTATGACTAAAAACCTATGTTCAGCCATAGAAGGTTTGACACCTTGAAATATATTATTATTATAATAAATAAATAGGTTCTAAGACAATTTTAGTTGATTTTATTATTCTTTATTCCTCTCTTCTGGGAAGTTAGTCGTGTGGACCACCGGGGTCGCACTCAGACCACATTTTTAATTTTTATTTCGTTGAGTGCTCCTGGCTGAACTGGTATAAATAGAAGAATAGGTATAAATAGTAATTTGTGTTTCAAAATTTGCTGAAACGTAATTTAAAGACAAATAAAAAAAATAAGAAAAAAATCATTTAGGATTAAAAATTATGGATCTATTGACTACTCATTAGAATTTTAATGAATGTTATTTGAATTAATTAAGTCAACGATGTTATTCATATTTTACTACGTTATGGGGATAGAAACTTAATTTCGAGTTAACTTTATCTACCTGTTGCTTCCTTACCCAAGACACTACGATACGATACTTTGAGAAAGTTTGAAGTCAAGACAGCAACTACCATGCTGCCAGATCAGCGCTTTAAGTAATTTAAACTTTTCATGCACAAGTTTAAGCTTGGTGTGTCTTGGCTTCTATAAATTTCCCAAGACGTGCGTACCTGAAAACCGTGTTCACCACAGTTCACCTCAAAGCTTCTTAAGACATGAAGTCCAGCGCCATCACCAGTACCATCAGTTACCTGTCGCGTCTTGAAGAAAGCAATTAGGCACAAATACCAGCAGATATCGCCGGCATGCATGAACACACCTAGCACACACCTATATTCATCTTTTCTTTTTATTGATTGAAGGAATTGGCAACGAGCGACACCAGCATCTGTGCCGCGCCGCGGTTACCCCACTGTCCTAAAAATTCTTGGGCGTCGATTTGCATATTTGATGAATTTTATCTTTCCGTTGCTGGGGCTCTTGCGAAACATGTCCGCGGCTCATACCTTCGAGAAAAAGATAAAACTTCTTTTCGACACTATTCGCGAATGCTAGAGATGTGAGAAGAGTTTTCTTAGTTTCAGCACCTTCCAGCTGCTCATGAGTGGCGAATATTTATGGACGGTTTTGGTTGAAAACTAAGGTGCGGGTGTGGCGGCGTTAGCTTAAGGCATGTCGCAGAATTTTGATATAATATATTTTGCTTTTTTTTAAATTTTAATGGACGCCTGTACCTAGTTTTCTGTAGAACAATTTTAATTTTCACTTCATTCCACAACTTTTGGTAGTGTAGTAGGAGTAGAAAAATTAATTTTACAACAATTTTAAGTGCAGTAGGTTGATTGCATATTAACAAAATTTTGTTACTAAAAAGGCCTTTAATAATTGGAAATCCAGATAAATAGCCTAGAAAGGTCCTGATGAATAAAAATGAAGAAATTATATGAATTATATGAATAAAAATCTTTTACTTTTAGCAATTGCTTAAGATTAAAGCAAGTGCTTGTTGCTTAAAGTATTTGGTTAGTTTTTAGAAGCAATTGCTTAAGATCATATGAATAAACATTTTCTTTTGCTTAATGTCTCTAGCAATTTCTTGAATATTGTTAAGGTAGTTTAGTACCAGCCTAACATTTGAAGCATCAGAGTGCAAATCATAGCAAATTTTATTCGACTTCGGAAAGTAAATCATATAGCTGCCGAAAACATCATCAAACAACAGACTACAAGAAATTATGTCGATTTACCGAAGATAGTGTGCACTGGTTAACGCAAACATTCTTACTAGAAAAGAGCAAAAGTTATCTCATTTTGTTGCTCTTCACCAGAAGAAATATCACTATTTACTATATCACTCAATTTAATTACTTAACCCTTCTAGTGCCAGGCGAAAAAGAGATGCTTATGGGAAGATAACCGGCCGAATTTTACGATTTTACTAGGATTTGGAAAAAGGCTCATAAAAACCAAACGAAAAGCAATATTAACATAATTCAAAAAGCAGTGTATTAAGGACAAAATAGAGAATAAAACGATAAACGACATAAACGAAGATAAACGAGTTAGGTAAATGTTAAAGTTAAAAATGTTAACGTTCAACTAACCAGCAATATTGCGATAGGTGCAATCCAATAACAATACACCGCTAAATACAGATACATTTAGAAATTTAGTTTTCTCATTAGTTTCATTCGAAGCAATTGCTTGCTTTATGCAAAAACTGTAAGCGAAAGCATATAATTTTTATTCATAAGCCGGACTAGCAATTGCTTTACCTTAAAGCAATTGCTTCAACCCAAATCCTGGAAGCAAAAGCAATTGCTACTTTTTTATTCATCAGGCCCAAGGATAAACGGGAACTGAAAGTAGCACAAAGAAATAATGTCCATCGCTTTAGTAAAATCTAGTTTTTATAATATAATAACAAGAGATCATACCTATAACTATTGTGAAGACTAATGATTAGAATTTCAAAGACATTGAACCAAAAGGTTTTTATTTTATCTTCAATCAATTTCATAATAAACGTAATGAAAAATAGTAGTAATGAAAATCTTGAGGTGCATTTGTTCTCATGAGGAGTTCCACAGGTGTTTAGTTGGTTGAGCAAGCTATCAATGGAATTTAAGTGCACCTGCAACATTCCTAGGCTAAATCAATTATCGCGTATGATGATGATGATAATGGTTGAATAAAATAATAAACGCAAAAAGATTTTAATGTAAATTTATTCAGAAAACTAACTAATATATTTGTTAATGGTTAAAATATTTGGTAGAAGAAATGTTTTCTCATACCATCATTTTCAGATTATTTTATCACTTTTAATTAGGAAAATTATTTATTGACATAAAATATATATGTATCTGTGTATGTATATTAGGAATATACGTTGTACATGCCATATTTCATTACCTAGGTAGAAAGTTCAAATTATCACAAAAAGTATTCTACAATATTTTAATTTTTTAAGTTTTTTTCACTACATTTGTTTATTTAGTTATTTCAAGGCTGACATTATTTTTGCAGGGTAAGAAAGGTTAAATTCACTGCTAGAATTAATAATTCATTCAGCTGTATTATTAGCTACGGGTCACATTAGCTAAAGAATAACACTTTAAATTACTTCATGTACTTATAATGTGTTTCATTTATTTATTTAAGTGCAAAATAAATTTATATCCTACCTAATCGTATGCGATCTCGGAACCAGGCCCATATGCTCCCTCCTAATAATAATGCACATATACATTAGCTTACAACTACAAATTTATGCTACAATTCTATAACTTCTTTCCAATTATTTGTAGTATACTGAATTTACAATTATTGTTATTTTAGTTATGAACATGAAAATAAGAAAGCTTTTTTATATTCAGTCTAACTATATTTTTGTTTTTACAGCATTACATGGAAAAGAAAATAACAGATTTTTTTATTTCTTCTACAAAATTATTTGAATTCAGTCTGATAAAAAAATAAAGGAGGAGTTAACATGCTCTTATGCGTTTATTTCTAAATACAAATATAACGCGGACATGTTGGTTTAGATCTAAGTGTTTTTGTTATAACTTTGTAGTTTTAGCAAGTACAGGGTTTTCAACAAGAACTTTGTTTTTCAATTGGGGCAACACCAACAACATAACAGTTATGACATTTAGTTTTTCGACGTTTTCGTAGTAGATGCTTTGGCAATTGTTACAATCAATTCAGTTTAGCTCCAAAATAGCATTAAAATAATTAAAAGCCACTATAAAATTGGTGGTTCTGTTAAAGTTACATTTCGTAAAATTCGTGATATTTTCGGACAACATAATCGTCCTTCTGAGACCGCTATTAAGAATTTGGTCGCTAAATTTGAGTCGACAGGCTCGGTAAAAAATGTGCCAACACCAACGCGTATTCGA
Source organism: Tolmerus cingulatus (assembly GCA_959613345.1). Classification (NCBI taxonomy): domain Eukaryota; kingdom Metazoa; phylum Arthropoda; class Insecta; order Diptera; family Asilidae; genus Tolmerus; species Tolmerus cingulatus. The sequence continues at coordinate 19,456,376 of OY390709.1, read as the reverse complement.
CCGAGTCGTTCACCTGAAAACATCGCAGCCGTGAGCCACAGTGTTGAAGAAGATCCAAATTTGTCAATTCCTCGACGGTAACGCGGTAACGGTCAATGGATCACGCTATCGCGAGATGTTAACAACTCAATTTTGGCCTATTGTTGATGACGTGGATATCACTGACACGTGGTTTCAACATGACGGTGCCACATGTCACACAGCTAATGAAACGATCAATTTATTGCAAACCAAATTTACCGGTCGCAGAATTTCACGAAATTCAGCTGTTAAGTGGCCAGCCAGATCGTGTGATTTAACACCACTGGATTATTTTTGGTGGGGCTATGTAGAGGGCAGAGTCTATACGGAATCGAATCGATTGCAGCCTTAAAACTCAAAATCCGTGATGTGATTAACGAAATAGACCCGCCATTTTGCAAAAAGTGATTAAAAACTTTGATGAAAGAATCGACATTTGCCAGCGTCGTCGTGGTGGACATTTGCCAGATATAATTTTTCATTCATAATTGCCAAACTTTGCTCTTCGTAATACAATAAAAATTTGAATCATCTTCATCTAAATTCTTTATTTTATTTGGTTTTAGAAAACAAAGTTCTTGTTGAAAAACCCTATATAACCTTAAGGGGTAACACCACTCTAGAGGCATAAAAAAGGGCATTAATTTGACAATTTATTTTGAGAAGATGGGAAAAGAAATCGGTTCGATTTTTTCAGGGACTATTTAGGGTACATATAAGTAAAAACATTTTGTTATTTACTTTTTGATACAAAATGGTGGATGTAGAGAACGCTTTTTTGACATGCCCAAACGGGAACCATAGCAGCTAAAACAAAAAATTTAATTTGTTCTTAAAGTATATATCAAAAACTAGCGAAGTACCATACATACGATTTTTAGTTTAAGATGGTTTTTGCAAAAATGGCACGAGTTTGAAAAAAATCGATTTTTCGCCCAAAAAGTCGACACTAAATCATCTGTAAAAAAAAAAAGTTTTTCATCAATCAAAAAACGGATATGTACTTCGCTAGATAATACGATTGTGAAGTTACAGTTAAATTTTCAAATTTTCAATTTTCGGCGGTTTGTGAGCAGCGTGTCATTCTGATTTTGAAAAAGTGATTTCGAGAAAAACGCGTTTAAAGTTTTATATGCATGCAATTGCATATCATTTTTTTGCCCTAAAGTATACCTTAAACGAAAGAAAACATCCGAAAATATCGAAATTCTAGAGTGGTGTTACCCCTTAATTGCTATTTGAGCTATGTATTTTTGATTCCTTTCTATCGCATGTATGGCATTATATCTTGCTTATTTGAAAGGGACAATACGATTTTGGGGTCTGAGGGGCTTAGAAGTCGGTGAGGGTGGGGAAAATCCCACCGTAATTCTGTTTTTTAATGCTACATTTTGTGAGTATGTGCCTACTGCTTAAGACTTACTGCCAGATTTGCCCATCCGGTGAAATCCCATCGAAAAGATGGGAGCGGGTGAACCAGGTGTGCCCCGTCTGAGTTCACAATATTTTTACAACCTGGTAGCACGATATGATTTTCAAAATACACAAAAAAGAAAGAAAATGCTTAAAACAAAAAGATGATTCTAGTAGATATGATACGTACCATAGCTTATAGGTCTACAACTTTGTTAGGATTTAGATTTCTTCATGTGAAATGCTTTCAAAAGGCAATAATATAGATATTTTTATTTTAAACGTATCGAAGAATATCCAACATTATCAAAAATCAATAATCATCCATAACCTGAGCTTTTTACAAGATTCGTTCAATATTGTTTAAGCAACAAAATGCCTAGTGACTTTTTTACTCTTGTAATCGTACCTACAATCTTACAAATACATATACTATACACATATGTACATAGAGTGCATTCAAGTCCGTCATTTCGAAATAAATTCTTTAAAAAGCAGCTGCTATCTCGGATTTCCATCTTAAAGTCCATTAGTCTGCTTGTCCGCCAAAGAAATGACCAATTTTGGTCTAATTAAAAAGCCCAAGTCATTTCACATGACGGTTAAGCAGCAGCTACTGCACTCTCTCAAAAAACCGCGTTGAGACCTCCCACAGGTCCGAATACCGCCGAGCCGACTGCCAGCCCACGTGCATATTAATTACACCTGTGGACCGTTGCAAGGCAGTCACCGTCTTTGGCTCGTTGGCGTGCGGCGAACAAGGCACGTACCACTTAATTTCATTGAAAGTAAGATTTCTTGCAAAACATTTCCCCGGCTCCTTTCCTCAAGAAAGTGTCAGGAAAGCGGAAACGGGCGGCCGAAAGGCAGCGCACCTGAAATACCAGGCACCGTGCCGTGCCGTGCCGTGCCGCGCCGCGAGCCGGAAGTTACCAGTCGCTGGAATTCGCGCAACATTGCGATTATTTGGCCATCGCACTCGTTTGGACTCTTCCCCGCCGCGGACGGACACCGGCCGCCGCCGCAGAACAATGCGATGCTTGCGAAGGAGCCGGTCGATTTGCAAATAGGCACGCCATCGCTTTGGCAGCCAGCGCGATCAATATCCGCCTGTTTGATTAATTATGCATAAAGAAATCCGAGACAAAACGCAACGATCGCGCCTCAGTCCCCGCGCCCTCTGATCAACCGACACTGTCTTTTCCACGGTATAAGTTTCAGATGGAGTTACCACCCGTACTCGATCCTTCTTCTGATATTTATTTATTTAATTTTTTTCACATATTGGGTTCTTTTATAAAACAAATTTCAGAAATATCCACAAGTGTAGTGGTCATAAATCAGTGGTCAAAAATCATAGCCACTGTGAAAACCAGTTGACTCAAAAAAAAGTTTTTTTAACAAAATAAAACCGATTCCAAAAAATTCCAAGACCTAAAAAATATGTCATGCTACTACATTCAACATTAAATACATGACTTTCGGAGATTTTTGAAGGCGATGTGAAAACGTGACTGACATTAAGGGATCATTCTTGTTTGTAATTTTCAAAAAAAGTTTGTTTTATTTAGCAATTTTCGAATATATATCTAAAAATATTGCGTCAAAAAATCGAAATGATCGGAGCAGTCTAAACATATTATTTTGTGACTTGTTCGTAGCAACTTTTACTACTGGAGTGCGCTCGCCCGTATACATATTGTCTAATTGTAATGTTGGGCGTGTGCGGTTAACAAATTCGTTGCAGTTCCTAATTATCTAAAGAGACCAGAACAAACGCAAGGAAGGGTAGAGTGGAAGAAAATAAGGTTTTCGAAGAGGCAGAAAGCATTTTGTAGGATGCAGCCATCGCTGGTTAACGTAAAGTAATATGTTTTTTCGGTTGGCGGCGGTAGTTTGACCGAAACCTTTGAACCTATCTTCATGAAATTCTATCCACACATAATACACATAAGCGTTACCATAAGCGTGAAAATTGAAATTTTGATTTTTACTATTTTTTGGCCCAAAAACAGTGAAAAATGTCCGCCATTGTTTTATTTATCGGTAAAAATTAATACCTGTAGTTCACGCTGGCGCTATACCAATACTAAATATAAACAGTTTTAATTTTTTCAGTTTAGATGAGCCATTATCGAAATACTACCGCCGCCAGCAAACTACTTTTTTTTTAACAGAGTCACCATCAGCCGCTATTTTAAAGTACTAGAAGAGTGAACAAATAAACAAAAATTGTTTTTCTATGTACTTAAAGAGTGTATTAGTTAACCTCAATAAACGTTTTATAAATATTTAACAATTCCTCCCTAAAAAGTGAATGAAAATAGCCTTTTTGTGAGCGTCAGAACCAGAATGTAATACAATACAGGTAATCAAGGCAATCTGATTGCCTTAATTATTTATTATTGAAGTAATATACATGTCAAGTTTTCATACCGACTTAAAAAATCTAGGAAAGTCTTGTATTTAACGTTAAAACTAGTAGTAGAGGACTCTTAATATAATAATTTTATAATTTTTAGGGGTTGTGATTTTTCGAATCGGTTTTATTTTTTTTGGTTTAATTTTTTTTATTTCATTCTGTTTTGTATAATATTTCGGATAAGTCTTGTTTGGCAATATTTTGAATACTACACTATGTTAGTTTAAAATGTAATATCATTAATGCTTCGGTGTGATTGGTAGTTCAGAGTCTCGCAATTCTTAGTTTTTCGTACTTTCGTATTGATATTTACTAACAATAAACCGCCAGTTTTGGTCCACTATTTTGAATCCACGTAATCGGGCACCGAATGTACAATCAATGGACCTTAAATCACGCACATATTTTGGTTATGAATTCCACGATCAGACTATCCAATAAAAAAAGAATCATCGAAATCGTTTCACGCGTTCAATAGGTATTCGCGAACAGACATTACAAAAAAATACATATGGGTTGAATTGATAACCTCCTCTCTTTTTGAAAGTGGGTTAAAAATCGTATTCTACAAACCCAGTGACAGTGATCAATGAAAATTTCGTATAATATTTATAGTTATTGTGGCAATCAGAACTTTAAAGAGTTCTCGTAAACTAATGATGGATTAATTTATTCGGGTAGTTTTTGTTTTCTTTTTTAATGCTATTGAGTTTGCAATTATAATTTATAAAATTGCCGAAATATTTTTCTTTGAAGTTATATAAATCGACATTTTGTCCCCACGAGTTTTTGTATGTTCCAAGAAAATTTCGTTGTAAATTGTATGATACTTTAAATTAAGAAAATTCCTTCTTTGTTATTCCAAAAAAGTCTTCAAAAATATTTGAGAATAACGAATTACAGGTAAGTAAGCATGCATTTATCTTATAACATGACATATCATAGGAAGGTAACATATCACTTTTCAGAATTTTAAAGTTAAATATATGTAATATATCAATGTAATTATTAGCGATCGAAAAAATTTCTTTTTTATATTTTGCATATTTGTTACTTTTAATCCAAAATGGATATTCCTACAAATTTTTATTAATATCCGTCAGGAGAATTCGAATTCAATTTATGCCAGTGGATCAGCCGAAAATTCCAAAAATTTCATTATTTTGAAATTGCTTTATTCCCGTAAAAATTGTTCAGATTTCAATTAATAAAGGGTCATTCTAAAACTTGTATGTACTAAGTTTTAAATCGAGATTCCTTCCTCAGGACACATTAAGGGATGAGAAAAAGTCATGAACCCTCGATTTGAAAACCAGTGGCTATTCTTTCCTGAATTTCTTATTATGTCTACAAATGAAATTGTTTTTATGGAAAATGTTACTTAATTTCGTGTTGTGGCTAATCCACAGAGCTGGCGTCGTGAGTTATTTTTGGTTTCAAGCGGTCATTTAAATTATTTAATCGGCTACAACTTTTTGTCGTCAAATTCTAAATCGTTATTAAACAGTCGTCAAAATCAGTTCTTACGATTAATAAGATACCATATATGTACAATCTGTTTTTATAGGGTTTTGCTGTCTAAGTGGTTTTTTAAAAATATTTGGTGTTCAGGTTAAGGTTAAGAATTTTCATCATTTAATTAGTGTGCAAAGTAATCGAAGAAACATTAATTAAATAGAGTAGCAATTTTGAAATTGTTTTTTGAAAGTAACATAAGGAAATAAATATGTTATTAAAGTACTCTGACTAGAACTTTAAATGAAGTATAAGAATGCAATTAAAATGTCTAAGTAAGCACTGCACTTTGAGCTATGTACATATTTAGCTAGCAAGATTTATTGTACATTATTTAATTTTTAAGTACATATGTATATCTTGTGAATTTGAAATATTGTGTCACTTAAAAGGGCTATTTTCATAGATTCGAAAACAAGTTTTTCAAAATTGTTGGGGAATTGGTAATAAATATATACCCGAATACCACACTGAGTTGTATTGTGACCAGTTATTATATGTTCTATCTATCTTATTTAATGAAGAGAAATTTCCATTAGGAAAATCCTTTCCAAATATGTATATTAATATAATTCCATACAACAAATTCTCGTATAATGGACTATTGGTTTTTGCCAGTTTTACGTATTTGAGATGTTCCAGTTAATTTGTATTAACATTTGTCAAAATCACAAATAATTTTTCTGTATTTGTTTGAAATAAATAAAGGAATTATAAAAATACCGTATAGGAATACGTATGTACTTGTTTTACATTCATAGTTTTAGAGCTGCATGATTAATTATAAAGTAATACTGTTTTAAGTTTATTTACTCAGGGTTAAGTTTGTAGCATTATTTTAAGTGTGATCTCAAATTATTGTATTCAATTAAAAAACATAAATTAATATTGATTGTATTATATTCAGTGTGCTCTAAATTCAAATGTAATATGTTGCAATGAATATTCTCATTTAGAGATGTTTAGAATTTCTTCAAAAAATGTTTTCTAAGAATAATTATGTATGTATTGATATGTGAACAATGTTCTAAGTAAAAGTTTAGTACGCTAAAACGTAGTTCAAAAGAATCACAACATGCCCGTTCTGTACCCAAATGAGGAACGCCGAACCAGGACAAAACTTTAAGTTGTTAAAATATGTTGGCCACAAGCAGGTTTAACTCCTCACGCATTTAAAACAGCCCAAATGAAGCAAGGTGCGCATTGTGCCTAATGTGTGTTTGTGTGTTCTAATGAAACAAGAAACGCACCGTGCTACAAAAGAATTTGAGTAACATTTGTCATTAGTTTCGTAACATCCTTCGAGTAGTAAACGCATAGGCATATATTACGATTGCCTGCCAAGTGGTCTTATTTTTCAATTTTCGTGCCTCTTTTGGGAGTGAATGTGACTGTAAAAAGCTATATTTTTCAACTTTCTCTTAATCTCTTTCTCTCGTCCCTCCAAAAGCGTAATTTGCAACTTTCATGCCTTCTTTGGGTATTTTTATGCTTTTTGCGGGCGTGTTTGCTCGCTATATGGGCTAGGTTTGAACGCGTTTTTGCCTCCAAGTCTGCAGGTAATTTGGACGTGTGTGTTCAAGGTCAAATTTTAAGCTGGAGTATTGAAAATATAAATATTTTAGAAGTTCATTCTTCATTGTGTGAGACTTTCGTAAAAATTGGTATTTAGGGGTAAAATACGTTGTTGAAGTTGATAATAAGAATTTAGTAACGAGTTCCACTTCTTTGAAGACCTGGTCTTGTTTTGTTATTTGAAGGTTTCTAACTAAAGGTGGCAACCCCAGTCCCAGCTAGATAAGAAGATAGATTGAAGCAGCAGGTCTCTAGCGCTGACCACTGGCCGGTGCTGTCCATAAACAGTCGACGTCCGTCGATTGCACCTAGGCCGTGTACCTGTTGGCAGGCCACGGTGACCGGGTCTGAACGGAGCCCGGCGGGTGCACGACGGCCGCGCCGAGAGTCCATTGTACCACTTCGGGGAAAAACATCACTAATGCTGGCAGCGACGGCAGTGCGGCCTGTCCTTAGTGCGTCTTCAGTAGGGCCTCTTCTGTCCAACAAAAGGCCGCTGGCTATTGACGACCAGCGCCCCCCGGCGGCACTTCATCGTCGCACTTTCTTGGATTTGGACACAACTTCAATACGACGACACTTGGAATGCGGATGATCAGGTGCGTCAGGTATCTTTTTTCGTTTCGCTCTTTTTTCCTCTTCTTTTTATCGAGATAAACCCAAAAAAGCGAACGAGTGCTGATAGGCTCGTCAGATTCTGTGCCGTTGCCGCGACCACTTCCGAGATTGCCACGGATGATATACGGCCCATCGTCAGCGATCTGTAATTGAGGATAATTGGAATTCTTAAGCTCATTCGGTAAATCATGACCGCGTCAGAGGCAACCTGAGCGCTCTTGGGCTTGGATAGGGAATTATGTGTTTTTCGAAAATTGGATTAATTGGATTAATATGAGTACAAAAAACAGAAATCTCCAACAGTTTGGTAGGGCTTTTACGTGCACCTTTAAACAGACAAATCCGAGATGAAGTATCGAATTTTGCAAAAAATTAATATTATATATGATTGGCCTAAGTTAAAATTTCTAGCAGTCGGGTATTTTCATTTGGTGTAGATTTAGGGTACTCAATAATAACTCAAAATTTCCGATCTATGTAGATCCATCTTACTACTTATTTTCGACGTAAACTTCTCGACTGTGTCCATTAAATCACAAATGTTATACTTTAAATATGAAGCTCTGAGCTTTTGCGATTGTATCGTAAATCGTTATTTGTGTATTGAGTAGTTTGGGATTTTACATAAATTAAGGTTTAAGAATACAGGTTGTTCCGTAAGTAATACGATAAACTTAAGGAGAAGACAGATTGAGGGTTGACCTATGATGATCTATAAATAAAAAACAAAGACCTTAGTAAAAGGTTTATTATTTTTGAGGTCTTGCTTTGTTTTTTTAGATTTTTCCGTATAAAAGTATTTTTTGATCGATTTGTTTTACAGTTTTTTATAGTAATCTCGTTTAGTGCATTTATTTTAAAAAAATTACTAATACTCATCAAGGGAACATGAAAATAATTTCAATAGGTTAGTGTGAAAATTATTTTACTGACGTTTTGCCTTCAGTGGCGAAAAAACTGTACTGGGCTACTATTGTGTTAATAATTAATAAAGTATCCATTTAATGGAGATTTCAGAAAGATGCAACACACGGTCTAATATTTTTAAAAAAAAATAGTTTTTTCTTATTTTTATGCTAAAGTGGTTGGTTCTAAATTTATCAAGATTTCCAAAAAGTGTGATTTTTACTAAGGTCATTTTTTTTGTCTGGTAGATCAACCCTCAAGTTGTCATCATGTTTATGGGATACCTGGTATAGTATGCATGTACCTACATATGTATGTATGTATATTATTGCGACAACTAAATAAATATTGATCTTACTGCACTACGGCTTTTTTATATATGCATGTTCAAAAACCAATCTAAAGTCCTCAATTTTCTATATGCTTATCACCCATTGATTAAGGAAACTAACTTTGACCGGCAGATCACGTCACTATTATTAATTTAGAAAAAAACTTAAAATTTTAATTGGAAGTAGATCGTATTAATTTAATTTATACCATGAATCTTCATCGACAATATCTTGACATCTTACTCACCGTTTATAATACATTTTGCAATTGCCATTCTAAAAAAAATGTGATAAGTTGATGCCTCTAGAAAAAGAGATCTTTAAGGAAAACCAGTTCCTTGGCACGAAAAGGCCTCGTCCGTCACAACCCGAAGGGATGTCGTCCAGTTATGAGATGCTGCGATCGGCGAACCTTTTGCCATTTAAGATCGCTTTTCCAGTTGTGCGCACTCCTTGAAGAATCCGCCGATAGTGTGTTTATTCACCGTTTCTTCGCGATGTGATTTTGCGGAGCATTTTCTCACGTACGCACAATAAAACGATGAAAAAGTTCACCGGATCGCCTGGCTGGACGGAGTTCCCGTAGAGACCCCGGAGTAAGCCAAAAGTGGAATGGAAAGAACTGGCTCGAGCTGTAGAAAAATGCTGGTAATCCATGTGTTGTAAATTCGCCGCGAGCGGACACTCATGTTCTAAGTTTTATCGAAGACACTCCTGAAGGAGATCCCAACACTGGAAGAAGTCACGGCCAAAAACAGAACGTACCGTTCCACGGCTCGAGCCAGTCTTGCGATCTTTTCAATGGACCCCGACTTGGGATGATTTATTTCGTCCATCAATCGCACAGGTATTCGTTGGGGTCCAGAGGCTCTTCTACAACAAAGTCGATGCTGCAACTATGTGCCTCTTTTCGCAAGGTGCACTTACCGCTCCGTGTTCGCCATCGTCTTAAAGAAATTCCTGTTAGGGCCGACCAGTCTTAAGAATTTCACGACTCGAGCTCGGGAGCTCTTTCTGCAATTAAAACCGCATCTAGCCGAATTACAAAATTTATGCTGCGACAAGACATTCAGGTTCCAGCGGCCAGAGCCCCGGACGAATAATTATGTTAGCTGGCAGCGCCTGCACCTGGACAACTTCTTGCGTAATCCGCGATTGCGGGGACCCCGGGGCTCCTCTGGGGCCGTCGTCGTCGCTATTTTCTATGAATGAGCGAGATTGGACGACGACGCTGCTGCCGCATTTCCGCCAGGAATGCCCCAGCTCTGCTTTATATGAATTTGGTCGTACCTCAAGCGATCGCTTATTTAATTTAAAGATTTTTTCCTTGGTCTTATATCGCAAACCATTCCGCGGACCAGTTGCAGGGGAAATTTTACTTTGATTAAGCGCAACTCACCTGGCGGGTTTTCACTGCAAATGCGTCTGGGATCTGCAGATAGTCAGACTGGGCATGACCAAATTGCGATAAAGCGACCAAATCGCGTCTGAAAGCAATCTTTTCCGGGTAGATCAATTGTTAGGTAGGTACCCCCAAACAAAATTAGATACAAACTATTATATATAAATAGTAATGTGAACATTTGTAGGACTATTTGCATACTTGTTTTACGTTCGGCAGAAGAGGAAAATCGATTAAGGGTTAAAATAATGCTCAAAGTACATATTTTTTTCCGTTGACTCCTTCCCTTCCCACTGTCCAACATAGAATAAGACATACTGTGGAAAACTAATAGTACCCAAGAACTGGAGTGGTTCTAAATTTGTGTACAGTATACTGTATTTGTAACCGAGATATTTTCAATTTTTTCCGCGTTAAAATTGCGAAAACTCTTAGAAACCATAAAGTAGTAGGAAACTTATAGTAAAAAGACACCTTATTTTTCCTTTGTTTGCATATATACTGCATAATTGTATAAAATTAAGACTCAATCATATCAGCAACAAAATTTAGCTCCTTCCGAACCAAACTTATACATACATATAATACATTAAATATTTCGTACACCTATTTTATTAAAAACAAAGATAAGTATTGCTCTCAACGATGTAGCATATGACTTTTTTGATTGGGCGCTGCATTAATTTTTATTCATTTTTAAGCACAGAATTTTGATATCGATTTCGATTCGAATCAGATTTTTCATTTAAACCAGCTGCCGCTATTCCTACTACATACATCTTAGATCATAAAGTATATATGTATGTATGGTTTAAATTTGATCAACATCTATTCAGTAGATCTTGAGGTACATATATTGTACATCAGTTTCAAAAACGTAGTTTCGAAAAAGGCAAATCAAAAAGAGTTTCAACCGGAAATGCAGGAAATAATCGCTGCTGCGCTTATGTGAAGTTGCTATTACTCAGGTAATGATTTGAATCTTGACGTACAGAAGCGCTTAACATATTCTTAAAAGGATAATTAATAAAGTAGGCAAACATCATTTTGTTTTTTTGGGCCGGTGCGCAACCCATTACAGCCTAATATGCTGAATCAAAGAAAACAGGTCAAGGAAATTATTCATATAACATAATATACATATTCCGAAACGGAGTGTAATCACTAGGTCAAGGAATTTTGACAATTTGTTGTCATATGTTACATAATTAATTAAATTTACGAAGATATCGAAATTCATGAACTCCCCACCTTCCATGTCCTAACTTCATATGAACTCCAAATCAACTGTAATTTTTACCTGAAGGAATGTGTGTTTGAAAACTTAAACTAAATGTTCCTTGGCTGATTTCTTGTGAAAAGTATACTACTTTCAAAACCGAAAAAGAAAAAAATACTTGAGCATGTCTTCAGCACTTTGTTTTACTTGTGTTTTGTATTGGCCAAGACATTTCTTGGCAACAGCATACCGGACTTAATACGATTATGGACAACATCTCCGATTCTAGCACCGTACATAAAATAAGAGTCAAAATATATATAGTTCTCCTTGTTTTAAATTGCAAAAGCAACCACTTACAGTTCCATGCTCATTTGTGATCATTTGAAGCGCATGTTGCGTCTCAAAACTTATACGTATGTAATTATGGAACATATGCAATCATCAATTTAAATAATCATGCATTTATGAAAAAGGGACTTTGTTTAGAAAATTATCCATTATCGTGTCTACATTATATGTCAACATATTATAGAATACTTGTTAGATCAAACAACAGAGTTAACCTTTTAAGTGTTGTGATGCTTTGGAAACGAACAAATAAAATTAGCAAACTAGAAAGAAAACAGATATTATAAGTATGTATATGTAAACTTTGTATTATAAAGTATGTAATTTCAAACAAACAATAACAAATTTTCGACTATGTATTTTATATAAGCGCTGTACAGCGCAGTAACGTCAGGGATGTTGATATAGGAATATTATTCATAAATATTATTATCAATTCAAAATACCTCTTCCTTATCTGCGATAGAATAATAATTCGTACAATATATGTATGTATATATTATTAAAAACCTAAAGGTCGACTTACTTTTAATTGGCCTATGGAATTTGGAAAATGTTTAACACTAAAAAATTTAGTCGTTAAACTTGTCTACCTTTCATTGCAACACACCTTCGTGAACAGGTGTATCTATCAGCGACTTGTGGCCAAAGTACAATAATCGTTAGATTCGTGCAAGATCTAACGACCTATTTCCGCCGAAAAAGCCGTCAGTCGGTTTCATATAGGTGCCTATCGAAGCCAGTAATTTACGTTCATCGACATTGTGCAATTAGGTAGAGGGCAATTATCGATTATGAGTTGCTGGCGAGGACCGCGGAATTATGAAATTGTCACAAAGGCAATTTGCTCAGGAAGCCGCGGTGGGGCCGTGCAAAATCAATCCGCTTACCTCGATAAAGTGAATTGGTCGGGATAAGAAATTAAAGATTTATTTGGGTTGAGCATGTTGCGCTTTATTCCCTTTCTTCGGCTGCTGTACAATTATATGTTCACTTGGGTCTGCTGCTGTTATCAGTTTTACGGTTCGCTGATATCTGGTTTATTGCTCGCCTATCAGCTCCCTCATCTCTCAATTCGAGATGTGATGCTGCAATTTTTCGAAGATCCGCTCCTTGTTCTTTTATAATAAATAAGAGGATAGTGCGATGCGGTGATGCCAGGCGGTATAAACGGGTACACATTATTGGGCCCAGTGATTATCCAAACATGAATTGAAGTGAATTGTTTACACTTCGGAAGTGCCACTCAACGTCTGGCATACCTGCGCGCCTGCTTTTGCCGCGATGTTCGCAGACAGTCGCGGCGCGGCGTCTTGGAGTTTACCTGCGAACATGTCTGCGACTCTGATGAATTGCTGCGGTCTTGGAATGTGTCCAGCGAAACGCGTTTCCAGAGACAATCAACTCTTTCCGCGACAGTCGCAGTTGAGTGAAGTGACACAGAATCACGCACAGAAATCGGTTATGGCGACTGTTCGCAAGAAGTTTGCGGTAAAAAGGCAGCGCTTAAAGAAACCTTGGAAAAATCAATTGGTGCCTATGGCTAAATAAGAATTCCTGCCGACACCTATAGAGTTAAGAGCGGTAGCACGGTTTTGAATTTTCCATTCATTTCTTTTTCTTATTTTGAGAAAGTGATTCAGCAAAAAACGGCTAAGCGGCCAGCGATATCTTGCTATCGCGGAGGTAGGTCGCGTCGGTCCCGCAAAGATTCAGAGATTGACCGACTATTGGTCGAGGAGAGGTTATCTGGTCAATGGACTTCTCACCGCCACGGATGGTGGTCATTTGCATTAAATCGCGATTTTATAGACAGACGCCTATAAAATCTCATTTGATGGTCAGGGAAATGCCACACCTGCTTAGGGTTTTCTTTAATTAACGCCCGTTTTGGGGCCAACACCGTTCAAAATGAGCATTTTTAGTCCAGCGATTTGTTTCTTCATTCCCATTTGTCTTTTCGATAACGAACTTTTCTTCATGGTTTGTTCACTCAGCCGGAGTGAAATAATTTGCTAGTTAATTTTAGTGTGTTGTTGTTAGTTAAGTATGTTAATATCAATAATGTGGTTGTTTATTTTATTTTTATTTTGTTTCTTGTAGAACAAAAAGAAAAAGCTTGACTGATCAACGATGGATTTTACAAACTCAATTTCCAAAGTAAGGTACTTACAAGAACTTAAATATTTAAGCTAGTAAAGTATAAAGAAATCCTCCTAAAATTAATTTTAAATAAAATTTAGTAAAGGACTAAAACGGGCAATTAATTCAACGAAATGAAGAAATTAACCCTTTCCAAAATTGCGAATTCAAGTGTATTCGAGATGGTCTTAAGTAGTTTGTTATAATAGTGAAATCTAAACATGCTATTTTTAATAATTTTTACCTCGTGACATATAAATTTAATCAATGCCACATAATATATAAAAATGACCAAATATTAACTAATATATATATATGTAATATCAAATTTAAGATTTGCCTAATTAAATGAATTGCGGTATGACTTACATAAGAAAGTCATACAATGTTTAAAATTTCATAACCTCTGGTCTTGGAAACTGCGACATTTGGATTAATGCAGACCGATGTTGCATTAAGTTAAGAGATTTTTATTTTTAAATTGGATACTTCGGTAGGTTTATAATAAAAGAAAGTGCATAAAATAAAATAATATATTTCTCCTCCCATTTTCTTCTTCTACTAATAACTGATGCACGCAGGCATCCTCCAGCGCTCTGTATTAAAATTAGAGTAAAAGTTAAAAGATCCTCTAGAATTTTGATACACGTTGAAACTTTACATAAAAATTAAAAACGAAAAACAAATTTAATTAATTAAAAGAATGTTTTTTTTGCGGTAAAAACTGTTTACGACCTAATAAGGCACATTCATGTTCAGATTTCGTTCAATTCAGTTTATCTTTTCTAACAATAAGTCCGAATTCCTTTTTCAGGCGTCCGTTCTGCACAAAGCGATTGTAGAGCCATCTGCATTTCGAATGTGTGTTACGGGTGCACCAGTGTTAAATATATATATTTTTTAATTTTATAATTTGTTTCTATAATTAACGACGGAAAACTGAATTCTACTACAAAGACAACAGTCGCAATGGTACAACAAGCGTTCTATACAGTGGACGACCGTGTGACATATACACTTAAAACATAAGACCTACATTGACTTGAGTATTGATTAGGGCTAAATTTGCTCATCCCCCGCTCTTCTTCAAGTTGGTTTTTTGGGGGTTCCGACCTTCAGGGGTCCTGCGACGGAAATAAAATAAGTTGCAACAAAAAAAGGGTGATAACAATAAAAGCGTCGCGGCGCTGGACGTCGCGCGTCGTCTATCTCCGCGGCTTCCCGAAGCTACCGGAGGGTCCTGCGGCGTAGGCGGCTGCCGTCGCCGCGGAGGCTCTTCGGTGAATCGTGGAATCATCGTGAAGGTCCAATCCGGCGACCATTTGGGCGATTTCGCGCTCCTTTTTCATGTCCGGCGGATTGAACTGGAGGCTGGCGAGGGACCCGTGGCTCCTGCTGCGATGCTCCTGCCGAATTGAGTAGCTGAACGCGCGCTCGTTAAGGTGCCCCTTTCGCCGGTAGATTCCAGTTCCTCCAGGTGACTCAGCCCCGGAATTCCCGGAATCGTCGAGTCCCGCCCCGGCGGACTGCGCCAATTTTCGGTTGCTCATCGCAAGGGGACGAGGATCTGGGATAATGGACTGAGGTCCAGCCGGAGTTTGGTATGCGTAGAGGGGCGGGGGCACGGGCATCCCGACAGGGATTCCATTCATCTTGTCCTTCTTCTTCTTTTTACTCGTCCGGGCGGGCTGCAGGGTCGCGTACTGCGGCGGGATCATCACGGGCATCTGCATCGGGACCCCCATCGGCGGTAACATTTGCGGTCCGTAGCCGGGCATTCCTGAGGGATGTCCGTTTGGGGGGTATGCCCGATGACTAAAGGTGTGGTACTGACGAGACGCCTGGGGTCCTATGGGGCCGTAAATCATATTTGCCAGTGGCGGATGCAGCCCCGGCCGTTGGAGGCTGTTCGCGTGTATCGGTTTCGGCCGGATGAGGGTCCCTGACAGGCTCTGACTTCCTGACTTCGGGGATTTTTTGTCCCTTTTCTTTTTGGCTTCATCTTTGAGCGGGGGCGGCGGAACGGGAATCGGGGCGCTTATTTGTCTCGCTCGCGCGGGTCTTCCGAGGGTAGATACTCCGCCTGAGAACACTTCGTAGGGGCTCTCGAGCCCAATTCCGTCCAGTTGATCCTGTGACCCGTTCCATACCTTGTGATTTTCGTCCCCATTGTAAATTGATCCTTCTCCATCGTCTACGACCTCTAAGTCAGCGCTGCTTCCGTACACTGCAAGTAAAATAAATAAAATGTTTTTAAAACAAACATCATTCATTTTTAGATTTTATAAGAACACCAATCCTCCACTTTCCAAAGTAATTCTTTATTAATGCAATATAAAAAAATATTTTCTATACATAAATACATTATTAACTTTCCTTTTAAAATGAGTACTTTTAATTTCTATTAACCACTATTCAGAGCTAAAGTCGAGAAATTTATAACAATTTCTCTTATATTCGATTATTATTTTAATTATATTGAATAGATAATACCTAATTTTTATCTTTAAAAATAGGTACTACACAACTGGGATAGGTGCAAAATTCGATTAAATAAAATCCAATTTAATACATAATACCAAAATAAAACATTTCTGATAATATGTATTTCATTCTCAAGTATAAAATTAGACCATATTATGCAATTATAATTCCACAAAATTCCAAAATATTACTTTTCCAGGATGCATACATAATTTCATGAGGAGAACTCGTAAATCTAAAAAATCCTTTAAATTGTTGGGATTATTATTATATTAATCAGATACTTAAACCAGCAATTTTAGGTAGATATTTCTAGTTTTATTATTTTTTAATGTTTCATTCATTCATTCATTTCATTTATTTATTTAAGTTTGAATTCATTTGTATATAAAACATAGGAGTTCTTATTTTAGTGCTAGAAGTACATTCTTCATTCATCTATGATTTTTTTTTTTATAATTAGTCTAGCAGAGGTATAATTTTGTAGTAATCTAAGATTTTGGGAAAAGTTATTATATTCTATTTAAAACCCAGTGAATTTTTTAATGTTATTTTCACTTTTATTTTTGTTTTTTTTTGTTTAAGAGGAATTTTTAAGTATTTTGCGAAAAGTGACCAAAACGTTGGATCATATTGTCGCTTGGCAAGACTTTTGTTGGTATTTTTTTCATATAGATTTTGTGTAACCATTTATCAAAATGTTTTGCATCAACTTTATCAAATAAATTAGTTAATACGGAATGAAATCAGAGGCTTCGTTACACTCGACAAAAAAAAAGTATAAGGGCCTCTTTCACGAACTCCAAGTAAAGTGTTGATTAGTTACTTTTCAAGTAACGCTAATTGGCAAGTAAAAGTCACGGGTAACTTCTATCAATTTCAGAAACGAAATCATGGTTTCAAGTAAGGACTTATTCGTTAAGTGAAATATCGTAAGAAACCAGGCGTTAATTCGTTCAGTATTTCGTTCAGTTTTAGAGTTTTGAATAGCGTATTATTAATTTTCGTGTTGCGGTGATTAAAAATATTCATGGATAAATATTTAATAATACTCAAATGACAACTGCTACTCATCAGTTAAATACGCTACTTGGCAGACGGACTGGCAAGTAAGTTACGGGCTACTTTATTCATCGGCTAATGTTACTTGATGATTGTGAAATTCGTAGGCGTAGTTACTGGTGACTTTAACTGGCGGCTAGCCTACTTGCTACTTTACTTGGAGTTCGTGAAAGAGGCCCTAAATGTTCAACATAAATGAACTAAAGTGGGTGTAAAATAATTGTAAAATTTCACCACGTGTAAAATTTAAATTTCTATATGTATCTCAATGTTTTTGTGCAATTTTCTCTAATTTGTTTCGATTTTACACAAAAATTGGTGCAAATGGAAAATTATCTAAAAATGTGGTAATTTTACATCAAAAATGGTATTTAATATTCAAGCATTTACATTTTACTGTATGACAGTTGTAAGCTTTTTGTTTTGTGCTCGTCACAGCATTTGCTCATTTGAAAGCAGCCATTGCACGGGGTAAGCCATCAAATGTGAGTTAAAGTCCGTGAATTGCACACGGTTTTATAGGGTGAAAAAATGTTTGCCTTATACTTCAAATTTATTTAAGTGTATACAATTTTTAAGAACACTTTACAAGACTAAATTCTTACCACAAACGTCTTTATGCACATCGAGCTAAAACAGGTGCGCAATTCATCATACTATGATGAATTTGTTTCATTAGTTTTAATGTTCAACAATTTGTAAAGACAAAATATATACTATAAAAACTAAGGTATTTGCACTAAGATTCTGTAATGATTAACTGCTCGACGACAAAGTAGTCTTTTGTTTATAATAGTAGATACATTTTGTCTCAACTTTGGGGTGGATAAGGCAATTATTGAATCTCCTTCTTTAATAGGATTATAATTTCCAGAAGCAAGGAGGTGTATTTGGTTGGGAAATTACTCGTTGTTTGGCGTAAAATTGCAAAATTATTGGCAGCATTTTTCCTCTGTTTTGCATATTACTGCACTACTTTAAGTAGAACCTCTTCATTATTGGTGTAAAATTACGATAGTTTAGATTATTTCGATTGCAATTATTTTGGTGTGATTTTTAGGAATACACCGTTATGTAATTTTACCATTATATATGTAAAAGAGTTGTCCCATATTACAATTGTAACATAAAAACAGCATTTTGTAGAGCGTAGGAACGAAAGTAAAACTTTTAACCAGCCGAACTTTAAGACATTATGTAAATGGTCTGAAGCCAAATTTGATTTGTGGACTTTTTTCTAGAAATTTGGCTAAGATTTTATTATTTGGCATTTGTTTTATAAATAATAATAATTGTTATATACATATAGTAGCATGTAATAACATACATACATATGTATACATATTTAAATAGTTTTGCAACGTTGCATTCAGTTGGAATGAAAATATGGGAGGCATGCTGCTAACTATTAACACCTATCTATGTATATTAAATCGAATTTTGGAATTGGAATTGTTTATATGGTAAATCGTATGTGAAATTTTATGTATAGAAGTTTTGTTTTTGAAATTATAGGATTAGATAAACGTTTCTAACTTATAATTTTTGTTCAAATTAAAGTGTTCAAATTTTGTGTAAAATATTTAACAATTTCATTAGGTTAAATTGACACAATAACAAGTTTGCTTTATTAAACAAAAATTTTAGGAACATATCTTAAAATCTGCGATATCAGATTTTAGTAAAATAGTCAAATTTTTGTTATTCACATACATTTTCATACGCTGATTTGTAAAGTAGAGAATTCTTGAAAGTTCATAAAAATAAAAGTTTTACTACCTGAAAAAAGTTAAATCTAATTTATTTACTCGCACATATAATTTGTTTAAGTTTTAATGATAATAAATATATTCTTCAATATAAGTTTTCCAATTTGACTTACATAATAGAGTTATGATAAATCTAGTGCTTTAATACGTTCATTATTCATTATTATTGAAATTCAAAATTTTGTTCTATATTCAGTTTTAATAAAATAATATATTCTATATGTGCATATGTACATATGTACATACATCCTTTCTCAGTTAAATATGTATGTCATAAGGAGAATAATTTAAACTCATTACGTTACTAAGGCAGCTATAATTAGTGAAAGGAAGTTTCTCATTTTGGAAATCAACTTTTGATATTAATTATTAATAATTATATTATTATATTATTAATTAATAATATTAATTATTAAATCATAAAATACGGTATTGTGAAAATTTTTAAGACCACTTCAGCGGAAGCATTAATCGATTACTTTTTTAATCAATTTATTAATTTGATTAATTTTACATTAATCATGATTAGAATAATCATGATTAAAAAAGTAATCTTAATCATGATTATTGACGTTAATCATTAATCACTAATCATTAATTGATTAACTTGATTATAAACTAACACATCTATCAATATTATTAATTCTATGTAAAAGAAATGATGGAAAAACTGACACAAATTTCTTAAAATATTTATATTAATTATTGAAAGAAAAAAAAAATAATTTCTAACGTTCAAATACACTGAATTCTAATTTTGAAAAATAATTTCAATCAACTAACCTCCGATCTTTACATTTCTGATTTCTTGATTTTCAAGTTATATTTCATAACTACTCTTTTTTCAGTTAAGTCGTCAGATAATTTGTGTGACCTAGGTTTATTTAGTATAGTTGCAAAAGAAAACATTCTTTCTACCGAGTTAGAGGACGGCATTGGTGTATTGTACTTCATAAACACTTTGCCTATAACAGGATAACTTTGTAGAAGCTCTCGTTCTTGGCTACCCTCGGCAAAAAAAATTGAAATGGTTATATCCACTCTCTTTTTAACATCAACTGATTCCGCTTCACTGCCAGAAGAGTCGGAACCGAAATCAAAAAACTTGTCTTCTTGGTGGCGTGTGTTATTGGCTATATTATAGACTGTTAAAAGCTCGGGGATTTCTAATATTTCCTTCTTTACGACTGATTTAAAAATGTTTATACACTTCTTTTGATCAGCGGCAGTTAGACATACTAGCCACTTTTTTTTAAATTTTGGGTAACACAGAGCTGCAACAGCTGAATGTTTACTAGTTTCACTCGAAAGACTGTAAAATTCTTTAAATTTATTCTCTACGCCTTGTGGATATTTTACAGTAAGTGGTTCACGGCGAGTCAATAACAACTTTGATGCAATGGCAACAGAATTCGATTTTGATTTACTTATTACGGCATTTGAAGTAGCATATTTACGTATTGTATAAGTTGTTGGTGTTGTACTTCCAATAAATTAAATAAATAAATAAATAAGTAGTTAATAGTTAATCAAACAATCAAATTAACGATTAATGATTATGATTAATAATCTTAATCATTTTAAATTTGATTATTATTAATTAATCTTAATCAAATTTTTTGAGTATGATTTTTAATCATTAATTTTTAATCGTTAATCAGATTAACTTTGGGTCAACACTGGACCACTTCAATGTTTCGGGAAATTTAATTTTCAGAAGCATAATTTATCAAGGCTCAACAGAGAAGGTAAATCAATTCAGGACTAAATTTAAGTCTCACAGTTTCCTTTTCCATTAATTTTCCACCTCTGGCCAATTTAAAAAAGGCATGATCCGGAAAGTTAAAGCTCCCGAAGAATTAGAGTGGTCCTAAATATATTAGCGGAACTGTGTCATAGATAGTCAACCTGATTCAATTACAAAGATCTTGGATTGGAAAGTTATATAGTTATAATAGAAGGCCAAAAAAGGTTAAGAATCTAAATAACATATCAAGTTAAAAATATCTAAGAATTTACTACTTTTGATTCAAGACCTTTGTAATTGAATGAGGTTGACCTTCCTTTATAACAGAGTTTAGTTTTCATACTTCTCTTATATACTATTAGAGATTTTATTAAAAAATTTCATCTCGCGAAATGACCGCGGCTGGTAAGCTCGGTTGTGGAGATGCCCTGCGCGAATCCACAGCGCTTGTGTCCATGGACAAACCTGGACCTAGCAAAGTCAAGGCGCCTTCCCGGGTACCCCAGTCCTCCACCTCCTCTTCGGTGCTTGGCAGCTCGGCTCAGGCTATGCCTGGACCAACTAGGGCCACAGCACCATCCAGGGAGTCACAACCCACTTCCTCAGCGAAGCGGCACGGCAATCACTCTCTTCAGGCCGTCAGAGAGAGAAGGTCAGCGCAGCGGTTCCTAGGCAGGATTAAGAACATCTCGGAGAAGGAACTCTCAGAGAAGGATAAGACTTTTCTAGCGTGGGCCAGCAGTGTGCTGGCAGCAGGCAAAAGGCAACGCTCGCAGTACGAGCAAGAGCCAGTCTCCACGAAGCGGCCAAAGACAGCCCCCCAGGCGGTCAGGCGACTAAGCCATTTAGTGAAGTGGCAAAGGACAGCCTGATCTTGGCTGTAATTGACCGCAGCGATCCGGACGACACCATCTACCTGGACAACTGGAGATCGGTCCGGATTGTGCTGCTTGGCGTCTTTATGGACGTCATGGAGAAAAACCCCGGCCCTACCCCCTGTTGCTGAGGTGCTGTGTGGTATCGAGATCGGGTGAAATTCATCGCTTGCGAGGATCAGCGGTCGGCAGATCTTTACAAAGCAGCGATTTCTCGCCTGGGCATAGTCTGGCCAGGTACCAGGCTCGAGGTCGTGTCCAGGTACGAGATCCCGAACAGACCGAGAGTCAAGACGTGGATCCCGGTGGAGCCGTCTAAACCAGAAAAGATCCTGGCCATCATGCGAATGTGCAATCGCAACCTTCCTACCCAGGATTGGAGGATTGCACAAGTCGGAGAGGTTAAGGGCAAAACGAGGCAAGCCATTGTTATTCTAAATGAGGAATCTCTGGCACCTCTAGCGGCTAAGGCGACAAAATCTTCTATGGCTTTGAGTCCATTGCGCTGTCCGTCTAGTCGAAAGACCTGATGGCGTCGCTGTACAGAGTAGAGAGATCAACACCGTAGTAGAAGCAAAGACTTTGGCCGGTGTTGAGAAACTCCCCCCATCATCTCCGTCAGCATCCATGGATGAGGGTAGCGATACGCTATCCGCTTCTGGATTGTTGGTTGACCTATTCATTCAGGATGACCTGGAAGAGGACATCCTACTTTCAGACGCCGATGAAGCCGAGGTGGTTCTTCTTCTTCTTGGTTGCTCGAATAACCAAACGGTGGTATCCACGGCCACACAGGAGGCTGGGGACCTCGTCACAAGGTCCTTAGCTGCGAAAGGCTTGATTGGGCTATCAAGAGTTTTAAGCCATACAAGTCACCAGGCTTGGGTGGCATTATACCTGCGGAGCTCCAAAAGGCTTCTGCGCTAGTCAGCCATTGGTTGCTTATCATTTTTGAAGCCTGTTTGCAGCTCTCGCAAATCCCTAAGCCCTGGCTAGAGGCTAAAGTCGTTTTCATCCCGAAAGGGGGAAGGACCTCACATTGTAAGCCAAAGGATTATAGGCCAATTACTCTTCCTGCTTTCCTTCTCAAAACTCTGGAAAGGCTTTTGGATGTCTACATCAAGGATAGCATAAATCCGTGTAGGCTATCTCAATCCCAGCATGCCTATACCAAGGGTAAATCCACTGAGACCGCCCTGAATGTTCTCATTGATCAGGTGGAGAAGTCCCTGCTCTACAAGGACTTCACCTTGGCAGCCTTCCTGGACATAGAGGGGGCCTTCAATAATATTAGGCCAGAGGCAATCACAGACGCGCCAAGAGGGTCTGGGAATTAGCGAGTCGGTCATTGCGGTCGGCTCGGTTGCAGAGTCATTAATGCCACTATTGGGACTGGTTCCATGAGGAAATTTGGGGTTAGGGGCTCCCCACAGGGTGGAGTCCTGTTGCCGGTTCTCTGAACCTGGCTCTCAATGAACTTCTCGTAGAGGTAGACGGCTCCGGGTGCAAAGTGGTCGCTTATGCCGACGACATTGCGATGGCAGTCTCGGCCAAACATGTGAACACCTTGGCGGAGGTGCTTCAACGTGCTCTGGCTAAGCTTGCACGGTGGTGCGACAGATGCGGCTTGGGGGTCAATCCGGATAAGACCGAGCTGGTATTGTTTACCAGGAAACACCGAACTCCCCCCTTTGTCACACCAATACTAAAGGGTGTCAACCTTAAACTTCCA
Organism: Tolmerus cingulatus; assembly: GCA_959613345.1. NCBI lineage: Eukaryota > Metazoa > Arthropoda > Insecta > Diptera > Asilidae > Tolmerus > Tolmerus cingulatus. The sequence continues at coordinate 19,432,791 of OY390709.1, read as the reverse complement.
GATCAAGTCAGGTGATCATTGATAGAAAGTTGAATTGGAAAGACATCATTAAGGAAAGAGTGTGCAAGGCCACCGTGGCTTTGTACTCTTGTAGAAAAGCTGTCGGAGGGAAATGGGGGTTGGAACCGCCGTCATCATCCACTGGCTCTATGAGGCCGTTATTAGGCTTATACTTGTGTATTGAGTGTTAGTCTGGTGGCGGCCCTTGATAAGGCTTGCAACCGGAAAAGCTTGGAGAGGGTGTAGAGGTTTGCGTCCCTGCTCTTCACAGGCGCCCTCAGATCCACCCCCACTAAGGCCCCAAACACTATCCTCCACTTTATTCCGCTGGACCTGTTTGGCAAGCAAACGGCAGCATCCTCGGCCTTAAGGCTTAACGCGGTTCACAGCTGGACACGCACAGATTACGGGCATGCTAGGATTCTAGGGCCAGGTACCCTGGCGGTGGATTACATGGTTCCCAAGCCATAATTCGGCACGGGTATTACTGCCTCCTTTCCCTCGAGGCAAGAATGGGAGGGTCTAATCTTGCAACCAGGGTAGATTCAGGTTTTCACTGACAGCTCCAAGAAGGACGGCAAATTGGGTGGGGGTATATACTCTGAACAAATGGGTATAGAAATCTCCTTCCGACTGCCAGACCATTGCAGCGTATTTCAAGCTGAGGTCATGGCCATTCCACAGTCAATCGCGCTACTGAGGGCTACAGCGAAGCCCTTGGTCAACATACGTATTTTTGCGACCTGCGATTAAATTGCTAGTAAGTGTTCACACAGTATCCAAGGTCGTTGCGGACTGCCGTTCGTAGCTTAGCCGCATGGCTGCTCGAAATGAAATCTGTCTGGTCTGGGCGCCTGGCTATTTCAATATCCCGGACAATACCAGGGCAGATGAGCTCGCGAGGCTTGGCACAGGCTTGCCTGTTGAGTATATCACTCTTAAGCCGTGTCCTGCACTTGCATCAAGCAAGCGGACCATTCAAGAGTCCCTCTTGGAAACTGCTAATCGCAGGTGGAGAAATGAGCCCACTTGCGCAACGACCAGATGGGGGTGACCACGCATGACTTCTGCAGAAGTTTCCTCAATGAGGAAGAGGAAGAGAATATCCTTCACTTCCTGTGTCAATGCCCATCATTAGCGGTGCGGAGAAATCGGAACCTGGGCTCCACTTTCTTTAATGATCTGACGGAATTGAACTCCGTCAGGATTAAAGGCCTGGAGCAGTTCATTAAAGATTCCAAATGGTTCGAAGGTTAGTTATTAGGGGTTTCGACCCACGTATCACAATGGGCCTACCTTGGCCTAAGTGTGTCTCTTTTTGGCAGCCACTTGAACCTAACTTAACCCATTAAAAAATTTGGTAATAGAGCTCTTTATTTTGTTGTACTAATAACATGAAAAAAAAATCGTGCTTTGAATTATGATGGAGAACAATATAATAATAAAAGGAGAATATAATCAAAGAAGTATACCTCGTTTTCCTTGTAAAAATCCTCAAGATTGTAGGAAACTTTTCAAGCCAGGCAGGTTTGATGCGACCCTCGTTTGAAGGTATTTTCAGGTACGCAACATATGAAACCCATCCGAGACTTCCCCAAGACCGCAGCTGATTCAAAGCTCAGGTTTCATGGTTTCTTCAATAACTTCTAATTTTTTTCCTCTGCACAGTGTGCGGTGCGAGCCCCTGTGATTATGCATTGCTCTCTGCGGCTAAGTGGCCTTGGCGAATTAATGCATCATCATTAATCACGCAATTTATGTATGTGCCAATAACGAGGAGCTGCTGCCGCGAACGCGGATGGACTCCTAGTATTCGAGCTCGGCTCGATTTTTTGCTGCTAGCCCTGATGTAACAATATTTGCAGAAGCAAGGAGAGCCCCAAAATGTAAATTCCGCAACTTATCTAGCCGTAAGGCCGAGTAAAAGGTAATTATCGGGGAATTGTTTCGAAATAATGCGAAAGGAAATCTCTGGCCGAGGTTACCGCAGAGCAGAGCCGATGACTAAACCCAGCGGCCGGTTTACCGCCGATTTCTCCGCCTCCCTGATTCGATTTTGTAAGTCCCGAGTTCTTTACGGATCAAAATGCCCGCAGAAGAATGCGATCGACTAAGATTTGATTGATTTTAATTGCTACGGCTCTGGCACTCAAAGTGGCCAACAATTGCGTTTACTGTTCCGTTCGGTGCAGCGCACTATCTGCTAATACGCCTCGCGATCGAATTCAATTAGAGATCGCGATCGGCCTGCAAATGCTTTTTTCTTCTTCTATTTATTCAATTTTGCTGGGGTCTTAACAGTGTCTGAGAAAGCAGACCGGCATTTCTCAAGGAGAACAATGCGTAGGAATATCATTCGGGCGGGCCCGTTCAACACGCACTCAAAAAGAATTTCTTTTCATATAATTAAGATTGAGACTCTTATCATTTCTTATATCCTAGACTCTAGACAGGCAGTACTCTAAATCATGATTTAGTAAATACCACATTTAGTACAAATTACTAATTGATAAAGTGGTGGCAGAGAGCAATTTCTTAATAGGAAACGATGACGTGAAGCTTCTACGGATTTTTCAGTGGAAACGAGAAGGGTGTAATGGAAATGTTGCGAAAAGGATTTAAAGGTGAAAATGATTATTGCAAAATATGTAAAACCGATTCCAAAAAATCCCAAGCCCTAAAAAAAAAATTATATTAAAAGTCCTCTGCTACTACTTTCAATATTAGAAAAAAGACTTTCCTAGATTTTTGAAGTCGTGTAAAAATCTGACTAATATTAATCCAATATGTACTAGACTAGGTAATCAAGAGAATCTGATTGCTTTAATTATTTAGTATTGAGTTAATATACATACGTAAGCCAGGTTTTCACACCGACTTCAAAAGTCTAGGAGTCTTGTATTTCATGTTGAAAGTAGAAGCAGAAAATAATTAATATATATTTAATATTTATTAATTATTCTCTATATATAATATATATAACTATTTTATACTTTTTAGGGCTTGAGATTTTATGGAATCGCCTCTATTTTGTTTTTAGATAATTTTTTTTATGATCCAGTATACATTTTAGCCCCAATATTTTAAGTTTTCAAATTTGGGCAACGAAATAGAAATGAACCTTCTCAAGAACATCTGTAATACCCTAGGCACAAAGCTCACGTAAATTATAATACTTGTTAGTACTAATTATTTACTAAGGCGGTGTGTATAATAGGTTCGGGCCGCAAAATCTAGAAAAATTTTATTATTAACGATTTACTAAATCACCAGATTCTTTTCATTATTTAAAACTAAATGGGCAATAATGTACTAGAACTCAGCTGATTTTATACTGCGTGATACCCATTACAAAATAACAAGACGAAACACGGCACATTATGTTTGTCACAACTATAGGCTGACCGTTCATACTTAATTTGTTTATAAATTCTAGGACATTTATCATTTTTATTTCGATTTACCTCTCTGTTGTGGCGTCCCTCGCCCCCTCCGGATTTTCATACATATCATTGTACCCCCGGAGGATCTTAGGTTGGTTATCCAACAAAACAAGAATCTTCAAAATCAATTCACGCGTTCAAAAGTTATACGTGTACAGACATAAAAAAAAACCTTCTCCTTTTTTGGAAGTCGGTTAAAAACTAGCTGAATTCTAGCGCAGTTTCCTTCATTTAGGTACAAATGATAAAAAGGATCTGGTCATTTAGCAAATCATATATTATCAACTTTTTGTAATTTAGCGGCCAGTACATAATTAAATTAATAATTAGTACTAATTATTAATTTTCGCTAAAGAAAGGTGAAGTTCATTTAAAGACAGTAGCTTGAAAGCGAAGATCCCTCAAACCCCCCGGTGAGGATAATAATTGAACCTTCCACAAGACCCCCAAAGTTGTAGGAATGCAAGATGATGGCATCTGGCGGCTTCATCTCCCTCCGATTGTGAAGTTAATTACAGTAGGTGATGAATCTCTGTAGCCGCAACTCTGGGGCTTCCCTGCAATTACTGCGGCTCATGGGTTTTAGCGGCTTGTACTTACGCGCTGTGCTGATGGGAAAGTTGTCAAAACGACGCTTCTTTCGATTATGATGATAATTTCGTCGATTTCGTCTTATTTCGCAACGCTGCAGCTTATCATTGTGAAAATGCCGCCTCTGTGGGCTTTCTTATGCAAGAAGTCCTCACGTGAGATGAGTGCTTCATTATAACTTTTCAAGAGTTTCAATAATTTTGCGACTTGAAAGCATATTTGAGTGGAATGCATGAAGTGCCACACAGGTCTATATTTGGATTACTTTGGCTTAAAGTGCTCTCATTACGTAGCAATTTCAATTTGCTGCCAATAAGGCGTTGTAACTACGAATCTCTTTAGACTGTCTGTGTACCAACTAATTTTAATACTCTCTAAGTCTAATAAATTTTAAAAGCAGCACACAATGGTCTCTACCAGACCGAACGAATTTGATTGAAGTGCGTATATGTACTTCGAAAGTATTTAATTTGAATTTATATATAACAAATAAAATTTGAATTGAAGTTTATATTTTTATACATTATCAAATATTAATCCTTGTGTATTTAAATATTTATATTTTTCTTAAAAAATTTTCAAAAGATTTTTTTATTATTTTAGAACTATGAGTATACATACATATGTATACATTTTACAAATCTTTTATGCAAAAGGGATTAAAACGACTGCATAGTTCTTCAGTAAATATCTCATAAATGCCGAAATTATAATAAGTACATACATATATGTATTAATTTGAAGAGCTATCCGATAGTATTTAATAAATGCATAACAAATTTTTAATATGAAAATATTTTTTTGGTACTAATTATTCGTGAGTTAGAAAATTTAAATGTGTTTTGTTTTATTAAATATATAATTTCATTAAGTTTGTTTCATTTTAAGTTTTCAGATAATTATGAATATTTGTCAAAACTTAAAAGAAATGGTTTTTGCATTGAAAATGATTTCTTACAACTTACTAAATTAATATTTAGATATGAGGAAAAGCCCCAGTGTGCATGAAAAATCACGTTTCGATAAAAGTCGATAGATTTTAAGCAGCAGGCAGAAACTTATATAAAATTTATATTAAACTAGCTAATTTATATTAGGCATGAGAGAGAAAAAAGTTATTTGCATAATTATTCTCTACAAAACTTTTAGCGCGCTTTTCACGAATTCATTAACTCGTTAATTCCGACTTAAATATTTAAATACTGTGCACAAATTTTTACCGGCTCTTGAACGATGTTTTAATAAATTAAATAAACATTTAGTTATTTTTTTGTGATCAATTTTAGTTTTTTAATAAGTAAAATTACTTACAATTAATTCAATACTAGAAGAAGAAAGAATAAATTAGTGTGACAATATATTTTTCATTAACAATTAAGTATTTTTATTTAGGAATTATAGTTCATATGTTATAGTATAAGTAATTCCATTTCGAAAATCTTGAACTTACGTAAAAAGATGCATTTAATAAGAGAAAAACAAACAATTCTAGTTTTGCTTCATATTCAGAGAAGATTAAACCTAGGACATGACATTAATAAGCTTATCGATGGAGTAATAAAAAACCGAAATATTTTGAAAAACCATTACGCGAAGAAGAGTTGTTTAGTAAGTAATTCTTAAAATTCCACCCCTCACAACCTTGAGGTGCATAATTAACACCTGACCTTGCCCTGTTGAAAGTTTTCTTTAATTTGTTTTCGAGTCACCTCACGACTTGTTTGCGCAGCGATAATTTTTATGATCCGCTCATCTTGCAAAATCGTTTATTTTTCCGTTTTTGTCATCTCCCAGCACATCACGCGGTTATTTTTAAATTTATTTTTAAATGAACCGAGAAATCGCGCAAAAAGTGGGCGAATAAAATAAGCGATCCAGCAAAATTGTCATGCGTTTAGCTGCATAAATATTTTACGAAAAGAGTTGAATATTTTAAACCTGCATTGGTACAAAAATGGATCTGATCCCAGTTAGGCTCTTATACCCATATAGGTGCCGATCCGTTATTTATTGCGTGGCACTTTGTAAAGGTAAAAAAGAAACTGCTTCTCAGCAATTATTTTTTTATGACAATTTTGTGAAAATCTCGCGTGCTGCTTCAATTGTTGACTCTTCGGGGTCTTTGAGCAGATTTTCTAGGTTAGGCCCGATCGAAATCGCGCCGCGCGAAAACATTGCACCGCTGGGACTGGGGTCCCAAGGGGGCTCCGTGATCGTTCCCACGGCAGCTGGCATCGGCGACTGAGGAAAGCCTCACATTTTCTCCCCCGGGTAACCTTTGCAGTGACGCGGATGGGGTTAGATCATGCATGCCACCATCGCCGCCGCGAAACCACGAAAACACTTCATTTCGCGAGTCCGGAAGCGTTCAAGATGAGGTGACGTAAGACTCATTTCTGATCTCATGGGTGGTGATCTTCTTCGAATCTTCAAAATTTCTCCGGCGATGAAGAAATCTAGTATGGGCATAGAGAGTTTAGATATAGCGCTTAGACTTTTGCAGTGGCATCCAACATATAAGGATCACTGACTTATAGTATTTGCAGGTACACCTAATTCTCTTTTTACACGATAGATACTCGTACGTTTCCAACAATTTCGTGTAAAAAGAGAATTAGGTGACCCCAAACAAATAATCTAACCTCATTCACGGCGAGAGCAAAATCTACCGAGTCTCAGAGACTTTTCCTGAGACTAATTTAAACGCTTCGTACACGAGTTAAAAAATCTCGATTTATTTGCTCTATGAGATTCAAAAAAAAAAAAAATCATAGAATATTGGAAATCGTGTTAAAACAAAACAATTCGTGTAAAAGGAGAATTAGGTGTACTTTTAAAACTGAACAAAACATTAGTCTTAATATTTTGTGCACATCGAGCGATTCATTTTATGCATCTTGAAAAATAAGCATTGTACGAACAATTTGTCACAGACAAAAATTTAATATTTCTAAAGAAGGCATCTTACTATCTTAAAATCATGCCCTCCCCTAGGCCCCGTGGGTGGATCGGGATATAACTTTGAAATCTTAAATAGAAACGAAATACTTAAATTTTGTATGAAACATTTGTTTCGTATAATGTTTAATGTTCGAGAGACACAAAATTCCAGAATAAATCACCCGCTATAATAAAAAAATCGAAATCAATCTCAATTCGAAATTCAGTTATTGAAAATCAATACTGGAATCTTAAACAGATTTTTAAAATATGAACCAATATTTTAGTAGAAAAAATAGCAATAAATAGTAAAAGATGTCGTATTATTGCGAAAAGGTAATAACAATTAATTGAAATTTCGCGATTACTGCATTCATATTTTAGTGCAATTCTAACTAAAAAGCGGGTAAGATAATTAGTCCAGTGATGCCAATTTGTGTATGACTACTTCTCACTTAGTGTGATACATTTAATAAGTTTATTGAATTGACTAATGAAAAATCAACTGTAAGCTTGTGTACTATTTGAAGGTGGCTACAAGCAGAATACGTAATACTTCATACCAAAAGCTTCACGTGAATTTATAAAAAAAGGTAAGAAAGCCGTTAAATTGTTATTATATTTGCACTGATTAATCTAAATATCTATAAATGAAGTATGATTTTTTGTAAAAACCATTTATAATATTATAATACAAATAACATTAGTATTTATTAATACTGCTTTTAAAACGCATTACTATTTACAGAAAGTTTGTCATTACAACTATTAGTGTTTTAAATAAGACCAAAAATAATTCAAGTGGCATTCAAGCAAATTGTTATAAAATTAGATATGACAGAATTCAACTAAAAATTGGCAACTGAATTTCTAAAGTAAATAAATTTAATATCATTATGGACTTCGTGTAATCGTTTTGTTTAAAACGAGCTTAGTGTGGCCGTTATGCGATTCTACAAAATGTTGCATGTATGCAGCATCACCGAATATTGTGTTATTTTGGAAATTGTCTTATATTCGATTTCACAGAGCGACATTGAGTTTTCACCCAGTTAAGCGCAGGTCGAAACGTAAGTTACACCTTAAGTATTTTCGGTTTTACTGTCATTTTCTTATTTGTGCTCATTTGTGTAGTACACAGTATTTGATTCAGCAATCGTCGGAAATATTTTGTGACAAATTGGTGTCAAAAACGCGAGTATTTATTAAAAAGTTCAGTGAAAAAGTGTTTAAAACTGGTAATTAAATAAAGTGATATAACGGTTGTGAAATGTGTCCTAATTTTATACTAGCGAAAATTAAGAACCACTTGTTGAATGTTCCACAGGTGATGTCAGAATTAATTTCCTATGGTAAGTGGCCGATTTTGGCAATTTCAGTTTAGTGACCACTTAAGTCGTTATATTCCGGATCGTAAATAACTGTTATTTTTTTCTTTTTAATGTAAAAACTTAAGTAGTAAGAGCTTTTTGATCTCCTTGAAAATTATACATGATACCCAACATGACGAGTGCTATACGATGACGTAGGTGCTTCTAAATTATATGCTTTTGTTACAAAAGTCAAACTTATTAATTATTATACGTTTTAGTGTCTTTCAATCAAAAGTGGATAGTAGTAATCGAAAATTTGTTAGTTCATTAAAGAGACTTATTTTTGTTCTTTATTCTCTCAAGTTGTTGAAATGTGTTCTAATAAGACTAATTTATTAAATTGCAAATTACGGTTAGAAAAGACTTTGATGCTTTTCTGTCTTCCAAAAAATTTGTTTGTTTTGTCAGTTTTTTATAAAATTGTTGTAAATAATAATTATGTTCATATATCAAAACTTTCGCAAAATTTCGTTTTTTTTTTTTACATTTAGATCTTAGAAATAGTTTCAGCCAATTATGCCAAGTTTATGTGTGGATATTGATAAATTATGTTGCGAAATGGAAATCGAAATCGTCATTAGTATAAATATCCATATCATTATATGTAAAATAGAAACTGAACATTGCATTTTACATTGCACGAACGTAATTTAGAAGAATACCATAGGATAGGATAACTGAGACAGTTAATTATAACAGTATGATTGTTTCTACAGTGTAATTTCCTTGACTTGATTCCGTGACATCCATAAAAAACTGAAAAAATCAAAATCTTAAAAAGACTTTTATTCAAAACAGGAAAGAAAAAAGTCTTTTCTAACTGTTCTTTTTGATTTAACAAATAAAAGTCCTTTGTGAATGTCTATGTATTTATAAAAAGCTAAAAGATAAATGTTCCGTATAATGTTCAAAAACTTAAAATAATCGTAGGCTAAGATTGTAGTGAAAAATAACTTTAATAATTTTTTGTTAAAATTGCTCGCTTATTTTTGCCTTACAACATGTGAGTTTCAAAATAGTAATTAATTTCTGATATTTTTAATATAAGTTATAACAGTTACGATCCCTGTAATTTACACTTAAACTTCTATTCTGAAATCGAAAAATTATTAAACGGGAGCTTAAGTGGTGAACAAAACAACCCTTAACAAACCAATGCCGACATACAGCGGCATGGTAGCTTTACTTGCTAGGTCCAATGACTCGTTTGTGGCGACAAAACCGATTTTATTTTGTTATCACTCTTATTTTTGTTATATATGTATATTAGTAATATGTGAATTATTGTGACATGTCTTTTCTGTGCATTTGTGTTTGTTTGTTTTCTATGCTCAATTATTTTATATGAAAAAGCAATTCTTTTTGATTTTTCAGGAGAAAAAGAATGTTTAGTAGGGGAGAAGTGGCATGAAAGAGCCAGTTTTCTAAACGGAGCAAAAAAATATACTTGTACTAAAAAAATGATGATTTATTTTTCTCAAATTCATATTTATTTATAAAAGTAGATTATTTCATACGAAAAAACCTTAAGCATAATAAAGAAAACAATGAAATATTCATTTTAAAAGAATTTGTCATTTGACTCTCATAAAATTTCGGTATTGAAAAAACCACTAAAAGTTATGAAAGGTCAGTCTGTATTATGCGTGTGGCTGGCAAATTCAACCACTCTGAGATTCATTTAATGCAATATCTGAAGCAAGTAATTTTATAACATATGAAAAAAATGCATTTTTATTATTATTATAATTTATTTTTCAAAATCCAAACGCAGGGTTATATAAAAGGCGGTTATGGCAGAGCCAGATTTTTCAAGGCACATTCACCGGCTCTTTCATAACTTATTCTTAAAAAATATCTAACCTTCAAAATAACAACAATATCAAAACTTTTGCGGCTCTGTTTTTACGCAGATGCAAGGTCAAATATATGCACAAAGTCAATCTACAATCTGTGTACATATATTTGTTTACAATAACATACCAAACAACAACTTAAATGACGTAAAAGTTTTATTTTTTAGTGCCAAAAACTTTAAATCAATGTACCGGTGTCCGTTGGTTTCGGCGAACTGTCAAATTTTTGTGGGTGACGGGAAATCAGTTTTGCCACTTAAAAATAAAATGCCCAACCAAATCCGTTCCTAAACTATCGAAATAATGCAAGTGGCTCTTTCCAAACCTGGCTCCTTCATCCCACTTTTCCTTTATATAGTTTCTCTTCGTACAAAAACCAGCTTGGGCCTAAAGGGAAATAACCTTAAAAAGGTTCCGGACAGTTAAGGTCAGACACCGGGAAAAAATTTATTGAAAATCGATTTTTGATTATTTGTTGATTATTGATGTACAACTATTCAAAACTGTGTACAAATATTTTCAAATAAATTCCGCTAATAATAAAGATTGTACAGCGCATAATAAATGTCTAAAAATAAAAGTTAATATGGATTTTTTCATATTCCGAACTTTCAAATGCATTTATCTCAAAACACAAGTTTTCAAAACGGGCCGAACGATAGCGGAAAAAGTAGTTGATCGATTTTCAAATTTTTTTTAACTTCGTTATGCAATTCTACACATCTTAAGCCTTAATGAATGTGTTTGAAAAATTAGTTTAGTTTTTACACCCGAAAAATGAACCAAAAATGACGCCCATTTTGCAATTTTTTATTAAAATCGCGTAAATTTCTTAATTTTGGATATTTTTGTTTCATTGAGGATTAAGATGTGTATTTTAGTGTCTAAATTAACATGCATTTTTTGTGATGTATTTGTCCGACGATCCAGAGGCGAGTTATGATGCGGGCCATTTCCACCTTTTTTTAAATCCATCTTTAATAGTGAAAAATATAGCACAAAAAAAATTTTTTTCTTTGAATCTATAATGATGTAAAATTATGTGTAAAAAATATTTTGTTTATATCTGTTAAACGTTTTTTTAAATCGTCTCTCAAAAACCGTGTTATTTTCATACAAAATTCCCGATGTGTGGCCTTAAGGGCTAAGTTTGCACTGTAAAATCGGGCATTCAGAACTTAGATGTTGAGGTCTCACACAAAGTGTAAAGTAAAATGATTATTTTTGGATTGGACCTTTTAAATCCTTAGAAGCGGAATGAAATTGCTCGTTTATTTCTAATTTCTAAACTTCTTCAGGTTTTGAATGTCTCAACTTTAAGAAATCCTGCAAATGTGCTGGGCAATGCTCGCCTCGAAACGAGCTGACTGAAAACCAAATTCCGCGAGGTTCACGTTGCTTTCGGTTCTTGCTTCTTAGGTGTCCACGAAACCCGTTGGTTGGCGGGTTCCTCCCCCGGCCCGTCGCCGCCACCGCGGCTAGCTTAGACCTGGGACTCCGCTGGTCGCTCGACTTAAGGAGTGGTTGGCAGACACAAATTTCTTGAATTCCACGGATCGGCTGGGAAAGTCCATCGATCCAAATACAATCGACTTTTAATTTGATGCTGTGGATGGCGCGGCAGCGGAGGCGCTGCGGCCCTCGCGGTGGCAACCGGGTTGGGGCTCTTTTGCCTTCTCTGCAGATCGCGGCTGCCATTTACATGCGCCGCCGCCGGGGCCGAGCGGCCGCCTTCGGGAGTCGTGTCGTCAGCGCTGACCGTTTCCAGCGTGCGCTGGAGTCAGCGCACGATTAATGTCCGGCAATGGACCAAAACAACGCAATAGATCGCCTCTGCGGCATGTCGCTCGGACGCATGCACCTCGCCAGGATTAAGCGAGAGCGATTTCAATAAATTTCACCTTTTTATGCCTCATTTTGCTGCTTCTGTCTATGGTTTTTCGCATTTTTTACGAACCGCTGCGGCCGCGCAGCCACCGCTACGCGAAGGTACGGTGGCGAACGGCTTCTTGCAGCTACTCGAGCGGATCCGAGGCGAGGGCTTATCTGCGGCAGGTTGCGTGGTTCGTTTTTCGGAACAGAAGGCATCGCGGCAGGTACCGTTGTGCTATTCATCTGAAGCAGAGCCACTTCGCCCGGGATGCTGTGCAGCTGATTAGCCGCTGCAGATCAGCCATCCGTTCCAGTAGCCGGCAAAAAATTCGCGGCGTACTTGCGCTGAAGGTCGTTATACTCACGTCGGTGTACAGCAAACTTTTTCGCCTCTAGGCGAAATTCCTCGGAGTGCTTCACCTTTTGAACAATTCTTGTCCTTGACAAAAATCAGAAAGATGATTACAAAATTTAAGAAAAACGCGAAGAAATCGCCGTTTTTCTGCTTTATGCACTCTGTGACTTATGTGGTTGGCTAAGTGGAATTCCCTGAAGCTCTTTGAGTCCCGGTAAAAAATAAGAAAACGACTTTTTATGTGGTATGCATATGTCAACAATTAAAGTTTATTTATAAACTTCTTAAGACTTGACTTTCAAGACAAATAACATTTTCGACATTTTTTGAAATCCAAAATAAAGTTAAGGGAAAACAAAAATTTAGGTATATGTATATAAATATTCTAATGTATTGAAACACAAAACAATTCTAATTCCATAAGAATTTTAAAAAATTGATTTTACCATCCTTTAAGCGTTTTAAAAATAAAAAGTGGAAAAGTAATACAAATAAAAGTGAGGTAGGAGGATCCACTATCCTTTAGTACTAATTTCAATTTGTAGGAATCAGTTATCTTGTCTGATGACTAACACCGCCAAGTAACAAAATGGGCTTTAAATATTCTCTAAATGCGCTTATAAAGCTATTATTTAGAGCTACAAGCTCCTTTTTAAGCTGTAACAGCGCTCTTAAAACTATTTTAGAGCTTCTTTCTGTACAGCTAAAAGTTCTGCGTATAGAGCATAATTTTGCTTTAAAATTTGCTTTATTGTAGCTTGTCAAGAGTTCCTTGGTCTATAACCAATGTTAGTTCTATAAGCGCTGCTGTGATTATAGCACTGACTTTTAGAGGAATTTTAGTGTAGGAATTTTATTCCTCTAGAAATGCTCTACAAAAGTTCATATTTCCATAATAGAGCTATTATAAAGCGTTTAGCTTTTAATTAAAAGATGATCTATAATAAAATCAATTTTTAGCTCTAGAAGTATTTAGTTATAGAGCAAGTTATTAGAGCCTTAAGCTTTATAAGCAAATAGCATTAATTAATAGCATTAATATTTGTGCTCATAGATACTTTTGCCGTTTATATAAAGCGGGGAGCTTAGTTTATACTCTTTTAAAATCATTATAGAGCAAAATTTTAAAATCGGTGCTATCTGCTCTTCAAAATGCTACTTGGGCGTTGGGCAGTTATTTTGTCAACTAGGCAGTACATAGTCTGATTCTCGCGAATGAGAGTCTCGTTCGAGCCGGGTTAATAAACAGCATGAACCCAGTGAAGTCTTACGTTCAAATAAAATACCCCACAGATTTCAATGATTTGTTTCAAATAAAACACAAATTACTAAAAATATTCTAAATTATTTGAAGGCTTCAAAAAATGAGAAGTTTACTCTGCGAGATTCGAATTCAAACGAATTAAAAATTTGTTTTTGTTATTTTTGAAATTTTCAACCCATTGAAACGTATAATGAAACACAATTTTGATGTTTAAAAATTAAATTTTCGTTACATCTATGTATATGCACTATATATATGCTAAAAAAGACACTTTCTATTTTAATTAGAAGTTCGTTACAAAGTTAAGGCATTGTTTAGTCCAATTTTGCATTTTACCTGTATACGAGTATATCGATGAATCGTTCCCACAAATTCATGATAGTACATTTACGTACACGGTACATACGCAGCCATAGACATACTTCTAATAATGCTGGATTTTGATCCTAAAGGACCTCAAGACATTGAGGCCCATTGCAAAATATCTTCTAAATGGGAAATTAAAAATACCTTTCAAAATAGAATATCCAAGAATAATGCTTTTTTGGAATGTCATTAGAGAACTTTAATTTGCAATTAAAAATTGTTTTACAGAAATTTCTTTCTCAAATACTTTAAACAGAAAATAACTCCGCAGTCTGGTAAATCACAAATCACTTTTACTTGCTCGCTGTTGGTCAGAGTTATCGGAAAAGCAAATAAAAAGAACATAGGAATTTAGGAAAAGTTTCACTGAAACGATTTCCTTCCTTTTTCTAATTTGTTTTAATTTACTACTCTGGCTGTGAATTTACTTTCATTTTTCCGATTTTTAAATGGTTACTGGCATGAAAACATTCGGCACGGTCAACTAATTATCACTTTGGGAAGCAATTAAAAATGAAATTGCACGATAGATTCTGTTTGTTCGAGTGGCAACAGTCGAGTTACAAATAAGTGTGGTAAACCTTTCGTGTTTTCTTCTGGACATTGCACTTTTACCGAAGTTTTCATTTTTTAGAAAAAATTACGTTGATCCATGTGAATCGATCTAAAGCATATAAAGAAAAGTTCAAGATATGTGTATTCTAATCGTGTAAAATTAGATAGGGATTAAATAAAAAAACACCTTCATTAATTTTATGAGACTGCTTAAAACTTACGTTTTTTAACTTTATATTAAAAATAGCCCTTCATTTGTTAATTAGTAACGATGAGTGCCAGCAAAACATCTTTCATTGCTGTTTTCAGATTTGTTCATAGATAGTACAAATTGATAATTTTTATTAGAATTTTTCATCTTCAACAAACGGGCAATGCCTGATCGGTAGTTTTTACATATGATTTTTAAGATGGAATGTACATAATTATTATACAAAAATTTGAGATTGTGCATATACATATATACATACATATTCAAGAATTCTAATTTCCTTGAATGTTATTTTCCTAAAACAAATTGTTAGTGGTTATATAAAATATTGACAACGAATTGAGCTTTCTTATTTTGATAAATGATATAATCCAAAAAAATTGTTTTCTTCTTATCATTTAATTAAATAATTAAAGCTTTTACTTAGAAACATCGGTTTCCTATACTACCTGTTTTCAAATAGGAAATTTCACTAATAATTAATTGTTTTCTAGGGCTTCGTTTCAGCAAAATTTTTAATTTTTCTCACCAAAATTGTTAAATTAAGAACCTTTCTGAACACTTAGAATTCTTCAAAGACATTATTATTAACTTTAATTTCTAAAAGTTCTGTTCGGTATTAGCGTTATGAACAAGAATTGTGTTTGTGGCAGGTGGATGTTATAGTTTCGAGTTAACAGTGCATTACATGTATTTAGGACCTTTAATATTTTGTGAGGTGACATTTTTTGTGCGTTATGTGTTCTAGAACTTGGGTTTAACCTCTTGATTCATTTAAATTATACATATTGTTGTTTTGTTTAGTTTGTGAAGTTTTCTAGTACATAATATAAGAAGGTCGAGCTCCTCGGGTCCTCGGTATTTTTTGAGGTTAAAATGTAAACAACTTTTTGTCGAGTAATAAGAGTGGAATTTTAGTAAATAACTAGTTTAAAAAGACCATATGTATTGTTAACTCTATAAAAGTTTGTCAGGATTTGTTTTAATAAAGATCTTATGGTTTAACGCACCTTTTGACCGCCAATTGTGAGGTTGAAATTGAAAGTTTATTATAAGAAATCGAAGAAGTTCTGAGGTAAGTTTTAAAGTTATGTAAAGGTCTAGAAATTGTATTAATTAAATTAAAATGCTGAAAATATTTCGCTCTCAAATTTAAATTTCCTTCAACAATGTTTCTGCCCGACTCATTGAGGCTTAAATTCTGCCCATGAAAATATTTCTGCAGATTGCTCACCCAGAAAGATTTAGTTCAGATACCAGCAATTGACCTGAGCAATCATAATTCAGCCGCCGCCCTCTCAGGCGGCGGCGTTCACCGTTCTCAGGTGTATTCTTAATTACTTCCTCTATTGCATTCTTAGCGGGAGGGCGGAGACGGCGGGGGTCTGATCAACCTCGGTGTGGTCTTCAAGTTTATTTTTGTTACGCTCGCCGTAAACTTGAACAAAATCGCCGACTGAGGGCCTTTTCAGTGAAATTTTAGGAAGCGTGAAGTTGGCCACGGTCTTCGAGCGAAAGAGGGGCCGCGAACCTTGCGAATGTTTCTGCTGTTTATTTACGGTCGCGTCCCAGCGGCACGTGAATTCCCTTGAATTCGAGCTCGCGTCAACTCGGCCAGAACCGATTAGGTTCCATGGGGCGCGGATCGTCGTCGTCTGGGACCCCGGGAGCGCAGAATCCAGAACGGACCAATGAAGGGGAGCACGGCGGCCCCAGTCGCTAACTAGCCTCCAGCGAGTCGCTGGCCAGCCATGTTCAACGGATCGTTTTCCCACAAGCGATAATAAAAAGTAAGATATGAGAAAAACGCAGAAATATCTGGTTACGCCGGACAAGGCTGCGCGGGGATCCGTCGCCGCTAGCGCAAGAATTGTCTTTTTGTTGCGTCCGGCGGCGGTGGCGGGGCGGCGGGATGAGGTGCCCGCGAAAGGTAAATTTTATTCTTTGGGGCACGCAATGCGGCGCTGATAAATTTCCGCGGAACGACACCCAGTGACTTTTCAATCTGTCTCGCGGTTTTGTTCGTCCAGACGGGTCCGCCTCGGGGACGGGGACGGGACCGCGCGAATTTAGGTTGCGCCCTCTTGTGCGCACTCGTGGGCAACGTTGTCTCGCTGAAATTTTGTAATTTGTCTTCCCGAAATGTTTTTGAATTATTACTGCTCCTCGTAATAGTCGACGAGGTCTAAATGATGGTTTTTTAGCCTGTTACTGGTGTTTTGCTGCTTCAGCGGCTCGTTGCGCAATCCGCATGCGTTCAGAAAGCGTTCAGCCGCCGCGGGCCTTAGAGTTTAGTGCCTGAAAAGGCCTCTAATTATCTGGGAGCAGCAATTACGCGGGACTTAGTGGGCCTGCCGTCGTTAAATAAATTAAATGCGCTTAAACGGCGAGGCAGATTTGATTTTTCATTTAGACAAGGGGAATGTGTTGCTCAATCCAAAACAAAAATATAATTTTACTGCACTCAAGGTAATTGATGTCCAATTGAGTCACAAATGCGGTTAAGATTATCGCTTTCCGTTAAGTAGGTACTGGCACTTACTGTTGGCTCATATTTATGAGCCGTTAAGGCAGGTCGCCATTGTTGGTCGTAACGACCAGCATCAAGACATCCGATTGCCTTGCTGGAAGGATCATAATTGCAAGAAATCCTAAAAAATATCCTTTGATCTAAAGGCACTAAAGCGTACTATTCACTCGTGGCAATTTGAACCTTTCAGTTTCTTCTTTAAGTAGAGTTTTTGGTAAGTAAGAGAAGGTAGGTAATGTCTGTTCTCCAATCCAACCACGACCTATTCTTTCGTTGGCGTTTTCGTCAATCTGGCTACATTTTTACATGGGCGAGTTTTGCCCATTCAACAACTATTTGTACTTGCACAATTACCCACTGTACCTGTTTCGGTTATTAAAATATCATTTCACTAATTATATATGTATAACATAAAGCACTTATGCAAATGCGTGAGGTTATTTGTTCCCAATAAGTATAAGTAGAGTTGACCACTTTTTTCGCTGAAAAAGTGATAAAAACTCTTTCAGATTATTAAATATTGGACAACCGGCAAGCACAATTACAGACATGAAATTTAGCCAATTCAGGAAAGTGGTGAATTAGGCTTCGAATTGGAGAACAGGCATAAGAAATTACGTCTACGGTGTGGAGAAAATTCAAATTTTACCTGAATGCATATGTATTATATACTAAAAACAAAACATTTTCAAGGTTGCTTAAAAGCCGCGTCCTGTCCTCTACAAATTATGCACATATTGACATTTTCCATACAAAACAGCCGATTTAACAAATTCTGTTTAATCAAAGAGGTCAAAGGAATTTAAAATCCAATGATGACAAAACAGCTACAGTACTGTGAATATTTTTAGGACCACTCCAATTTTTCAAGAATCTTTATTTTTTCGAATAATATGCCTCTTTTATGATGGAATATCGATGAAAAAGGAAACTTTGAATTTTAAATTTAGCCCCGAATCGTTTTCACTCCTCTGTCGAACATAGAGAAAGTACAGAGGTATGCTCCAGAAAATTTAAAGCTCACGGAATATTGAAGTGGTTCCAAAAGTTTTCGAACTTAGTACTGTAGTTGGTTATTGATCGTCTAAAATTCCAGGACCAATAATTGTACTTCTTACAAATATTCTTGTTATATAAACTTTGAAAATTTGAAAAATCAGTAAGAGATATCATATAATACACAAAATAAATAATTAAAAAACTTTTACATAAGTTCAAAAACTGAGCTAAGACTCAGTATTAGTTTTTACTCTTGCTCAGCTTTTAAGCATGTGAGTCATTACGTAAAGAAAATGTGATTTAAATTAAAATTTTTTAAACGAAAATTTGCTTGTCGCTTGTGTTTAAGTTTAATATTATTCTTTTATGAATGTGCTCTTATTGAAACTTTGTTTATATAAACCAGCAACCTTCGTCACCTAAATCTCCAACGAGGCAAAACCTAGTAGGTTTGTCTGTTTTTAGACACGTAGAAAATCACGAAGAAATTACTGAGGAGGTGACGTGATATCACAATTTGCATTGCAATTAGCGTTCTGGCCATAGTTGGACATGGCACGTTCAAGGAAATTCCTATTCGGCGAACAATGTAAATATTTGCCGCGAAAGTCGGGAGGTAGCCGCGAATTCCTCAGCCATCCCGAACTGCGTAGTTATGGAAACTGATCTCAGTAGTGGAATCTGCGACACTACAGTCTTGTTTGTGATCAGAGATCGTAATAGAAATTTCACTCAAAACATGAGCGAGCTGACAAAATTGAGTGCTTAAATTTGAATGAAAACTTTTGAGCTCAGAACATTTATAAAAGGTATTGTGTGCTGATGGTAAAAACTTGCATGCTCACAATTAATTGAGATATACTCTGAAAAGCTTAGTAAATAAATAATTGTATATTGTTGTTATTGATTGTGGGGTCGATTCAAATTATAATTGTTTTCAATCATATTGCCGGGTATATTTAGTTCTTTCACTTTAGCTTTATATTAAGATGAATTGGTAGTGCAACGTCTGTAAGGAAAATATCATACAGTTTAAAGAATATATGCCAAAGTTAAAATAGGCTGAATTTTTCTCTCTGTACGTTTAACTGACCTTTAGTTCAGTTCAGTTCAGTTCACTTCATTCATTGGCACATGCAATTTCGTCAAAATTAAATAGTAATATGAAAATGTTTAGGATCGCTTCAATATTTCTGGGACATTTAATTTCTGACGCATGCGTTTTTTAGGTTCGACAGAAGAGGAAAATCGATGCAGGGCCAAAATAATCGTCAAAGTATCCTTTTCCATTGATTTCCTCCCCTCTGTCGTCGGAAAATTAAAAGTACTCGAAGAACAAGAGTGCTCACAGTACTGTACATCAAAGGCAACCAAATCGAATAGAATTTTTCAAATGTGTAAATATTTGGTTTTATTCGACTTTATGATAAGTCAGCATACGAGTATTTATGTGCATACATACACATACATATGTATATTTAAAAAAATCTTAACTTTAATCATATTCTTGTTCAATTACCAAGCAGTTGTTTTTTAAGAATAATAATCAGTTATTTACTTATTTGATGTAATTCTACTTGACTAAAATCCTCAAGATCTCCAACGTTGTTCAAACTCAATGCTGCTGGAAGTACTCAAATAGGGCACTCTAAACTTCTTTACTCATGCTCGAATACTTAAAGTCGAGTAAGAGTGAGTTTAGATCTACAATAAAAAACGGATCGTGCTACTTAGTAGTATTAAGTGTTTTCCAGGAGTAAAATTGGGAATTCGATCTGATATTATGGAATTATGCAGTTTCAATTTTAAAACAACGAGAGCACCTAATGAAATATCGTTGGGTGGTTTCAGTGTGGCATGAACTCAAAATTTGGCAACAATGGCCAAGAATTGAGCTAAAGTTGCCCCTTTTAGAGTAGCACTTGTTCTTTGTTATGTGTACAAGGAGTTTAGTGAAAAATCGTTCGAATTGTTTCGTAGTTTCAGTGTATATTAATAAGTAAAAGTTCTTAATGAGAAATGATAAAGGGAACAAAGCAGAATATATCAATTAAATAAAGTGAGTTAATTCAAAGAGGTCGGTAGCTTGTAGTTTGGATGAATATAATATGTTCTATTGTATTTCTAATATACGTAAGTTAATTTTGTGAATGTTATGCAAAGTTGTGCGGACGAAATTGTGGAAATTTGAATTTGAATTATTTTGTTTCCGACGTTGGGAATTTATTTTATCCTATTTATAAATTTTAAATACAAGTTTGCAATGATTGCGGCGAGATACGGTAGGTCACATTAATTTTTTTTTTGATCTTCTTAGATCAATTTCTTTGCAACTGTTCGTAGAGTGAATCCATTCTGACAAAATAATTATGAAGAGTAGTTATTAGCGATTTAAAAGAAAAAAAACGAAAACTTTTTGATTTGGAATCAATGTTTTCTTTAATTATTATGAATTCCTCTCCCTTTTTGTTTTTAGGGTTTCTACTGTTGTGGAAACATTGTCCATTTTTGCGACTGACCTTTTAAATTAAATAAGATGGCGACTTGCAATTCATACATAATGCAAATCCTTCGTCCAAAGATCAAAAATTCGACCTACTTAAAGTTATTAAAAAATTTATTGAAAGAGGTGTCATATATCCAAACAAGGGAGAAAAATTGTTTTATTCTTTAAAAATGGTTTTGATTTAAATTAATATCTTGGTGGTCATCAAAATCATGGGTGTTAAACATATTTTTTGTAATTGTACTTAAACAATAAATACTAAAAATAGTACACAATAGAAACCAAGTAGGAAAATTTCCCTTTACAATTAAGAATTGAAATTGTAAATTATCGATCAAATTTCAAAATCAAATCAAATCATGATTTGATGATTTTGAAATTCTTTATAATTGGAAATATGTATAATTTTATAAAACTTTTCAAATTTTTCATAGTACGGTAACGTCTACTGTTCGTGCGTGAGATCGACTCGCACTTGACCAGTTTTCTTATTACTACTACTTCTCTCTGCATTATATAATACTAATCATGTAGTGATATCCGTTTATACTTTACTGTCTATTTATTGATCTATATGATTTTGTATGCAGAGTGGTTACTTACGATTTTTGACTGAAGTGTATCCCTCAGCGGCACTGCCGTTGCTTCCGTTGTTCGCGATGCCGCCGTTAATCGCTAATCCATTCATGAGGTGGCCGGGACCACCAGTTGACTGTCTTCCGACGCTGTTGAGGGTGGTCGTGCTGCCGGTCCGCGAACGCCACCCGGCAGCGGTGAGGTCGCCGTTCGCCTTGCCGCCCCCGCCGAGGGTACCGTAGACGCTGCCCGAGGTGCCACCCTCCAGCTGCCGTGCGTACGAGTTGTCGGCGTACGCATGAAAGCAGCACCTGACTAGAGCGTTCGCGGCTGCCTCGCGCTTGCAGATGAACACGTGACATTCGAGGACTTTGATGCCGGTGGTGCGCCTCAAGATCGCCGCAAAGATCGGCGGATGCTGGGCCTTGGGCATCCTGGCGAACGGTGAATCGAGGGGCAGAAATTTTGGTTCTGGATTCGTATTACCGCGCTCCGGAATCAAAACCTGCCGGACAGCGGCGCAGTAGTGAAGCGATTCAATTGGAAAAAATCGGGTCACCTGCTTCCGATTCTCGTCGACATTTTCGAGTAAGATGCCATTCGACCAGACACTGAGCCACGAGTCGATTCCCTTAGCGCCGACTGCACCCTCCGAGGGGTAGAGGCTGCGCAGGGGCTCCTGAATCCCCTGGAGGCCGTCTTTACTCTGTCGCGGCACGGCACTGCCCAGGTACAAGACGCGACACCGACAAATCGGCGTAGACTCTCCCATTTTCGAGGAATATTCTAGCGATGCGCCTCCACTGGCGGCTGTCCGAAAGCGGCGTTCCTCTACGATGAAATCGATTCTAGCAAATATTCCCGGGACGAGTTAATAAATTGCCACAAAACGAAACAAAAAACAAAATAATAATAAATAAAATAACACACCATCCGCGAATGCTCGTCGCGCAGCACAAAAACACACAGCTGGCGTGTAAATACACGATCAAATTTGCATTTCAAATTTCCAACTTATCTCGCTTCGCGGCTCCTTCGAGCCACCTGAATCTATATATATATATATATTTTCTTATCTATTTTTTCCTCTACGCCTCGCACTAATAGCACGCCAATAAAAGAGAAAATAATTTTTCCAATAGAAAAAAATATGACTGAATAACACAGAGGCGATCGGGGTATAAAACGACGACGGCGATCGTGTATCACACTACCACAAAGTTAAGACCCGCCGCTGCGCATTCCGATCACGTCCAGGGGAATATTCTTGAGGACAAGATACTTTAAGAAACACTACCACATATCCGGTCCGGGTCTTAGGCACTTATTTCTACTTTTTCTTTTAATTTTTTGGAAAATATCGAATGGTCGCGACGCTGTTCTGCATCTACAAAACGATCGAACAAAAATATGGTTGAAAAGCCCGCAAAACACAACAAAAATTCCGATACAATTCAACCCCTCTTTTTATTTTGAACTACTCCACTGGAAAAGTCGCGGCACTTCACACAACGTTTTTATCGCCCTGGACAGCGTCCACTTCCGAAATTTTATCCGTACTTTGCCCAGGTGATCGCATAGTGTCCGAAAGCGAGCACTGGTTTCACGAAAAAAAAAATAAATTAAAAAAGTATATTTAATATTCGCCCCCTTAAAAGTAAAATTCACTATACGAGAAGAAAAAATATTTATTTCTTTTGACCAGAAACCTTGCGAGTCCAGGTGTTGTTAACACGGCACAGGTAAACTCAAGAATAGCCCACGTCGTTCGACGTGGTATTTTGCCGATCTTTGTACATTCCCCAGGCCGCAACCACACCAAGAGATCGCTGCCAGTCTGCGATCCCCCAGTCGAGCGCACTTTTCAACACACACCCAAACTGCTTCAGGTATGCTGAGGTATGGTCTCAGGTTTCTTAAGTAGGCACGATCGTTTCTTAGCGAACATGCGCAAGTGTGTGCTCGATCTTGGGCCGGTTTGCTTCACCTCCAGGTTTGCCAGGGTACTGGAAAACCAAGAAACGTTTGTGGAATTGTTTTGATGGTGGTACCTTGGAGGTACCCAACTCAGCCACGTATAAGACATTTTTATGTATGTGCCCTACTGGGCCCAAAATGCTCGTTTTCTTAGTTCTTCTGCAACTCTACGATTGTGTGGGTTCAAGACTTCGCTGTCTCTGTTGTGGCATTTTTTCTTTTATAAAGAAGATATTTCGGTACGCGAAGTTGACGCAAAACGAAAGACTTCAATCACCTGAAAGACGAGAAACTTGATAACTCTGTGAAGAGGGGAACCCAACGCGGTCTGCGGTATTCTCACTAAATTCATCCGCGGTGACTCACATGCTCTTAATTTCTTTGTTATGTCACTTTTTGTACAACCTGACCGTCTTCTAAGGTGACTGATGTGCAGCACCCCAGGAGACGGACCGCCTCGAGGGTGAGGGGTAGAACTTTTGTCTGGCTCGAGGAGTCATTCAGTGGTTACGATTTTCTTGCTTCCAAGTGGAAGTAAAAGCCTTGAACTGAGAGAAAAGGTTATAGGTAGGAAAAGGTTATCGTTTCGTTGCAAATTATTACTTCATGTCACATTAGAAAAACTGGATACCTACATTATTTTTATTTTTTTAAAAATGAAAATTATAGTATGGCACATTTTGGCGCAATCTACCATGAATTTGCAATGATCATGTTTTTTATCAGTTTTTTTAACGACACTCTGGGCAATAAGAGTGGGGACATGCTTTCTTAAATAACGTTTAAAACGTCATAGTTTAAATATTATTGGATACGAACTTGCTTGTATTTGACACGATGTCCTTAAAAAAAATTTATTAATTGATTTCCCAAATTCTCCCCTAAGGAAATGAAATTTTTTTATACTCAACGTTAATATATCGGACTAACACACTATTTCAATGTTAAATTTGGAAGATTGTATACCGGATTGATTGTATAAGTATTAATTTTTATTAATTTTTCCATGGAACATTAGAACATTCAAATATTTATTATTAAGTCTTATATGAAATTTATAACCATACATATTCAAATATTATGAAAATTCAGCAAAGAAATCATCATCACCAAAAGATTGTGTTGAAATACCAAAAGTGTGCTAAGATGCGGAATTGGAAGTATTTTTGGAGGAAGCTTCAATCAAAACCCAAAAAGAACTTGCACTTACAATACAAGTGACCCAAAAAGCAATTTCACATCGTTTAAAATCGTAATGCACCGCTCTTTCACAATAAATTTCTAATTTTTGATAGAAAATGGTGGAAACTTATTTGTACACATAATATTATCAGCGTGCTTTTTATAAAAATTTAGTCTTAGTAAATATTCTTAATAAAATTATAATACCGGAGCAAACATACCATCTAAACAAATGTTAAAGATCGTTACTATCCTAGTAACTGTAAGGAGCCTCACGATGGCTTAGGTTGTCTTAAAAATTACATTAGTACGATAAACCTGTGTTCTTTTCACACCAGATTCGGTTCTAAGTTTTCCAGGAAAGTTTACACTGAATTTAAATTTATGTACTCATGTTATCAAAAATTTATCTGATTCATGGTTTCATATTTCAAAGGGTAAATATCGTTATTTTAAAATCTTTTTAGAGAGTGTTTTTGTAAGGTCCAAACAGTGGTATGGTAATTGATTCTACCTGATACACACAGCTTGTTCAAAAATTTTAACACTATCAAGGTTTAAAAAACGTTCAAACTGCTATATCTAACATGAAATAAAATTCCATGGTAAGGGGACCTAAAGTAGACATTTATCTAGCGAGCAAAAGTTGAGCTGTCACTTGAAATAGCGTTCCGGGGGCCCAACCTGCAGGTGAAGAAGTTTTGTTTCATCACATTCTGTCACCACCAGATCGAGAATGATTAGTTCATGGCTTAGTTGCCTCATCCAGGTTTGGATGGCGCGTGGAATGCGCTCTGGGGATCATTTTCTGGGTGCGATGTCATCTTGATCTTCATAACTTCTCTGCTTCGAAGAGACCCACCTAATGGACGATAGAAGCGGGCTTCGCGGTAGGTGTGTACTGTCACGAGATCTCTTTTATATGTCATCTGGGTTAGGATTTTGAGACTCATGGAGCCACGAGCCATCCAAAAAGATAGACAATATAACGCAATCCAAAAATTTTGAATCTTACCTTTCATTTAAATATTAACAAATGAAAAACTTATGGAAATCATAACAAATTCGAGTACTATTGGTATGACTCTATTTAAAACCTATTTACCGAATTTTTGTGTAATTGTTTTATTTTTAATATATGTATATGTTTAAATTTCATTTCGAAAGAAAATTTTAATTATTTTATACATTTCAAAAATCCTTCTAAGGATGACATATTCATAATTGTAATAATTTTTTGAAATTACTTTATATTTCTATTAGTAACTATAAAGTTAATAACGCCTATTTCTATTATATTCAAGCTGAGGGAAAAATATTCGATATTACACACATGTATATGTATCTCTAGAGAATTTCATAAAGATTACAGAATTGGTTCAAAAATCTCTGACATAAAGCGCGCGCTGCCTGAAATGACGAGCTAAAATAAAATATTAAAATAAATGCTTTTATTTCGAAATTATATTTTTTCAAAAGTAGGTATACGTTCACGCGGTTATTGTACCATATACCTCAAAAACCATTAAGACCACACATCGGGAAAAATTTATCGAAAATCAATTTGTTTGTCGATTATTGATGTACAACTATTCAAAAATGCGTACACAAATTTTCAAATAAATCCCGCTAATAATAAAGATTCTTAAGTGCACAATAAAAGGTAATATGGATTTTTTCATACTCCGAATTTTCAAATGTATTTATCTCAAAACACAATTTTTCAAAACGGCCCGCACGATAGCGGAAAAAAGTAGTTGATCGATTTTCAAATTTCTTTTTTTCAATTGTTTGTTATGCAATTCTACACATCTTAAGCCTCAATGAACGTGATTGAAAAATTATTTTTCAGTTTTTACACTCGAAAAATGGACCAAAATTGAAATGCAATTTTTTTATCAAAGTCGCATAATTTTCTTAATTTTGAATATGGTTCTTTGTGGATGTGTATTTTAGTGTCTAAATTAACAAGCATTTTTTGTTTTTTTGGTCTGACGATCCAGATGCGAGTTATGATACGAGCCGATTTCCACCTTATTTTTGAGGCAGCAATTTTAACGCCATCTTTAATAATGAAAAATTTTGAAAAAAAAACAAAACGTTTTTGTTTATAATCTATAATGATGTAAAATTATGTGTAAAAATATTTTGTTTATGGTATATCTATTAAACTGTGTTTTAAATCGTCTCTCAAAAAACGTGTCAGTTTTATTCAAAACTCTCGAGTCCCGATGTGTGGCCTTAATGCGATGGATTTAAAATTTCGTGCGGCTGTTTATTATGATAAAAAGCCTGAATAGAGAGTTTTTTATTTATGCTATAAACATATTTTTATAACGAAAAACTGAAACTTGAACACTACAAAAGATAAAGTTATCGCACAAAATTTAATTCCTGTCTTTTGTAGTTTCGATAATTAATTTGGATTTTTATTAATTATTTTTAAAAGCTCGAAAAAAATAAATATCACATCGATTTTATTATGTACGCCAAGCTACATACAACCCTCTCAATTTATGTTAACAAGAATGGATATAATTATTTTTTGAATCTTCATAATAAATGTGGGAAATTATAATAGAAAGGTAGTAGGTTTACGCAAAATAATTGCTAGTACATACATATTTGTAAAAGAAGAATGTTTGCTAGTGCGGGTACTTTAATCACCTTTTACTTTATTTGATGATATATCATTCTAGCCGAACCGAATCTATTTAATTTGACCTTAATTGTGCGCAAAGTTGGACTGATTTTCGCCAACATTTCAGCCAACTTATACTTACTGCAGGTAGGTGGAATGTTCCAAAATGTCAAAATTTATAAAACACGACCAACATTCACTCTATTGCCGTACACCTGCAATTCTACCTAAAAATTCCCTGACCACAAAATTAATGCGTTTTTAACCAGAGGGACCGGCATGTACCAGAAAAACAAATACGCCATGGGCACGAAAATGGGCAAATGCTTTAATTCAGGTTGTCCCGGTGAATTAGCGGCTCTGACCTCCACCTCCTTGGGCCCGAAGGCATAAATCAAGAAAGCTGCTGAGACAATTACCCACCTGGACGCCCACCCTCCCCCTCGAATCTGAAATGGAGGTGGGAAAATTGTTGGTAGCTAAAAGTTCCACAGAAAAAGGTGGCTGATCAACAAAAATCCAACTTACCTCTAAAAAGAGCAAGGCTATCGATATCCGTTGCCTCCTAATGACCGTAGTTACCGGAGTTATAGATTACACATGATTGAGACCGACCCTAAGAGGCGATTTCCGATCAAGAAACCCGTGCGGCGGCCCAAGGGTTTTGGAAAAAAAGGCCCGTGCGACACGGAAAAAGAAAGAAATTCGTACCTTTTTTCTCTCACTGAGACGACTTTCACCGAAAATATACACCAAAAACTCCGGTGGCTGCCGTCCGATTATTGACCAGGTGACCCATAAAACATTTTCACGATTTCTTCGCGGACGCGAAGCCTCGTGTCGTCTTGGCGCAGCGGTATGACTGCGGGTCACTTTGTTCAATTTTCCTGCTTTTTGTTGTTTTACATTTTTCTTATTTATTTTACTTTTGTCCTCGAAGTTGCATGCTCTTGGACCATCTTTCTCCTGTAGGCGCTACGAAAAAGATGGACGTGCTTAAGATTTTATCGATAAAGCACGCGTGAGTCGCATAGGCAGCTTCACCCGATCCAATGGAAGATCACATAAAAGTCTTCAAACTCTTCGAACTCCAGAGCTGGTTTAAGCCATGTAGAAGATACTACATAGGCATAGTATGCCTCTTCTCCTCCTCCCCTTATCCCCTCCTCCTTCCCTTCTCGCCTTCTCCCCTTCTCCCCTCCTTCCCGCACAAGTGAGGGGCACTCTGGAAGGCATTTCACAAAATCTTCGATCGGAATGTCGCAAATTACATGCATCGCCGCAAAGGTGTCCCTTCCCTCCGAGCCCGCCGCGGTTACCTGAGCACTGCCGCGGCGATTAGCGAATGAATGCGGCTCCGCGATTGAATTGAGTAAGTTCACCTGTGATTTTGGCCTGACTGCAGCTAGTCGCGCTGCATTCCTCCCGATTCATTTGCGACGGGCTCCGCGGCGCTCCATTGATGAGAACTGTGCCGTGTGCCGTCGTCGTCGCTCACTGGCCCTCCTTTGATCTATTCTTCTTAAACTGTAAACAATCTTACGAAAAGGTAATGGAAGCATAGCTAAAAATGTCCACCGTTCGATATTTTTTAAGAATTGACAGAAATTATGCTCTCTGACGACAAACGAATAAGATAAAACTATTTATACATAGTCCCTATGCCCTTTGTTCGATTATATTTCTTAATCAAAGTCTCTTGAAAAAATAGTTCAATTTGTCGATCTTACTATGCAATAATGGCTTAAGTGAATAAATACAACATATGCTTATGCCCGGTTGCACAGTGTCGGCTTAAGCCTTCGCTTAGTTTAGCCTGAACTTTACATATAAGCTTTAGCTCAAGTCATAACTGTTTCACATTTAGTTTTTGTCCTCAGTTCAGCTGAACTTAGTCCAGTGAATTGAATTTTTGCAGTACACTGTAGTTGAATGAGATGTAATTTTGTGGGAAACTGTCAAGAAACGAATAAAAAAAGCCAAATTGGAAATAGATTTCTTAAAAGAAAAACATGAGCTGGCACTAAATTTGTGAAAAAGAAAACGAGCAGAAATGTGAAATTTTTTATAAATCAGCTAAGTAATATTTAAATAAAAGTTATGTTTATTTATTTAAAATGTGCTTTTAATTTAAATGTTAATCATCTCCATTTTATTGAATTATGTATGTTACCAAAATATTCTGAAATAAGAGCTCGTCTCGTACTCGTGTCATAATCGTACCCCATTAGTAACCTCTATCAGCTACAATAACGCAGTTACCAAATTCGAGTGCTTCAAATATTCATTAAATTCTTGAATTATTAAAAATAGTTGAGTCATGAGTTGCTCCTGGCCACCTTGTCAAAATATCCATAATTTTTAGCGAAGCATCGTACAACGTTTGTAAATTCAATAAAAAGTACCCTTTCCTGTTACGAAATAGTTCTGCGTTTTTTCCACCTGCACAATAAATGCAGTAACTAATTTCTTCTAATTTCAATAAGGCAACAGAATTGTTGCCTACCTGGGGGTTAAATTCGCACATGAGTACAACCCATTGCTGCAATCACAAATTATTACTTTTAACAATTCAACAATTTTCAACAATCAATAAATAAACACACGCTCAATGCGAGAAAAGAATGACTTTTCTCTCACTTAAACCCTGATCTAAGGCTTAACCGGTCATAATCGATAGCTCAAGTTTAAGTGAATTTTGAACCAAGTTCAGCACTTGAACCACCTCCGTGAAACACTAAAATGAGTTGAGGAAAAGCTTAAACCAGAGCGAAGGCTTAAGCCGACACTGTGAAACCGGGCATTTTATTTCACATTTGTAGGAAATACTGGTTAATTATAGCATTTGCACATTGACTTAACCCGAAAGCAAATACATTTGATCCTTTGGCAAATGAGTTTAAACTAAACACAAATATATTTAACCCATTCGTAAATAAATTTAATCTAAACGCAAATATATTTAACTCATGCGCAAATAAATTTAATATTTTCACACATATATTTAAACCACTCACATACATATATATTTATATAGACTTAACTGAAACGAAAATAAATTTAACTTTTCCACAAATTTACTTAAACTTCTAAAACTAATAAAATTGTTTTGTTTTTTTTTCTTCATAAAATAAACATTGCGGTTGAAAATGTTTCTTAAAATTGCAGTAGGTACTTATTTCTTAGTGTATAACATGGCCTTTGCAGTTTTTCGAATGAGTAAGACCATATCGATCACATATGTATGTAATTACTAATTACTGCAATCAGTTTGTGGGATTTGTTGCAAACTATCCTCAATAATTTCGAGTAGAAGGGCAAATTAATTCTTAAGATAATTTATCAAACGCCGTATTAAAACACCTTCGCGTTTTAATGCAAATGCATAATTGTGAAAATAATTATTAAAAAATATTATCTTTTTTTATTTATTTTACGTTTTATATTTCAATTAGTATTTCAGTATTCAAACGAACACAATAATTATTAATTATTTGGGAAAAAATTATTGAACCTAGACATAATTACAAGTTAACATTGCTTTCAGTAAATGCTTGATTTTTATTCAGCCATCATGCTGTTAGTTTATTTAAATAGGAACTAAAGATTTTTTATATATTTCATATCTCTTGAAATCAACTAACCTAAACTTCTGTCAAATAAATTTGTGTGAGATTTTAATGTAATTTAGTATTAACCAGCTTCAATTTTATTTGATATTGAATTTTAAATTAGCTGTCTTCACAGTTAACGACATTCCAATACAATTTAATTTTAAAACACTTTTATTTCGGATCCGTGATTTTGAATTTTTTTACTAAGTATGGAGACGTAATTCAGTATGCCACTGAGAGAAAAGTAATTCTAAATTTTGCATAAAACATGTAGTTATGAATATGCTTCTTTGCAATACAAAATTAAGTTATACAGATTTTTAAATTCAACAGTGCAAGTTTCATTGTTATAGTTGTTTGTTTTTCCCGTCACAAAAATTTAAAGCACGTTAAAAAGCATTTTAGACAGAAATGATAGTTTAACTATAGCTGAGTAACACGGTTTCACCCGGTGTATTAAAAATACTATTTAGTGAAATACTTCTAAAATGTTGGTACATTTTGAAGTATTACTAAAATCTGTGGCTATGGTATAGTAAAACCGTTCATATCAGAAGGGCTCATATGTAATCTATTTTGTACTTATACGTTTCCATTCCGTATTAAATAAATAAATAAGGGTATTAATGTTTTTTGGCTATTTCATAATCACCTTATTGGAAAACATTAAAACTGTATACCGTATGTTTATAGTCGATTCATTAGAGAAATTATCTCTATCTAAACATTTCGTAAAACATGTAAAAAATGTCTATAAAAATAGATTTTTTCTTAAGTTAAATAGCATAGTACCTTCAGCTTAAAGATGAAAACGATTGGACTAAATCTTTAAGTATGATTGAGCAACAGTCAAACAAAGAAATTGGCTTTCGATTTTATATTACATAGTATAGCAGAGATAGGGAAGGGATATAGAGATTATTATTGTAATCAAATAGGCATTTCTCCTTTATCAAAAGGATAGTTTCCCTTAGGGGCACATATTCTTTGTTATATGTATGTTGTCGGTATGTTCTAAATTCTACATTCCACGGAAATATAGCCATATATGTATGTAAGTACATGTATACGTAAAACTATGGTGTTAAAAAATTATAGGTGAGGAGGAAATAGTTCGGACTTACCACATACGATGTGTCATATAAGTCCTAAACATCGCATCGAGAAAAAGCAAAAAATCTGTTAAACACTTATTTTTTAAAAACGTATCCCAAGACAAAGAACTCAACCATCCATTCAGTAAGTTAAAATTTATTTAAGATTTTGGAGACGGCGCCTTATTACCAAGAAGTGGAGTCGAGTTTGATGACCTTGACATTGGAATTTGGATAGCTTTTCAAAAACTGTCGCACACATGATTTTGTTGTTGTTTTGATCCGATGTGTATTCCCATAAAATATGGAACTATAATTGAGTTGTTAATCGTATTAAGATAACGTGAATGTACTTTTTAGCAAGTCTCGTAAAACGCTACATTGGTTATTTGAACTGTTAATGCGTATGTATGTCTCGTATAAATTACAAAATAAAATCCATTAGCAAAGAGAATGTATAAATGCCAAAGAAAAGTGAAAAAATGCAAACTTAATGATTTTTTAATTATTAGGACCATTTGGGGTTTGGGGATGGTAAAGTTGGTTCTTGTTCTAAGTTTTATCTGAGTTTAAACATTCGCATATTTATTCACATCAATCTTTAAATAAAAAATCTCAAACGATATCTCACAGATCTATGTAGTTAAAGTAAAACAGCTGTTCTGTTTATTGACAGAAATATAAGGTAAAAATCTACGACGATTAATTTAATGAAGGTGCTTAAAGTAGAAATGTATTGAAAGTTTTACAATCGTCGTAATTGTTATGCGATTTTGGTCACTTAAGGTTGTCGTCTCGTGTGTTAGCTCAAAAAAATCAAATTTTCTTTTCTTTCATAAATCACATCTAAAACATGTCTAAAATATGTGAGCAAAAGTATTTTTCAAAATTCTAAGCCGTTGAAAAGTTACAACCGTAAATCGGAGCAGGTATACGGAGCGTGCAGGACTCGCTCAGCGCTGGTTTTAGTAAGGATTTATTATCGAGCCCACCTGTTACCTGTCTCGTTTATTTACTAAACACAACAATTGAAGTATCAGAACTGTTTATAAATCCATTCTAACATTTGTGTATGCTATGTGTTCTAGGTCCAGGCTAAGCAGATTGACGGTAAGCCGAAGATGAATTATACAATAACTTTCAAACGCGTTTTTCTCGAAACACGAGTTTTTCAAACTGCTGTCATAGTATCTGAAGAACTAGTTAATATATTAGGCTCAAATTTCGACAGCACCTTCAGTACATCTATTAACACAAAGTGAACTAAAATAATTAAGATTGCTTCGTTAGTTTTTTTTTACCA
Organism: Tolmerus cingulatus; assembly: GCA_959613345.1. Lineage (NCBI taxonomy): Eukaryota > Metazoa > Arthropoda > Insecta > Diptera > Asilidae > Tolmerus > Tolmerus cingulatus. Next base: position 19,399,543 of record OY390709.1, on the reverse strand, counting down.
GCTTAAAAGACCCAAAAAAAGTACGAAAAATTCACTTTGTTTTAAACGTAAAAAAAAAAATTTGGTTTTTGGAATCCCGACTTCATTTTAGTTCACTTTACCTATAGCTTCAACTCTCAATAATAATGACGTTTGCTTTTTTGATTTCGGAGAAGCCGAACGCCGGAATTATGGCAGTAGTGGAGACACTTTTTTTATGTGTTTCTGTTAGGGGGTGTATCTTCAATTATATTCGTTATATCGATTTGAAAAAATTTACAAAGTTAGTTTAAATGTTACTAAAAATTATGCATAATTTATAAATTATATTCTTTTAATGGTTTGTGAAAAAAGATTCCCCAAATTAGCCTTAAAAACCAACTTTCACACGAGACGACCCCCTTAGGATACTTATGAAATCTAAACGGACATGCCTTAATAATGTATTTTGCGCTTTGAATAATTTTGATTTACAAAAAAATTTAAGTCCTCACTATTAGTATTGCCTGTGATATATGTAGCGCAGAATTCATCATTAAATTTCTAACTCAATTCTTCTGAATATGTTTATTTATGCAAAACAATTGCGTCGGCCGGGAATCGAATGCAGAACAACTTCTTGGAAGCAAACTATGATAACAATTACAACATAGATGGTATGGGTTTATAATGAAATCTTTTATAAAAGTTGTTAATTAATTGCGTTATATAATTAGGGCTAAATGAAATAAATCTAGAACTTTAACGATAGTGATAAAAAAATATACATTTGGAAAATAACTATTATCAATTAGTTGTTATTTGTTGATTAGTTGATAACGATGAAGTATAATTAATAATTATTCTAATTTTCGTTTGCTTTAAATTTCAAAAATATTTAATTATTAATTTCGTTGTCTGAAACAAATCGAGGTTGGTTGGAAATTATGTTCAGTTGTCCAATTTAAATCGGTGCTGATGGACCTTTACTAAGGAGCCTTCTTTACTTACATAATGTTAGGGAGATTTGCTTGGCGTTCTATTATTGAATTAATAACTGACGAAAGTGGAATTGAAAGCACATTCATTAAATTGATCCACAATTACGCATTTGCTATAAATTTAAACAATAAATTCGTGCATTTCATCAGTCTTGTTACTTTTGTTTAATTCAGGGGTCAATAAAAAAATTAAATAAGCATATTCTTATTATTCAAAAATGCTAGTTACTATCTAAGACTTAAGTCGTCCTCATTATTCTGCGTACGCTAATTTCAAAAATGTTGAGGTATGTTACTCTTTATCCCAATACAGTCGAGAAAATAGTTATAAAGCCACTTCATTTTATTTATAAAACTCATTGTAAATGAACATTCCGAGGGAAGTTGGTTTGTTTTTGGTTGCCCACATTTACTGAAGCACGTTTGTTCTCGATACTGATATTCTGTTACACAAATTATTACAATTTGGGAAATATACCGGGAAAAACATTTCTGAACCGAATTTCAAAGGAAATAGCTATAAAGCAGGCGCAAATTTGTGCGCTACTAGTAAGTGAAAATACTTTTTTTAATTTTTTATATGTAATTACAAGTATCATATAAATATGTCATGAACACACCATATTTTACGTGTTTGTTTATTTTCAGTAACAACAAATGCCAATTTAAATGATGGCTTTAAAGCTATTTCCTCCACTGTATTTAGGCAAAAGTAATTATTTGTAATTTTGAATCAATGTTCATAATTTATTGCGTAATAGTTTTTGTAAGATATAGAAAATTGTTAACCATTCAATATGTTTATTAATCGTATTTTTCTTTAATTTCTTAATAAATATTCCTTTCTGTCTTTGCTTCTGCGCTTAGACTTTTCTTAAATAAATCGATGTTAATTAGATATATTAGATATATATGTAGTATTTATTTTATTACATCGATGATGAGAGAAATTTGGTATTAATTTAATTAAAATTGTAAATAAAGCGACTATTTTTTGCAATAATAATTCATCAAACAATAGTGTAATAAGTGTTAAGATAAGTGCCATTACAACACAATAGAAGTTTCTATTACTTTACAGTCCATTCTATTACAAAAGGAAATTGATTTGATAACGACAAAATAGCTGTATTTTATTACATAGCAACTGATTTTATTTTTGTGTAAAAAATGTTCACTGCACACTACATACATGTTGTAATGAATTATATGACAATTAGCAATAGTTATAAATTTCATTGCAATCTAATAACTACTTCTCTCCCTTTCATCTTCATTCATTATTTGTACGATTAATGAAATAACGGTTTGTTAAATTCAGTTATCATTTTCATTTTAAAATTATCAATCAGTATTAAATTTATATTAATTGCAAATATTGTAATAGTAATGAAAATTATTACAATAAATGTGCAATTGAAAATATCTATTATTTATATATTTTATTACAATTTTCATGAAATGGATTAAAAAGTTCATATTTTTATTACATTTATAGTAGGGTTGTGAGAATTGTATTCGCATTAAATCGAATATTTGGAAAATCGCATATTCGGTTTATTTCGAATTCAAAAATATATAAAACAATAATTTATATTTCTTATTTTGTTTTGTTTTTTTGTTAGAAAACGAACTAAAGAAATATCACGAGTTATAGTCATATAGATTCGTGTGCATAAAATAAAATAAATAGGACATAGATTGGGCAGAAAATACAACTTTCTTTTATTAAAGACTAAGATTTTACTATTATTATTTCAAAATATCCCGATTTATTCGATTCGTTCCGAATTATTCGGCATTTCGAATAATTTGGACTTACATACTTGAGAATTAAAATTACTACACTGCCGCATCAAAAATTAATAAGCACTACAGTTTGGTAACATACGAGGTTTATATACATATATGAACACATGCATGAATATGATATTCCAGAACATGTGAATAGTCATGTGGTAAGCTGTATATATACTTAGTTTAGTTTATATTTATATAGTTATATCTAAAACAAAGAAAAAATAAATAAAAGCATTTGTTTAAAAACGCCTAATCAATATACGAATCAAAAATTGTAATACATATTAATCTATGTTGCGTCACAATAGTGTTCAACCAAAGAAGAATTAGAATAAGATTAAGACTTTGATAGTCTTGGATTAGGTCTCGTCTATCAAGTCTTGCTCTCGTATTTGGAAAGTATTTTGTAAGTAAAACAACTTTCAGTTTCTTACATCGTTTAATTAGCCAACAAACAATGAAGAGAAAAATGATAAGGCTTTTTGACTGAATTTATTCTTGAAGTAGTTTCCTAGTTTCCTATTCTCTTTGATTATTGATCGATGTGGAACTTATTTCATCGAAACTGTTTATTGATATTAACTGAAAATTATCATAGAGTTGAAAACAAGGCACCCTTAGATCGGGGGTCTTGCATGCTTTTTTGGTAAAAATATTTATAGAAGAAACAACTGAATAAAATTATATTTTTTATTTGGAGCAGCAAATTAGTTAAAAACCAAAAAGTTTCTCAAGTTTAATTTAACCCGATATACTGTAACCTTTCGCTGGTACGGAATCCTAAAAAACTATGTAATCATTTTAAAAGGTATTTTTTAAATAGAAAAATATTTAAAACAAATGTTAAATTGCATTTATTTAATAATAAAATAGGTAGTTGTTTTTCTGATTTTGTTTAGTATAATTAAAAATGCTTCTATAATTCAGAAATGTATGTTGAATATAAAAGAACGTCATAGGATGGAACGTATCGATCTTCATTGTTCATTATTTTTGTCTTAAAAAACGATTTCATTCAAATATAAGACGTGAATACTACAAGTGGTAATCTTATTATTTTCATTCTTCTGTGTGTATGATATTATTTGGAAAAGCTATATTTGTGATATTACAATTTTATTTTGTTATTCTCGTTTCCTCTAACTAACAACATCGATAACAAATTAACATTTTACACTGTACAAAATCAAACGTTTTAATTTGCATTGATACATATAGTAATGCCACTTTCTTCTGTACATTAAGATCATAATGCAATAGCATAAAATATGTATTTCTTGTAATAAAATCGTTGCACTTTTGACAGTACAAAATATAATATAAGATATGTTAAATTGCCACACATTTTAGAAGCTATTGCCGAATATGTAATTTTAAGCTATTAGGAAACTTGTTTAATTAATATTCAATTTAGACCTACTACAAAAAGTTGGAAACAAAATGTTTAGTAAAACTCGATGTTGACTTAAAGCCTATTTCAAATAATGTCAATTATTTAAAAAATAAAACAAAGTTTTGTTTGCAATTGTAATTTATTGGATAATTATTTAGAAAAATAATTTGAAATAATTTGAATTTAAAATAATTGCTTTAAACTATGTTGGGGATTTTGTTTTATACTCACAATAGTAGGTACCGATTCTGTTCTAAATTTTAAATCACACATAATCATATTTTATAATGCACATTTATGAAATGAACATATTTTCAAAGAAAGGTCAGGCTCAGGGCATGTTGTCAATTCACAAAAGTTATAGAAATAAGAAGTTTCTTTACAAATTAATATCACGAACTATAATGATTATGAAAAAATATAAACAAATCACAAATCATCATGTACATATATAAAATCGAAAGTTGGTTTGTTTGTTTGTTTGTTTGTTTGTTTGTTTGAATCCGAGCTTATTCATTTTTTGGGTGAAAGTACCACATATCCTGGCCCAAAATAAAGGCTACTTTTTATTCACGAATTTCAAAATGGTGGACCTAAGATGATGGCAAAAATTTGAAAATTTGAAGGGATTGTCATAAAATTGGTGTTTGGGGGATTTTGGATACCCTTTTTGCGAATCTATGTTCGAAATTTGCACTGAGAAGTAACGGATTCAATATGGCATAGACTAATTTTCGAACTTCAGGGAATTTAAATGAAAAGTAGTACTATGGATATTTTGAGGTAATTCCGATTTTACTATCAAAGTTTGGAAATTCAAAATGAATATTGGATCGGACTATATTTATTTTTGGGGTGAACTTACAGTACTCTGCCATTAAATTATTACCACTGACAAAAAATCAGAAACCAAAAGTAAAATTCAATGTTTTGCTGCCGGAATGAAAATTAAACACTATAGTTTTATTAATTCTAAACAGCTATGCTTATTGACTACATTTCTATAACAAAATGAATAAAAATTAACTAATATTTAGTAACACTACCTTTATTTTTTATTACTGCCTCTATATGTCGCGGCATGCTTTCGATACATGAAGTAATTCATTCTTTAATGGCTGGATCATTTTCCCATATATCCTTAATATTATTAAGCAATGTTTCTTTGCTGGTGTTCTCCCTTGAATATATTTTATATTTCAGCAACTGCCATACGTTTTCGATGGCGTTAAGGTCTGGTGAGTTACCGGGCCATGGCAAAAGCGGAATATGCACGGAAGTGAGGAAATCTTTAACAATTTTTGCAGTGTGGCATGGTGCACCATCTTGCATAAAGAAGTGTTGATCTCCGGTTACCCGAAAATCATCGAAATAGGGCAAAAATATGTTCTGCAGCACTCGAATATACTGTTCTTTCCTCATCGTACCTTCGACAACTTACAGAGGACCTGGTCCACTCCCGCTTATAACACCCCAAATCATGATGGACGGTGGATGTTTCACAGTCCTTTGAAGACAAGACTCTTCAAACTTCTCTGAAGGTCGACGAGGAACAAAGGTTGCAGCTTCCGTCATCGTATTAAAGGTGGATTCATCGGAAAAAAAAACCTACCGGCATGAAGAAAAATTGGTATTATTTTTTGATTCTTCTTCTTTGCTCAAGAAGAAAAATTATGGATGTCTACCTTCTTCCATTGCTCAACTGTGAAGGTCTTATGAACTTTTGCCCATATTAGTCTAGCTGATTCCTGGGAGTCAGCCTTGGGAGTCAGCCTTGGCTTCTTAACTGGCCGTTGGCATTTCAGATTGTTTTCTGAAAATCGTCTTCCCAAAGTTCTTACTGACAGGTTCATCCCTGAAGCCTCTCTTTTTTTATTTCCCTAGCTGGAAGTCTTCTGTGTTGCAGAGCTGTGGATAGTACTTTTCTATCCTCCCTCGGTGTGGTTTTGCGTGGGCGGTGACAATTTCTTCTTTTATTTGCTTCAATTAGAATATTCTCCTTCATATTTTTTGCTATTTCTAGCACCACAGGGTGTGGTACTCCTTCTCTTCGAGCAATTTCTGGCGCAGAATGGTGCCCTAATTGAAGAAGAGTGAAAATACACGCCTTTTTCATTCGGGAAATATCGGCTTTTCTTCCCATTCTGAAAAATAAGCAATTTTTAAGAAATTTTTAAACATGTTAATAATAAACTCTGATAAAGTTTAGTAAAAAAATACAAACCTTGCACTGGTGATCCTGGCAATAAAACACACAACAAATTGTTAACTTATCTCACTTATTTACAAAGAAAGACTTCACTTAATGTGATGTTCACTGGTTGAAAGTCGCACCAAAATTGAACCTCTATTCTAAAAGGACCTGGTTTTATAGGAACGTCCCCTCAGGTAGAAAATCTTCTTTTCCCAATTAGGTAGAAAATTCTAACGAACTGATTAAGATCATAACCATTTTCAAATCTACTTAATTTTCCGAGAAAACTACCAAAATATGAGAAAGGTCGTAGTGGTAATAATTTAATGGCAGAGAGCTGTACTTCATACTGCGGCCTAGCATATGTATAGGCTGCCTTTCATTAGCTAATTTCAAAATGACGGAACCAAGACGGTGGCCAAAAATGTTAAATAGTAAGAGATTGACGTGAAAATTGGTATTTGGGGGTTTTAGAATTTCTTATTGGGAATATATATTCGAAACTTTCAAATTCAAGATGGCGGATCCAATATGGCGTCCAAAATTTTTGTGCACGGGGTAAAACCGGGCAACCCATCATGCCTAAACGCTGGATCCGATCATATTCATTTTTTAAATTACGTACACATATTCCGGTCCAACATATAGGTTACTATTTTTGCCAATTTGAAAATTAGCAGATTCAAGATGGCGCCCTAAAATTGAAAATATCAAGGGATTGGCAGGAAAATTGGTATTTTGGGGGTTTTTAGTTGTCCTTATTGCGGACCCAATACAGTGCGCGGCCAAAATATTCGTACACCGGGTGAAACCGGGTAACCCAGCTAGTTATTGATAAACAAAAGTTAGATACATCGTAATCATTATCGACCGATTGAAAAGTAAAACTTACTTCGTAATCATTATGGACCGATCTAAAAGTAAAAATGAGCCAAAACCAAAACAAACCTTTCATGTGAAGTATTATATTATTGAATCTAACTAAGGCTTCAAGTGAAATAATTGAGTTTAGAGGTTAAGGGGGTATTCTGGTCTAGAAAGCCAAATTTGAAGGTCTATTAGAATTGAATTTAAAAAAAAAGAAGCATATTTTTAGTAAAGGATTTTTGGCCAATATTTATTTATAAGATAACGAACGAAATTTAAAAAAAATTAAAAAAAAATGTCGTCAATTTTGGAAATTACAGGGTGGTAAAGTGAGGCCTTGAAACAAAACCATGCGTCCTGGTTGACACGATTTAGAGTCTCCTAATGATCGGAAAACAACAACAAAAATGGATTCTTAATTAGTAAAAGTGTCGTTATCGTTTATGCTTCGACGAAAAAAAAACATTTTTTGGTACCGTCCATTAGGCGTTATATCAAGAAGGTGTGTACTGTATTTCACGTCAATCGGTTCATCAGAACTTGAGATATTGTTTCAATAGGCTTAGAAAAGGTGGTTTTGAGATAAACGCGTTTAAACATTTCAGGGTAAAGTAGTTAGTTCCGGTGGGACCCGTCTAGTTGCCGTGTCACTAAAGTAGCTTTAACTTCGCCAATTATTGGAATTTTAAAATGTCCTTTTGACAATATGTTCTTAACAGTACACACTATAAGAAAATATAAAAAATCGATTTCTTGAAATTTCTAGACCAGAATACCCCCTTAATATCAAGTGATGATTTTCTTGCTTTAAATTTCAGAAATAAAGATTATATTCAGTTTCTTGTTCATATCCTTAAAGTCTAATCAGATTCCCTGTTGAACCTCAAAATGTCTGCAGAAGTACAATGACCTCGAAACTACCGGCTAAAAAAATTCCCTACCTCTCATCTTTTTAATTTGCATACCTGAGGAAGTAAATATTAATAATAAATGTAATTGCGACCTGCACACCTGCCGACTGTCGGTGGAGCGGAGAAGCGATAAGGAAATATGAGAATAAGACAACTTTAGGGAGTCGAACTGGGCGGTTTTTCGTGTCTATGCTCGCGGCTGTATCCAAAGCTGCTGCTAACAGTCGTGGGAGGTTCCCACGCACCCGCCATTCATTCAATTGTTGGACTTGAGAATTTCCACCGCTCGGCCGAATAATGAGCGAATTTGAGCACACCGAAAGAACATCGTCTTGAGCCGGGGAAAGGGTTAAAATTAATTTCAAGGTCCGCGCCGAAGTCGGCGCAGGCGTCCGGGAAGACTTTCCTTTGGATCTCTTTGCAAAGTGGACGCAGGGAAAGTTCAATGTTTGCCATCGTGACTAAAACGAAGTTTGCTCTTACGTGTGAATAAATCTGGTTGAAAACATGACTTGAACATTCCTTAATAATAGCTATTTCGACTAGATCATAAAATTTTAAGATCGTAACCATTGTAATGAGATAAGCTTCAATGAAATTTATTTTAGTTATAAATATTATAGAATTTGATTCAAAATTTTTACCTAATCCATGAAAATATCAAAGTATTCAGATTAAATTTCTAAACTACAAAATGTAGAAATTTGAAAATATCAAAGTATTCAGCTTATATTACCAAACTACAGAATTTAGTTTTAACACCAAAAGAAAATAAACAAAAAACAAATAACCTCATATGAAAACCATAGTTTTTTCATATCAATTTTATATCTTAATGATTCCAGAGTTAAATTCTTATTAATCAAAAAATTGTCAGCTGTTTGTTTATTCAATAATAATAATAATAATAATAATAATAATAATAATAATAATAATTTATTTGAGATTAGTACAAAGGCCTAGCCTTTCAATGTACAATACATATTTAATATTAATATTAGCGAATAGAAAGTTTATACATAGAAAAGAGATAAACAAATTACAGTAAGAAAATTATCAATACATAAAATGTATTAATCTAATATGAAAAAATATGAGCCTAATAGGATGAAATATAAACGTAATAACTTCCGTATCACCCTATATACATATGTTATTAAGAATGCAAGTTGTTATGAAGTGATGCTTTTAGATTATGCACATACATATACATATCTAATAGGGATTGTGGTTAACAAGGGCATTTTGGAAAATGACAGGACATTGCGCAGAATATTCAATTTTTTAGGTAATGTATGTAGGTCATTGAGAAAATCAGTCTATTAGCTAGCTGTAGTAATTTTCATTCAGGTTAAATAGAGAGTTTACTTTGTTTAAGCTTTTCATATGTCTCATGTGCATGTCGCCTATTTGAAAATATCCAGGAATTGGAACTAACTATAAAGTCGAAAGAAGAAAAAAACTTTGCATTTTCCTAGGAATTAGCCTATCTTTTAAAAATAACAATGAACAATCGGTGTGATGTTTATTAATTTTTATTTGAGATTAGAACAAAATTAGAGTGAGGATATCCAAGTATCGCCGACTGTACTCGTATATGGTTAGTAAAATTATACTGTTTTTTATACACGATTTTATCAATATTACATTGATTATGATTAACAAAGAAACAATTATTTGAGGAGCGTTTATTACATCAATATACGTTTTTTCATGAAAACAATATACTCTATTTGCATATTTTAACCATATTGAGGAAATTTTGTATTGGAATTTTATTAATTTTACAGCAGCAATTTCAGCATTGTTCTCTATTTGTACTTATTTATGATGCGTATAGATTATTAATTTATACCTACGACTTCTGTAAGTTCTATTTCCTAAAATAAATATATTTATATTCTTACTTTAGAATCGATTTTAAATAACATGAAAGTATACTAATTCTTAAAGCTGTTTCCGGAAATGATGTGGGGTAATTTCTGAGAAATATCAAATACCTAAAAGTATGCATGTTTACAACTAGCACAAATTAAGTAAAGACAATCACCAAAGCTTGAGCGTATCGTGACGATCTTTCTTTGGTATCCGTGAAAACAACCACGATCAGTTTTTCAGCAGCGCTTTTCAATTAGTGGTTTAAGTTTTAGGAACGCATAAGCAGCAAAAATAATTCTGCTAGAATTTTATACACCTATTTATAACGGCCGCTATTTTGAAAAAATTCAGGCGTTTTGTTAAGGAGATAATTAAAAATTATATATTTTCCAATAGTATTTTATCGCAAATGAAAATACACCCAAAGCGGAAGTGTTTTGAATTTGTATAGGTAAATTATTTATATACTTCCAGTGGATTTTAAAATGACTAGTTTTCTGATTGTTTTAACTATTTTACGTTTTGAATATTTAATTAACGATAAAAATTTAAAATAGTATTCTTATGAAATAAGTATGTATTCTGGATTAGTTTAATATGAGATTATGTCAAATTAACTATGAATTGTCATAAAGTTAGTAATCATCATTTGTTCATTTAACTTAATATTGTACGTTTCAGGTATTCTTAATAAGAGACAGATATAGGTATAGTATACAAAGAACGTATAACTCAACAAAACACTGGTGAAATACAATTTAACAAGAATTTTTTCTGTAACAAACTTATTTTCAGTTATAAATAACAACGAAAAAAGTTACATCTATACAAGTACGTTTTCTTGTAATTAAAGCAGGACTGCATTGTTGTTTTTACAATTTATTTCCATAAAGTCGATTTAAGATTTCAATTGAATTCAAAAACTTAAGGTCTTATGGTTTGGCAACATTTCCTTAATACTATACAAATATTTCTTACTTGGATGTTAATTATAATATACAAAAGTTGGTGTGATCCAAAAACATATAAATTATTTGGTGTCATACTGTTTAAAACAACTTAAATATCTTCAGCTTAAACAGCAATCAAGAAAGTAAGTAATGAATTACAATGATTTGTTAAATATACAAGGAAAATATTTTGCAGTGTACAACATCATTGTGGTAAGACCTACACTGAAACAAATATTTTGATAAAATCATCGCACTAAAATTGACGTTCTTCCTTTACAATTTTCAACCATATCGAAAATCGTTTTTTGATAACATGATAGTACTCAATTAAGTCCATATTACAAGTAATAATAATTATAAGCATGATAGATTATGAAAATATTACACTGAGAAAACAGAGCCTTATTGAAATAATATTTCCTTAATGTTGATCTCTGAAAAATGTTAATTTGAAAAAAAATATCAAATTGAACGATAAACTCTCTCTCGCACCTCCCCTTTTCCACTCCACTTCCGAGACGTCTTACCACTTCAACTTCCGCGCAGGCGACTTCGGTAAGCCTAATCACATACACGGTCAATCACCCCTTCCATCGCTCTCAGCTGAATGACAGCTCTCTGTCGCTGATGCTCTCGACGTCTTCTACACCGTACTATTGGATTGTATGGCCCAATCTTTTCCCTATCAACCCCGGAAGTGCCTCCTCTCCCCCCTGGTACAACAAGGAACTTCGTTCCCTACGGAATAGGAGAAACAAGCTGTGGCAGGCTTACCTAATCTCTCGCTCCGACTACCTCTCGGTGGCTTCCATCTTCTCCACTCGCAGCGACTCCTCTTATCAAGAGTACCTAAGTCGTATGCAATTTACGCTTATCACCGACCTTAAACGCTTCTTCCAATTTATCAACATTAAAAGAAAATCCTGCGGCTACCGTTCAACTCTCAAGCTGAATGACTCTTCTTTCTCTGACCCTCACGTTATTGCCAATCTCTTTGCACTTCACTTTAGCCAATCTTTCAGTGACCACTCTTCCGAGCTTGACGCCAGCTATTTCAATTTTTTGAGCTCAAGTTCTCAGACCACGCTGGCTTCCATCATTATTGACCCCGTAATGGTGGCAACCTCTATCAATACCCTTGTGGACGATCACAATCCTGGCCCCGATGGTATCCCTGCCGTTATACTAAAGGAGTGTGCCCAGCACTTGCTCGGTCCCCTTACCTTCATTTTTCAGCTTTCTATTACCCAAGGTATTTTCCCTGCCAGGTGGAAGGACTCTTTTATCGTCCCCATCCATAAGAAAGGATGTAAAAGCGACATTTCCAACTACCGTCCTATTGCCAAACTCTCCTGCATACCCAAACTCTTTGAAAGCATCATTTACGATTGTATGTTCTTTCATTGTAAATCCTTACTCTCCACATCCCAACATGGCTTCCTCAAAGGTAGATCAACTACTACTAACCTCGTCAACTTTGTTTCCACTACCCTCTGCGCCTTGGAAAACGGCGATGAAGTCGAAGTCATTGTCACAGACTTTAGCAAGGCGTTCGATAAAATCTCGCACAAGCTAATCCTTTTCAAGCTTCACTTCCTAGGCTTCAATCACCTCTTTCTTGCCTGGATAGAGTCCTATTTCGTTCATCGCAAGTACAAGGTCCTTTTCAGCTTTGTGTCCTCCAACTCTTTTGTGGCCAACTCGGGAGTCCCTCAAGGTAGCCACCTAGGTCCCTTACTTTTCATCCTGGCTATTAACGATGTTGAGCGTATTATCAAGCATTCCGACCTCTCCATCTACGCCGATGATATGAAAATCTCCAAACTCATTTCCTCTATCACGGACACCCAATTGCTTCAACTCGACCTCGATAACTTTGGCATCTGGTGCCAAAAAAACTCTCTCGAGTTGAACATGTCCAAATGTCAGTGCATTACCTACTCCCGCAGACGTCCGCGTTCTTTTTCCAGAGTCTATCTGCTGTCCGGCCTAGCCATACCTAGGGTATCTTCTTTGCGCGATCTTGGTGTCGTCTGCGACAGCGAACTAAATTTTCGTGACCTCATCGACTGCGTGATTTCTCAAGCCAGCTCCACTCTTGGCTTTGTTAAGCGCTGGTCCAAAGAGTTCTCCAACCCTTATGTAGCCAAATCCCTATACATCACGTTCGTTGGGCCTCTCCTTGAATACACCAGCCAAGTTTGGTGTCCCTCTCAATCCACGACCATCAATCGTATTGAAGCAGTCCAGCGCAGATTTCTCCGCTTTGCGTTACGTCTGCTCCCCTGGTCTGAACGCCAGCATCTCCCTCCTTATGAAGACCGCCTGATGCTGATTGATCTACAGTCCTTATGGAAACGGCGTGACATTGCTGACGTTATATTTATCCATAAGCTCCTCTCCGGTGAGATTGACTGCCCTTCCCTTCTTCGACATGTCTCCTTTTATACCAACCCCCGTAACCTTAGAGCAACCCCCCTCTTTCGGCAAATTTTCCATCGCACCAACTATGGTCTTTCCGAACTCCTCACCCGTATGTTTCGGAAGGCCAATTCCCTGCCTTCTTTTGACTTTCACGTGAGCAAATCTGAGGTTGAGCTCAACCGTCTCTCGTAATTTCCCATCTTCCATCCCCAGTTCCCTTAGCCCCCCCACCAATTTTCTTTTTGCTTAGCTTTAATTTTTATTATTATATTGTAGCTCGTATTAAGCGAATAAATAAATAGAAACTGTTCAACTAATTTTAAAAATATCTTAATGAAAGTGATGTTGTTGATTTAACATTATCTTATCAAATTGATAGTGACATTTTTATATCAATAAATACTATGCACAAAATTTCAATCTATTCTAATGTTATAAATGCGAAAGCAACTCTGTCTGCTACCTTTTCACGCCTAAACCGCTGCAACAAATTTTGTTAATTTTGTTATAGAGATAGATAGGACCTTGGAAAGGGACGTAGGCTAGTTTTTGTCGCAAAAACAAAACCTGAAGGGTATGAAGTTTTGAATGCGGTATCAATTATTATCTCTCCAATTAGGGATATAAAACTTGATCATATCTACACTTTTGGAAAAAAAGAAATATTTAATAATATTCCGGGCCAACATATAAATTACTTTTTGTGGGTTTTAAAATGGCGGAACAAAGATGGCGGACAAAAATTGAAAATATTAAGAGAATGCCATGAAAACTGATATTTAGGGTTTCTTTGATGTCCTTATTGCAATCCACGTTCGAATTTTGGAAATTGGAGATGGCGGGTCCAAAATGGCGTACCACAATATTTGAACTTCAACGATTTTAAATGAAAATTAGTACTATGGGTATTTTGAAGTAATGTCGAGTTTACTAAAAAATGTTGGAAATTCCAAATAGTGGACCCAATACGGTAACGTACATTTTTGTACACTGGGTGAAATCGGGTAACCCAGCTAGTTCTATATACAAAAACTATTATTTCCATAACAAAAACTTTTAAAGGACAGCTATGTTTTAAATTACGAATTTTTTTCTACTTATATAAAAACATATCAAATTGCTAACATTCCACCTAAACAGTGATATGGTTTTCTGTTATATTAACAAGAAGAAACATCAATAAAAAACCTTAATAGAAATCTGACATGTTTAGCTCATGATTCAATAGCTTTCCAAGATTGACATTATTATCATTTTTTTCAAAAATTTCAAAAATCGCAATTGTGCTTTTGCTTTTATGTATTCTTTCTCTTAAAAAATAAACAATGTCAGTGTTTCAAAACATATGTATATTTTTTTGAGCAGACAGATGTAATTGCTACTAATAAGTATTTAAATATATAACTTTGTAAATATTTTTATATAGGCTTAGCAGAAGCTATAAAATACAATATGAATTTTTGAATATTTCTAAAATGTTTTTAGTGACTGATTATCATTAGTTAATTTACAGAAAAAATTGTTAGTGGTAAACTAAGTTTCACAATTCAAAACTGCTCTAAGCAATAGATACACAAATCATTCATATTTCTTCGATTAAATAACCGTGAGTTACGTATCCCTCTCTATTTTGGGTGCCTGTAGCATAATTAATGCACCTGCACGCAGTTTTGCCACATTCAATCCGTCCCCAGCGTTGCGGCGACCGGATTTGTCCCGGAAGGCGGAAAAAAAGCCTCTGCCTTACGCTAATGAGGAAATTATGCGATGCGCTAATCCCGCGATGGCCGGCTCCAAAAATCTCTTTTATTTGAATCGCCGTTACCTCACATGATAATGGTTTTCCGAGGCTCGTTAGATAATCCGCGGGCCGCCTTCTGAGGCCTAGGAAGGCTCGCGAGAAGTGCTTAAATGTGGCAATTCCTCCCGCTGAGGCCGTAAACCACTTTATTGGCCCTTCCGAGCCGGCGAAATGCGAATAATTGCCACATTTCGCCGGATGGTATTTGGTCCAGACTGGACCCGCGCGGCCAATTTGTCTGCCGCCGGCCGGTCGCAGAAACTGGGCGGTTGGCAAAACTACAGGTAAACTGTTGCGATCGCTGATGCTGGATGGACCAGAGGAGGTGGGTTGCGCAATCCGCGGACAAGTGAAAAATCACCGCGGATTCCAGAAGTTTAAAATATCTCCTCTATATGACATGTGGAGCAACAATAGACAAAGTGGCCGGTCATTTGCATAACGCAACCGACGCAATTTTTCGGTCGCTGTTGTCTAAGAGCGATGAGACTGCGATTAGCATGCAATCACCGCGGAGTGCAATTATCCGCGGAAATTGCTAGCTAAAATTTGCCTCGGAGAGACGTGAAGACACTGCCAATAAAATTCGCGTTTGGTTTTTTTGGTTTCGGACACACATGCAATCGAAACCACTTATGACTTTGCAGCGTAAGAAAAACAAAAAGTAATGCTGCACCGTCTCAGGTATCAGATCATTGAGAAATTCGCTGAGGTTGCGACATTCAAAATTTCATTGACACGCAGCGAGGCGCTAAGTACGCACATTTTCCATATAAGCGGAATTAGGTTTTTTGTTTTTGCAAAACACAAAATAAAATGAAATGCCCAAAGAAAAACATAAGCGATAAAGTGTGCGGGGTTTCGCCATGGCCAGGGTACAGGAGAGACGCTGCAAATGGTGGCCATCGCTCGAACCGCTGCGGTGGAATTTCTCGCGTAAACATAATTCAACATTTTTCATGTTAACTGGAAAGATCGTAAAAATATGCAGCGTCCATAAAAATGGGAATTTGTTTTCACCGGTGATGATGCCGCGATACCGCGCCTGGACTTTTCCAACACGACCACCGCGCCCTCTGCGGACCGCGTTTATGGCCATGACGACGAGTACGAGACTCTCGGTAGCAGTGTAAAAATAATTTTTCTTAACATTCCGGAAGCATTTTGTGGCTATTTCGAAATCGTAAGAATTTTTCAAATGTTTGCCTCTTGTTTTCTGCTCTGTTTTATGGGACAGGCAAATTGGCCACTGTTAGCAGCCTGCAGGGACTAAATTAAGGAAGGAGTCTTTCGCCGATTCTTGGGTTGCAAATAATTGCAGATAGTAAAATAAAATAAAATATCACTCATGAATATTACTAGTATGCTGAGTCATTTGGATCTTATTTAACTACCGCCGTTTACGAGACGTACCGTGCAAATAATAATTAAAGAAAAAGTTGACATTCCCATTTTAAAGTTAATAGTAAGTATAGCAAGCTCTCGAATTGTAAGTTTCTAAAAAATTGTATATCTATAATATTAAGTTTATACGAAATCATCTTAATATTAAGATATACTTATTTCTTAGAAATTCGTAAATCTTAAATATAATTCTGCCCTAATAGTAGACATTTGGTTATTGCTAGGTTGGTTGAAATAAAATATATACATAGCCTTTTTAAATCTAAATGTTTTCCTTCCTGTAATTGTTAGCGTGAAAAGGTGATAGAGTGAATATTGCCGATTAAAAATATTGCAAGAAATATTGCTGCATAATAAAATGTATATATAAATTTGATTTGTTTAGGTTGTTAGCTTGGCCTTTATTTTCGTTTTGACATGTGTAAATGAACATTCTATTAAATAGTAAAATAGTGATTAAAAGTATATTTAAAAAAAAAAATCACAGTCAAAGGAAGCTATTATATTTATTATTAAATAAAAGTAGAAATTTTGAAAACATTGAACCAAGGATTGAAAATAACTGGTATTTTTCCATTTTTAGGTAATTGAAATTAGAAGAAGTAGAATAAAATGAAGTACACCAAAATGCTGTACGTGATGCCCGTTTTCGGTTCTTTTTCAAATCCGGAAATATTAAAGTTGCAACGAATGATTCAAAATTTATAATTTGTTCTCATCAGTAAAGCTAATTCGATGTTATAACCAAAAAAGTCAAGATGACTTTAATTTTTTTCGGAAAAGTAATGATTAAGTCTCACCACTTGTTATTTTTACTTGTGTTGAGGAAATTATTACTTTGTCAACCATTATTTGAAAGGCTTTAAATTAACTATCTGCGTAGTACTGTGAATAATTTTAGGCTGACTTTAATTCTAAGTAAACCTTTAGTTTTCCGAATTACGTCTTTTTTAAGTTGGGCAAAGGCGGAAAACCAATGGAAGAGGAAAATTTGAAATCTAAGTTTAACGCTGAATTGTTTCCCTCCTATATGTCCAACCTACGGAAAGTATGCTTCAGAAAATTATAAGTTTCCTAAACATTGAAGTTGTACTAAAAGTGTTTACAGTACTGTACCGTGAATATCTCGCAATTTTTACTTGTATCCTCAAATATTTTTTTGGTTTTTTATACATGCATGTATATAATATAAAAGGTTATAATTCATTTGAACAAGAAAATATATAAAACATAAAAATTTCAGTTTTAGGCTTTCATGTTATGAAAATGGAATTCAAAAAATATTTGTTTTTCAAGAATTTATTGAGTATTTTTGCTTAGAGTAGGTATTCAATCAATATTTTGAGGTAATATAACATACATAGTAGTGTTTGTGACTATAGTTGGTTATTTTGGAACAGATTATTCAAGACAGTTGTGAAGACAAATATAATTTGAAATATTATATATATTGTACTCGTTATGTTGTTACGCAAGGCTGTTCTCCAATGCACGGACCAACCAACAACGAACCAAACAACGAAAGTGCTGAACTGGGGAAATTATCGTGTAAAACACATATCCTTGTCTGTAGTTATGCTAAAAAATGCCACAAAACCATCTGAAGTACCTCAAGGTATGATGATCCTTTTATCACAAGTGTCATTTTAGTACTGATGCGTATCATAACGTAGGTTTCACTTAGTTCTCTTTTCTTCATAGTAAAGTATAATACTGCGCAATTATTGAAATAGTTTCGAAACATGTACTGTAAGTATTACATTTAGTAATTTTTCATTGAATCACTACACCTTTAAGTCATTAATTACAAGGAGAACAGCCATTATATACAGACAGTGTGTTTTTTGTAAATGCTTCCGATATGTGCATATAGACGTATGCTGCTATAATAGAAGCCAAATACTAAAAGAAAATTGATTTCCGACACAAACAGCAAAATAATTTTTCTACAGTCTTGTGATTATGACTCTATAGAAAACCGGAATAAAACCGTCTTCGAAAATGAGGAAGAAGGGCACTTCCTCAACTTTGAGTCAATCAACATCTGCTTTTTAATCAATGGGTCTCTGTTCTGAAGAGTTGATTGGTATAGGTCTATTATTAGCTATTCATTTTCGCTACAGGGATAAAAAGGCCCGGATCGTGTGAAGAAACTCACCTAAACACGATCGTTCGCAACGTCGATCACTAGACAAAAAGGCAGTGAAATGAGTTCGCCTTGTTGTAGGAAAAATATGAGAAAATGGGATTATTTCACGGCTGCGTTCCCACGGGATGACCCCCGGACCGACCCCATGTCAACCGGGTGTTTTGCAACCGGAGTGTCCGCGTCACGCAAGACATGCTCAACATGCGCCGGGTCCCCTCTGGTGATTGCGATCTCTACGCGGTGGTGCTCTGCTGACGCGAAAGGAGTTTCGCGAAAAGGCGCAGCGAAATGCTTTTAACATGGACCTCCTGGCCACAACTTCGCGGCCAGTTTTGGTGGCCTATGTCCGCAAAAGGAGCGGCTCGACTGCGCCGGGAATTCGAGCGACACGGCAACCGTCACACCGCGGACGGCAGTCGACCCATGTAAGATGAAGTTGTTACTACTCTTCAATTTGTAGATCTTTAACAGTCCACCTGACGACATGAAAACACGCTGTACAAGCCCGGCCAATTTGGTAAGACGATAAATTGTCGTTAATCGATCGAAATTGCCCTCAGAGAGGGCCCTGCATTGGGCCCCGTAAAGACTTCGACTTGGACCTCAGCGAATTGGGCGGTCGGGTTCGGTTTGTGCGCCATCCCGACTAGGGTTGCCAACCTTTTGCAGAGTACCAAATAATAGTTGATAAATTGCAAAAACAAAGAATAAATAACATTTGTTTCTTCATTTTACTCTATTCAATTTGAAAAAGATATTTGGCATTGATATTTATAGTTATATCTTAAGAAAAGCCAATTTTCAAAATAAAACGCTTTCTATATAAACTGTATTGTTTAAGCCATTCTCGAATACGCGATACCCAGCCAAGAACGAACCAAAATCGTGCCATCGCGTACTACTAATAAGAATCCTTATGTCTTATCTCCACAGAAAAACAGATCAACTAACCAAACCAAAAATATCTTCAGCTCTTTCATTCGCATTGCAATTTCATTACCTATCTCGCCCATTTTGGCCATCACGAAAATTCAAGACGGCACCCATTTTATTTTGATACATCAATTTAATATTTTTCATTCACTGACTGAAATTTCACAACTATATTGCTATTATGTGTACAGACTTGATTTGGCACCAATTCCGCAAATGTTTTTTTGGTTTTGGTTTAGTGTTGGTTTTCAATGAAGATTAGGCATTAAGGCCGTTCTCCAATGCACGGACCAACCAAAATCACCGCATCGCGTCTCAGATTCTTATTGGCATCATATTCCCTCTCGCTCGTGTTTTGATCGACCATTCAGCAACTTTTTGTACTAGAAGAAGTGACGCAATCAGATTTTACAAATCGGAAAAGTTTTTAATTAAAAACTTAAAGGTATAGTGGTTCCATGAAAAATTATTTAATCCAATATTTACAGTACATATTTCACAATTGTTTCAATGATTGCGCTGTGTTCGAATTTACTATTGAGAAATGAAAACCATGTAACACCTTATGACACGCTTTAAAGTTAAAATGGCACTGGTGAAAAAAGAAGCAAAATACCTTGTATTTCTATACCAATGAAGTAAGTGTCAGAAGATCTTTCGACATATTTTAGCACAACTGTAGACAAGGATATGTATGTGTTTTACACAACAATTGCATCAGTTCAGCCCTTTGGTTGCGTGCGTGGTTGGATAATCGGCGCATTGGAGAAAGGGCATACATATATTACGAGCAATGTGCTTAATATTCCCTACATTGGCCTGTAAGAATTTTCGAATTAAGCCTTATAGAAACTTGTGGAGAGTTTTTGCCAGAAGTATTTTCAAAAATATTTGACAATACTATAACATAACTGAGTTAAAATGCATAGCGGTCACCTGGAATTCAACAGTCCACTGTAAGTTCGAAATCCTTATGAAATCTTTACCTTTTCCGTTTTTTGAAGTAATTCAGCAGAACGCAGGTTCTTTTTATTAATGAAAACTGCGAAAATGTGTTCTTTTTTAAATAAAAGTACAATTTAATTAAATTTTTACAGAGTCTTTTATATGAATTTCGGTATGTTCATTGAATAGTTTTTGATTTTTTATATGAATCTGCAATTCTGGTTCCAAATGAAATGTTAAGAATAAGCGGGAAAGACTAAATATAATTATATATTATAAAATGCAGAGCTTTTCACCCATTTTACAACAACTTGTTTTAAGATTTTGTAAAAATACAATGATAATTGAAATGTATTTAGCTGAGTCTATTATGTTTTAATATCTACCTAGTTTGTAACTTCCTTTTCGTACGATTTTAGGTGGGCTTTGTACTTGTAGGTATTTGTGGATAAATATGTAACTAAGTAGATGGATAACAAGTATTAGTTTTGGAAGAAAAAGGAGTAAGGAGTATTTTGCTGAAAGGAGTACGGGTGGCAACTCCAATTCCGACCTTACGTCTAATTGGTTTAAGGCACCGAACACTTGCACGATAAGCGCGTCGAATTTGCCGGCGGGGCCCTTCGAATAAAAGTCAGATCGCTCGCAGATAGGCACGACCCAGAACTTAATCGAAACGGCGAAGGTACTTTCGGCGAAGAGTCACGGCCAGGTATCACGTGAATTAATAAAATAAGGAAGAGATAGGTGCTCTGCACGCCTCGCGCCTCGCGCCTTATCGCTGGTAGCTTATATAAAACCGAAAATAATTTATCCGGCTCGCTGGCATGACAACGAGCCGCTCGGATTCGGAATTTAGCATCGCCATCCCCCAGAGATAATAATTTAATCTGCGCGCGCATTCCCCCACCCCCTTTCAACGCGGACCGGGCAGCGGCGGCGCGGCGGCCACTGGAGCACCGGCCGGCGGCTCCCAGGGTCCGTTCGGAGCACGCAGATTCAGCTAGTCAGCCATGGACACATTTCACAGCTGATAACATCACACGTGCATGTATGCGAGTGAGCAACGGCGGCCAGAATTTATGCTTATGTTAACTGTTATTGCGCGGCCGACCCGCAAATCTTCCCGGTCCAGGTGATCTCGCCGCGGAGGACCCGGACTCCTTCGCGACCGGCCGCGTCGTGCGGGGCGCGCACTCACCACGCTCGGTTGTATTTTCCCCGTAGTACGCAAGCCCGCCAGATCTGCATCTGCGAACAGGGCCCTCAGATGGTGGATCATAACTAACCGCATGTCGTTCATCTTATCGGCGGAAAACCCGCGGCCGGGCGCAGACTCACCCGTAAGTGTTTAGAAGATCCACCGCAGATAATTTGCCAGGGCCTCGGCATAATTATATGCTCATATGCGGAACCTTTGTGGTGCTGGGACGCTTCCTTCCTCGTGCTGGGCCCCGCCGGGCTCCAGGGCTCGAGCCCCGTGAGGAGTGAAAGGGCCTTATTTAAAGGGCAATCAGCAGAAATATTTTCCACGTTTAAGTTGTATACAACCGCGCGGTTTCTAATTAGTGGGAATTTCTCTTCTTCGGTGCCATGCCAGAAGATATTCGCATAAGACATTTTCTGCTACGAGCTCAGACATCGTTCGAAGGCTATACAGATTGTTAGGGAAATATTTTATGTCCGGGAAATTCCGGACGTTGCACGCTTTGCATTTTACCCCGGGGATACCTTTTTTATGGGTTTGGTGAAGATGAAGGAGACAAACGAAAAACCCTCGGAGGAAATTGCATCTGTAAGGTTTTCTGTATTGCTTTAACATATTAGAATAGAAGTTTAGAAGACTTAGTAGGAAGTAGTATAATAACACTGTTCTGCATATCGACTGTAGTGATTATGATCTATTCAATACAAATCACAAAATAATGATTATTAAGTAATTTTTATTTTTTGATCGGTTGATAATGATTATTAAGTACATATATTTCTAGTTTTTGATTGTTCGAAATAAAAATCATTTAATTATTTTCTTGTATTTAAGGCGTACGAATTAAAACAAAAAAGTAAAAATTACTTCATAATCAGTATCGGCTGATCGAAAAGTAAATTATTGAATATAAGTAAGAATACAAATGATATAATTGATTAGTCGTGAATATAAACTGATTATTTCCGGCCTCTGGTTTTTTCTCTCCTTAAAAGGTTTATAGTTGCTTTTGATAGGGCTTCTTCTTAAATTACGAATCGGAAAATGAAATCACATCACATTTTCGAGGAACGGGGGACTAAAAAGGTAAAATTTTTAGGTCATTTTTAAAACTAAATTAACAATAAGAATATGTTGCAGAATCTCAAACCTATTTCTCAAAATGAAAACCAGATAAATGTTGACATCAGAATTTCCTGAAATGATTTGGTTTGTGAGTGGTCTTAGTGTAACTTTTCCCATTTTTAATAATCGGAACAAGCCATTATTAAAAGTGCTCAAATTTTATACATTGAATAATTTATTTATTAATGATCAGGGTATTTTTTTCAATAGGTTGAAAAAGACCTCGCAATAGTCAGAGGCGACTTTGAAATATTTTGAAAGCAGTTAATTTCAAGTAGAAGAAAATGCTATTCAATCTATGATGCCATACTATTTAGATATTGTGCTCCAGATACAAGCAACCAAAAAATGTAAAAGAATCTTCATGAAATTAAATATAATTTTTAACATCGTGATTTTCAGAATACATCAAGTAAAAACTCTTTAAAAGTTGTAAAGGTATTGTGCATTGTTCAGATTTACCCCTTTTTTCCAATCGTTGTTGTGAGCCCGAGAAATTAAATTTATCTTCAAAATCGTCTTTTTAATGTGGATCCTCTATGGCAATATATTATCAATATTTTCCAATCTATATTTTATTAACTCACAGATTTCAGCGGTTTGTAACAGTAATTCTTCTCGTTTTAAATCCTCAAAAACTTGATTAATTTGGTTTTCTCCATGCCAATGAAGATATTAGTTGCCAATAAAATTAGTTAGGATCACTGCAAACACCACATTAATTGTTATTTTGAAAGCCAAAGCCTCTTCAGTTCTTAGGCTCTGGTAACTCATTGAAACTATCTTTGAGTTGACTCCCAGCAGCATAAAAGGTAGCAACGTGATTGCGATCACAAAACACCTTTTGAAATTTTTTCAAGATGGGTTTCAAAATTATCCATCTCTTTAATATGGTTCAGGATTCCGTTAATTTCTTAAGTGTTAAAAATAAACTATTTATGTGAGATAACACTTAAGCGACATGGACCTCAGTTTAAAGAGCTAACAAGTATCAAATATTTAAATTACTCTATAAAGTTGTAGTCTTGCTTCATAATTCGTTTTCTCTCGTCGTCAAATTGATCGAAGATAAATAATTTTCCTGCATCCATTTTTACAACAAGGTCCCAACTTACGCGACTTGTTTTTCTTTCATCGGTAGTTCCGCCCCAG
Source organism: Tolmerus cingulatus (assembly GCA_959613345.1). Taxonomy (NCBI): domain Eukaryota; kingdom Metazoa; phylum Arthropoda; class Insecta; order Diptera; family Asilidae; genus Tolmerus; species Tolmerus cingulatus. The sequence goes on along the minus strand of OY390709.1, from coordinate 19,375,448 downwards.
CACTGATCCCTTCCTTTGGAAAAATTCTACCCCGAAAGGGTTGGTTTATGTTTTTAAACTGCGCTTTTTCATTAAACTTCTTATGTTGCAACAGCGAACCATTTAAGGCTTTACATACGTCTAGCAGCGCCAAAAACGCGCTAAAAGATAGTAGGTATAAGAATAGAAATTAATAAAAAGAAATAGTACACATTGTTTATTGGTATTTGGACTATATAAATAATTTTATTTTACTTCGTTTTTACGAAAATTACTATATCAAAAATCACGTGCTTCACAAAAATAAAAAAAACGGTGGTCCACGGTCGGCATCATCTGCAGTAAATGTTGATCGACCTGCAAAATTTAAAAAAATTCTTGTAAAATAAAGTTAAGTGTCGAGCCGAAATTTTGAATGCCGAAAAATTTAGCAATTTATGGCAGTTTAAAAAAATGCGTTTTGCGGCATAAAGTTTACACTTTATATTTTTATAAAATTTTAAAAGGAAAATATGTATCAAAAATCCGACTCGACATACTATAGAGAAAACGATTTCGAACATTTAAAAAAAATCGCATCACAAAATATTAAAAGCTGTATGAGTTATCATGCCGGCCGTGTCGGAAAAAGTAGTTTCGAGAAAAACGCGTTTAAACTTTTAAGGACAGCTACCTGCGCGCACCAAACTCTTGTCGGGTAGTCACATTTTCTACCATAACTTTGGATCTATGGATAATTTTTGCAATCGACTTTCACAGAAATAAGCCTAAAACTATAGAGAACAACAATATATTAAGAACAAAAACAATTTTTTGAAAATTCTGGGCTTATGTAAGGCCTTAAGGTGGTAACTTGTGTGCACACAAGAATTAGTGCTGAAACAGAACTATTACGCAATAGTTATATAAAAATAGCTCCCGGTTAGGTTTGGGATTAATTACAGGTGAAGAACACTGAATAGCAAAGGTAGATTTGTAATGGGATGAGGGTATGTGTGGACAAGGTGTGAAACTAATAGTGGACTTATATTATTTAGCTTTCTGTAACTTGTTTCATTCTAAATAGTTGCGTGTAAAACTTGAACTCGTTTTTAAAATACCTCAAACCAGCAGCAGACAATTTGGAATTTCAGTAGATTTTTGGATTTAAGTCACAAACTAAAACAAGTTAAAAAATAAAATGAAATATATCTTTGAATCCGTAAACCAAACTATCTTAACTTACATTTCACACAGCATTTAAAAGAAACACTCAATTTGTTAAAAATTTCCGAAAATCTTTGGCCGGGAAAAGATAAGAGGAAATGACTTCTATAATACAACTGTGCCAAATTTCAGTAATAATCTATAATATTATTATAAACTCCGTTGAAAAAGAAGAGTGCATATGTAGAAAGAATAAACTAAGGTACAAACCGCAAGCAACACACTAACATAGGCTGTTTTTTTACAAACTTTTACAAAATCAATTTTCTGCAGATTAACTATTATAATAAAAGTAATCTCAGCATTTATTGTGGTGCTGTGTTAACAGTTTAAAAAATACTTATGTCCAATCTAGCAGTAAGCAGACCGTTTTATCATTTTGCTTGCTACGAACATCGAGTTGTGAATTTATGCTAATCTCACTGACTTGCACAAATAACAATTTTGAATTATATTCATTTAAACTTGGGCAAAGAAGAATTATTTAATAAGTCTATATATATTATAAGAAATTAACATTACATAGTTTCTCTATTACTGGTTCCGTGAACTCAGGTTTAGTTGATATTCTGTCGACTAGTTGATATTGCTGGCTTAGTCGCAATTGACACCATTTTTCTAGTAAGCATAGACGCGAGCCTTTCTATTTCTGAACTTATATTTAATTTCTTTGATACTGTGAAGCAGCGATGAAACCAAAGGTTATTCAAATAAATTTATGAGGATCTTAGCAATTTTATTAAGGAATTTTTCTCCAAAATGGGGTTTTCTAAGCTCCTTGGATTCGATGCTGATAGAATTCATGATGGAGATGATAATGTTTAATTACCCCGGACAATATAGTCGGGGTTATGCTGTAGAATGACGATTTCTGGCGGAGGGTCGACTCTTTTCTGAGGGGGCTCCTCTGCCAGAAGGAAGTCGAAAAAAACACGGACTCATAAAGGAGCCTCTATTAGCTTATAGGTGTTATTTATTTATTTTGTCATGTGATACATACTTCAGTATTTATTTATTTATCGCGGAGGAAGTTGACAAAAGCGAGTGCTCCTAGTGGAGCACCGGCTGGCTCAGGCGGGTGTTCCTGACAAAAACATTTGCTCCTTAGGGAGTCCATCTTGAGGCAATGTCTTCCAGACGGTTCCGGAGTGGAATTCCTGGTGATGGGAAGCGCGTTTTTAGTCAGTAGGTCTGACAATGCGCCCAGGGAGCTCAGTTCACGGGCGGCTCCAGCCACCCAGGTGCGTAAACGCATTTCCGTGCCCCCATAAAACAAAATAAAAAAAGAAAAAGCAATCACTCGATCAAATTGAAATAATGAATATTTTATAAGATTTTATACCTTAATATTGATGACTAATCTTAATCTTTGAGGGGTCCATATTTTTGAAAATCTTCAAGCTATCAAAGTTGAGTTAAAGAATTATTTTCTGAAGGTACATTATTTCAAAAGTATTTGTGTGAAAATATGATTAAGATAGCATAATTTGTGAATATGAACGATTTTAGGTCAAGGCATTTCGAACTCGTTCAAACTATACAAAAAATTTGAAAACGTTTTTGCTCGAAAAAAACATTTCCAAATTTGGTGTTTATTGTAGCATCAAAACGGCCGGACCGATTAGTTTCAAATTTTAACCAGTTATTTGAAATATAACAATTTGTGGTACTGAACTGAATGGAAACATATGTATTTTATTATTATGTAATGTTTTTAGTTGTAGGCAAAAAAAAACATGTTTTTATCGAGATATTAATTTCTACTTAAAAAATGCTACATTTTGTAAAATATTTAAATTTTTATGAATATGCCCCTTCCAGGGAAATTAAGTTTCCTAATAAAACCCGATGGTATATTGATTTCAGATTATTCAGACTTGAGTGAGGACGCCTTTGCTTTCAGGAGCCTCTGTGGATGGATAAAGCATGGCCTTTTATTACTTCCTTATTTTAAAAAAATTATTGAAACTTTTTGATATTTACATATACATAACTAAACTAATAAAAGAAGGAAAGTAAGAAAATATAAAAACCGCTATATAAACAATTCAAAACAAACTTGTTGGTATGTAGATTACTATCACCTTTCGAGCTTAGTCGAGTTATTGGCGGGATAAACTTATAGGCGAAATTTGGTCAAAATCTATTGAGAAATACGGCCGCTATGATGTCTACAAGTTTCGTTATATTCCATATTATATATGTTTTGTATGTATGTATATACATGCATATATTGTAATAATAAAAATAAAAATTATTTTTTTCGTCAACTACATTGCAATATATTATATTGATATGCAATACTCTTAATAGCCGTCAAAGAAGGTTTGAAGATAAAAATCATAGAAAAATGAAATATTACAAAAACTTACCAGACGGAACACTATCGTCTTCCTGTTTGACTTCTTTACCATGCACTTTTTGCACATTTTGAATAATTTTGCAGTGGTGCAGCCTCCCACAATCTCTCCTGAGGTCGTCTTTCCTCCAGTCCGCCAGCAATTACCATTAGAGTCGGGAAAGCTACCTAATAAATATTTATCCGGAACTTTTACTTGTCAAAACGTCTGTTATGATGAATCCCCGGACTGTGCAGTTTCCCAGCTCGATTCGTGCCCGCGGCCGATAGAATCACGTCACATTTTCCCCAGGTCTTGGGGCCCACGGCGGCGGCGGCTGTCTTCTGCGAGTGCACTTGAAATTTCCTGAATGAGGAAAACGCGACACATGCACGTCTGGCAGCCCGGCAAACAATAACCGGCGCAGCATCCTCCCCGCGCCGGCGCGGCTAGCTATTTTCTCAGAATCGCGGAATATTTAACCCTTCATCTGGTCGGTGCCACGGCTCATCTCAGCTCGTGTCTTGGGCGAACAGGAGGACGAGCTGAAAAGTAAACATTTCTCCGGCGATCATCATCCGGACCAGACCGAGACCCTAAGCCCCCCTTCGTCCATCCGGAAGATGTGCCTGTTCTATGATTAATGGTAATTTGTGGGCTCAAGTGTCTGTCTATAAATTGCACCGGCAAACATGCCAAAAAACAACATCGCACCGGGAAGAAAATCCTAGGAAAAAACGAGAAAATCCACTTGGCCAATGTTTGGCCAGGTGATTTATGGTATTCGGGCAATTTTTGCTCAGGTATGTAAGTGAACAAATGGCGTGCTCACCACTTGTGATGGACGAGATGCATCGCATTTACCGTTAATATTTATTAATGACGCATTTTATTTATGGCAATGATTGGCAATTTTAATTATTTTCCCCTTGAATAAATCCGCCAGTTGCTGATGATGATGATGACCGATCCCAAGATGACTGCACAGTGCACAAAAACGAAAGACTGAAGCGACGAACTTGAAAATTTGTAATTTATTTTGAATTGTACTCGATTAAGTGACTCGTAAATTAATAAAGACAAGTTAGCAAAGGACAGAGAGTACAGTAGTAAAAAGGTACTTTGATAGCACATATTATATACATATTAGCTATTGCTTTTGAAAATAGTGTAAGTACACTTTTTTGAAACATTATTATAACTACTTTTCTAATTAAATCTTATCGTGCAAATAGACCCTTTGAAGATTATGTCTAAGTAATCGCGATAAAGTCCCACTAGTGTTAATGCAGTCAATTTGTATATTAGTCGAAAGTTTAGGTAGGAATAAAATTGAAGTTTCTATAGTATATACATAATCCTCTCCAAAAACTATTTTAAATGCCGTCTGGTAAAAAAGCTCATCTGAGCGGGCGAAGTCAGTATAAAAATTGTTGAATTTTTGTGATCGAACTTATGGGCGAATTTCCCCCTTTTAGGTTTAATTTTATTGTCTCACAGTTCTAACCTTTAAAAGACACACTATCGTAGAACGAACATTTTTTAAATCACGCACATACATATGTATGTGTGTAACTATATTCCAGATTCTAATTATTGTGTTTTTAAATCAAAAAGTCCAACTATGGATAAAATGAATATGTTTATGAAAACTAACAAGAAAATATAGTTTTCAAATAGGGGCGCAAAAACGAAAATACCTTCCAGATACTGAATACGGCCATACCCACATCGCCTTTTGGGGATTAAGAGTTGTTGAAAAAGACAGGTCCAACATCAAATTGACTCAAAATATTTATAATTTCACTTTGATATATGGGACCTTTCTTCCATTTTCCTTCTATTGTAATATCAGAAGATGCGTACCTTAATTCATTTATTTGACTTCTATAATAAATTGTGTATAATACTTTTGTCATAGCCATTATAATTTGCGATTTCAATTATTCTTTTAAATTCTAAGTTAAATATTTTAGTAAGTAAAGGAAGTGAAAGAGATTTATGTACATATTATATTTCAATATTACAACTACATAAATATTTATAAAAAGAATAGCTGTTATCAAAATAAGTTTGCTTTTTTTTTAATTGTACGTTTCTCTCGTATGCGAAATATCTAAATCACCTGCTTGTTAAAAGAAAACTTTATTGCAAATTGTTCACGGGATCGGGCGTTGGTACTGATAAAGTCGTCTAGTTTTGACATAAGGAGTGAGATTTTAGCGAATTTCGGTAATCGTTTAATATGCGATGTCTCATTTCGCTAGAAATTAAACATTTCGAACAAAGCTAAATTCCAAACTGTCACATTCGCCGATTTTGTAAATCTATTCGCTAGCTATGATTGACATGCAAAATGTTTCGATTAGTATAGGATTAAAAATCCCAAAGATTTGGTTTTCCAAATTGCTTGGTTTGGAATCTAAAAATTACTAGTTTTTCAAATAAGTTCCAAGATGATTTGAAATAAAACAAAAATCACCAGAAAGACAAATTTAATTTTATTGATAGCATAATATTAAATAATATGAACATTTTATAATTTTAAAGTAAGTTTTATAAAAACAATAGTTTTATATACGTTTCTGTTGATTGTTACATTACGAAGTTCATTTAAGGTCTCCTCGGTTTTGATTTGTTGTAAACAGATAGTACCTACCTTCGAATGAAATATTTTTAAGTCGACTATCGAGAACTCGCATAAATCTCAATGTATGCGTTGCCGGAAGTATTCATATTTGCAACTAATTGCTCTCTTCATTTGTCGAGTTGCAAACAACAAATTGTTGAAAATTACTCAATTTCAAAGTTTATGGACAGCGGTCATTGTCCTAATGGACTGAATGTGTCACGCCGGATGGGTCGTCCACCCCCAGGTAACCTCTAATATTTCACTACCGAGCATTTTCCCATACTGAAGCATTTTAAAAGGTCTGTTCCGCCTGCAGCAGGCCGCATTAGCCATAGAGTTAGTTGATGATTGCTTTCGAAAGCGACGCCGATTGCTGGCCTCTGTGAGTGGTATATTCGCGAAAATTTTCACTCATTACTCACAATTGACGTCGGCAGCGGCGGTCCCTGAAAATGAAAACCAATTAAAATGCAACTTTCTCGGGTAAAGAGCCTCAGCAGCCGGACCGCCTTACCTCCTGGCTGTTTTCCTCATCAATCACCTGTCGTTCAGCAGCAACCCGCACGCAACTAAACGCTTTGCGCATGGATGCGACGACGACGGTGACCACCAGACGCGACTTTTAGGAGCATTTTCGCGGATGTGACGAGTTTTTCGCCTGAGGAGATGTGCGCCACTATCGACTGCCCACCGCCGTGCTGCGCTGCATTGATCTGCGGTTTCAAGCTGGTGACACAACCAAATTTTGAACGCGTCGCGAGCGATGCGTGCGATGACAGGCTTTAAAGCGCTTATGTAGTCCTGTACTTCGGGTTACAACGAATTCGCATCCGACGCGCCGCTATGCAACGCGTCGCATCCTTTGCGCAATTTTCTAAATTTTAACGCGGCGCATTCAACTTAACCTTACTTTTAAGTGTCACTCGTTTGGCAAAATGCCAAAATGGATTTCGATGAGCGTTTAATAGAAGAAGTGCGCAAACGCGAGTTTATTTATAATAAAAGAATGAAGCTGTACAGGAATATTATTGTGAGGGACAAAGCGTGGGCAGAAATAGCTGCTGCTCTAGGAGCCAAAGGTTTGTTTTAATGTTTTTATGTATATATCATGAAGAAAACATTTCATGAAATTTGCAGACGAAACATGTAAAACAAGGTGGAAGAGCTTGCGGGATCGCTTTTGCAAAGTTAATAAAAAAATTCCATCGGGTAGTTCTTCAGAACCAAAAGATAGTTCGTGGGAACAATATGAGAGGATGATGTTCTTAAAAGAACATGTAGCTCCCAGAAAGTAAGTATGAAAATCAGTCGTATTAGCCTATTGAATAAAGGTAAATTTAACTATTTTTAGTACATCTAGCAACTACTGCTCACAAGAAGATTCATCTGTGGAAATCCTGGAAAATATTTTGATATCTCCGCCAGCAGAAGTCCCATATGCGGAATATGAATCTGCAGATGAAAATCAGGCTGTGAATGAAAATAACATTTCAGATTTACCGCAGCTTATTGTGGAATCTGATACACCGTCATCATCAACCGCCCATCGTGATCAAAGAAGAGGAATGCCTAAACGGAGGAAAAAGGCGTATCAAGACGCAGTCGAGGATCGTTTTTCTTCATTTTTAACCACAATGGAGAAAATAACAGAGAAAAGATTCTCCGCTAAACTTGATGATGGGTTTCAGCAGTTTTTGTGCTCAAAGCTGGATCTGTTACCCCCTAAAATGAAGGAGGACACAAAAATGGAAATTATCCAATTAGTACACGACAAATTGGCACAGCTGAGAAATGCTTAAATGTGTTAAAGTGTTAGCTTGTTTTAAGGGCTTTGATTTTGCCACAATTTATTTTTATTATTTAATGGCTGTGAAGTATGCCCAATTTTTTTTTTATTTTTAGTATTTATGTAATAGCATTAGACTTTTTTATTACCTTTGAATTTTTTGCAATTTATTTTCACTATTTTATGGCTGTGAAGTATGCCGTGTTATTTATTTTTATAAAATGTTTATGCATATTAAAAATATATGTATAATTAAAACAACAATTTTACAATGAAATATATTTTAATAGAAAATTAACGCATGTTTCAATAAAAATAAACAAATTCAACTTAAAGTATAGTTACAGTATAGTACATTCATCTTAACCTATTTTCATGTAAATGTTCTTTTAACATATCCCTTAGCTGAAAATCGGATTTGGATGCATTATTGCTTGTAGCTATTCTACATCTTCTTAATGGCTGGACTTCCCTTCTCCACAGCCCTTCAGTCATATGGCTACCATCATACGTGTCTGTAAAGTCTGGAGGACAATATGTGCCATCGCTCATTTTTATTAAGTTGTGAAGTACAACTGTAGCTTTCACAACTTTTTCAGCACACTCGGGAGCCATATTCATTGTGCTCCTTAAAATCCGCCATCTGGCAGTTAGAACACCAAATGTATTCTCAATAGTTCGGCGAGCTCTCGACAGTCGTTTGTTAAAATTTTCTTTTTTGTCGTCCAATAGCCTTCCAGGGTAGGGTCTCATTAAAAATGATTTCAGTGGGAAGGCAGCATCACCCACAAAAAAGTGGGGAAAATTGGTCCCATTATTTTGCAGTGGTTTGTCGTCAGGTAAATTTAGTTTACCTTCAAATAAGGCTTTCCCAAATTGAGAGTGCGTTAAAACACCACCATCGCTCTGGCTCCCGAAGGCTCCTACATCTATGGCCGTAAATGTATAATTGGCGTCGCAAACACCAAGAAGCACAATACTGTACTCGCCTTTGTAATTATAAAATTGTGATCCTGAATTCGGTGGGCAAACTAAATTTACGTGTTTACCGTCAATAGCGCCAACACAGTTTGGGAAATTCCACATCTCCTCAAAATCACGTGCTATTCGCTTCCATTCGAATTTATTGGGAGGTGAAAGATAGATTGATGATAATTCTTCCCATATTGCATCACAGGTCTCTACAATTATTTTTCGAACAGTCGAAACACCCATCCTAAATGTCATGGCCAGAACTTGGCGACTCGTTCCCTGTGATAAGTATCTGAAAAGCAGTACATATTTAAAATCACAAAGTACTCATAAAATACTAAATAGTCTCACAATAAAGTAAGGAACAATCTGCACTCGGCTGGAATTGGCTCTCTCTGCGAATGTTTTGTGAGACGACCTCCTATTAAATTAAAAAGGACATCAAACAGTTCACTTTTCATCCTTGTAGCCCTCTGAAATTGCTCTTCATCACAACTTTTCATGCTATCAAACACTCTTTCAAAAAAACCTTCGGTTTTACGGTGAATATTGAGTTCCCTAACCCACATCCTCCTGCGTGAAACCTGGAGACTTTTAGCATATTTGTATGCTTGATATACACACATAAGGATCCACAAGAAATCAAACATTTCATCCATTTTCGCTAAAACTGAAATTGTCCGTGTCACTTGCTTGTCAGTTGCGCGTTCAATATTCTGTTGTAACTTACCTAGCGTCGCATGCGTCGCTTCATAAATGTCAACGCACGCAATGCCGCGACGCCCGCGTTGGTTGTGTCACTACCTTCACTCTTGAACTTGCGCTTAACCGCACAAACCGGGCAACCTGAGCAACATCGGTCGGCTGAGCATCTAAGGGTTGCCACTACTAAATGAAAATACAAAATAGACATACATAAATCAATTGCATGAGTTCTAAAAATTCAATGCAAAATTAGAAATTAGTAATCCCATGAATTTTCATGGCATCTTTTATTCTTTAAGTAAATAGATTTTCAGAATTCAACCTCAAAATTGACGAAATTGGAGCTAGATTCATAAGCTTGTTTAAATAAAATTAGTATATATAATATATAACATTTTCGGATTAAATGAAACCATTTTCAGACTACATAATAAAACCATTTTTAAATGAAATGAAACGATTTTCAGGTGAAATTAAACTTTTTTCAAATTAAATGAAACGATTTTCAAATCAAATGAAACCATTTTAAAATTAAATGAAACCGTTTTCAAATAAAATGAAATCTCAATAAACTAAAATACAAATTGGTTTAGATTTTTATTTTTATTTTTGAAAAAATTTGAATATATAACAAAATATTAATGCAAACGTTATCCTTACTATACTACTATATATACTACTAGGGAAGAGGTTGACGATCTGCTACATGTGGGATTTGCAAAACCATATCCTTTGCATAATTGAAGGAATCATTTTGATTTGATTGATGAACACCTTGTTCAATTACACTAATAATATTGTGTTCAGTCTAACTTAGTATTGAATAGGCGTCCAAATAGTCTTACAAAATGAATAACGATCCATAGTTAGAGAATTTGTTTCAACTATGCTCGTATTCATAAAACGCGAGAAATTTAAGAGAGAGTTAGAAACAGTGAATGAATGTAGTTTAATGTTTTTGCCGTCGTACTCACTAATGCTAAATCCCATTGAAAAAGCATTTTCTAAAATAAAATTTCACGCCCGTTCATTACTAAGTAATACTAGTACTGAACACAATATTATCATTATAACTGAACAAAGTACTCATCAATTAAACCAAAATGACTTCTGCAACTAAATATTTAATGGATATGATTTTACAATATCCACATGCTGCAGATCGTTAATCTCTGCACTAGTAGTATACTAAGGATAACGTTTATATGACTAATTTGTTATATTTTCAAATTATTTAAAAAATATGGGTAAAATCTAAAACAATTTATGTTTTAGTTTTCTGGAGGTTTCATTTTATTTTAAAATATTTTCATTTTCTTGAAAACGGTATCATTTAATTTACAAATGGTTTGATTTGATAATTGATTTTGTACAAAAATACTACAATTGGCGTAATCTACCATAAGTTAGTGCGATATTTGGTTGAAGGCAAATATGGGTATATGAATTTCACTTTGGATATTACAAAGAGACTGTGAAAGAGGAATGGAAGTCAAAAATGAATAAACTCAAACCCCAGTAAACTTAAAACACCGAAAAACTCTATGAGCGTATTTTGTGATAATCGTATAATGTTTGAAATTTGATAATTTGTCTTCAAAATCTTGGATGCTATGTGTTAGTGTACATACTTTGCTACTATGCTATTGTATCGGGAATCACAAATTTTCAGGTGTAAAATTTCGGTATAAAAAAGGTATATCTACCGCGAAGTGGTAACCCTCATTTGGCTTGAGACGCTGCGGCGGTCTGCAAAACGGTCGTAATTATTGTCCGACTTGCCGATGCCTGGCGTTTCTTATTAAATTGGCTCCAACTCGGGGCTTAAGTTTAATTGAGCCTTCCTCGACGAGTCCGCCGGCGCAATCAAATCAATGAAACGAAAGTGAAATTGCGACGGCCAGGTGACACGGCCGTGCGCTTTCCTCGCCGGACGCACACCTCCGGTGCGCAGTCGCCGCAGAATAATCGAACCTGAGGACATCGAACTAGTCGTCGATATTTTCGGGACTATGCCCCCGCAGGTGCTATCTCGCGGAATTGTATTGATCTCAGCACGACTCGATTGTCCGCGAGGCGATTTGCAGCATATTGTCGCTGGGCCGCGACACGTTTTATTTAACCGAGCGCAGATTGGAATGCGGGTTAAATTTTTTTATTATGCTTTTGGTGCGCGGAACCGTCAACATAATGAGCAAGAAATGTGCAAAGCGATTGCATAAGATGAGCACGACCAAGTGGGTGGGGTTTCTTGTCCCAGGTGAAAGAAAATGCTTGGCGGAAGTGTGGTGCGCGATGCTTAGCTAATAAATTTTTCCCGCGTAATTATGGAGAAATTATTGGTGCACTGGCTAACTCTTCTTGTTGGCCTTTTAAGCGATTCAGCGGGCTTTGTTTTGTTCTTTCCCAGGGGTTTACCGCGTTTTATGAGTTTTTTTAAACAAGAGGGAGGAGAAAGGACTGGATAATTAATTGGGAAAATAACGGAAATAAAATGTTTGAATGGTCGATTTGTTGTAATTAATTGTTTTAAAGGTAAATTTCCTCCTACTAAATTAAAAATGACATCAATTTTAGGCAAAACATTTGTTAGGATTTTAATTGATAGATACTGATATATTTAAATAACTATATATGTATACCTATACTGTTTAATATATATATAGTAGTATTTAAAAAGTAAGATGGCAATAACAAATAATTATTTAACTAACAATTAATTGGTTTTTTGATTTTCAAATTAAATTTTGAATTAAATTATACCTTCTGTGGTGAAATTTTCGGAAACATTTCGTTGAAGAAAGCATTTTAGTTTGGGAAACGTTAAAGTGCAACTTTGATATTGTCTATATATAAATCGTATATTATGGTACAAAATTAGTTAATTAACAACTTTATATTTAAAAAGATTTATCTTAAAAATTATGAAATGACGCACTTCTTAATAAATTAAACTTATATGCTTGGTTTTTAGAAGCATGGTATTTGTTAATTGGAGATATCTATACTGAAATTTGCACTTTATATTGATTATTCTAGTTAATTACTTAATACAGATACATTTAATTTGATGTCATGTTACTACTGCATTGATATTCCATTGTTTTATATCAATTTAGTTGGAGCTTTGATTGGTTTCAAATTTAAATAAGAAAATTGGGCTAGAATTTAATTGTGTTTTAAAGTCGTTTAACGCTAAATTTACCAAGACCGGTCAAATTACCGGTACTTAATTTTTTCCTTGAGTGAATTATAATTATTAACCTAAACATTTATGCCATTTATTAAGATTCATAATTGGGACATATTTAGACATAGTTTTCAATTTGAAATTATTATTACAATTTTAAAGGTACATTACATTAAAAGCGCGAAAAATAAGTGAAATAACATGCTTGAATGATGTTTGAGTGCTGGTAGTTTTAGTGTTAATAATTTGACTAACTATACTACGTTTTTGCGTTAGAGAATTCAATAAATTCAAGTAATTGGATGAATTTTCATCTTTGAAATTTAAAAATGAGTAAATTCATTAATAAACTTTTTATGATTCAACTGTTTGGAAAGTATAAAGAATGTAATAGGAATGTAATAGTGAATGAGAAATCATTATTCAATGACCAGATTGTAAAACGAATATAAGGGCAGTTGTGTGGATTTTTGTGGGCAAAAGTAAGTCAAAGTCGCATGCGCAGGTGCGATTGTGCGCGGATCACATGGGGCGAGTCTGGAGCTTCATATGGCGGATTTCCCAAGTTATCAAGTGAAATCAAAACAACTAATCCGCTGAGACGCGTGTTTAGGTCGCAGATTAATTAGCATTTCTCCGGTGACCTCAATTCGGTTGAGGAAAACCTTCGAAATGCCCCGGTCGCAACCGGGGCGCGGGTTTGGGGACAGAGCCCCAATTATGATGCCCGCGGCGGCGGGTTGCATTTGCAGTTGTCACCTGACTACGCCACCGTCTCTCACCTGCGCCGGCGCATGGGATCGTCCGGACGCATTGTCTCCAGGTGCATTTAATTAGCCCGCCGCCGCGAGACATCTTCGTTGCAGCGGCAGCGTCGCCCCGAATCAAGTTCAAGTCGCCTATTGTTCGGCTTTCCCTGACGTGACTTCCACCGTCGCTGCGCGCGGAGGAGCGGCTCGTCGCCGCTGAGGAGGTTAACTGCCGTGCGCCGAGCGAGACTCCGCCGGGGCCGGGGGCCCCATTCATCTCCGCGCGGTGGTCCATTGTTTGAGCATGCTCAGTTCACTTGTCAGTTTTTCTGTCATCCTGCACGACGGTATTCATGTCAGTGGAATTATGGGAGCGTTCAGAGCTTTATTTCATTATAAACAAGAAATGCATACAATAATTAACTAAGCTAACACTCACAAAAGCATAGCTTGAGTGTGAGTGTTGTAACAGCTTATCCGTATTTAATGATTACAAATATAATTATCAAAAATCAGAAAGTAAAATAGAAACAATTCATCGCTAAACATATACCCAATATATTATGATAATGGTCACAAATTCAATGGTTTATAATTTCGTCAACAATCTATGCATTCTCTGCTACATAAACTTTAAAAATTTTCTTATAGTTGACATCATTTACTTGCTGTTGAATGCTTAAGAGCAAAATATTATATAATTTTGGACCAAGAACGCTACCATGTCTTGCACTACATGTTTTATTACAGTATTTTACTTTTAGAGATTGCGAAACTTGAGATCGCGTGAAGTGACTCGATAGGAGAAGTGGAAAGTTATTTATATTTGTGTTCATAAATTTGAGCAACGTAAAAAGATAAATTTGTCGTATGGACATTACCTTGAACTCTTAAAAAGCTTGGGTCGTGGACTAGAATTTAGATTCAGACAAACAAATTTTTATAATTTTACTTTGTAGTTTAATTAGCGTCTGGATTGTATTTGTATATGATGAACCCCCAGCTATGATTCCGTATTGTATCACCGACTGCACAATTGCGAAGTATACCATTCTCATATAGGCCAACGTCAGACTCCTTCTTATTATTAATATTTTGTGTAGAGTTTTTCTTACTTGTTTACATACATTGGCTAAGTGTTTGTCCCATTTTAGTTGTTTTGAATAAGTATACCTAATATTTAACACTGTCCACAATTTGGAAATCTCTCCCCTCTAATGTTATTTTATTTTGTCGGCAAATGAGATTAGTTTTAGGTCCAAAAATCATGCAATTTGATTTATTTAGGTTCATTACAAATTTATGTTTAGTCCGCCATTTGATCACAATATTCATATCTCTACTGGCAGTAGAAAATAAATCTGTTAAGTCATTTTGTTTGAAAAGTAAAATGGTGTCATCAGCAAAAGCTACCGTATGCCCTTCAATTATATCTTGTTCTAGTTTGCAAAGGTCCTTGTCGTATATAAAGAATAGTATTGGACCAAAAACTGTTCCTTGACGGATACCACATTCAACAACTAGCGGCGAAGTTAATGTCTCACCAATTTTCACCGACTGCCTCCTATCACACAAATACGCTTGGAACAGGGTTAGAGCTTTGCTATTTATTCCTAAAGATGAAAGTTTTTGGAGTAGTAGTTTACGATTAACTGTGTCAAAAGTCTTTTTCAAGTCCAGAAATATTGCAAGTACATTTTCATTGTTATCAGTAGTTGAAGTTATAAAATTAGTTACATAAATATATTTTCGACCCGACCCAATATGTGAATTTTGCTATACTACTTAATTCAGACTTTTACGCAGCGCATCTTTCCAGAAGAAGGTTCAGAAAATACATAAGCATTAATAATATTTTAAAATAAATAAAATCGAACAACTGTTTCTAAGAAAACAATTGTGTGGCTTTCTCAAATTAAGATTGTAGTTCATTCTGAATCATTGTTAATTCCCTCAAAGGGTTTTCATAATTACGACTGCTGATTTAAGCTAATTTTTCAAAATCAGTGAATAAAAAATTTATTTATTTAACTATTGCTTTTCTAACTAGATTTACCATAGTTTTATTACTATGTACGTATACATACATAAATAGGTATTGTATGAAATATTTCTATTTAATGTGCAATTTAAAAACATTAAAACTGTGCTACTTAAAAAACTGCCTTAATGGATAGTTTTAGAGACGGTATACAGAATTCTTTATCAATTTTCGCTTTATTACTGTCGGATAGAGTCGTAAGGATTAGATTATTTTGAAAAAACAACGTTTTTGTATAAAACAAATCATATTCGCATATTTTGAGGAATTCAAAGTTAAAATTTGTAAAACAAAGAAAATTAATTTTCATATAATATACATTTAGTGAGGTGATTTTTTTTTACGCAATCCAATCCAATTTTAAAAATAACCGAAAAATAATTGTTCACAAAATTCTGAGTTCTAAAATTGTTAAGTGTAATATCTTCAAAGTTATGAGTGAAATTTTTTCGTTAAATGGTTAAGATATATATCTTTACTTCACATACAAAATAGCAAGGCATGGATCCTTGGTTGAAAAGATAAAGTTTGTTTTTTGTTGTGATTTCCCGGATGAAAAAATCAGGCCGAAAACACGCCTAAAATTCAATATTGATTAGTGCTTTATTTATTTGCGCTTAATACAAGTTACATAAGGAAAGAACTTAAAACTAGAAGTTAAATTGAGTCAATTGAGTCACTTTCAGGCCGAATACATGCCGGCATGTTTTCAGAGGCCGAGTAAAAAATGTTGAATGTTGAAAGTAATAAAAAACACCTGAAGTTTCATTTCACTCCCATTTTGGGCCGATTTTGGTTCCTCGACTTCGAAAATTTTCGACTCAGAAATATTTTAACCCAAGCAAGGAACCTTTGACAGTAAAGACAGCAAAAAATGTTTGGCGATTCGGGCAAGAAATGAAATCTTGGGATAAACCCTTTCATCAACATCCTTTTCTGGGGTATGTACATACTTACATATATGCCTACAAAGAGCATGTAATAAAGTTTACTGGTCATCTTCAGTCTGGATTCAGATGCTGCCCGGATCATCTGTGACGTGTTTAACTAGTTTGTTATTTATTATATTTATATATTAATAATAATTCTGCAGTTCGATTGAATCAAATTAAAAGAAGGCTAAAACGGCCCTTCTTGAATAAAAATCCCTTAATAAACTTCCCAAACTGTAAAAACATTAATTTCTACGTGGCTTTTTGTATTATTTTAACAAGTTGAACAAAACAATTACCTAATTGAAATCAACTAAAATTAAAGTATGAAAATTTTAAGAAATTTAAATTTTCATCAACAAAGACTTTTGGATATTATTTTCGATTCGATTCCATCAAATTACATAATCTGACCCCTGGGTGTAGTTTGGACCTATTGTCGGCCTCATTTCAGCGTTTCGTTCGCCATGTTTTCGGCCATATGTTCACTAGCTCGGCCTGTTTTTGGTGTTTTTTCGGCTTTTCTTACCATTTAAACCAAAAACCAGCAAATGGTCTAATTTTTCATGGGTCTGATTTTTTTATCCGGGTTTGTAATGTTTAAGCTTTCGAACGTTCAAGATGAATTTACCAGTGGATATTTAATTTGTATGTAAAATTGCCTTTATTTATATGATAATATTAATGACTAGCGACCTGTTCCGGCTTAGCACGGTGGACGCGTATTTTTAAAATTTTTTGGGATAAACGTAGAGTAAATGTATCTTTATGCAGGCCATAAGTAGATTTTTTTCAAATTACTTAAAGAGTTTAATTTCTTTTTACTTATATTATATTATTTTTTACATTTCTTTGATTACATCTTTTGTACTCTCTCTGACTTGCTGGAGGATCTGAATTTTCAGAAGAAGACTCTCCAATACGACGTATTTTTACTGATCTCGCTATGCAACTATGTTTATGGTAGATAGTTGAGACCTTTTTTCTCTTGCCATATTCTCTGGATTTTTTCTTTTTGAAATCAGAGAAAATAAGAATAAACAGTGTACATAAGTAAAATTAGTCAAGAATGGTTTAAGTAGGTAGTTCTTAAAAGAACTTTTGATAAATACTTACCAAAAAAAGAGTGAAAAAACTATAAAAATTGAACAGTACAGGTTGAATAAAATAATTTATAAGTAGTTCTGAAATGCACTCTTTAACTGGAACAATATTGAAAAAAATGTGCTGAATGTTCGATTTGAATTATTCAAAAAGTAATCTACAGGTGGAAAGATTGTAGGGATCCCTAATTTTTTCTTGTAATAAATATAGCCTATATGTTACTCAGTGATAATGTAGCATTGAAATGGTGAAGGATTTTTTAAAATCAGTCTAGTAGTTTTCCAGTTTATTAGCTCCAAACATTCAAAAATACAA
Source organism: Tolmerus cingulatus (assembly GCA_959613345.1). Lineage (NCBI taxonomy): Eukaryota > Metazoa > Arthropoda > Insecta > Diptera > Asilidae > Tolmerus > Tolmerus cingulatus. Next base: position 19,357,498 of record OY390709.1, on the reverse strand, counting down.
ATCTTTCGTCTTTATATTAGTATAGATGAATGACTTGCTTAACGATTATTTCTGCTAAAATAATACTTTGCTTTCTGACCTTCAGTATTTTATTCTTCTATGTGTTCTACAATTGTAGAGTAGTTCAAAAGTTTGTTCTTTTTCTTAACTTTTTTCTTTCAAATAAATCAAAATCTTTCGCGCTTATCACGGCCCAGATCAGGCCGAATCGGTGATTTACCCAAAAACGCTTTCAGTGAAATTGATTTTCCCATGGACCACAAACTCTGCCATTTGCTCATTCACCTGGCGCTGCTGCACCTTTCGGGGTGTTTTACTTTCTGCAAAATAAGAAGGCCAGTTGGTTCTCCGCAAATAGACGCCACCACGGAGCGGACCGTCGCGTCGTCGTCCAGGTGTCGCGGACCCGTGAAAAATTGCGCACACCGCAACAAACAGTGCGCGATTTTGAGTCACGGATGCTATAAACAGAGGCAGAGGCCCAAATTTGAAATGTGATGGATGTGAAATCCGCTCCGGTATGGACGGCGGCGCTCTGTACAATTTGCCAAAATTAGGTAACCGTGTAATAAAATCGCACCGGCGGACTGCTAATTGGCAGCTTACCTGTGGCCGCCTGTCGCCACGCCGCGGCCAGCGTCGCCTCCGATGGGCCCTACTTTGTTTCAGCGAGCCATTTGCCGCGGCTTGACGCTGCATTTGGACCGCCATTTGTTCTGCATGCAAGCGCGAACTGCGCCAGGTGAATGCAGATAAGGTGCGCGGCCGCGGAATGTAAGCGAATCAGGAAAACGAGGAAAATGAGCGTAACGCGAGTGGTTTTCCTGTGCCGCCCCGCTTAAACCTCATAATTGGGAGTTGGGTTACATCAACCCGGCCTCAACGGCACTTACGCGACCAAAGATACGCTCTAGACTCTAGACTAAAAGCACCTTGGGACTCCGAAGTCCAGAATTCTATCAAGAGGCACCGCAAATTCAACATTTGTGCGATTTTTGTTCAAATATTCGAATCATGTTCAAGTCTGGGATATGACCGTATGTGCCCGGTCAAAATTTAAATCAGTATGAAAGGCGGTTTGAAGGCTAATTTTGTTTTGGAATTATTTGGCCTACTTTGGTAAAGAACTGAGAAATTACAAAAAAGCACGCTTTTTGTCCCGTAAATGATAGTAACTTAACCCCCCCCCCCCATTCAGAAATTGTGAGTAGTCACAAGTCGCTAACTTTTGTGTGTCCACTGTGATTTTGTTTGTGATAAATCAGCTGTTTTGTATTCTGGTAGCCCAGTCACAAGAAAAATCACAATTATCTCTCCAAATTTGTGGAGATCTGTCAATGATACGCTTCGAAAAATAAATCGCATACTATAGTTCGAAAAGTACCTAGGTACATATATATTTAAAATTATTACCCATCTTTTTGCAACAATTTTGTTTCTTTTATACGAGGAAAGATTACTTCGTTTTTTGTCAATCTTATAATTACGATGATACAAATGAAATATTCCTGGAAACTGAAGCCTAGCTGATTGGTGCTATATAATCATTTGAAATGCACTTTTGGTAGGAACCATGGCCATAAAGATATAAAGTACATAATATTTTTGTATAAGAAATAAATTAGTAAAATTTTTATATCAAGAAAGTTTTACCTTGAATACAAAAAGCATACCAGATTTATGTCGCTCATGTGGTGCTATCTCATCGAACAAATCCTTGCAAATTCTTTTCGGCTGACTAAAATATTGTATAAAACTTGTATCTGATAAAGGTTTGATCCTTCAATTTCTTCAACTCGATTCGAAAAAGCGAACTGTTAATCGGCTTTTAAATCATATATATTATATTGAAATTTTTGTCCTACCTTTTTCTTTTTGCTAGCAGAAACATTAGCAAAAGCAAAATTATTTCCATTTTTAACACTTATGATGTACGTTTTCGACAATTTTGTGATCTATTTTTTAAACGTTAAACTTGTGACTTTTCTGTGAATATCAACAGTCAGAAAAACTGTACAGTAGTCTCAATTTTGTGATTATGGAGTCTTGTGACTGCTTGTGACTGTTTTCTGAGAAGGGGGGTAATTTTATTATAGCAAACATTACTACCATTAAATTCTTAAGTAATAGTGCACTGCAAATCAACTACCACTAAATTTTCAAATGATAAAGAGGTTAATTTGCAGTGCAACAATTTAGTGATGGCGATTTTTCTACATAAACTTTTATTTAACAATTCAATGATACTACAGATGTAGTACCATTGATAACTAGTGGAAAAATCTGATTGTAATCTGAACATATATACATATATAATTTTAAATTGGAAGATAAATTTACTAGTGGATTTGAATTTGCGCCGTGCATAGTTTCGATATGTGAAAGTACAGTCAGAATAAAATGCTATTTTGATTTTAAGTGACAACGTTTTTATTTTTACCTAGAAGGCAAACATTTCGTTTTCACATATAATTTATTTAAAACCATAGAAAAAGATTTTAAAACAAATAATAAACATGTAATAATTTAATATTGCACCATTTTAATTTTAAATGTAAAATCATCTCATTTTCTTAAAATATGATAAGCTCATTTTACCAAATGAATACATATGTTATTTTAAAATGTTTCAACTATGTAAAAATAAACTGACATATGTATGTAAAAACAAATAGTAAATAGTTTAAATCAACTACGCTCCTTTCGCAAAAAAAAATACATCAAAAGAAGGAAAAAACTAATATTTTCCGTCTCGTCCCTTGTTCTGGTTCATTAAAGAGCACGAACCCTTATTTTCTTTTTCGGCTTCTGTTCTTAGGTAGTGCGATTTCAGTTTAAGTTCTGCCGCATTAGAAAGCGAATCGTTGTCGCAAATAATTCATTGTGAGTGCCTTCTGAAAAATGTAGTAAGTGCGTTGTGAAATATCATTTGACTGCTGTCCATTTAAGTCGAAAAATCAAGAATATTTCAAAAATTTGGAATTGGCATCTAATTTTATAAACTCAGTATTTTTTGTTACTTCTGAGATTAATTTAAAGGTGATCTTTACAAAAAAGGATTTGTTCTCAGTAAATCTAAAATTGCGAACCAAGTGGAAATTATTGAAACAGTGGATATTTTAATTGTAAATTTTTCTGACCATTTTCAATCATATGTTATTGGAAATAGCATAAATTGTAAAATGTGTAATATGCAAGGTTTAATCCAAATTTGAAAGTACATTACATTAAAGGCGCATAAAATGAGTGAAAGTGCACTTTTGAGTGCTGGTAGTTCTAGTGTTAAAAACTCTTTATTCTTGTAAATATTTGTATACATATAAGCGAGCTAACAGTTGTTATATGTATTTATCATGATTGGTGTATTACAAACTTAATGTAAAGACTACACATAAAAATAAAAAAATAAAAAATATATTTTAATTACAATAAACAGAATAGCAGAATAACTGTTAAAACATCGGGCGGGTCAGCTAGGACCAGATAATATTAAAATTTACCGGATTTTTAAATAAATTTTCCTTCGCAGCTAAATCAAAATAAAACTTTAACAATTTAAAAATAAATACTTTTCTCACTTAAAAATAAAAGTTATTTTCTCAAAATTAAATGTTTTTAAACATTTAATTTCAACCATATTTGATATTTAAAAATACATATGTGCAGTTTAAATTAAAATACAAAATATGTTAAAAAAAAATAAAATGGGTTTCCATTTAAAAGTAAAATACTTTGCCTTTTGACTAAATTCTATATATGTTTTATTTTATTTTCACATATATTTTTATTCATTTCTAAATGTTTTTTTTCTGGGTGTCCTAGATCAATTCAATCAAGCTCTAATTGGTCGATTACAGCGAGTTTTTTAATTTGGATTACATTGGATTTGGAATGGAGCAAAATGCATATTATAGACGTAAAGGGAAAATTTGATTAGTTAATTTGATGGTTACGATTAAGTACATGAGAAATATGTGTCAATGAGTAAAGGTAAAGATTTAAATTATTTTAATCAGAAGCTAGGAAATATTATATGTATCTATAATAATAAAATTCATTTATTACGAAATTCAAGTTTTACAATAAATATTCTCCACGATAAGTCTACTATAATTAGCGACTTGTGTTGTGTGTTTTTTTGTTTTTTAAGGGAGGCGAGAAAATGCCAATCGGCTGGCGGCCGGAGTCCGGGCCAAAGCTAAGGCTTCCACCGTCTTTTTCGGTGCGGCGGCATTCGCCTTCGCCTTCCTCGTCCTTTTCCCTTTCTTCTTTTTCGTCCCTATTTCTTTCCTCGTCTCCTCCATAGCGGTTTTAGCCTCCTTACCTTTCCTGACCACCATGGCCTAAGTCGGAGCCGGTTCCTATTTCCTTTTTTTCCTAGTCTCCCTTCCGGTTGGAGCCAGGGACTGGAAGCATCTGTACGAAGACCCCGCGCTCGGTGTCCCAACCGGGGCAGTTTGCGTACCGATAGAGCTCACGGAAAGTTTCTCCGGTGGGAGACCCCTCCTCCGTTGGCGAAACTACCACGCCCTTTATCCCGATCTTGGCAGTTTTTGTGCCGCAGGATTTCGCTCGGCTTTCTTCCGAGGAAAGCTGCGGCGCACGCTCCTTCCTGGCCTCCTGGAATCCTCAAGCTAGTCAACGGCATCCTCCATGGCCGGGAGACCCTAACAGATGACCTTAGAGATGTATGGCTGATTCTTAGGAGCAGTCAACATCTCTTTCATGCGGCCCCTCATTAATCCGCAGCGGAACTGCGCGAACATTCTGGCGCCAGTCCGTACTCCAAGCCAGAAATTACCAGCAAGACCCCCAGTCCCGCAGGGCGCGCCACCTCCCTAGTCGCCATTGAGTCCGACAAGGACTCTCGTGATCGTGCCTAACTCGTCGATGTTTGTAGCACCGGTGAATGGAGCACTCATGACCTCCTCGCGAAAGGTGTGTCAAATCTCCACCCGATTATTTTTCGTTATTCATTTGAATGGGTTCCAACTCAAGGCTATCTCGACTCGGTCGTGCGCAGTGATCTTCGTGATCTCATGGTTATCCTTTGCAAGCGGGGAGGGCCATCCTAAGTTTGACACAAGTCCTTATGGCTTGTGTTTAGAGCCGGGTCGGTGTTGATCAGGAGTCTTTCAACTGAACCTGCGCCAGCGACTCAACGATGCCGACCTGAGAGCGTTCCTGGAGACCTTCCAAGGTTTATACAGGACGGGAGCAATGGCGGCATTAGCCTGAGGGCCATTTTTGTCAAATGTTACTTCCACATACTCAGGTAACAGAATGCCGCAATCGTCAGCGCAATAGCGAATAACAGTTCCAAAACTTGGTCCGGAACCGTTTTTTGTCCGGGTTGATCCCTTTCCCCTCCCTCCTGACCTTACCGTCATGGGTGGCCCTACCAGAAACAAAAGCTTCCGATGTCATCGATCTGAGGGACCGAAGCGTACTCAGAATTGCGGGCAGCCGTGCTAAGCTCCCCCACCACGACAAGGTGGCAGTCCTCGAGGGGGAAACTTGTCTATTTATATGAATTACTATTTTAAATTATGTTTAACTGCATTGTCAAAATATGAGCATATATATCTATTATTGAGATATTTGTAAAAAAGGGATTGTTTGGGGAATATAGGGAAAACCAAAAATATACTCAATGATTTCCAGGTGGTAGGAATTTATTGCCTCTGGTGCGATTGAATTTGTTGGCTGCTCTGCTGCATTAGTAAATCGACGTCTGATCTGTTAACTGCTATCAGCTCTCTATTCTCTTAACTTTAAGCGGATGGTGTGATGCGGTACTGAGTTAGTGTATCAGTTCCTTGTCCTCTCGCGAAGAGGACAGTATGATGTGTGAGTACCTACTGCCAGAATTAGGATGACCACAAGTGCATGTTGTGGATTCGACTGACGCCCAAACAGGGATAATATAGGCTTAATAGTACATAAAATGTAGAAACCAGCATATTGGGGATTTGGAAGTCGGTGATCTCAAATATATGTACTTTTAAATGTTGAGCATCAAAAATCATTTATATGTTGAGTGGATGTTCACGTCATGGTGGTACTTGCGATTTGGTCTAAAATATTTGGAAGCAAATTTGGTACTTCTATATTAGCATGTCTTTATAGCCCAAAAGTGATTTATAAAGTTTTGATTAGGATTAAGGAGAGATTTCTAGTCCAAAGCCTATCTTTGATAACTAATTTCGGAAATTTTCTTTGGGAAAAAAGTAGGTAAAGCCCAGTGAGGGGGTTTTTAATATAAAAGATACAATATTTTTTTTAAAACCCTATCGCGTATAATCTGTCTTCACCGAAAAAATCGCGGTTATATAGCGTGCAGTGTCATCGGTTTTAGTTATCTGAAACCAAAAATCAGTCAGATTCCTAAAGGCTTGTGGCTACTGTTTTAACGTTATTCAAGTCAAAATTCCAAAATCTCTACAAATGATGAGAAACTCAAAATGGGTTTACAAATTTTCCATTTTGTTGGTTCTTTGAGATTGCCCTAATTTTAATATTGATATCGCGAAAAATTTGAATCTGGTCACGACGAGAATCACATACACATCTGCCGAAAATGTTAAGCCAGAGTTTGTTCTATTCTATTTATCACCTTTTAAATGTTGGTATAGTTCATTTAATTCCCATGTACAAAGTAGATCGTATAAGCTGTCTGATAGAACTTCCAAATTTTCCGATTTTCAAAATCGATCGGTGCACTTGGAGCAGGTCAGGCCGATTGCCCAACATAAAATTGATGATTTATGTTTAGCATATGTAAGTATAGGAAATATGTGTAACCTATAGGTAAGCAATTGGTTTGCATAAATAGGCTAAGAATTTTGAATAAACCAGGGGTTGTTAAACTGAACGTGAAGACTTTCACTTGGTGTCTGCTCCCGATCTGCACCTCTATACAATCCTAGGAGTTCTGCTAAAGTAGCTGTCTCCTGTAGGAGTTCTGCCTAAGGGCTGGCTCCCAACCTCCTAAATTAAAATAGAGCTACCCCAAATCTCTGAGCGAACTTGGGCCCTCATCATATTTAGGTAAATTTCCAAATCTTCTTTAATTTGTCTGGTCACAACTCACTTCACTGATATACAAATACCGACTGTCTTGCAATTTCGGAAATAGTTGCATCAAATTCATGATAAATTCTATCATAGTTTTTTCGTAGAATCTACGAATATTTCGTGAAAATCACAAATGGCGTTACCAAATCAACGAATGTTTTGTTGATTTGATATAACATTTCGTTCATTAGATGCTATTGCATCATTTACAATACATTCTTTTTAAACGTACAAAATTTTCGTTAATTATACCTCAGTGTATAAATTACGAAAGTGGTTTACGTTGCCATAGTAGAAATGCATCGCAGAATTTACGAAAAAATTCTAAAGTTCAAATAATTTTCTTAAATCTTACGAAAAATTCTCAAATATATAGTCTTTTACGATGCTTTTCATAGAAATGTTACGAAATATTTTTCTGAGTGTACTCGTAACTATTTTTACACATCAAAGCACCTACTTCATGTCAACTCAAAAACATGGTGAACAAAAACGGTTTTAAATGCGCTTGCGCGACTTAATCTGGCTAAGATTAAATTGCGTACAACTTATTTTCTAGGGTATATATGATGAAAAGGTTTTCAAATGATTATTTTAGAGGCTTCAAAATATCACGAAAATATTTTTTGAAACTGACACACTACACTCAGAAAAATATTTCGTATATTTTACAAAATATAGGGATAAACTAAACCAAAATTGTCATTAATTACGAGCCAATGAAATATTTTCTTTAAAAGAACGAACTGACTTATAAAACGCTTGTAATAACAACTTGTTTCACATTATTGACAAAAATTTCGTAATCTGAATGATTATGATAATTTCATTAATAATACAAAACAAAATCGTAAAAATTAACAAAAATTTTGTTCATAGTTTACAAAAAATTTTGTTCATATGTATTATGATGTTTTTCGTTGCTCTTTGACGATATATCTCATTAATATTACGATGTGAATTGTATAATTTTTGTGCTCCTTTTTCCCTCCACTCCCCCGCTTCTATATCCCCATTTTCCAATTAAAATTTTCATCTGCGGACACTTATTCCAAGGCCTGTACGTTTTTCTTTTTAACCAATAACATAAAAGAAAGGTATGTCATATGTCTCAAACATTTATCGTACCAATTTCTATGTGATTTACGTGGTGCAGGATAAATGAAAAACTTATATTTACTTTAAAGAAACTTTATTAAAAATTATGATGTTTCATTAAAAAAATAGGTGAATTTAGAAAACCTGTTTAATTCTTACAGCGGTTTGACCTGTAGGAAAAAAAACAGAAATACAAGAGCAAATTAGAAAGGAGGTGCTTATAAATGTTGTAAATTATTCAAAAGTGTCAATAGTTTTGAACTTTTGATATCGTTAGATAAATTCATGTTATAGAAATATTTCTGTATGAATGTCCAAACAATAACAAACAAAATAAACTTTCATAAAGTGTCAGATGTATCCGATCTCGACGAATTCGACGACTTATCAATGTGCTGTATCCATCGATCTATACTCGATGAGTTAGAGATCGTCGATGCAGAAGAGGTTACTTCACCATATCCCTAGGAATTGATTAATATTCATATATTTAAGATATATTATACAAATCAAAGCAAATGAAATACATTTAACTTACGTTGGTTTTTGCCAGTCAACAAGTTTTTTTTTCAAATATAATTCGAACTCCCAGCAATTCCGGTGGATATAAAATATCTAAATGATGCAACCTTAACCACTTTAGTGATTCTACGCCAATGTTGTGATCTAATGCAAATTTTAATTATTTTAGTTTTTAGAACTGCTTGTTAACACTAAAATATACCACACCTTTTAGCCTTAAAATTTTCAATATCATTAATCAGCACAGGCATATTACTAACACTTTCTTCACTCATTTTGGTAAATAGGCTAAAAGAACAACTTTCCAACTCCACAACATTTCACAGGATGAAACAGCGCCGCGAATCCTCTTTTTCCTGAACCGTTAAAAGTATATGAAATAATAGGTTACTTCTACGAAATTCTTGTTTCATTTACGAAAATGTTAATGCATTCAGATTATATCAACACCCACTTAGTAAGAATTTTGTAAAATTCTACGAAATATGTCGTCAAAACTACGATGATACTGCAACACGTGTGTTCAGAAGGAACATGAAAGGGGTCGCAAAATGCTGATAGGGAAGGCGTTCACAAATTGTTGTTTCGTAAAATTTACAATACATTTACTTAACTTTTCGTATTCTCCCCAACGATGCTTTTTGTCTTTGCTTTACCATAATTTGGTAGAAATATGCGAGATTCTCGTATTAAAATAATGAAAATATCTTAAATTTATACCGGCGTTATTGTAAATAATACGAAAACTTTATTGATAGTTGCTTAATGAAACTTATTCATAAAGAAATACGATAACAATTTAGGTTATCAACAAGAATTTCTTAATCCTTATGAAAGTTAATTTAATACAATAAAAATTTGATAGGATGAGAAGTTTAAGAATAGGTTTCGTAAAAAATATACGAAATATTTTTCTGAGTGTAGAAGTAGAGCAAAGCGATTTGTGATTTCAATACATAAATGGGAAGAGTTATGGGTGAACTAATTCTGAAAGACCTAAATACGCACCTAATCGTCTAGCAATTACATTGAAAAAGAAAAGTGCAAGACATTGTAGGTATGTCTTCTTTTCTACAAAAATAAACATCAGAAGTGATCTGCTTTGCATCTTCTGATCCGAGGAGCAGTCGCAGTGCGCAATTCGTTTATTTTTCGCGAAGGTAATCATTTTGCCTGCCCTCATCCCACAAAAGTGTCACAGTCGTGCCCTGAAGTAGTTAATCTGGCCTTTTGTCACACCGGCGGTACTATCGGTCCGTGCGAGTGACAATTAATTCAGCAATAAATTAAGAGCGCTGCTCCGGTTCCAGACACGCCGGCATGCCGCTGGCATCCGCCGGGGCCAAGGAGGCCGCGTCCAGACGACAGGGCAGGGCCCATTCCTTTGATGCAGATCCTGGGCAGCTCCCCTTGGTGGATTTTCGCCTGTCCGATTTTCTGCATCTGTCTGGGAGCGTGCTAAAAAGCAAAAGTTGAAAAATTGGAAAAGGGGCAAAACTGCGAGTGCCATCCGCCAAGATGGAGATTATTGTGGTTGGACAAATGCTTTACACGTTTCGCCGCGTTCCGTGCCGTCCGAAGAGATCCTTTTCGACGGGGAGCAGACCCGGACCCGGCGCGCGGCAATCAGGTCAGGCCCCACTGTCGCAGGAGGACATGGGGCTCTGTTTTGTTTTGTCCAGCCGAACGCGGCACGTAGGGCAGGCGCTCCGCGAGTTTTGCGGTAAGAAGATACCTAATGAATATTATCAGATTACAGGGACATTTATCTAGATATAACCGGACAACAGTGCGCTCCACTTTTTTATTTGCGATCAGACCCATGAAAATAAGACACTCTTTCGCGGCGGCGGCGGCTATTTTTTGCACGCACGCCTATCTGTCGCAGTCGTTATTTATTGCGCGACGTCACTATTCTGAGCGAATTCTATTTGTAATGCATATTTTATATTCTAATTAAATTTATTATCAGCGGCCTCAGGATGTGGCTTCAGGTGAGCTGGAGATAAACAGGGCGTTGTCCCTAAACGCGGCCCATCCGTCTACCTCAAGAACCCTAGTCCTCGTCAGTGGGGCGCGAAAAGGATTGCGTTTAATAATTGGAAATATTTGCTGATCCACTTGAGCCTCCGTTTGCTGATGTGTTCTTCCCCTCTCGGATAGGCGCCCCTTCGCCCGAAAACCTCCTTAGTGGACCCTCCCCGAACACGGACACTTGGGGCTCGTTAGCATATTCGCTCTAATTAAATGAATTCGCCGCGATATGGTGGAAATTTTTTTCAGCTTCGGCGGCATCTTGCCGATTTCTGAGAAATCGCCACCGCGATCAATTTATTTATTACCTGTAAAGCTGTGAAGCTGTTTGCCTGTTTGCCTATTTGCTATTTTTGCAATATCTCGGCAAATTGAAATTTTGTTTGTCACCTTCTGGACACATTCGTGTTTATTTTAGGATGGATGTGAAACGCGTGATTAGGTCGAATGATATTACTTTTTACCTGATGCTCGCTGTTTATCTCTGTTTGTTGGGAAGTGGATCATTAGTAGGAGCATGACTTGCTAAATGCTAAATTTTTGGAGATTTTATTAGCACTTCATATTTATGTAAATACAAACATGTTTTTTTCACATTATTTGAGTGGCATAGGGCCAATTTCTGACTAATACCGGAAGTCTTTAAAATTGGAAACACATGTCAATTAGTTGACTAATTTAAAATTGGACGCAGAATACTAATACACTATCCAATTTTGTTTCAACTTCGATATTCAGTCATTGATGAAACTCAACTAAATTTCATCCTATTAACACTATAACACTCCATGGTTAAACTTGACAACAAACTTGTTACCAAGAATAATTCACTTTTGGGCTCTATTAGACGTTGGTCCAAAGAAATTGCTGACATTTTAGTTTTAAAATCTTCGCATGATTTACCGCAGTATAAAAGAGTATACTGGTTTGATATGGTCTACTCATTATTCCGCCAATAAGATAAGTCTATTAATAAATAAATTTACTAAAGCTATTTTTATATCATGAATTACATTTGCTTTGAATCATTGACACTAATCGTCGTTATTGTACGAGGTTTTATTGAAGTTCGAGTAGAAGTTTGAGGTACTACCTATTATATTAAATTATTAAATTAAATTATATTTAAATTAAATTATTATGTTTTAAAAAACTTTCCAAAATATTAGTAAATGAAAGTCAAAAGAAGTGCACGCCTAATGGAAAACTATAGCTCCGCAATATGCTTAGTAAGAGCTATGTAATTGTGATATTTTATGTATGTGTGTATATCTAAAATACATAGATAAGGATTTAGGCTTATTGTTTTGAATCATGCTATGAGTATTTTGCATATTCAGTAATAATAATGTATTTTTTGTATGCTTTAAATATGCTCAAAATACGATTTGTCTTAATGTTCATCCCATTTTTATTAATAATGTGATGTGATGAAAATGAAAGAATATCACGTTAGTGATGATTACTTATCATTAAACAAATCAAAAAATTGTTCACGTACAAAATACAGAAAAAAAACGATAAATATGTAAACCAGGGTTATCAGTCGCATGGTCCTTTTAATGCTATTGTAATTTCCTATAATAAAATTTCCCATTTGCTTGATTTGTAGTATCTAAATGTAAAAAATTTTATTTCCAAGACCCTGCCCTATATTACTGAACAGAATTTTTGTGTTATTAAGTATTTTTAAATGAATCATTCTTTGTAAAACCGGAGTAAATAAATAAATAAATTTTCAGAAACCCGAAAAATTGTCGATATTGGAAATTTCGAATGCATTATTGCATAAGGAAACAGTGAATTTGTAATAATTGCCCGGAAAAACCCCTTCAAATCATTTGACTGAGACTATTTTAAAAAGTTGGAAAATTGGAGATAAATATGTTTAGTACTGTTGTAAAGATTGAAGGTGTATTATATCTAGTGATTGTTTAAAAATAAATTACTTTCAACCATTTGGTGTATCATAGATATTATTTTACTGGCTTGTTTTACAAATATTCAACGTTCAATTGTGAGAAAGTATTTTTCATAAGTCACAATGCAATGTACCTTAAACTAATTTTTATTTTATTTAAAGTGGTTATAAATAACGTGAGTGTTAAGAGTATGAAGCAAGTGCGCTGGAAAATTTTATAAGGCGGTCTGCAAACTCCACCAATATCATAACTATGTACATATTTGAAAAAAAAATAGATTGTCAACCGAGTTGTTTTACAATGAAATTCCACAAGACAATAGCTTTACAATCCGCGACCTCAAACACTTAGTTGTATTCACAGAATGTCCCCTCAAGAAGTATGCCATGAAAGCTTGCACAAAATCCCAAAAGTGGCCTAATACCACTTCGAAAACAGGAAAGAAATAAAAAAAGTAAGTCCACATCTTAAATTTGGTCCGACTCTGTCGAATTTTAAATAAAAACAAATTGTTTTACAAAGGTTGCACCTGGTTTATATATTCCAATTCAAAAGTAGCTTCAGCTTTTGACGGTTTTTTCAATTGAAATTCGCAAATGACCCAGAAATCTTGCAATTCGACGGAGGCCCGGTCAATTTAAATTCGCGTTCGTTTCTTGAATGAATTTGTTTTTATTTGATTCAGTCAACTACGTTAGAAAATTACCAAGTCAAATTTTCTATTTTTGTAAAAATTAGTGACTTGAATGAAATAAGACCTCGAAACTGCGTGATCTGATGCGTGAGGAATTCGGAATTAAAGCTATACATATGTATATATAGGTACATATTTCATAGCGCCTGAGCAGTTTTAAAATGCTTACATGAAATTTCTGGTCTTGTTTTCCTTATTTTGTCAAATTCTGATGGCCTTCTACTTAAAGCAATAAACGTGTTTATTAGTAACATTTCAAAGGCTGTCAAAAAACTGTTAAAGTTTCTTGTAATTTCCCGTAGTAACTATCATAAAAATGATCTACTGCTCACGATGTAGGGTTCCTTTTTTTATTATAAAATGCCGATATATCTTTACTCTTTTGATAGTGTCAAGTTGCACACTTAAACCCACCCAGTCATTAGCACGACAAATGTGTCCATTACTGCAATATTGCAAACTTTCCACAGATCTCTTTGAAATTTGCGAAATTTTCGATTTTTTGATATTTGAAAGATGCCACACCCCGGTGGCGGCGGAACGATGCGGCCGTTAAATAGGTGAGCAGTCACGGACATCTTCATCTTTCGTTTTCTATTTACCTTTTGCATAAAACTTGGATACACGGAGGTAAAACAAGCCAAATGGGAGCACACCTCATTTGGAAACCCTCCATATAGACAGTAAATATTGAGTCTGGCGCGCTTGCGCATATTCAGTCGCAATCGATGTTTAGTTGCATCATTCGCGACGGTACGCGAAAGTGAAATTTCACTCCAAGTGAAGTGCAAATGTTCCAAAAAGGTGCGTTAGAGAACTGCATCATAAACCGTTTTGAAGAATATGAGTTCTTTTTAACTATGACTTCAAAATTTTAAATACACACATCAGTTATTCACCTTTCACTATAGATACTTTTATGTATTTAGTTTTATTTACTTAAAGCGATGTTATTTAAAATGAGGAAATACCCTAGAAATTGCGTTGCTAGTCTGAATTTTTGGAAAATGTCAAATCACGAAGTTATTGATAGTTATAGCATCGAAAGGTTAAATAACTTTTCTATTGCTTTAACAGATAAAATAATACTTTTTTATTTATTGAAATCTTAATTACATTAAATAGTAGAGACCAATATCTATCTTTTCAGAAATAATCCAAGATAAATTGATTTTATTTTTTATATAAGTACATATGTATGGAGTATAGGTAATTCTAATCGATTCTATATGGATACAGATTTCTTACAAAATATCCAAATCTAACGATATATCTGAAAGATCTTACAAAACTTTTTCTGGCTTACCACCTCCAAATTTTCAACTGCGATGTTAGGGATGAAAGACTGATATAAGAGAAAGGAAGGGTCTATTTAAAAACAAATCAATTTCATTATGATTAAGAGTAATGATCATTTCGAACTCTCATTTATTAAACCTTTGTTTTTCCAAATTTGATTCGGATTAGATTTATTATTAAAATAGAATTTCTGCAAACATTTTTAATTTCATTTAATAGTAATTAAAATTTGAAGTTTTAATAGGCAATAATTTTATTTACATGTAAAAACTGGAACCGAGCAGCTGCTATATATGTATAAGAATTTATTATTTCTTTTTCTTAAAATTACATACATACATATATTATTGTCGGTATGGAAGACAAAATAGCAATATTTAAAAACGTTCTCTGTGTTCCCGTATGTCTATCTGTTTGATTGTGTACGCATCATGCTGAAGAGATTCAAACAAAATTTGGTATATGCGTTTTATGTGATGGGTCAGAATCATATAGGATACTTTTATTCCTTTTGGGATAGTTAAAATACATCTCAGAGATGGCTCAATAGAATTAAAATAAAGCTCTGTTGCTCACCAGTAAATCGCAATCGAGTATAATATTATATACTAAAGAATCATGTAATAGAGAAGCTGGTCTGAGCACTTGACAAAGCGCGACTATTCAACTTGTTTTAAATAAAACTGTGAACTTATAAAATATAGTTTTAAATGAAAGTCAGCGTTTTTTGAAAATAACGAGGTGGTAGACCTCGTTAATTAGCAGCTTCCTTTGATGTTGGCGAGCAACACCTGATCCTATGTATGGGTACTAAACATAAATATTGTTCGCGCAGAAATAAATTTCTTAGAGGAGAGCAGGATGTTTAGCCCTCAGATCTGGCCAGGAATTTAAATGAGCCCATTACATTTTTCATATCCTCGTCGCAATAAGATCGCGCAAGATCCCCGGCCATAATGTCCCCCGAGAAGAAGCGGACCGATTCCCATCGGGATGATGCTGATGGCAATCACTCAAAGTGACGATAAATTCAAGTCAAATAAGATAAAAAGCTGAAAATTACTTTAATCGCCTCTTGCATGTATTAAATTTGAGCGCGCTGACCACTCGGAGTACCGCCGCGGACCATTAGATTCATAGAAGAACCTTTTCCTGATGCGATTTAGCGGGGACCTCACACAGTCGGTTCTTGTGCGGATGAAGCAATTTAATGGCACCGCGCAGCAGATGGGGCCGCTGCGGAGCGCTGAGACTCTTTTGATTAAAATGTATAAAAGGAGCCGGGGCGCGCACAAAGAACATACCTGCGCCGACCGCGCCACCGCTGGAATGCTCCGCGATGGCTCGGGAGCGAGGCGGGCCGGCGCGGCCGAGGCTGGACAGGAAGGCGCACCAGAATGTTCACATTTGTTCTATGCGGCCACCTAATTGACTTGTGAGGGCTTTTTGTGGCCGCTGCCTTACACAATACTTCCAATTAATTATGGTTTCGCTCTCCCGGCCGCGGAGACGTTTGTTTGTTTGTCGTCCTCCCCGCGGCACGGCGAGCCTTACTTTTGCTTTTGGAGACAACGCGAATTAAACGATGCTCCCCGATGGGCTCGGGCCGCTTGTGTAATTTAGAGGAGCCAATGGAGGTTAAACTGTGAGAAACCTTTATGGAATCGACGGGCCGGTAATGGTCAAGACGGAGGAGGCAGAGAAATTCTCAGCTGGATAATGACTCCAAACACACTTCTGCACTTTTTGCGACATGTTAAAGGGTTACCTACATACTTTCTCAACTTTCGAATCAATTTTTTCTTTTGGTTAAATATTATTTCCTAAGCTGTTCTAAATGTTTATAAAAGAAATTAGGCATTTAGAAATTCTGGAAAGCGGCTTAGAGACGTTTTTTTTAAAAAGGGGTACAAATCAACTTTTGTAATAAGGTATTATAATACACACTACATTTTCTAAAAAATCGATTTTGCTTTTTATAGTTTTCCACACTTTAGTTCCCGGCTTTTTATATGTAACGTAATTTAAATCGAATTTGGCACGTTTTGTTTATTAACATGTACTTTGTGACAATTTATCACAATTTGGTAAAAAAACATTATATTTGAAAACAAAAATAATGAGTAAGGAATATCCTACTTTTTTTTCAAACATCCGCCATGTTTTTCTTTTTCATTAACGGTGGTAAATGTTCACATAAGAAATATTTCGCTTTACGATGCTTTTTGATGTTTTTGTTTCGGACGTAACAATCCTGAGATTAAATGTCCGGCATTGGACACGAATTTTTCGACAACTTAACTTTGGCGCCCTCTACATACATACATATGTATAAAATAAATAAAAAGCACTCAAAAGTAAAAAAAAATTTTTGTAATTTGGAAGAATAGAAATATTATATGATCATATCTGATAAAATAACTGAGAAAAACATTTTTAAAAATGTGCTTTGTGTTGGCTTCCTAACGTGGACCTCGACACGACTTGTTATATTTTTATCCTCTCGAAAACAGAGTCAAAAAATAAAAAGAAACTATTTTGGCTACTTATTAAAAGTTATTCCAAAATAACGTACTTATCCCGAAAGAAACTTATAATTTTTCTGAAATGATAGTTGAAATGTTAAATTAGGAATGCTCTTAAAACATTTCGAAATAATCCATCATTTTGACTTATTTCAATAAACCAACCGATTATTTTATTTAAATACATACTATACATATGAAGATCGCTGTTAGGAACATGGTGAACATTCATGAAAAATTTGGTTGTCAAGGTGTTGGAAAAGGCTATATTGTAGTGCTGTTTACTACATATTTATTAAGGATCCAGCTTTTATTTAAACCATGCACTATAAAATTCTATTATATGAAGGATCTTTATTTTGTAACGATTTTACAACAAAATCTAAATACAGTATTCAAAATTTGTATTATTTAGTACCAACTCTACAAAAACAAATTTTAATGGAGGGGTATAGATATTTAAAACAATTTATTGTTGTTATTGTTTGTAGACCCGTGCTATCAGTTTTGACTTAAACGCAAGATTATTATAATATGTATGCTAATTTTACATATTTGAGAGAATAGCCTTAATTTATCAAGAATTTATGCATTTGATATAATCAAGCTGAATTAGTATTACAAATATTAAGAATATATTTTTTCTCGCAAATACCTTCAGAATGATTCCTTATTTTATTACATATCAAATATTGTTTGGAGATCTTAATTTAAGTTTTCCTAGTTTTAACCTTCTATCGCGAAGTACTGAAGCATGTTTCAACTAAATCCGCCGCAATTTTTGTTTCACTAGGCTCTTCGGATTTTTAAAATATTATTAAAGCCTTCCATACGTCATAGCAGTGCCAAAAATGCGCTAAAAATTATTTTTAGTAGGGATAACAATTAATTAACAATTAACAAATTAATAAAATGAAATAGTACACATTGTTTATTGGTACTTAAACTATTTAACAAATTTTATTTTACTTTATTTTTACAAAAATTACTATATAAAAAATCACGTGATTCACAACACTAAAAAAACACCTTGCTCCACGGTTGGCATTATATCTGCAGTAAATGTTGATCGACTTGCAAAATTTAAAAAAAATCTCTTATAAAATAAAGTCATATAGTTATAGTCTGTCGAGTCGGAATTTAGAATTTCGAAGAATTTAGCAATTTATGGCAGTTTAAACAAGAAATGCATTTAACTTTAATTATTTTTATAAAATTTTAAAATTAAAATATCAAAAATCCGACGCGGCAGGCTAGAGAGAAAACGATTTCGAATATTTAAAAAAAGTCGCATCGTATGAGTTATCATGCCGACCATGTCGGAAAAAGTGGTTTCGAGAAAAACGCGTTGAAACTTTTAAGGACAGCTTTCTGCGCGCACCCAACTCTCGTCGGGCAGTCACATTTTCTATCATAACTTTGGATCTATGAAGAACTTTAGCAATCGGCTTTCTCAGAAATAAGCCTAAAACTATAGAGAACAACAATATCATAAAACAAAAACATTTTTTTTAAATTCTCTACGCCTTAAATAACCCCCAATGTGTCAAATTTCGTTTTTATATTTGTAATACTATATACTGAAATGTCTAAAAATTCAATTATCTTATTAATGCTGCTATAAATATCCGTAAAATGCACACAAATAAAAATTACCACCATATGTTACCTCTTAAGGGAATGTATTCATTTTTAAAAGGTTTGCTCGATTATAAGCAACCTTAGAATAGCAATTTAAAAAGACACCTCGAAGTATTGCACAATTTTCATAGATCTCATCCTATTTCATGTGTGTCCTTCATGTGCCAAAATTTTTCACACCAAAAAATTCTACACAATCATTCCCATCAGCACAATAACCTTCCAAAAGAGCCTCCTATTCGGCTGAGCTGCATAGGGCCCCAAATCCGTCCTCTATCGCCGTAAGGCCGGTTTTTACCTGATTAGATAATTACCGGAGCTGAAAGCAAATTCGCGGTTTTCTGACGACGTTGACGGGTGCCTTCAATCGACCCATCATCTGCCGGCGACCTTTTCGCCTTAAGGGTATCATCTTCCAAGACTTTCGCTCTCCGCAGCACGTAGGTGTCTAATTTTGCGTCTATGCACTGTTGCGGCACACATCTCACGAAATTTCTTCAAAATTACCACGTACTGCCAGAGAAAGGAAAAGTTTTGTTATCTTTTTATTTCGCGAAGATTTCTTCTACACCGCACTGACCATATTAAAAGACATTTTCCTGGTTCACTCGAGTACTTGTTGTTTTCACGCCATGCGACCGAAACGTGCAAATATTTAGAAAATTTGAAGCACCAGGAAGAATCGGATGCGTTTCGGACGGACGGCAGATACATTTTGATTGATTGGGTCGGAGGGTATGTGGCAGCAGCTTTATGTCGTTATGCAAGAGGACGTGACTGAAATGTGCGCTACTTTTACGCGGATTTCTTTTTAATTAACGAAATTGCATAATGACTCTTTGTAAATTGACCTCAAATTGCGAATTTTAGCTGTGTTTTGGATACCAAACAGAAAACGAAGTACTTTTCTTCAGTCCAGCTAAGCATAGTCGTGTTAAAACAAAATCAGTGGCTTATTCTACACGTACTGAAAATTGTTGATGATTTTTAGAATAATGTTGGTAAAACGAGCTGTTTTTATTTCTCACTCGTCTTAAAATGCTTAAAAATTTGCAAGTTCGGTTCTTACACTTTCGTTTTATTGTATTCAAAACGAAAACTAAATAAAAAAAAATCTACATTTTCTTTAATAAGTACTAAAACTCCCAGCACTCAAACATGTTATTTCACTCACTTTTCGCGCTTTTAATGTAATGGACCTTTAAAATTGTAATAATAATGGCTAATTGAAAACGATTTCTAAAAATTTCGCAATTATGAATCTTAATAAATGTTGGCATAAATCTTAACCTATAACTTTAAAAATTCTAATTCAGTCATGGAAGATATTAGGTATGGGTCATTTGCCCAGTCTTGGTAGGTTTAGTGTTAAATATTACACCTCTTGGATATAATATTTACCCTCAGTTGATCTAGTGAAAAATGATGTAATCTATATCTTACAAATATTATAAAGAGAAAAGATTTGTATTTTCGAATGTTTCGAGCTAATAAACACAAAAACTACTGGACCGATTTCAAAAATTCTTTCACCATTAGAATGCTACATTATCACTGAATAACATAGGCTATATTTATTATAAGAAAAAATTAGGCATCCATACTAAAACTAACGCGAGAAGCACAATTTTCTTTATCCCACACAAACTGATCCAAGCAGTCGTTTCGTTTTGATGAAAAAAGTTTTTCTTTCCACCTTTAGATTACTTTTTGAATAATTCAAATCGAACATTCAGCACATTTTTTTCAATATTGTGCCACTTAAAAAGCGCGTTTCAGAACTACTTATAAATTATTTTATTCAATCTGCACTGTTCAAATTTTATAGTATTATCACTCTTTTTTTGGTAAGTATTCATCAAAAGTTCTGTTCTGAACTACCTACTTAAACCATTCTTGACTTATTTTACTTATGTACAGCCGCCAAAATTAAAGCAATTTTAAGAGCGGCTTCACACTAGTGGATATTTATTTTTTAAACATCAGTACATGCGCCAAAATTAAAGTAATTTTAAGAGGGGCTTCCAACGGGTGGACATTTAAAAAATAAATGTCCACCCGTATGAGGCTGAGACGAACCGCTAGTGTACATATATAGTATTACTACCCTTATGGGAAAAGAGAAGTTAATCATTAAAATGACTTAATATATTACATAAGTACCATAGAAATTATTTTATTTATTTATTGATTTATTTGTTAACTATAGCATACAAATGCAATTTCTATGCTACACTAACAGTGCAATCGTGTGTTATGACGCACATAAAAAATATCATTATTTTACAGGTACTTAATTTCTTATCGATTTTGTTTTTATAACATTATTTATCATCTTTGAAATTGGTGATCGTGGGCTCTCAAGAATATTGAATAGTTTTTCTTAAAATTGCGGATGCTTATTTAGATTTTAAATTTTAAATATTTGCAATTTTAGTTCAAACGGAGTGGTTAGTAAATTTATGAAGTAAATTATTTACTTGCTTTTAAAATACATCTTTTATTAAAGGAATATTTGAAAAAGTTATTCATTTATTCTGATTAATATATGTACACATTCCTATGTAATTAAAAAGGTTCACATTAATTTGAAGTCAATATACAAATTTTAAGGCTATTTTATGGTTATCGTGTCAAACTTATTTTAAACTGCTAATTTCTTTGAGCTACCTCTGCAATGGTTCAATGTTTTCTGATGGCATATTTACAATTTAAATGTGAGAAATGCATGGTATAAATTAAGCTTGTTGATCAGAATTTTATATTTGTATATTTTCTTAACTCAATATACCGGCGTATGTGTGTATAATACTATTAAGGTTGTAAAAAATAATCACAACAACAAATATCTCTCAACCGGCGCCGATTAAAGGCAATGAATCTCACATCCTTCCATCTTAAAACAAAATACATTGGATTTTTAATTTGCACTGCTATGCTGGTTTAGAGTCGAAAGTAATTTCTCATAATTACTTCCTATAAATTCTAGAAAATTAAATTCTTCCGTCTCTGGAAGTTATGCCTAAGCTATTAGGCGTGAAAAATGCGTACATTACCAGCTATCGATTAGTTCCTAGACGGAAAAATCAATAACGTGCCGCAAGTTAAGTTAAGGTAATTATGCCGAAGTTTCCTACATGACCGTAGAAAATGCTTGCATAAATACGGAGTCAAGACGGAAACGGTCCTTCATAGCGCAAATGAGCGTGGCGAACGCGTTTAATTGCGCGTTCCAATAAAAAAGATATAAGGCAAGGGGGTACATTTATAAAACACGCGACAATTGAACACGTTTTTTTTGCGGAAAGGTGATGATCAGCAGCCATACAGAAAATCTTCCTGGAATCGCAGAAAACTTTCTTTTCGTCGAGTTTCTCAGGAACTGGCTGGGGTCTTCCACTTTCCTAACTGGCATATTGTCGTACTTTCCACGCCGCCAATCGCGACTCCCGCCGAGCGTGGTCGCGACGGGACGTGTCGTGGTCGAGAATTTGAAAGGGTAGAAGAAAGCGTCGTCGCAACGACAAATATTTGAAAAGACGACGCGATCGCGACAGACCAGCCGATCCGAACTGACGAGGTGACGGCTTCATTCATGACATTCGTGGACCGGGATGCTGCATCTTCGCGGGATGCTGTAGGTCCATGAATTGAATCGAAGAAGACGTCGACGGGCAGCCGCGGCGGCGAATGCTGAGCCCCTCAAAAGCCCACAAGGCCTCCTCGCGAGTGCGCCCGTAGTGAAGGAAACGTGGAAACTCGTTCCGTTCGAGATCCGACTCAGATCGTTTCCTTTTCGCAATTCTGGTTGTATTTTTTTCTTCAGTTTCAGCATTTTCAAAGTCTTTTCACGGCTGAAGATGGCCACCAAGAAAGGCAAGGCGCACACCGTTTGAGACTCTTCAGTGCAAAAAGTAATGACTCAGGGGACTTTGGAACTGCAGTGGCAGACATTCTGGAAAAAGATGTGCGCTACTAAAAAGGTAAAACGACCAGAAAATACGAAAATTTCTCCAGATGCTTTCTTTCGTCGTCGCATCCACCGGCTCTGGGCTCCTCTGCAAGTGCACCTCTGGCTGTATCCGTTGTTCTTTTATCTTTTCGCGAGAATTTCAAATTTCCCGTCGCGATTCACGGTGCTGTTGCTGATCTTATCTCGCTCTGCACATTGAACTTCCTCGGTAAATTGCAGGGTCTTTTTTACTTCTTCTTCCCTGTATTGATCATCGACAAAAGTTCAGGCTGAGAGTAAAAGTACTTTTTCGGATGTTCGAGAAAATTGTTATCCGTGATCGAACCTCTGAAAAAGTAAAATTGCTCGTTAGGTCCGAAGATCGTCATGGGAACTGCTGGAAGGCAATTGGAATTCCCAACTTGTTAGAAAATATTGACTTTCACGAATTACTGAAAAGTTAACATAAAAATTAAGCAATTCTATAGATATCCATGAATATATGTATATAAACCTTTAAGGCGGAAATTGTAATGGTTATGAGAAATATATAAAATTTTTGTTAGCCTTATGTACGAACTTTATTTGGAAACCCTGCTAAATAGACTCAATTTCGAAAGATCTTGCCAGGTATGAAAAGAAGAGGTCAGAAGTCATCAAATATGTGCAATCCACAAATTGTGTTATTAGCAAATAAATGCAAATATGTGCCAATCAATAAACGAAATCTATTTTTCCTTACTTTAGCAAAGAGTTACGAACTTTGTGAACATATTTCTAGCTTTACTACATTTTTTTGGAATAGCTTATATACATACATACATACATAGTTTAAAAGAGAGCAAATAAAATCATTCATTTTAAAGTCGCACGCTAAATTCTTAGTTGTTTGTTTGAAGTTTTTTGCGTAATCGTTAGTGCATTTGCAAAATAATATCATTATTATTTATTTGTCAAGCGTCTTTACCAATATAAGTTGAAGCTTATACAAAATAAAATCTTTCAGAAGACTGACATTTTATTAAATAATATAATATCTATAATTAAATAAATTTTAAATGAAAAATATTATAGCCTTTTGAAATAAAACGTTTGTTAATTGAATCTTAAAATTTTATTTTATATATTATTGAAGATATTTTAATTAGTCTATTTATAATTATATTATATGTATATTTGTAAATTTAGTATCTTGGTTATGTGATTTAAAGTACACAAATTTATTTTTTATTAATTGCGTTCAAAATGTCTGAGCCGAAAATGTTTGTTCGAGGGTAGATAGGAAAATTTGCTTGCAATTTAAGAAATTGTCACACTGCGTATGATTTTATCTTTTAATTTCAAAATTCCCTTGAGAAAATGCCCTCGTAAAGGTAATCAAAATGTCGATCGTTTCTTTTTCAACTAGCCAAGTCAGCGGGAACTTTTACCATTGCCTTTCGAGGGCTTTTTGTTTGTATTCTGCCAATTTCTCGATTATCACGGGCGTAGCCGCGAGGAAAAAGCAAACAAATCTTAACGAAAAAGTTCGGAAATGCACAAAAGCGGGGCCTGCAGCAATAGCAGCAGAAGCACCCGTCGAATGAGTGCACTAGAGATCGGCGCAGCCCCACACGGCGAAGCCCCAAGGTGATGGAGCTCCAGCGGCCGCGGCAGCAGCATCTCATCTGGACCGTCATCGCGATCGGGAGCATCGGCTCTCAGCCTTTGAATTATGCTCCGCGAGGGAAAGCAGCTTCCTACCTGTCGGTCGGCGCGATCTTGTCTCTCCGTGGCTGCAGGTGAACCAAGAGCGCCTCCGACCGAAAGGTGGAAAAGCCGCGATCACCGAAGTTCGCGTTTAGTATAATTTCGCCGGCCGACCAGAAAACACCGCAGGCACCTGTCAGTCTCTATCGCGCCACTGTGAGGTATTGAAACCAGCGATCTTCGAGAACTTGATCACTTTTTGATTTGCTCAAGAAAATAAAATTCTTGAATTAATATTTTTTATTGTTCTCTCACCGACAAGAGCCACGGTCTTACTGGGCTTTGAGCCGTTTATTTGAATATGATTGTGCCGTGTCATCAGGCTGCGGCCGTTACGAAGTGAAGATCAGTTTTCGATCAAAGCGCAAAATGAAAGTAGTTAGACGGATCATTTCTCCTGCGGAACCTATGCCGTGAAGAGTGTCCTACTTTGGTAAAAACTTAATTGTGCCCATAAATTTTTATGTGTGAAAGGTGATCGTGATGATCACTGGCCATCGGAACAAGTACGCGCTGTGGGCCTCGTTTACTTTGTAAGGGCTGTTAATTTTTGCGGAACAAATCGGTTGCTTTTGTAGGTTAATAGTCTTTAAGTGCAAAACAAATTTAAGGTGTACGCGCACTAGAGCAAAAAATAAGTAAATAAATAACCAAAAATAGTAAAGAAAGTGCGCAGTGGTGAACTTTGTGCTTTATAACAATATTTTGCTCTTATTTAGTAGTAGAAGAAGTTTGAGATATAGAACAGAAATGGATACCAAAAACGAACTGCACTCAAAGCCTATTTTGAGCCCTACACGATCGCTCGACGAGGGGTTTGAAAGTGATCCTGACCGTGTTTCGACTGATTCGGAGCAGCTAACGTCTTCGACGTCACTGTCTCAAGCGGAGCCAGCTTTCGATGTTCTGCAGCGGACTGATCGCGATGGGGTCCAACATACCCAGATCACTCGACGCCACATGAGTGATCATCTTCAGGGAAACAATAGCGGTCCGGCGAGCATTATCTGCCTTCAGGGTGATCTAGAGTCTGAGATTCGACTCAAAGACAGAGCCATGGAGCACCCAAGTAAAGTGTCCATTCCACGTGCTGGACCACCGCAACGATCGGCGGTGTCATCATCGTTGCCGTCATCACAGCACGCCAGCATCGAGCTACATCGCCATCATCATCATCATCCTCCTTCTAATCATCAGTATTATCAGCAGAATCGCCAGTTGCATAATCGCGGATATCGGCGATCAAAAATGAGGGCCCCATCGCCGCCCATCGCCCTATCCTCCGCTGGAGCTATTTGTGGGCCCTCCTCATCTGTCCCATCGTCGTCAACATTACCGACGTTGAACAGTGTTGGCGGCGGCGGCAGTTGCGCAGTATTATCAGCTGGAGGCGGTTCCAGTGCACGATCGCATTCTTTAGATGCAATTAGGCAGCGCGATATTAGCGGTACGATGATCGCTCAAGATTATTCCCTCTTGAGGTCCGCTGATACACTTTCCAATAAATTTTCACGGGCAAGCAACTTAACGGAACTTAAGAATAATCGACTAATGGCCTCCACGAACAGCCTCTACACGTTCTACCCGGCCGAGGGGAATCTTCAGATTTGGCCGTCGCAGTACGGCCTCGCCTACAAGTCAAGCAGAAACTCGCAGCAGTCCCATCAAGCGCCCGTCTGCTGGACACAGTCCATTCCAAGGCAAACCAGGAGGTGAGTGCGCTCTACTTTTCTTAACGCCTTTTCAAAAGATTTTATTAGCTCCACTAGAACCAAGTTCTAAGTCTGATGACTTGCAATCTTAACTGTCCTACAAGCAAGAACCTGTAACTACACTATATTCAAAGTTATAGTCAACATTTTACGTATTATAACTATGTGTTTTTAAACACAATTTTGTAGACTTCTAAAATAGTTTCCAAATTAATAAAGACTAATTCAACAACTTCCAAGTTGAAACTCTTCAAACTATAAATATGAAATTTGCTCAATAACTTCCTTTTTTTAGAGTTCAGTACCAAAACAAGCAACATTTATACATATGTATGTACGTAGTTTCATTATGTCCGTGCGTCCGTCCGTATTTCACATTCATTTTACTTAGAGCCTATTAGGACTATAGCCCTAAAATTTGGTACCCGTATAGATAATTGTACTACTTTACTTATCCAATTCTGGGGGCTATCGCTGAAAAGGGAATTTAAAATCAATATGAGGTTTCTTAAACAGTTTTTGCAAATTATGCCCCCTTCTGGAATTATTGGACTCTAAAGTGGACATTTTCGAATATGTTTCCGTCGGCCAAGATATCACCTTAAACGCATTTTTGAAAATATTTTTCAAAAAATCTAAAATACTAGCACTTATATTGAGATTACTTCTTAAAATAACATGACTTAATAGAGTCGAATAGTTTACGAGATATAGTCGACCAAGTTGTGCTTATTTGGACTCAAACAACTATTCGAGGAAAACCTTTTTGTATGTGTTTGCGCAATTATGTATATGTGTATGTATGTAAATATAGATTATTATTTTATTATTCGTATACTATCGTTTGTAGTCCAGGTACAGAACCCTACACAAACATCTCCCGACATACCCTTGACCGCTTCGTCATTCGGAATTTCGCTAAATCATTCGAAATTCATCCCCTAAGAAGGACAAACTCATAAATATATTTAATCGATTAAACTCGTAAACATTTAATGGATTAATTAAGCGCGGGCAAAATCGCAGGGCAAACTACTAATCCAAATATAAAGTAGAAAATACACTGTGTTTCAAAAGGTCACATAAGTTATTGAACAATATTTTGCGTATATCTTTGTACATAATTTAACTTGGTGAAATCTTGACAGTGGAGGACGTGAAAAATAAAAAGTTGTTATATTCTTAAGTAATAGACTTACGTAACTTCGCTTTCAGGTTTCAAAGAATTTATGGTACTCGCAATTAATAGCACTTTTATGTTAATATAATCTTTGCTTTCATAGTTTGATGGAAAGTTTCAAAGCCATAGATATAAATCATTTCAAATATATCTTCCCAATAATTGTTTCTAATAAAATTACAATAGATATTTTAAATGTCAGGTAAAATTACCGGAATTTATCTCAAATTATAAATTATTTTCTTCATTTTTCTTTTGCAAAATTTTTCAAATGAAGTTTCTTTCCTTAACCTTAAAATATAAGTTTAACTGCGTCTTACGTCTTTAAATGCAGTTTTATAGTTGTTTTTAATTCAATGTTATCAGAAGTCAAAACGATTCTACAATTTACACAGTGAATTCCATTTTAATTTCCAAGACGGAAAATGCGTCTGGTTTAAATAGAAAAGTTCGGAAACCAATTGATATGTTTAAATTAAACCATATTCATATCCGACCTCAGAAACAATATGAATTCTAATTTAATCCCGCAGAACTTAGCTTGTAATATGCAGGTTCATAAAATCTTCGCTCTCAAATGCTCAAAAATTTCTTAGCAGCACCAAGAAACACCAAGCAGTGTGAAGAATCACATTAGATTTATTGTATTTTATGAATATGTTTGGATAATTTTTTTAAAATTGCATACGTGTGATTTAAACTTTAATGTTTTTTAAAATGTTTTTCGTCTTTATAAAAGAAAACCCGTTACATATTATCACTGTAAGGACATTTTAATCCATGAAGCCTTTTTTGAAGATCTAAAAGTTGAAACAGGAATTCAAAAGTCACCCACAACAAAGAACTGCTGGAATGCGTTTAACCCAACTTTGAAATTTGGAGCTTTCTTATCCCGCATTAGGTAAAAAATATGATTTACTTAGCTCGTTTAGAGAAAAAGCATGACTATACTTGAACTACACATATAACTTTTAGATTAGTATTATCAGAAGCTTAAGCCAACTATGACATAATAGTAGAAGAATGTACATATAACGATTTTGTCTTCTCTTCAAACTCCATAATTTAATTAATTAATCTACAAACGGCAGATAGAGACTATCATAATTGTTTGAGTAGCATAAAGTAGGACTAACAAAAATAAAGAAACTAGTTATTTTGTTTTTTATGATTTTACAACTTATGAATGGCAGTTTTCATTTGAATTTCAGGGCCCTAAGTGCCTAGTATCTTGGGTCAACTTGTGGGTCAAGGCTATCTTCTTCCGATAGGCCTTTTATATCCTTTCTAACAATTAAGCTTCTCACAAAAACGGTTTAGGTTTCAATTTCTGCACCCAGCTGAGAGGTAATTTCATAACGCGTTCGCCGCATCACTTTCGTATCACCTTTCACGTTCGCCTCTGTTGCAAAACATTCACGATCGGAAAAACGGTATCACTTCGACATATCACTCACGTCTCTATCACTCAATCGTAATTGCGGTGTATCGGCAATAATTTACAACATTTAAATCGGGCAAACCGACTAGGGGTCTCTCCATGAGCTGAAGGTTTACGTTAGATTTTTCGTTTGCTTTCTAGAAAATCGATTATATGCCCGCAGTCGATCGATCCCTCTCCTTCTCCGCCTCATCCCGATCGATTGTCCCAAGTATCGAATCGCTGTCGTGAGCACGGTGTTCTCGTCACCTGTTCGACAGTTTCCAACTTCGATTTCATCGATCAAATGCACTTCGAGAGCTTCGAGATCTTGCACCACAGAGCAAAATTCCTGCTGCTGTTTGCTGGGGTCCAAACGACGTCGTTCGGTACGGCGCATGCGCCGCTGCAGCTCGACTGCCTCGGCACATCGTCTTGATGCAATTAGCATGTTGCATAATGGGCACTGGGCACTTTTTCGAGCGCGCTCGCCTAGTCGCCATAAGTGCACCACCAAAGGAGGCCCTCATGGACCCCTCGTCCCTGTGTTAAGACCGTGCCAGACGCTAGACCCCAAGCTGGATTTCCTATCTGGCCGCCTCGCACCCATAAAACCTCTTCAAAATGTTTATGATTTCGTGAGTTATGGGAAAGAAATGGTCACGCAAAGGTGCGGCTCCTCGATGGTGATTTTGACTATTATGAATCACATCCGTGCAAAATTCTAAAATGTTCGCACAGATTTTGAATTCAGAATACTGCGAGACGATGAAAAATAATATTAGTAATACCCGGACAGGTAGACAACGAAATGAAAAGTGACAATCACGTCTGGTGCAGATGATGAACGCGCGATGCAGTTGCATTTTGCACAATTTACGAGGAATTAGATCACGTTCCAAGCGAGAAACCCCTGAAACCCCTGGTGCGCTGCCGCCGTAACGATCTGCAAGATCGTGGCTTAAATTAAAACCGCGCCGTGAGAACCACGAGGAAGTCGGGGCGTATAGCGAACAATCCCAATTAACGGCAATTAACGCCAACTTCCTGTATTTCAATTTTGACTATCCAATTATGCGTTCTTTGTTGCATTACTTTATCTTACAACTATTAGAGGATCGCCACTGAATGGCTAATTCACCTAACACCAAATAGCCCAAATGAATATTAAAATTTCAGCCAAACGTGGCACGAGGCGGTGAAAGTGTTATGCAAGCGATCATATTTTTTTCGCACTTTTATAGCCGTGCCGTCGCGGACACATCTCAGCATAATCATAACTGCCGTTCAGCCGGTCGGCGGTCATTGTAATTGCGTGCCCAACAATGCAAATCGGAAATATGCTCCCAAGATATTTCCGGGCAATTTACCACCTTGTGCAGGTTGCCCTCTGAATTGCTCAACCTGGAGATTGTCTTAGAGGTATGGCGGAAAGATTTCTAGCGAGTCAGGTGCGTGCTAGGGAAGTTGAAGATTCGACTGCCCCGTCACAACGGGAAAAAGCGGACCAAGTCAATCATCTTAAGATCGCTTTTTAAGCGTTATCTGTTTAACTATTCATGGAAATTAACACAGTTTAATATTCAGTTTTACGCCTATTCGATTTTATCACGGGTTTCGAAAACTTTATTTTACAATCCGAATGTCGTAATCTAAAATTGTTTGCGATCGATCCGAATAAACATAAACAGAAGTGACTTTCATTTGACTCGTGTAATCAGGATAGTAAATTGTATCGCATTTAAACCTTAAAACTAAGTTCTTATTTTTATTTTTTATTACCTAACAATATGGCCACCTAAATAATTTCTACATGTTGATGACCTCAACATTTTTAGAATGATGAGACTGTAATAGCCTCTACCGCAATTTAAGTTATTATATATGCTTTAAAATGATAATATATTTTAAAAGATATCCTAACCCGTATAAATATCTAACTAAATCAGTGGTTTTGTCAAAGGTTTAGCAGAAATTTTACGTAGCGAGGGTTTTATTCATCACTTTTGTTAGAAGTGTCTTGGAATACTATTAATGTGTTTGGTCAACACCAAACTAAACTATTATAGACAAAATTGAATTTATTCGCAGTCTATTTAAAAATTTAAGGAATTTGATGTTTATTGTCTTAAAGTCTTTCCATCCGCCAACTGTCTTCACTTATTGAGAGGAGACTACATCTTAACAAGTGCATTTTACATATGTATGTATATACATAATAGGACTGTTTGTTAACCCAAAAGTTTTTACCCATGAGTAAAAAGTGGTAAACATTTTTACCCGAAACCGTTTGTTAACTCCAAGAGGAGTAAAAATGAGCACTACCCCTTTTACTAGATTTTATCAAATTTTACCCACACCGTAGAGCTCGGGTAAATTTGGTAAAATCACCGATTATTTGTCAATCTCAGCTGTTTCGTGTTATTGTGTTGTGACAATTTACGTACACGAGCAAGCCTTTCAGAGTTTACCCAGGTTTTACCAAAGATCGTTTGGTAACTTTCCATGTTTATCTCCACTACCATATGAAAGATTTTACTAGATTTTTACCCACGAAAATTTTACCCAAAAGTTACCATACAGACCTAATAATAGAATCCTTTAAAATTATAGCGTTTGAATGAAATTTGTGCATTTCCGAAGTTAGGAGTAGAAATAAAAATGTTTTTAGATTGCCCACAGTCAGTTTCGTCTTTTCAACTAGACCTACTATGTACTATTGCTAAGATGACTAAAATAAGCTAATACTAATTCCTTGTGTACATATGTACACATATACGTATATTATCTTATAGAACATTACTTTTGTCGTTTTCGTAATGTGAATACAGCTATTTTTACCTTTAAGTCAAAAAACCTTTCATTAGTTATTTTTATAAAAATCGCGTAAAATTGAGCAATAACCGATTTTTCTTCCGAGTCATGCACCGAAATACCTAACTTCATTAAAACTATAGAAAAACATAAGCAGCACAGTTCTTCTGTCGTTAGTCAAGAAAAACTACAACATAAACAAAAAGAGTTCTAAGAATTGTTTAAGTCAAGGACATTTAAATGTGATATGAATAGTTTTAACTGAATGAAGAAATAAGTTTGAAAACTTAAGAATTTTAGAATACAAATATACCGAGCTTCCGCTGCTGTAAAGAAAATCGGTAGGTACAAAAGATTACAATTCCTATTCAAATCTCGAAGATTTATTAAAGTTGTATTCTCAACTAAACATCAAATAAATAAAATGGTTGATTATCATACCTGAGCAATAAAAGAAAAAAAAATATTTCCAAAGTATGAATCGAAATTTTGTGGTTGAGGTTAACTTCCACAACTTATCAATTTCCAAATAAATATGCTGAACAAGTTCACAATATTATATGTATAATAACATACATATAGTACACATTGTATATAGTCGTGTTTTCAAACCCTCACCATTTAAGGTTACATTAACTACCATTTAATTGGTTCTTTCAATCGAATCCCTCAGTATTCCGAAGCATCCCAATCTTGAACTTATCAAAATCAATACGCGTCACGGTCACTTCCATAAGGAATCCGTCCGGCGCCGTCGCTCGACCGAAGTACGTGCCAAAATCGCCAATTTCATTACACCTGTACCCACGATCTTGCGTAATCCGTGCCCAGCACAATAAATTAATCAAACTAAGGTCGAAAACCATCGAACCCTACGCACTGACCACTGGCTATTTTCGTTCGAACTGCACCGTAAGGTCGTCTACTTCGTTTGCGGCTGCCGCTGTAGTGGCCAACTGCCTTTTTACCGCAGTAACTGTCGTCGCCGCCAATCCCCCACCCCCCTCCCCGCTGTTTAATTAATGTATTCGCGGGGCGCTGATTATTCAAATTCTCCCAGAGCTGCGCGTACGCGCTGAATTTTGATGTGAAACGCGGCAAAACATGAGCTCTTTTTCATGTACCGGTTTTTAATTGATACCTCGTGCCTTCGTTTCTCTACGCCCGGCAGTCTGCCTTCTAGAAAAAGACCCTGTTTTTAATCGAAAAACAATGCCCATGAGCCCCTGCGAGACCCCAACCTACCACAAAAGCTATAACACTTTTCTCTAAATTATATCCAATATTTTCGAGAATTAAAATAATGAAGGGTCGAAAGAACTAAAACCGAAATTTAAGGGAAATTTTACTATTATATTATAATATTTATATAATATGTATATAACGGTATTTAGTAAAAGTTTGGACCTGTATATTATATGAGTGAGCCTTTATTTTTTAAACGTTTTCTATATTATCATTATGACAAAATTCAGTACAAATGCGAATTCATTTTCCGAGTTGAAATTATTTCGATGAAAAATGATTATATACATTTAAGGTATTATATAAATTTTACATTTAATGTTATTACAGAAATTTTTCAGATGTTTGTATTTTTATGTTTGACATTAACCCTTATTTGATGTTTATTGCAAATTGTAGTCCTAAATCTTACTAAAAGATATATTTAAAAGTTCTATTTAATCTATAAAAATGAGCTAACTAATATTTTTCTTTTTTTACAAACCTTTACAAATAACTTATTTATATATATACCTATATTATAGTTAAATTGTTTTACGCGAAATGACTTTGAAAATAATTCGAATAAATTGACTTAAAGTTGTAGTACCTACTCAACTACTCGTAGTGTCTTGGGCTGGATTTAAGAAAAGTAATTTTGAATATTGATGAAAGAGTGAATATTTAAATAAGTTTAAATTGCGGAACATTCCAGTATTAAGAGTTTGGATTCAAGTAAGCGAGGGGGAGGCTAGTTGTAACAAGGCAAATAGTAACAAGCATTTTCTGCATAAATAATAAAAGAATATTCTTTTGTTTTTTAACCTAATCTCCTATTTAATACCCATTCCATCATATGAGCGCGATCAGTATCCCGCTGGATGGCACAGGAGGCGGTATTGTGCAGGCTCTCTAATAAGACCAGGTAATGGACTTGTTTTTGTTGATACAAAATTTGTTATTGTTGATTGCAAATTGTTTAGCAGCTGTTGATTTATTCAAATACATTTAGCAGTTGTTTACTTCGATTGTGTTAACTGTAATTTTACTCCAAACACGGGATATATTTTTTTATAGGAATTATTTCAAAAAACCTTGCAGTGGGGTATATTTTATATTAATTTTAATTTTGTACCTTAACTCGTTGCTGGGTCTTGGGGGAGGGATGGACGGACAATAACGTGATCCTGTTAACGACTAAATTTACATAATTTAAAAAAGGAAACTATGAATAATTTATTAAGATTGTATGTACTTCTATTTTCTGTTTATGTGCTTCTAGAGATAAAAAACTTATTGTATAGTGAACAAAAATGACTTTTCCCAATTTGTTGGGACCTGGGATAATTATGATTGTGGTGCCTGTTTTCAGCATCCACTGCGGGCAGGAGACTTACCTCAAAAATCTCGATCGAAGAACGCGTGCGCCCGATGCATGATCGCGGTGGATAACCGAAAGGGAAAGTCGCGGAGGCAACCACCCGTTGAGGCGAGCCACCTGCTTTCATTGAGGAGCACCTTTCCGGTGGAGCTGAACTGGGGGCGCTCCACTCCGCCTCCAAGCAAAATCCTCAATTAATTCGCGGGTTTTCTGGCTGCTTCCGCCGACTGGCGGCTGGCCCCCGCAATTAATCATGACCGCACACAGGTCGAGGAGAACCCCTGAAGCAGAAGAAGATCCGCTAGACGCTGACCTCAGGGTGTTCGTCGCGGATGAACCAGGGCCCTGTAGTCATGCAGCATCCAATGTCGGATCGTCTGGTCCATTTCGTCTGCGTTTCACCAGGTGAGAACGACGCACGGTCGCCAGGTGATTGATGGAGATTTCTTCGATTTGCAAAGTTCAATGCCTGGGGCCAGTCGGCACCTCTGTTTGTCTGCGATCGAGTGTCGCGATCAAAACTCGCACGATCGTGGCACGCATCGTGCGAAGTCGCAACTCTCACCGGCGAATTTTCTTTAAAATGAAAAGTAGTTTGGTGCGTGTGTTCATCTCGCGGCTGCGATCTTGCCTGCACCACGCAGCCTCCGCTTCTTCAGCTCATTGGAAATAGCGCACTTTTTTATCCGTCACCGCCATGCCTAATTGCTGCGTTTAATCGCGAGTTGAGCCCGCTCGGTCGGCGCGCCGACCGAATCAGCACCGAGTGTGGCCTACTTGAGCAGGTGAAAATTAATACGTTCAATGACGAGCCGGTTCTTTTTTTGCGCTCGATGGATCTCCCCGGCTGGATCTGGCCGCGCTGGATCCCTGTTTTCGGTTTTAAATTCGCGCTCGAAAGTGGATTTTGCACCTCACGCAGCGCACTCGGCGGAGTCTAAACCGAAAGGGAAGTCGTTTGTGCGTTTATCGGGGCCAGTTATTCGAATTGAAACTCCGAAGGTTTCTAGTTCATAGCACCCAAAAAATTAGGTCTGGAGCTTTCAGGTGGAAACGAACTAATCAAACTTGTTTTCAAACAAAATGTACGCACTCTTGAACTTCTGTTTTCGTTATCCTTTCAAAATTAATTTTAAAAACAAATTGAAGTAAGAAGAAGCATGGAAATTCGTCATTTCATAAAAGATTCTTTTTTGTCATTCTAACCAGTTTCATAGTCATGACGCATTTTCAAGAGTTCATATTTCAAGTTGCCAAGTAAAACAATTTTTTTATAATATCAAATTTGCTAGATTTATAGATTCATAATCAATAACTTATCAATAAATCATTCAATTTAAATCCGGTTACTTAAAATTTTTTCAGAATCTATATATGTATACATAAAATCTTTTCCGTCTTAA
Source organism: Tolmerus cingulatus (assembly GCA_959613345.1). Lineage (NCBI taxonomy): Eukaryota > Metazoa > Arthropoda > Insecta > Diptera > Asilidae > Tolmerus > Tolmerus cingulatus. Next base: position 19,321,851 of record OY390709.1, on the reverse strand, counting down.
TCGGATTAATGGATCTTTTTAACTAAACCAAAAATTGTATCCAAAAATAAACAGTTGTTAACTACTAAATAAATTTTTACCTAAAACGTCGCCTAGTAACAAAATTACTGAATTCAATCTATCACCGGGTAAAAAGGTAAAATTGATAACTTAGTGAAAACAATCCTACTACAAGGAGAAAATTAAGACGGAATTCACAGTGCAAATGTCTGTAGCTGTGTTAAAAATGAATTGAACGAAGGACTGAAATATTAATTACTTTTGATGATTTTTAGTAAAAATTGTAAAGGACGACTGAAAAAATACTGACATTTTTTAATTTATGAACTTGGTTCGCTAATAGCACTTTGGAAACTTACAGATATTAGGAGTGTTCTAAGTTTTTTTTCCTTTTGGTTCAGAACAAGCAGACTGAGCAGAAATTAAATAAAGTTGAGCGCAAGATATATTTCAATCCGTTTTTGGCTTGATTTTAGTCCGCAGTCGAATTTTAGTTCATTTTCTGTATATGTATATTTAGTTCGTATTCAGTCCCTTTTTCCTTTTCTATTTGCAGTTTTATTTTGTCAACTGGAAATGACCATAATATTTCCCAGTAGTTATTATTTTATTTGTGCGAATTACATTTAATCGAATTTTGATTTAAAGGATTTAAAAGTATCAAAACCCCATTTTTTTAAAAATGTTATATGTGTTCTAAAAACTATTGGTAAATATTTATCATTTTTTATGGAATACCATAACTGATATAAAATAATATAGCAAAAAATGGCAATAGAAGATTTTATACTTATTTTTAATTTTTACTATTTTTTGTTTTAATTTAAACAAAGTGTTAATATGTACGAGTATCTAACCTACTTCAATGCGAACCAAATATTTTGTTTGATCGGAAACTTTTTAATCTCTTATTTAAGATACATATGAGTAAAAACAAAGTAGTAAAACCAGTCTTACAATTTTTCGGCTGCTTATTGTATTTCGTTAAAGAATTTTTGAGAAATGTTTTTGTTAATATTTTGCGATTTATATTATAAACTACAGTTATAAGGGTATCAATATGATATAAATTAAATTTATTTGAAATTTGTAATATCTATATATTAAGTCCGGTTAAATGTAAGTTAAAATAATCAATGCCCGACATAATTAACACACCATTTTGGTATCTTTCTTTATACTTTTGGACATTATTGAATGTTAATTATGAATAATTGTTAATTTTCCTAAAAATAGGTTTTTGTAACTTTATTCCAAAAAGTTCTTTCAGGGATAATGCATACATATGTATGTATGTATGTATGTACATTAGTCGTTTTGTATAAAATATTGATAGCAATAGTTAGAAAGCCGTAAATCCTACTATTGTAGAGCAAAATACAAAAAAAAAACTCGGTGGTGCGTTAATTATGTCGGGAAGAATATTATAATTACACGAAATTAGTGAAATTTTGCTGTATCATATAAGATATCAGACCAAAACTTAATGATAATTACTTTGATGGGAAATGGTACGAAAACCTTTCTGTGACTTTCTAACCCTTTTCTCGTACAACCATTAATTAATGAGGTCTACTTCCTGTTCCATTTCGACTCTCGCGAAAATCCTTCTGCCCATGTCGGCTCATGGCTCACGACATGAATTTTCACGTTGCAAGCGGCATGCACCCCATGCATTATAAATTCTCGCACGCTGCACAAGGCCACCTCGCGGCGGGAGGCGTTGTTCTTGCAGTGGCCGCCACCGTTCTTATCCCCCGGCGGCCGTATGCAAATGAGGTGAAAGAGGCGGCCATTAATCAGCGCGACGGCCAAAGAATGCGCAGTTGCATAAGCCGCGCATATCTCACACCGGGGGCTGAAATTCTTACATAACTGAATTTTTACAGGCAAACATATAGTCAAAAATGTCAGAAGCTCTTAAGAACTGGGATTCGCGCTTAAAACTAGTCGCGATCGCCCCGTTACTTTTACTAACCAGATTTTCTCGTCGCGTCGTCGTTGTCGCGACGCGGCAAAAGTTGTTGTTATCATCTTCCGAGCATCATCGCATAGTCGCATAACTCGTTTGGTGTGTGTCATCGCATAAAATTACGCGAAAAAAGAAAAAGTCGTAGAGAAAGGGCGAAAATTAATGTACCAGTGAATTACCGCCAATTAAACGGCTCCAGGTGAGTTGTTGTTGGCGCGAGAGCGGTTCGAATCACCTGGCGTCGAATAGTAGTAGAAAGACGATTGGGTTTTTATGGTAATCCCGATAAGTGATAAACACCTGAAGTGTGCCGTAGCACCTGAGTTGACTTGTCAGAAATGTTCGTGGCTAAGTAGAGGTCGCCAAAATCGTATAGGAAAAATTCACGTTAGCCTTGAATTAATAACTTCGACATAAAGACGAACCGCTTTGCAAAGTCGCATCGGTATCCACAACATTGGCTCCTGTCCGGAAAAGGAGAAGACTATAGAAAATCTGTTGAGGAGTCAAAACCGGTTGATTTCTCACTGTTTTCGGCCCCAGATACCCCGGAAAATGCCGCACTGGCAGAGGAGGACGATAAATAGGTGGTTACCTGGACATTTTCTTTAATTACTCCGCATAACCGCTGAAGGAATCCCATGACTGTTATGTTTTGTGCAAAGGACAGGCTCTCTTTGTACGCCTCTGCAACAAGTCGGGAGCACCGCGACCACGTTGTCACCCTGCTCATGCACGAGACGGATCCGAACTCCTCTCCAGCAGATCGAACTCGCCATCCGCGCTGGACTGTCCGACGTCCTCGTCGAGGCAGCGTCGAAGCTGTGTTTGGATGGACAAACTGCTTTCAAATTTCCTAATTAATTAGCGCCGAAGTTGGCTCCAGGTGGCCATACTGTCAGTGTTCTGAGGTAATTTGTTTCGGCGCTCTTCTGTACAGCCAAAATGTTTTCTCAGTTAATTAATGCGTTCCATTTCCGAGGAGATCTTTTAACTTCTCGAACGGAGCCGTGATTTCTTTATTTGCGGCCGTACGGTAATCCACTGGCCAGTTGCACTACTTTAAAGGTCCATGTTGACTAAACCAATTAGCCGAGCTTTACATACCTTTAAAAGCCGGATGACGACGGTTTGGAGCGAAGAACTGAACTGGTTCTTTAATACCTGGCCAATGTCTAGCCAAAAACGGGCTGCTTAATGTTTGGTTGCCAACCATGTCTAACAATGGCAAGCAAACTTTGGTATCATGGAATATTATTGATTCAGAGGTTAAGGCGGAAAAAATCCCATCATTGGAACCAACGGATTTCAATTAGATATTGGGCCCATCTATTTATTTGTTTATTCAGTCTACGGACTTAAGGGGGTGTTCTGGTCTAAGAAAGCCAAATTTGAAGGTTTTTTGGAATTGAGTTTAAAAACAACGAAACATAGTTTTGAGATAGAATTTCTGGCCAAGCTTTATTTATAAGATAACGAATGAAAATAAAAAATATTTAAACTAAAAAGGCCGTCAATTTTGGAAATTACAGGGTGGTGAAGCCTTGAAACAAAACCATACGTCCTGGTTGACACGATTTAGTCTCCTAATGATCGAAAAAAACAACAGAAATGGATTCTTAATCAGTAAAAGTATCGTTATCGTGTATGCTTCGACGTAAAAAAACAAATTTTTTTCGCAAAATGGCAACTGATGGAAAAAAATTTTCAGTTTTTTCATTATTTTTTTCCGGATATTAATTTTTTTAAAATAGTAAAACTTTTTTTGTTTAACGATTATGGTACCGACGATAACGAGTTAGGTATATCAAGAAGGTTTGTACCGAATGTCCTTTGAACAGCATATTCTTAACAGTATACACTATAAGCAAATATAAAAAAAGTTAATTTTTTTAAATTTCTAGACCACAATACTCCCATAAGTACAATCTTGAAGACTATAGAATCATTAACACGTTCTACCCGGTGTGGACCACCGGTGATCTACGGACATTGTTTTCATCTGGGGGCGTGGGTCACCGATGGTTCACAAATGTTTATAATTTTATTTCAAAAACCATACTTTGAATTAGATATCTGGGAGGGGACAAGGTGATAAAATATGTACATTGGAAAATAAAAAAAATTTATTTATCGTAATTATTCTCAATATAAATAAAATTTATTTTTCGTAGTTGTTTTTAAAATAACAAAAAATATAAACAAGCGCTGTCAGATGAACGAGCAACTTATCATCTTGGGCACGCCGATCATAGAGACATCGAAAAAATGCGTCGGGTAGAACATGTTAAACATGAAGCAATAACCATAAATTGATTTAGGGTTTTAGAAACCTTTCAATTTTAAAGTTATACCTATCCATTGTGAATTCAACATAATCATTGAATGAATTAAACAAGAACAGCAGATCTTACTGAAAAAACGAAAAAGGTCTTTATCCTAGCGAATAAGAAAAACAATTCAGAATATTATTAACAAACACAATAAACAATTTGGGATCGCAATGCTTACCTTGAAGGTACTTACATTCGATCTAAACAACGAAAATCATTATCGATTAATACGCATATATTATTTTCTATTCTAAAAATATAATAAATAATCTACATAAATTAGAAAAGACGAATTAATACTATTTTTATAATCTCTGAAGGCAGACAGAAGTTTTTGAAAAAAGGAATAATTACTGTAATTATAATGACTGGCAAGTATCTATACTCGTATGTGTACCTTCTTTTACAAACGACTCGACATCCTACTGTTTCTAGAAAACTAAGATGGGATGCTTTAAACATTTAAATTCAGTTTGTAAAATGCGCTATAAAATTTAAAAAGGATGTTTTAATTCTATGAGACTGCGCTGTTTGTTGTAGACAAAAGAAGTAAATAAGTTAAATGACCAATAAAATTTTACAAATCCTCCTCATTTCCTTGGGTTTCTGTAAGAAGGCAATTACGTAAAAGTTTTCCCGCTATTCAAACAACGGCTAACATCAAATATAATTCTCTGCAGGAGAATAAGAGTCAGCCAAGGTCAAAAACCAATAAACTCGTTACGTAATTTAAATTTTGATCCAATTAGTGCGAAAATGTGGTCTCTAAAAAGCACCTCCATTAGCTGAGCGGTACGGCGCAATAAAGGCTGGACTTGTACAAAGTGCCTCGGCATCGTAGCAAACTTATGCACGTACACCAGACAAGAAAGTAATAAACAATTTCCATATTTCCTGAACGAAGGTGAAAATAATCCAAGCCGGCGCTTAATAGACATATCCTCGAGAGCTCCAATGCAAACGAGTGCAGCAGAGGCACAGTGCAAGTTGCAGAAACAACAAAAACAGGGCAAGGAGTAGAACATGAAAAAGATAAAACAATATTGCGGAAGTTTACGAACCCTGGGAGATGCTGAGATAATCAGATACTGTCATTTTGCGACTTTAATTGATCACGTTCGTTCCTTTTTTATGTCCGATGCCCATTCTTTTCGCGGACAGTTTCAGGCCTCGATCTCTCAAGGAAATGGGCACGATGGTTGCCGGTGCCGAGGCTCCCAAAGGGGCTCCCTTTTCTGGCGGCTAAGGGCCGAGTGCGCACGTCTGCCGCGGACGCGTTTTGTGGCTATGATCGCGATCATCACATGTGATCTCCAGCGATCGGAATTCGTGGTATTTTGATCTGGCAGGCACACGAAGGGGCCCTCGATGGACAACAACACGACCATAATTCTAATGAATAAGGAAATGAATTTACGAGCAGCCTGGCCAGATTGCTTGTGAATTGCGCGGCTACGATCAAGAGCCCCTTTCCATCCGCGGGGCGGAGCGGACCGGAAAGCGGTTCCGGAGACTGCTAGGGCTGCCCACCAATCGGCGGGGCACTTTCTCATGTCCATTAGCCCAAGCGCATTTCGAATTTCGCGCAATCTTCCTTCCAAACATGTCGCCAAAAGAAAAGATACATAACCTTACCTCGACGATCGGAACGATCGCGGGACATAAGAAAACTTGTCGCGTGGAGCTGGAAGTCGTTAGCGCCTCCAATAATCACCTTCGCAGCCACTTGGAGCGGCCGCAGCCGAGGCGGCGATAGTTTCCTACATCCCATGAAATGAATTTCACTGCCATTCATCTGTGTGTTATTGATTTTCACCTGGTGGTATAATATAAAAAAATAACGAGAGTTTAAAACAAAAACTAAAAAACGGCCGCTAACACGATCACACCGACCTGAAGCCGCGCACCGCATCGGTTGCAAAATTCAGCCGTCGCCGATTGGTGCAGTGCGCGCGCGCGACGGCTAGTGAGCCGACGCGCGGCGGCGTGCAAAAAAAACGACTTAAGCTACGAACTTGATTTTGAATGTTACGGTCTCCCAGGTGTTTTATTGTCTGGCGGAGCGTGAGAGCCTGGGAAAAAATGTTTATTTAAAAGAAATTGCACGTTACCTCAGCAGAAGACGACTGCACCGTGGAAGATGCAGTCATTAATTAGCTTTCTTTTAATTAATTGCGCCACTGTAGCTCTGGGAACAGAGTTCTTACGAGTTGGAAATATACGTGTCACTCACATTTTACGGTGTGTCACATGAAGTTTTCATGGTTTACCAGCTTGTTCTAATTATATATGTTTTCCACAATATCACGTCCGATGCTCACACATCAACTTCATAATTTAAAACGCAAACAAATCGAAGCAGATGGGAAAAGTAAGGCAAACATTTTTTTTTCGCTAAATCAGCTGTTAGGAACTATAAACTATAAAATAACAGAAAATATATGTACTCTGTCTTCTGCCATATCGCGAGTTATAAATAAATAATCCTGTGTGTTCTTGATGATTACACTTACGCTACAATATTAAAAATATATATATTAAAGACGAGAGCTGTAACCTTGCAAAATGATTTTATAATTTAGAAAACTTTTTCGGATGTCCTTACCTCGACAATATATTGAACTTCGTGTAACCTTCAATTATTTTTATTTGTAAATTACTTCACCAATTTGTCAGTAAGCCTGTCGGGTGTTCAAAGAATAAAGAATGTTATGAATGTATCCTTCAGATTATAATTGAGTAAAATATTAAATTTACACACTTTTGTGAAGGCAAGAATTCATGACAATTCTGTAAGCTGCACATGCAACTGTATGAGTCTTCATCAAATTTAATTCTATTACTAATCATATAGAGCCTGTGAAACAAAAATTTATAAAAATTACTCAACTCTACTCCCACTTTTTGATATTTACCATAAATCAATATTTTTGAGGAACCAGTCTGAATGAAATGTTTTTCAGACATTTTGTAACAGATGAAAATCGATTTGTATTCCTTATGTGAATGAAAGCAAACATATATAATATAAAGCAAAATTTTGTAATTATTTGAATCAATAGTGAAGGCCCAAATTTTATTCGAGGAACATTAGATTTATGATATCATGTTATGTTGTGCTAGTTTTCCTGGGCTATAGTTACTACATATTTGACTGAAGTAATAACTATAATGAGTAAAATATGACCATTGTAACAAATATCTGTATTTTAATTTATTAAGCACTAAGCCTACTGCCATTTTCTAAACAGATAGTTATTTCTAAGCTTTGGTAGTCAAATGACCGCTTTTGAAATAAACGTTATATTATTTTTCAGCTGATTATATGGTAGATAAAACAGATTTTACACCAAAAGATCGTTGTATCCTAATTAATTAATTTATAATTTTAGATTGTAAGTATACCTAAATATCGCAAGTACTTGTAATACCGTGAACGTACAGTGGTAGAATTTTGTAATTTTGCCTCATGGATTATCATATCACAACGGCACTCTGTATTCGGTATAAAACAAACTATACATAAGCACACAGCATGCTCCTAAAACTCAATCGGATGAGAAATTTCATTGCAACATTCATTAAATTTTAAGTGGCCAAAAAATACGACATACGATTATCAGAATTAAAACCAGAAACGAAGAAGAGGGATAGATGTTGAAAAATGAAGTAGCTATACAATGCGAAAAAAAGTTGTGTATTAAATTCAGAAAAAACAAAATGCTGAAATTTATCAATTATGAATAAAATCTAGAAAGCGATAATTTGACCGCCTTGTTAGAATTAGTGTTAAACCAACCATTTATACTTGATAGCGTTTTTATATACTTCTAGAACGTTTTTGAGTATCTGAAGAACATTTGTGCAAAATTTATTTAAAAAACTAAAAACTATTATATTATAATTTGAATCATGCAGATTTTGAATAAAAGCTCGTGAAATCCCACAGAGGAGAGGGAGGCGGACAAAAATTTTAAAAATATTTAAAACAATTTTATGGGCTTCTACGAGAGTTGCATTTCAAATTTAAAAGTTGCCCTCCGGTACAACAACAAGGCCGACGTCCCACTTGGAGACATTTAGTTTTGCCAGGACATTTTCTTCTTTTTTTTGTATGAGTTTTTTTTTATTTGTAAGATTAAATTAAAGCAAACGTTGCTCAGGACCATGATAGAACTGATTGGCATGCACTTGCTGAGACTCTAGCAAAACACCCTGTTTACATATGTACCTACATCAGTGAAATTGATAAATGTCTAAGACGTGTCAACCAATAGAATTGTCCGTTTTATTGAACGTTTTTTAAAACTCGGAAATGTTAGAATAGAATGTTCCAAATACAATGTATACAAAAAACCGTCCATATCTTGAAAGCCGGTTAAAAATAATAATATAAGAAATTTTAAATTGCTGCACAGTGTCCCACATCTCACGCGACAGGAAATAAGTAGGTCTGCCGGCGATGACGAGTTTGATTGCAAGATATCGATTCTCGGTTGGGTGGCCGACTGTCGAAAATTACTCAATCTTGACAGTGCCACCCAACGATGCGACGCATGTCAGAGCAGTGGCTTCTTCCTCGTCACGTTTCCGGCGTGACAACACATTTCTCTTTGATTGCTACGTGAAAAGATTCGTATCTTATCTTACCTCCCCCTCAACAATGTCTTACTTTTTTTAAAAGTCAGCAGAAACTTTTCGTCGTGCTCACTCATTTCCAGAAGTAATAGTTTGTCACGGGCAGTTGTCCCCGCCGGCGGGTCGCGTCGGCCGCCGCGGTGTGTGCGTCGGAAGTCACGGCCCGGAGGAGCGCAGCAGTCGCAAAACGAGGGTATCCCAATTTCACAGGAGTAAAATTGCTGTCGCGGCGGCGGCCCAGCCGTAAAAACAGTAGCCGCCGCGACGGTAAGCCGATACTCCAGAAACCAACGAAGCTACGGCCATTTTTGCATTTTAACATTTTTACACTTTTCGCGGCTGCGATCCACTTGTGCGCTGCAGAGCGTTAAATAGGAACATGACCCCCATGCGGCCGCCGTGACAAACGCGCTTCTGGGAGATGACACAGTCCGGCCGCAGCGCACCGGACACGCGGGACTCATGCGCAGGCGCGGCTAGGTTTTTGTTTGCCGTCCACTTTGCGGCGGTTATTTCAGGAAAAATTATCAGATATCTTGCCGGATAAACAAAAGACCGCTTTGGTGTCGAATCTTCTCGCTGCGTCCGCTGTGTCCACTGCGGCTGTATTCGGTTTCTCTTTCTCGTGGCCAGTGCGCGTGAAAGTCCCCGAGCGGCCCAACGCAACGCTCAGGTGGATTTTGTTTGTTAGACCTGTTCTCACCTGCATCTTACGCGTCTTCCGCGGATGTTCTGGGTCCAGCCACAGCCTGCCGACAGAATTTTGACTATGGTGATGCAGCGGAATGCGCGGCCCGTTGCTCGGTGACCCGCTGCGATATCATTGCCGCCCAAATTGACCGCACGGGAGCCCTTTTGGGCCGCCGTGGACCTGCCGGGCTTATTGCATTCCACCTGGCAACTGTCAGATGGGTCAAAACTTTAAATCGTGGGAATAGAGAAATGAACCTTTAGAACTGGAAAAGTTCGTTCATTAAGCAAGTCATATTAACCTGTAAGACAAACTTTTCTTGGCTTCCAATTACACATATCGCCGATTTTCGTTTGAAATGCAGGCGAGATCCATATCTCATAAATTGTTTGTGACAATGTTTTAATTTGTTATTTAGTTGTGTTTACACATCGCACGATGATTCTATATATGTATTAGGGGCTGTCTCAAATGGTGCACCGTTGTGAAAGTTTTCACCCATAAGGAGAGTTCAGATATAGGGACCATATCTCTGTCCATTTTTTTCTCATTAAGCGACAAAGACGCCTTCAAAAGGCGGGAAATTAAAAGATTGTATTTGTTTTTAATGGTATCCAACATACTTAACTTTAATTCCTCTTAACGGAGCATAAAATTACAAATACCTAACGTTGGAATGAGAAGTTTCTTATATATCACATTTTTCAAATGCAAAACGTCGAAGTACTTATTTCTGGCGACGCGCTTTGTATTTGTAAATGACTGATGTAAGAATCCAAAAACCATAATTTGGATACTTTTGTACTTCAGCTATAATTCCTACTAAATTTTACTCACAATATTAGGAGACAAACGCAATTAAATCCGAAATAATTTACCGCATTATACCACCTAGATCTTTTGTGGTTGTGTGCCATACATATTTACGCACAAATTAAGCACCAAAGAAATTTTCAATAAGCAACACTAAAAGACAACATAATTATCATAATAAATAAAAAATTCCTGCTGAAAACATATAAATTTTGAGAAATTCAATTGTACCTCAAAGTGGCTTTATTGCTTTTACCAGACTTCAGATTCAAAGCCAAATAATTATTATTTTGTATATAATTACTCCACGGTTTATGTTATTAAAGCTGCAAAATGCTCCAAAAGGGCATTTAACAGTAATTTGAGCCCACAACTGACTGCTCAAAATACGTTAATAGTGTGAGCAAGAAGGGGCACCAATTTTAACCGACTTTAGAAAAAAAGGGTTCTCAAATCGACTATTATGCTTTTTTTTGTGTTAATACATATATGTATTTGTTCGCCTATTTAATGATTCTCTTTTTATTGAATAGGCTATATTTCGAGAGGAGCTCCATTTAAACTTGAAGAAACTATTGCACCTCTAACGTTGGAAAATTAGGGTCTGATTTGTTTTCAACGATCGTTCCTTTCGTTACTAAACAAGCTAAAGTTACTTCTAACCAAAAATTAAAAAATAAAATAATTTTAGTAAAATCATAAATCAAATCTTGTCCTATTATGTACCATAATGTGTAAGTGTAAACTAATTCTAAAAAGTTAAAAATAATATTTTGTATCACTTTAAAGAAAAGAGCATGACAGGACAATACACAAAAATTATTGATAGTTAAATATTTACAATATTCCATTAGTTATTTTTAGAGTTGATTCCAGGGCCAAGGGAAGAGAAACTTAAGGGGCAATCAAGCAGTATATACATATGTATGTTAATATATGTCAGTGCATCTAATGTTTTAAGTGAATTTTTGTACGGGCCCAGTATATGGTTTACATATGACAGTGCCAGTGTGTAAGTAATTAAAAGTTAAGATACACTTTTGTGAAAACCCCTAGCAAATTCTAGAGGGTAACATGACTTGCTTAATAAATGAACTTTTCTAACTCTAAAGGTTCGAGAATTTCTCCATTCCCATGATTTAAAATTTTAAACAAGCTGACAGTGGCCAGGTGGAATGCAGTCAGCCCGGCAGGTCCACGGCGGCCCAAAAGGGCTCCCGTGCGGTCAATTTGGGCGGCAATGATATCGCAGCGGGTCACCGAGCAACGGGCCGCGCATTCCGCTGCATCACCATAGTCAAAATTCTGTCGGCAGGCTGTGGCTGGACCCAGAACATCCGCGGAAGACGCGTAAGATGCAGGTGAGAACAGGTCTAACAAACAAAATCCACCTGAGCGTTGCGTTGGGCCGCTCGGGGACTTTCACGCGCACTGGCCACGAGAAAGAGAAACCGAATACAGCCGCAGTGGACACAGCGGACGCAGCGAGAAGATTCGACACCAAAGCGGTCTTTTGTTTATCCGGCAAGATATCTGATAATTTTTCCTGAAATAACGGCGAACAAAAAGCTAGCCGCGCCTGCGCATGAGTCCCGCGTGTCCGGTGCGCTGCGGCCGGACTGTGTCATCTCTCAGAAGCGCGTTTGTCACGGCGGCCGCATGGGGGTCATGTTCCTATTTAACGCTCTGCAGCGCACAAGTGGATCGCAGCCGCGAAAAGTGTAAAAATGTTAAAATGCAAAAATGGCCGTAGCTTCGTTGGTTTCTGGAGTATCGGCTTACCGTCGCGGCGGCTACTGTTTTTACGGCTGGGCCGCCGCCGCGACAGCAATTTTACTCCTGTGAAATTGGGATACCCTCGTTTTGCGACTGCTGCGCTCCTCCGGGCCGTGACTTCCGACGCACACACCGCGGCGGCCGACGCGACCCGCCGGCGGGGACAACTGCCCGTGACAAACTATTACTTCTGGAAATGAGTGAGCACGACGAAAAGTTTCTGCTGACTTTTAAAAAAAGTAAGACATTGTTGAGGGGGAGGTAAGATAAGATACGAATCTTTTCACGGAGCAATCAAAGAGAAATGTGTTGTCACGCCGGAAACGTGACGAGGAAGAAGCCACTGCTCTGACATGCGTCGCATCGTTGGGTGGCACTGTCAAGATTGAGTAATTTTCGACAGTCGGCCACCCAACCGAGAATCGATATCTTGCAATCAAACTCGTCATCGCCGGCAGACCTACTTATTTCCTGTCGCGTGAGATGTGGGACACTGTGCAGCAATTTAAAATTTCTTATATTATTATTTTTAACCGGCTTTCAAGATATGGACGGTTTTTTGTGTACATTGTATTTGGAACATTCTGCTAACACCAAAGTTGTAATTTAAAGAAAGCAATAGGAGTAATGATTCACGCAACTAGTACTGAATCCGATTGAAATGAAAATGTATGACCCTTTTGCGTACAAAGTCCTAAGTCACATAAGTTATGCATTGCAATTAGCAAGTGGAGGAGCAAGAAATTCTGAGGATATATTACGCTTAATACTGAATGCCTTGTTTTTATATCTTCATTCAAGTTCATAGCTGTGTCAGACAACACGGGTTGCGAGTCAACTGGCGTAGTGTATAAATTTAAACTAACTAGTTCAAAATAATATTTTTTATAATAGTAAAGAAAATAGCAATAATGCAGAATATAAAAAATTATTGCAACTTAAACATAATATCTAATCAATCAGTTTTGGAGTTACAAGGAAAGAAAAGCAAAGAAATAACCTTAAGAAACGTTAGCTGGATTCAACTTCGACATATTCTTGTTTACTTGCTCTATAATTTGCAACAATTCAAATTATATCAACTGTGGTTCAAACAGCATGTAAGGGTTTTTATGGATATTTGGTGAAATATAGACTACCTGCATAAGTTAACATTCTGAAAAAGATTATATTATGGAAAATGTAGGTGTTTTGAAATTGTATATAAAAGAGTTATATTATGTTAGTAACCCTAATTTCCCACTCTTGAACCCTTTGAGGTCAGAATCTACCGGCCAAAGTAAACGCATTCCTCCTGGCCACGCTTAGGTTGTTTTGAATTCCTAATGTTGGGAACCGAAAAATGTTTTGACCTTTAGAAATGGAAAATAGACTCGGCCACTGCAAGCTAGGTATCACAGATCAAGCCGAGTGTGACGGTGGATTATTTGAATAGTCCCCGCGGGGGCGCAGGCTACTCCGTCCAGATTTTGGTGGGTATGGCATTTACCCGCAGACCCACAGAAACGATAACTTGATTTTCGTATGATTAAATAGTTTGCAGCGGCTAAAGGAAATATTCAGCTAGCCGAACTGGTCCTGGTTCTCAGCTTACGCATTCATAAGCATAAAATTGATTGATCGCCGCTGTTTAGAGAAACCTGGTGATTTGAATTTGTCCTCGCCGCACCGCGATCGGCCTGAGTACATTTGCATTCAAATGAGCGTGATAAGCATAAGAAACGCAAAGAGGAGCAATGAAGACAGTGATTTACAGCCTTCTATTGGATTTTAACACCGACTGGATTCGGATTATTTATGGCTCTTTACTTTGGTCAAGCGTTTCGACAGCACCTATCACTCCTATAAATATCGCATTCGAACGGTCGAAGTTTTCGCGGAATTTTTCACTGCCAGAAATAGAGTTCGTTTGCGATGTGCAGTCATATTACCTTCCCTGGGCGCTGTTTGACAACATTTTTGCAGAAACCCCAGCGTTAAAGGTCCAAAATTTAAAATTCTCCTAACAGCGAGTCTCTTTAACGAGTTACTGATCGATCCGTGGGAGCTAAGATGTTTTTTTGTACAAAAAAGATAGTTTAAGGTGACTGATTTTAAAAAGAAAACTTTTTCTCAATTAAACCGGTTTTAGAGACAATCTTCTATCAAACGCTTCTTTATGACCATACCATTATAAACATATTATGTCATTTCTGATGTATGTATACAGTTCCCCAGCTAAAAACAAAAACCAAATAACATTTATTTTTCAAACTGACCTAAACTTACCCTACAAATCACCTTAGCATCTGTTATAAGAAAAGGACTTTAAAATTAGGTTCGAAATAGTAATCTAATAATAAAAATAATAATAATCTTAATAGAAGCTTAATGGAATTGCAAACCGTTCTATTTTTAATGATAATACATATATCAACCAAATAATGGAAATTAATAATTATTTCTTTTTGATGTGAAGATTTGTGATGTTGTTTTAAAATGACAAAGTTTAGCCTTTTGTACTGTAGTAAAGAAGTTATTCATTTTACATTACAAAAAATCAGGCTAAAATAAAATAAAACACTAACGATTATGAAATTTTTAAATAAATTAAATTCAGGCGACTAAAAACAATCACTGTAATTCCTGACAATGGAAATTGAAAGTATACATATTTGTCTATTTTTCCTATTGCAGATAATCTGCCGAAATAGAAAATAATATTGTCAAAAAAAGAAAAATTTAAATATGTATTTGTTTAAAATTTGTAATTTTACCGGCATTGCTGCTTATAGTATAAAAATCAATTTTTTTTTCTTCAAAATTACTATCAAGGAGTGAGACAAAATAAAACTATACGTAGTTCGTATCTGTCCTTATTTGTATTTCAAAATACGAAGAACTGAAACGGGGAAGTCTGCGCGATTTTTTAGTCCAGCAATTTTATGGTAAATTCATTGGTTTTTGAGAACGGGGATCACGAATTTTGCAAAATTCGAATAATTGGAATCGACGTTAAGGATTATTTTAAAGGTTAAAGATTAAAATTTTCAACATTGAAAAAACAATACAAAGGATAATGATTAAGGGGTTTTGGGATCGGAGATCACAAATATCACAATATCTGACTGGGTTGACCTTGACGAGTTATCTAAGGTCAAAGCGTCGTATTTTGGAGAAAGCAAAATGAACAATTTCAAATGAAAGTTATTAAGATGATTTCGGTTTCAGAGATCACGAAAGTTGTAAAATCTGATAGAACCATATTGACCTTTGAATCAACCATAAAATTGCTGTTTGTAATTATTCGGTTCAAACCCCTTTTTCAGCTACTTTGCCTGGACTACTTCGGGAATTCGACTTATGCAATTAAAATAATTTTTTTAGCAAATTTTACTTGAAAGCAATCGAATTATTTTTCATAGGACCTTCTCAAAACAGCTTTCCGACAGTCTCAGAGCGAATCACGTTCATTAGCCTGTCGGATTGGTGGATGTGAAAAATTGCCGGGAATTGCACATGATCGCAACTTCGAAGGAGGCTCGTGAGATATGCCGTCGGACCCCATCCGCCGGCAACGGACGGGGAATAAGCGCGAAAAATTATAACTTCCGTGGCGAGATTAAAAGGCGAGAGAGATGCTAAGGAGCCGCCGTCGCTGTCCGTGCCGTGTCGTGCCGTGCCGCTGTTAAACGGAGGGAAATCGCCGGCAATTTTCTCGTGGCGAATATCGCGCACGCGGCTCAACGGTTATTCCGCGATCACCATCATTGCAATCATCATCAGGCCGTGATTGGAAAATGGTTCCGATTCGAATGGGGCTCCGGGCGTTGATCGTAACCAGGTGCGAAAATCCTTGATCCGATAGCATTTGGATAATGGGCCTAGCGGTGACGGGCATCGCCCATTAGGCGTGCTATTTAGGCGCAATTAAGACGGCACGGTACTCGTGATTAACGCGACTGCGACCCGTGAAGAGAGGACTTAACTGTACCCTCGTGGATGCTGTTGCAACTGAAACCCGCTAATTACGCGAAGCGGTGACAACTTCCGAGAGGATTGAGTTGAATAATTGCACCGGGCGCGGAAAACTATGAAAATTAGCGAGCCCTCTACATTTAAACTAACTGTGTTGCAGCTACGGATGCTAATTAAAAGAACTAAAGAATGCGCGAGATTAATCACAGAATCATAAATTAGCAGAATTCTAGGGTCGTTTAAGAGATTCCGATGCTTTGAGCTTCTCTAACGAGGTTTTGATACGTAGTTTGTCGTAACAAGTTTAACTATAGACAAAGTAATACACTGTCATCCGACCTATACAATAAAATTGCAATTTGCCGAACTACTCCATTTATTCTACGGTGGGAAAATGTTATTTACAATTTTTACCCAAAGAAAACAAATGGCGAATTAGGTCTGAAGAGAATTTTTACCTATCTTTAATTGGCTGTAGATACCAAAGAGATAAAAAGTTGGTTTTTAACAGACTTTAAAAAGAGGAGGTAATAAATATCTCTGTTCGCAGATCACTGTGGAACAGATTTGTATTATTTTATATTGCATAACTTAAATTCTTCAAAGTCCGAGATGTTAAAAATAGGCTGAAAATGCAAGGTATTGAAAACTGGTATATAAAAGTTCTGCGACTTGTATGTTATTTTAAATCTGAGAATTCAAATTTTCTCTTGACCTAATTGCAAAGTAACTACGAAATGATGCAGTTGAAAGGAAACATATAAATTAATTATAATTATAATAATAATTCATTGATAATTAAAATATTGCACAAAATGATAATC
Source organism: Tolmerus cingulatus (assembly GCA_959613345.1). Lineage (NCBI taxonomy): Eukaryota > Metazoa > Arthropoda > Insecta > Diptera > Asilidae > Tolmerus > Tolmerus cingulatus. The sequence continues at coordinate 19,304,847 of OY390709.1, read as the reverse complement.
AAATAGAAAAAAGCTTGTCTTCATTTATCTCCATATTAAATACATATGTATACCTTTTATGTGTCCCTGCCCTCATTTCAAATAATTAAAATTATGTTGAAATGACATTCAAAAATCAATGGGCTCAGGCCTTTAGTAAATTTAAATTATCTTTTCTATTCAAATTAATTAAAATAATTAGGTAGAAAAATGCAATTGATTTATTTTGACAGTATATGCGGAGAAACTATTATAATACTGAGAATTTATGGCCTTATTATGGATATTTTATCCGAAAAGGATTTTTATCCAAGCTCTTATCGATACGAAAGTTATCACGGTGTCCTACATAAAGGAAGGGTGAAACCGTAACTACTTAGGGCGTTACTTAAGTTTCGCATCGAACTTAGCTAAGTGTGAACTAAATCTTGAAACCTGTCACGAGTTATAGATATACTAGTATTTCATGGGGTAAATCGAATGTTAAAATATTTGACGTTTTGGTCTGCTCTAATTCAAAAGATATAGTAAACAATTTAAAATAAGAACTGAAAAAAATAGAAACATTTTTAAAACTTTTCCATAAAATTTTGATTAAATTTTAATGGAATTTAGACATAGAGCTGTAAGGTTTGAGACATAAACAAATATACATACATATGTACTATACAGCACTAATTAACCTAAATACATTATTTTGTTTTAAATTGTAAAAAATATGCCTTAAGGCCATAAATGGAACCGCGTTAAGAGATAGTTTATAATCTAAAGCACTACAAAAAATTATAGAATGGAATTTAATTATTTACAAAAAATTTGATGCGAATTTGCATACGTTCTTGTAAATAGGACTTAACATTTGATATTTTACATTAGGTTTTCATCGTCCTCGCAAATATGTGTATTAGATATATAAATAGGAAATTTAGATTGTGCATTGGTTTTAGTTTACTTCTGTTGTACTTTTACATTCTTACATAAATAAATAAACTTTATTTGATGTATTTCCTTTTCATAAGCAATGTAGGTTAATCAATTTCATTTATTATGAATTTAGCAACAATTATATATAACCTTTGCAAGCTATCCGTACTTTTCACGTGTTAATTTGCAAAATCTTGTAAATTTAGGTTTTGTTGCGGTAACTTGTTTACTGTGTGTACTTAGAAGTTAGGTACTCCAACTTGGACTATATTCCTATGTATGTAATCGGACACCGAAACGTTTTTACTGAAATTCGTATCTTTAAATCCGGGTATTGAAATACTCAAGTAAAATAAAAAATCTATCGCAACAGATTTTGTGGCCCAATAGAATCTTTAAACTTGTTTTTGAGCAACTTCTAACAAATCTAAAAATTTATTCGCTATGAAATGAAGTCTGTACAATTGTTTCTTCTTAATTTCAATAAATACATATGTAAATTCATACAGTTGGTTGCAAAACTAAGGGGACACTTATTAACAATTTGACTCATTAAAATCAAACTATATTTTTTGTTTTAAAACATCGGAATTCTTTAAGACCAATTTGGTTAACGAGTAATAAATTTATGTATGTGATATGCAAGTGTGATAGTTCAGTAACAGTGAATTCGAAAACAAAGTAAATTTTGGATAGTTATTATGAAACATAATAAATGATCCACCTAATACAACATTTGTTTGTATATAATTTGTACATCGTTCCTTGAAGGTTTACTACGCAACAAAGAAACATTTTTTTTTCAACGTATTGTGCACACATTCAGTCAGAATTTGCATTTCGATGAAGAAAATTACGGTCAAATCTTTGATAAAAAATATTTGAATATATCCTAAAATCTGTACGCACTCTACAGATATACAATTTTAAATATGTATATTGCGAAAATCGTGCTTACAATAGTACATTACCATAGTCGGGCCGTAGCCATAGACCCATTCAGGCGGACAGCCTCACTCACCTTATTTTATATTAAGAATGCAGAAGCTATTCGTAATAAAAAATAAAATTCAAATTTACTTTACCCGATCACGAACTGTCAAAAGCGTGAATTTTATAATTAATCTGTCAAACACAGGGTACGACTAGATTTCAGAGTGCTCTTCTTAAAAGAAAATGAAAATATTGCTCAGTTATGCGCCAATTTTGTGAGCCCCCTTTACTACATATCAAATCTGCGTGCGCAAATTGCAATTTATCGCACGGAAAAGCATGCGGTAAGTTGTACTTACTCGGTGTGAGTGATATAAAATATATTATAAATATAGCTTTTTTTTAAATGTATCATTTGGTTACAAGTTTTTTATGAAACAATTTGGACACATCTGGTCCCACCTATGAAACCTTGATTTTAACGATCGATTTCACTTCGTTCGAATGGTGTCGTTAGTTTCTGGCCCTTAATAAAGTGAAGTAAAAGCCAATTTCTCTTTCGGAAACCTCCCGTTCTCCATAATTAGAATTTCCGTCTGATCAGACGCGTTACCACCTGAGACCCTAATCACATTATGCTTCGTTGTAGGTAATAATTGCATCTTCGGCGAAGCGCAAAGTTTTCCAATGGCCGCGGGCCCAAGAAGGCGAGCCCCACGAAGAATGGGAGCAATTGGCACAATTCTAGTAAATCGCTGCCGTTGCAGCCCCAGGGCTCCTCTGGCACCTCCGTCAGAGTCTGGGACCGGAGCACAAAGAGCTGGCCGCGGCCAGCGTCGTCATCGTCGTCGACTTGCGTCTTGAATTTTGCGCGATATTGCTCCGAAGTTATTTTTCTTCATTTGCGGAACGATTTATGATGCAATCTGAGTGGTGAGCCCTACAAATGCGTTTTATGTCATCCGAGCGGAGGCACTCGGAGCAGCGCACGCGGGCAGACGCAGTGATAACATGAAACTGCGCGCTCTATAAATTTCCATCTTACAAACAGATTATGCAATTTTTGCCCATTTTGCGGCGGTGGCGATGCGATCGGTCGGGGTGCGTCTTTGCGGTGCCGGACGCAGCAAAGGTGATACCTGCGCGATACCTGCGCACCATTAAGCGGACGCACCGCGAAGGAAGCGTAAGGTCGGTCCCAGGTGGAACGGGGCATCGGTGGATGTGCGGTGGTACCGGACGCGCTCTCTGCCGCGCGGCTTATAATTAGACGGAATGGACAAATCGCGTAAGGAGTTGTTAATGGACGGACTTGCTGGCCGCTCAGTGCGTGCACCGAACGCGGTCGCAAATCAGATTGAATGATCCCTCTGACCGGTGAATTATTGAGATGTTCCGAACAAATCGTGCGAGCGCTTCTTGATTCACTCGGCAACTATTTCTGCGGCTTGTTGCGTTCGCTCTGCTTTTTTTACCTGTCCACTTAGTCTTCTTGTATGTTTTGTATTTTTCACCTTTTGGCTGATTCCAGCCTACTCCCACGGACATTCCTGCGCGAGCAGCTCGCTCGCTCGATCGCGGATTCCATGTGGATTATTCTGATCGGTTCACGTGTGAACTCGCCGGGAGGGTTCCGAGACTACTTACAAGATGGCCAACTGCGACTCAATGGGCCGGAGCAAATCGTGAGAAAATTGTTAGTGATAGAAATCACCGGGAATAGAAATGTTGGTTAACCGCCATTCGGAGTCAGGTGCTTGATGCCAATTAACTTCGCTCAGACACGGGCCTATTTAGCACCTTCTGGAGCCTGAGGAAGTGCCTTCAGGCCGCATTCTGGGTTACGGGCTCAAAGATGGTTAAACGATACATACTATTCCGATCAGCTTTTTAACATGATCGTGACAATAAAAAGTGAGCAGTTACATGATAAATCGATTAATCCCACTTTAGAAGAACTTTGTATCTTTATATTAAAATACCTTAATTTCGGAAATGAAATAATTTTATTACTTTATATAAAACCAATACACTTCAACAATAATTATTTTAACTTTTATTCTACAAACGGCTTACTTATAAAACAGGTGTTACAATAAGTTTAACTTTTTAAATATTGATGAGCTAAATACAACTTGATTTCGTATCAACAGAATTAGTCTTGGTCTTGGTCTCAATAGCAGGTTTGCGATTTCATACACAAAAATTCTAGATAACTTTTCTACTCGTAGTTAGTACTGCTTATATAAATCAGCAAAACAAAACAAGTACATTCATTAAATTTAGCTACTTAGATAAGCCATTTAAAGGAAGACACTGTGACGATATGAAAAAAGATTGTTTTCTTCCGTAATTTCTATTACCTACTAAATTATTTATTTGGAATTTGAAAAGAAGGTGTGGTATGTTTGATATGTTTGAGGTCACCTCACGGAGAAATGTTTGTTGAAATGTTCAAAGTGATGGATATGAAAAACAATTTTTCTGTCGCTTATATTTCCTGAAATATTTGACTTTAAAATTCTAAAAAGTGATAGTTTTTTGCTGAAATTTGTCCATGGTCTCAAAATTTGTTGATGAACATTATCCAATTACCTTAAATTAGAAATGATTCCACTAGATTTCTGTACAACATTTTACAAAGGAGAAAAATAAGAAAAATTTGGTGTTACTTCGATATTCCAAATTGTAAAAGTTAATTTTCTCGTCAAAAAAAAGACCGACAAATTGTTTACATATTTGTCTCCCCCGAATCCAACTAAATAGTACTTCTACAAAATTTTATCAAAACTCATGTGGAAACGTCAACATCAATCTGTTCCTTCAGAATAACGAAAACTATTCAATATTCTTCAAATACAATTGAACTTAAAAAACTAATTAATAATGTAATGTTTTTCTTAAGTCTTTTTTAAGTAGGAAATTAATACAAAAATATATAAAATTGTATCTTTTTAATAAAACATTCTGTTGAGTTCAATATATGCAATTAAAAACGCTTCTGCAATTCATAAAGTTATGTAGAATGTAGAAAATCGTCATAAGAGGGAACAAACCCATTTTTTTTCAATTTTGTAATATATTTATCTTAACAGATGATTTTGTTCAAATGTAAGACGTGCGTACTAAAAGTAGAAACGTTAGTATTTTCATTTTTCAATGTATATAATATTATTTTGGAAATTATAAAGGATTTAAAGATCCCTTATTTCTTGTTCAAGTCTCACATGCCCCAAATTTTTGTCTTGCAAGTCGAATCTTGGTCTAGGTCTTGCTACTACAAATATGGTCTTCATTTTGCATTTTCTGCAAGACCGAGACCAAGACTAATTGTGGTAATCATTGTGTTGATTATAATGTAGAACTCCTCTTGACGGGAAATCAAATAAATAGTCGAGAAAAAATTATTTATATTTTAATGAATTTCCAACTTCGTCAACTTTAAACACCATATTTTAACAAAAATACCATTATACAAAGATTATGCAATATATTATATTATAATGTATTTTACATTATACATACTAAAACATATTTCAGTTATTGTATAATGTATTTCAGTTAATTTATAAATGATATATTATAATGAAATGAATTACAATTTCATAATATATATTATTTAGAAGAAGTACTATGCGAGGGTATGCATATGATGCTATTTTACTCTTTTAAAAAATTACTTGTTGTTTTAGTCCTAATTTTGTGTAAGTTTTCGAATTCTTCAAAAATGTATGTATTAATCCCTATGTATGTATGTATTATAAAATACCTGTATAAAAACTTCCCATATCACGAAGTTTTGTATAATATATGTACGTATCAGTAGCAAAAATGCCTTATATTGGTAACGATTTTAAAACTTTAATTCAATACAAAAATTTAAATCTGTTTGATGCGTATCAAACTGTGAATGAGTGAAAACTGATTCGAAGATTTTTGGGGTCACTAATTTGAAATATGTTTTTTGAATGTTTACAAACGCAATTTAGATATTAGTAAAAAACCGACTCTTTTATCAATAACATAAGAACTTGTGAAATTATAGACTGAAAAGAAAGAAAAGAAGGACAGGTGAAAATTAAGTTTTTCCAAATAACTGTGGTCAATGATTTTCAATCAAAGAACCTCTAACATCCTGGGAAAGTGCCAGAACCCCCAATCTGGGTGGGAAACGTTTTCCAATAAAATGCGTATAGCGCGAAATAAACCGCGACCGCTGGCAAAGAAAGATGTTGGCAGTGGGTATGTCGAGGGTCCAAACCGGAGCCGGCGGGGGTCAAGTTCCTCAATAACATTTCTCTGCAGATTTCTGGCCAACAAATGGAGTTTTCGCCGCACAAATTCCATTCGCCGCCGAGGCTTGCACGGAGCTTCGGTATCCAATCTTCGCGGTATTTGCATCTGCGGTAAGTGGCAATTACAGGAATTGAGCGTAAATTAATCCATCCACCTTTCGGTTTCGGTGTATCGAAGGAGAAAGTCCCAATCAATCGATGCGGCAGCGGCTGCCGCCAATTGCGCCGACTAACAAGCCACACTCGAAGAAGAAGGCAGCGTTTTGCATGATCTCCGGCGAGAGAAAAATGCCGAGGATTGTTACCTTGAAATCAATCTTCAGTGCGCAGGTGGGCGCGGGAAGCCGCTCCAGCTGGGAGGCTGTGCGAAATAGATTCATTCACCGTGGCCGCCTAAGCCGCGGAAATTCCCCGCGGAAGGGAGCGGAAAACGAGCTAAGGTAAAGAGTCAATTTACATCGCGACGTATGGCACTGCCGTTGAACTGCCCAAGGTACTTATCGAGCAATCGGAAAGTACTTTCGCCGCGAACGCAGTTTTTTTCTCCACCTGCGAATTCTTCTCAGACTTTTCCTCTCCGTTGAAGGGAGGCTGTGAAAGTGAAATTGCGGACTCAAAGAAATCTCGCCGATCCGCAACTTGGGCCGCGATGAGACCGCTTTTGTTTTCTTAATTGAATTCGTGAACTGCTGAAGGGCATACGGCTTGGATTTTAACGCCAAAGACCCCGTCTGGCCTCTGCAGTGCCGGTGCGTCTAAAGGTGGAAAGGCCAGGTAAAAGGGCGAAAGTAAAAGTTTTTATCTTATCGCGCTTGTAAAAATTATTTTTTACCGACTACGACTGTTATGGAAACAAGAGCTCACTGAACGTAATTTTTTATCTGACTAGTTCCGGTTTACATGAAGTTCCTGTTTGAGTTAGGGTTATGCTCACTACTATATACTATGACCTCTTTTGGGTATTTTGTGTTCGGAGAGCACACAATTGACTATCCGAGTTTAAGAATATTTCAGACTATCAAAAATAACGTTTGAATGAATCCAAAATGTTGCGTAATAGATACTACCTACTCTATAATTTGTTGCCTAAAGAAAAATCTTCAAAATCAGTATTTAATTTTCAGAAATCTATATATGTAGATATATGTTTATAAATAACATAAAAATAGTACAACATTCAGATAAAATACATTGGTAGTATTTATAGTATGTCGATAAAACAAATTTATTTTAAGTGGATAATAATTTGGAAACTTTAAGTGATCTCAATCTGATAGATGTCTAAAGAAACCAGGCAATTATCTGTCCCTCCAAAATCAGTCTTGTACATCTAAAATTAGGATCGAAATTTTGGAGTAGGTGAACCTAGTACATACATATATGCTTTATAAATTCTTTTAGAGACCTCATATAGGGCTTTGAAAACCCATTAGACAACCTTAAAGATTTCTAAGAACAACTCTCACGACCCAATCCATCAACAAACAAGCGACAGAGGCCACGAAAAACTTCACAAATCACAATTTCAATTCTTGAAATTTAACTTTGGCCCTCTGTTGTATGGAATTAAAAAAATATTTTCTGAGGAAAGCTTCCTTGTTTTATGACCTTTCAAAATGTATATTGTCCAACAATTCTCTAACAACGAAAAGAGTGCTGTTCTATCGTGCGAAACAAATCGAAAAGAGCTTATAAAATTATCTCTGATTTTAATTAACTATGCTGACCAAAGTGATTCACTTATTGCACATTTTAAAATCTTTAGATAATGTAGGTGACGGCTTGTAGGCTTCAATTCAATAAACCATTTTCTAACTAATCTGATCCGGATCTTATTGTAAAAACAACAGCTGTTATACATATGTGTAAAAGCTTATTGCAACCAAAAAATTAATTTCTGACAATTTTAGACATTTCATTAATGAATTTGTACCAAAAAAAGTATTTTTCAGCTCGTTTCAATTCTATTCAAAGGGATGCCAGAACAGTGTTCTTTATAGTATCAAAAGAAGGAAATAATGGATCTTAACACAATTTTGAAACTCTTTTAAAAATTAATCGAAATCTCATGAAAAGGTATTGTAAGCGAAGCTTGGAACAATAAAATGAAATTAACCAAAAAACCAGTTAAATTCGTAATTTAATGAAAATTATAGATTGAAATTTCAAAATTTGTACATATGTTGGGACCAATTTTAGAAATTCGTTAAAACAGCTACATCAAAAAATTTTAACTCTTATTTTTATGCTATATTTATAAAACTAATCGTCGTTATGTTACTCTTAATTTCAGATACATCACGCCTTCCACACAACATCACCTGTCTCAGGTACCCAGCAGTCACACGTTCGTCTCTGGATCGAACCATCCGAAGTACACGTCCTTCTCGCCGTCGGGGTCTCTGTCGTCCTCGTCGTCGTCCTCGGCGTCGACCACTTCATCGAGTGGATTCTCCCAGAAATTGCGTGAATTGGCGGCATCAGCTGGACTTATGTCGTTAAAGCCACGGCAGCCACTCAAGCCAGTGATAAAGACGCGCGGATCGCCAGGACCCGAGTTCCCCAAGAAGGTCACGTTTAGCGCATTTGCGACAGTACAAGTTGTCTAAACGTCGTCCTTTCAAAAAATTAAACAAACAAATGCACGTCCAGCGTTCACAAATTCTTTTCCTTCGCCCGAAAAGATACCCTGAACGCAACCGAGTCTTTTAAGGGAACCTCCCTTACTCTTGAGAACGGCACCACCTCTACCCCTTGGCTGTGCGCTATAATCAGCTAAGTTTAGGGTTTCTTGTTTTGGATTTTTGGCTTAATTTTAAGGTTTCAGTGGACGATTTGAAATTTTTGTCCGTAATATCCTCGTAGGGAGGAATAAAATTGGGAAAGGGGTGGTGCCCCTGCCCGGAAGGGCTCCAATCTGTTGTACAGTTTCGCTTCAAGCGATTTTAAGATATATTGCGAAGTCGTATCGCTTAGACTTTAGAGTTTAAGGATTAAATTTGAAGTTGATTTCTTGCGAGTAGGCTAGGAACTGCTGTCATATTACAATTGTAGTCCGATGTACATTTTTATACGTCCAATGCCGTTGTGCAATATTAAGACAATTTAAAGTAATAAATAGCGTCAAGTAACACTAAAACAAATTGCGTTTTATTGGGCTGGGCTTTTTAAAAGTGCAAAGGTGTTTGGGATGATAGTCAAGAATTTTGTAGAATTCTTACAAATTATTTCTCTTCTACTCGATTCTAAAATATCTTTAAAAGCATTTGAACTTATCCAAAAAAGTATGATATTCCACGATGTTATTCAACTATCTACTAGTAAACCTATTTACGAATTTAGTTTAAATATCCGAATGATTTTCCCACTCTATTTAGAGGCAGAATTAAAAACGACTCTAAATTTTGTCTCAAATTTTGTAAATCTTTAAGATAAAAAGGTGAATTCTTTTCACAACGTATCCAACATCAGGAGTGCCATTTCGTAAGGTGAAAAGTGGTTATCAATGAACATCCATCTAAAATTACAAGGGTAGGCTGACAACTAATGCACCACATGCTTGCAGAACGCGAACTAAATGACCTTAAGAAACGCGTATGTGAAAGTAACATTCGCCCTCTATACGCATGCGCAATTTGAATAGATGGCGTTCATCGTGCGTGTTATGATTAGTCGAAGCATAAAGACGTGTTTTAGGGCTATGTCAGGGCGAGTTAAAAGTGTGCTGGTATCGAATTTTTAACTGCTGAAAAAGTGACGCCTACTGAAATTCATCGTTGTTTAGAGGCTGTTTATGGTGACGATGCTGATGACGGGTCTACAGTAAATCATGATTATGATTGTTGATGACACACACAGCAGACCTCCGATCACTTCCACAGACTATAAACATCGCATATTTGTCGACGATTTGATTCAAAATATCCGGCGAATCACTCAAAAGCGTATCGAAAACTACAATTAGGATATCGTAAAATCTGTGCGCCTTGGGTACCACGCCGTCTCCCAGATGAAAACTGAAGATGTTCTGCGAAACCTGAAGTATGAACCAATGCCACACCCTCCTTACCCCACCGGTCTTGCGTTTTGCGATCCTGGATTCGAGAAAAGTCGGAAGTGTTTTTCAGTGGCGGAATGAAAATACTGTTTTCACGTGGGAAGAAAGGTGTTAGACTTAATGGTAACTATGTTGACAAATAAATATTCTTATAACTTTGGAGCTTAAGAATTGTGCTTTAATGGACTTTGAGCCCGATCTTCCTATTTGTTTTTGTTCGCGTTCTATAAGTCTGTGCGCATAAGTTTTCAGACTACTCTCGTTATTCGAATGTCTACTTCTAAGATTCGGAATTCTTCAGATGTGGAAATTATATATGAGCCAAATTAGTAAAAGAATCTTTTCGTATAGTGATAATTTCACGGTGGACAGCGAAGTTATTCTTCACTTTCCATTTGTATCCAGTTTAGACAGTTACACAAAGAAGACGTAGGTTTAAAAGTAATGAATGTCTATTAGTTGATTTATACTACGTTTAGGACACTAACCATGCAAAATCAATAATTAACGACAAAATATGTGGAAATATATCTTCATTTAGCTCGGGTGAAAATTTAGTTAAGTGAAGGGCGCAAAAATTGTTGGTGGAACTTAATTAAATGCTTGCGGTCCACCTATTAGAGGAGTAGTGACATGGAAAAGAGCTGGAAAATTTAAAATAAAGAAAAGGCTTTCAAAGAATAAAAAAAAAATTTAGATCAACTAGTAAGGATCCACCTTAAGCATCATACATTTCAGAAGCGGATAACATTATGTTTTTCTGAAATGTGTAGTTATGACGCAACTTTCTTAGGAATAACCTGCGAAACATTTGCAAATAATGAAGATTTTTAAGATAATTCATCACTCACAGAGGAAATTAAAGTTCATTCATGTAGATAGAACAAAAATTTATTGAAATCAATCTTGCTAGACAACACAACTTAAAGTTGTTCCTCAAGAAACAAGTGGATCTTCAACTAGAATATATTAAGTGCCAGAAAGAAAATGTCATGAAGATTAAAAATAACAGGAGAATGTTTAAAACATTTTGCAAAAACAATATAAAGTGATGGAAAGTTTTCTTGAGTTTGTAAAATATCAATATGATGAAACAACAGAAATTTTATTGAAGCTTAAAATCCAAAAATTAATAATGAGATAGAATTCAGATAACTAAACAGAGAAACAAATTTAATTAAATTTGCCTAGCTACATTTTAATGAAAAACTCTAGTTGCCTCCTGTGATGCCAAATTTATTTAAAAACCATCTCATTGTGTCTAACGTATGGGACTAAATTTAATTCAATTTAGGTAAAGGCGTCGTCGGTTTTGGCGAGAGTAATAGAAAATTTTTTGGAAATACTGCTTTACCCAATTAGTCGTTTGCAGCTATCCCACTGCTATCATCCGACAGAAAGGAGCTCTAGTACAAGCTAAGAAAATTGCGGGACTTATCCTTGTACTCCTTAAACCACTTGCTTAATCGAAACCGTTAAATGAACCTAGACATTTATTTAAAATCCTACTTACTACGCAACCAGTAAAACATAAATATCTAATCATGTTTATTTCTGCTGTCATATCATTGCATTTTCACTGTCGCAATCGCTTTCGTAAGAAGCAGCATATGAAAACATCTTTAGGTGGCAAGCCAAAAAAATACAAGATAAATTTTTTAACTGAAAATTTACACTGAAGTTTACTAAAATTGCAACAATAGCTATAATGAAAGTTATCACCTTACAGAAAGGATTGAAAAAATGCGGATCGTCTGGAATTTTTACGGAATGCCAGCTCAGGTTTAGAATTGTAATGTGTTATTTCGCTTAATTGAAATTTATAAGAGTTACCGACTTTTTGTATTTCGCGAAAATAACATCAGATTGCCTAGATTGATATTCAATTTGCACCAAAACCTTATTTCTTAAATTTATCTGGATTAACGTTTGTTGTTTGAATGGGTTAATAAAATCATAATTTCGTGTAGTTTTTGATGAATTCTATCAAAAATGTCCTATCTAATATGAATCAGGTAGGAAAATAAGGAATTAATCATTAATCTTCAAAACGATTTGACGATAATCAAAAGTAAGGATACTCCAATTTGTTCATGAGTGTATATACATATATACACACCTATGTATTTGTAAAATTGAAAAGAATTGCAACCCATACATACTAAAAGTTTTAAACTCAACATGTTGTACTAATTTTATTTCTTTAATAAACTTGAGATAGGCCGAAGGGACGAATTGTTTTGCACTATTCTGCCCCGAGTGGGTGGAATATAACTCTGAAAACGGTATTTCTTTTTTGTTTTTTTGTTATTTGCTGATAATAGTAAAACGCGATTTGCTGTATCCAATTGAGCAGGAAACAATTACACGTTTTTATTCATTTCGGCCAATTTTATTTGCCCAGCATCCATCGCGGAAAAAAGAAGCAATTGCCTCGCTCCCAGGCCCAGGCCAATTGCATGTCCATTGACTGGGGCCACTCTTGGCCGGAGGCCGGAGCCGCGAAGCCTACACATGTGTCCCCGAAGAAAAAAATCGAGCCGCGAAGCGAATCGCGAAGACGAATTTTAAAGGTGTTAAAAAAAGCGCGCCATCACCGCTCACGTCTTGTAATTCAAATCGTCTTGAAGCCGGCTCTGGGGAAAGGGTAAAAACTCTCGCCGGCAGCGACGGCGATGGTAATTTAGCGCTTCGCGTTAATTTCTCTATTTCGACAAAAGTCGCGGATAGCCGCAAAAATGATCAATTTCTGCAATTGCTTCCGGTTCTTTGCTTGATGACTTGATAGAACCTGCCTCGATTCCATTTCGCGTCCATCCACGGCGAATCGGCCTGATGATGCCGAAAATGAAACTCCGAAAAAATTAATTACTCCTCTCTGACGAGGCGGCATTACTCCGCGTTGATCGTCTTGAGGGATCCACTTTTAATTTCACACGATCGAAATCGCTTTGATCGATTTGATTTTAATTAGCCAATGATACTGGCCATCCTGAACCAATAAGCATGGTGTCTTCAGTCTGAAGAAATTGACTTCTTTAGATAGTCTAACCTAGTTTGAAATGTAAATTTTCCTTAAAGGAATGAATGATTGATTTTGTAAGCGAATAGTGAAGAGGTTGTTGGACAATAGCTGAACTTGATTCCGAAAGGTTCTACAGTAACTGGCCTTCAAGAAAACCTACAAACATTTTCTACATGTACATTTTTCTACCTATTCTGAAAATTTAAGAACAAGCATATACATAAGTATGTATTTACAAAAATCTAAAGAACTCAAATAATTTGTGTACCAAATGCTGTTCGGTTCGAGGCCAATATCTGTTTTACTTTGTCTAATTGTAAAAATAAAAATAACTCCTTCTCAATACTAAAAGTTTCAGTCTTTAAAAATTCTAGTCCGACAGCACTTTGCAGGTAGCTGATTTCAAACTTTTCTTGCTCTCATTTTGAATTGCTGAGGTATCATTATATTAGACCCATTAATTTATCTTATTCTCTTTTGTAAGGAATTAGTAATTCCTAATGGATTTAGTTTGTAATCTTCTCGCGGATTTTGTAGGAGTATTCATTTTGAGTCCAAAGTGATGAGTGCCAAAAAAACAAAACATCGTCGGTCATTTGTACTTTCCGAAATATTTAACTTGAAATTTCGCAAATTGACAGTTTCCTGCCACCATTTTCTGCATTTTACTACCAAAAGCAAATTTTTCTTTCGGATAGATATTTTTTGTCAAAAGTCCGGCAAATGCAGTTTTAATTTAAAGTTTTCCTGTAAAATTCACTAAAACATTCTAGGAGCGGTAATTTTAAAATATATGAAATCTCAGGAAACACACGCAATCGGAAAAGGTTTTTTTGCATATCAGTCTCTTTTGATTATGAACATTAGTACACAATTTTATATAAATGCGAAAAAACACCTCAAACTCAATTTATGCCTGTAATTTTAGGATCTAATAACTTTAATAAAACATTTTTTCTTCCATAACAAAATAGAGATGTCTAAAGAAAGCCGTTTTTTTTGAGAGAACCCAAACTCCCCTACAATCAAATTTTGAAATTTTAGGGACAATCTTACCAATGTATCTCTGTAATCAATTTTCCGAAATTTACCACGCTAGGTGCAACATAACGGACTAAGAGTATAGCTTATTGTCACTAATATACATATAGTATATAACTTGACGAACACGCTTCTGCATACATAGGCTCAAATTTTTTAGGAAAATCATGCCATTTAAAATGCTCAGAAATGTCTCACATTTATGTTTGAACACAACTAATTAACAAACAATTAAATTGTCCCGAACCAATTTAGGTGATATCGCGCTCAATTTATAGTTTTTTCATAAAAATTGCATTTTTTTTCCAAAACAAATCAAGTTAATATGAAAAACAGTGTTTAACAGTGAATTGTATTTTTCGAAGTTTCACCTTATTCATTCGAATATGAGAATAAATTGTTATTAAGTTGAGAGCAGACCCCTCAGGATCTACGTCGGAGCGAGATAGTCAGATTTCGGCCAAAATTTTATCTCATTTTAAACTGACTTCCAAAAATGAAGGTTATCAATTCGACCCGTATGTATTTTTTTTTATGTCTGTGCGCGCATAACTTTTGAACGCGTGAATCCATTTTGATGATTCTATTTTTGTTGGATAACCTAAGATTCTCCGCATGTACAATGATGTGTACGAAAATCCGGAGGGGCTAAGGGGCCCCACTACAGATAGGTAAATTGAAATAAAAATGATTAATGTCCTGGAATTCGTAAACAAAATGACTGTGAACGGTCATCCTACAGTTGTGACAGATATAATATGCTGTGTTTCTTCTTGTTATTTTGTAATGGGTAGTGCTCAGCGCAAAATCAGCTGAGTTCTAGTACATTATTGCCCATTTATAAATAATGAAAAGAATCTAGTCGTTTAGCAAATAATTAATAATCACATTTTTCTTTATTTTGCGGTCCGAACCCATGATATATGTATATCGCCTAAATGAATAATTAGTACTAATAAGTAATTTACGTGCGCTGTGTGCATAGGGTGTTACAGGTGCTCTTTAGAATATTCATTTCTATTTCGGTACCCAAATTTCAAAATTTAAAATAGCGGGACCAAAATGTATACTATACTATATTAACTCAATACTAAATAATTAAGGCAATCAGATGCTCTTGATTATATAGTATTGGATTAATATTAGTCAGGTTTTTACACCGACTTCAACAATCTAGAAAAGTCTTGTATTTAATGGTGAAAGTAGTAGCAGAGGACTTTTAATATAATTATTTTACACTTTTTAGGGCTTGGGATGTTTTAGAAACGGTTTTATTTGTTTTTAAAATGAGATTTTGTACGGGACCAGCAGTCCAGTATATGCATAGTGAACTTACAGTGACTGCCACGAAAAACCAGACAACCTATATGTATGTATCTATATATGTATGTCAGTACTTGGTACCAAGTTTTAGATTTTATATGAACTTTTTTATATTTCCTCGTCTATTTGGCCAGTGCATGGTTTATGAGACGCCGTCTTGGGGCAGGATAACTTTTAGGCACTGTGTGTGGCTCAGGAGTGAAGATGGTATCTGACCCCGATGCTGTGGGGCCCCGGCATGACAGAGGCGCACTTCCCGGCTCCGAATCGAATTTCCGTGTAAGTGGTCGTGTAAGCGGTCCTCCGGAGCACCTACATGTCGATGGTCCTGCCGTTGCGTGGTAAAAGTGATTAATGGTCGCAATTTGAAGAAATGAAATAGATTTTCCAGCTAGGGCTCCCCAACGAGGCCAGATAGACAGAGAATTAG
Organism: Tolmerus cingulatus; assembly: GCA_959613345.1. Lineage (NCBI taxonomy): Eukaryota > Metazoa > Arthropoda > Insecta > Diptera > Asilidae > Tolmerus > Tolmerus cingulatus. The sequence goes on along the minus strand of OY390709.1, from coordinate 19,288,840 downwards.
CCGGAGCCTGAGTCGAGGAGCCTGGCCTGATTGGGACCCCGATACGAGTCAGGGCTGCAGCCAGCAGCAAGGCACTCATTAGGTCGGCCGGTGGGGCCGCGGCCACCGGAGCCGCTGCAGCTTACCTGAGCCTCCCAGGGCATTCCTGCGGCCCCAAAGCGTAAGCGGTGCGATAATCGCGCCAGATCATGCTATTGCTAGAAATGCTTTTACTGAAACAATTTAGCAGCCGATCCGATGCCGGGCCCCTGCCCTGACGTGCGGGAATTCGTTCCCTCTCCAGGTGGATCTCGTTTTGGACCCGGGTGCGCGTCCCGGACCCCGTCGCTGCCACAATTAGTCAATTGGCTCGCATTGTTTCTCTTCGTGTGGCATGTGAGCGCGATCCGGCCGATCGCTGATTTATCGCCGCTCCTCCGACGTCTTCTCTAGCCGGGCACTGAAGCTCGAGTTGCTCCGGTCTAATTTAATTAAAAGTTTTTTATGTAATTACTGCGGTAATGCTCGTTGCTGGTATGTTTTCGACCATAATCACGATAAGAGTTCACGGTGAACGATTTAACTAGGAAACAGATCAGCAACTTAATGGTAATGGCTTTCAGGAAAGATAAAGTATATTTATGTATACAAATGTCTTTAATTTTCAAAAATAATGAGTCAGAATTCAGTTTATTAAAAGAACTCACTTTATTAAATTTCCCCGCGCACATGAGGGAAAAGTACCCTTAAAACGCACACGTTTGCGGTTGTAATATTGCTACCTTGTGCTTTCGACGGTCAAAAAACACAGATTTTTATAACAGAGCGAGACAAACTCGACTCTTTTAGCTTTTAGAAGTTCCGGCTATTCTCGTAAGAGTAATGAAGGTAAAGGCAAAGACTTTGGAACCTAAGTTACAAAGACTGTTTACTGCTGCAATTTAGCTTTTACTTTTTCGTGACTTTGGTACTGTATGCAAAAATCCTTACAAGCGATAGTCTTCTGATAACCCTCGATAATCATAAATATTTTCATTTTTTTTTAAACGTCATATATACATACATATATTATACTTACTTTTATAAATACAAATTCGTTTTTTTTTTTTTAAAAAATGAAAAGTTGTAGATAAGCTTTATATATACCATATACATATGTATGTACTCGTATATCATGCTTAATGACCAGTTACACCAAAGTAGGGTGAATGCACCGATAGTTGACTGTATAAGCCATAAAGTGTCTTTGCTCTTGTAAATTAAAATAAAAAGGAAAATGCAGGTATCTATCAAGATGCACGGTACTTAAGTTGTATGATTTTCGAGTTACGCGGTATTTGAGTTACACGGTTTTAAACTAATTTTCATAAAAAGGACGAAATTAAAAGAATTTGATCCACTAGACTATTATATTAATTTTATTTAAAAATAGTCAACTTCTGATGTATTCACAGTATTCTGATTCATATCAATCTAAAATTAAAAACCTACAAATAAAAGTGCTTATATGTACATATGTATCATGTATTGTATGTAAATATATAAAATCGTAAGTTGGTTTGTTTGTTTGTTTGCTGCTCAATCACGTCTAAACGCTGGATCTGATTAGTTTCATTTTTTGGGTGAAGGTACTACAAATTCAGGCCCAACATAGAGGCTACTTTTTTTCGTGAATTTTAAAATGGCGCACCCGAGATGGCGGACCCAAGATAGCGGCCAAAACATGAAAATATCAACGGATTAGCATGAAAATTGGCATTTGGCGGTTTTTAGATGTCCTTATTGCGAATCTATGTTCAAAATTTGAAAATTCAAAATGGCGCACCCAACACGGCGGTCAAAATATTTGTACACCAGGTGAAACCGGGTAACCCATCTAATAATACATAAAAATAAGTAAAAATAATTATGCTTGACTTTGTACTTTAAATCACTACTAATAATTATTTTTATGTACATATGTAAATTTGAATGGTGTCGTTTAATAGCAGCATATAAAATTATATCCCAGATTACCCACGGTCATTGCCCTTGTCGTGTTTATTGACGCTTATAAAACACTCCGTCTTTCGGCTGCTGCGACCGAATACTTTCCACTTCGACAACATTTTGAGGAAACTTTCAATTAGCTAAAAATGTCAAATTTCGCTGCACAGCAGTACGATACTAATTTTATGTTGACTGTGCGGCAACATTAAGCAAATAGAATTTCTTCACTTTCAGCAAATTTCAATTGAGCAGGGAAATTACTGTGCAAAAAGTAAGTCAAGTGGCCGCACTTAATTACTAATCAATTAGATATGGAGTCTAAGTTGAAAAGCGTGAACCAGGCCAATTATTTTCGCCTGGCAAATATATAGCTAAATTGGGCTTTCGTTTTCCATAGTACCTCCGATGTGGCCGCTGAATTCTCAATATTTACGAGAAATGAAAGGAAAAGTCGCCAGAGAATTGTACACTTGTTGTCTACTTGTCTACTCGAGTAACGCGCTCTGCGTGCAATTGTCTACTGACAATTTGCTAATTAAATGGCCTCTGGTATTTTGGCAAATTTTCTTTTTATACTATCTATATATCTCGTTTTCGGAGGTGAACGATGGCGTTTTTCACATTTAAAAAATTCCAGCGCCTGGGCGGCTCCAGCAGTTGGTGTACCATATACGTACACCTGAAAATCCCAGGTATAGTCCCGGCCAATTAATTTGAAATCAATGAGTCGGAAAGTCCAAAGAAATTAATTAAAGACGGGAGCATGAAAGAAATGCCAATGAAAAGAGGCCCCGTGATGGTTCGGTACTGTGGGGCAATTGTTTTTGCACCGAGCTCCGCTGGAAGAATTCGCCGGCTGCTAGAAGGGGGTTCCTTTTCTGTCTTTAAGTGGGTACTGGCCGGGCACTGGACCGTGCTGGCATATTTCACCTGAAGCCCTAGCCTTAGTGGGTACGTTTCCCAGCGCGGATGTGTCCGACAGCTATTTGAACAGTACCTCGTCTTGCCCCATCTATTTGCCTGTTTTGTGCCATACATGGCACTTAGCAACAAAAGGAAAAGCCCTATAATATTTTTCCTACAGACTGAACTAATTTTAGAACACTTTTGAGCCAGGCTAGACGGAGTTAGCAAACTGAGACTGAGTGAAAGCAAAACGGAAATTTAAGAAACGCCCAGCAAAAACATTCGCTCTTAGAGTCTAGATCATTGAGGAAGCAATTGCTAGGTGGAGATTATATCTCTTCGTGAATTTGACAATTTTCCGCCTATAAAATTTCACGAAGTTCAATTACTTTTCTTCTGAAGAAAATATTTTCATTTTTATGATTCCTTATTACTATTATGATTTTTTGGAGCAGGTTTATGACTGGGGTTTGTGGCCCGGTTTCAATAAAATTTTGCAGACACCTTCCGTTCGCCCTAAAACGGAAGGATTCAAAAAATTTTACTGTGCTCAGCTATAGTTTTTGAAATATTCAATTTGTAATTTTAGGGCGTGTTTGTACAATTTTATTGAAACCGGATCACAAACCCCGGTCGTAAACCTATTCCGATTTTTTAAAGACTCAAATCATATGCAGCTTTAACATTCCAAATGGTAGAAGAAAACAAATGAATTAAACACTATAATTAAAAAAAACTGGCGAAAGTGTTTCCTTATTTTATTTGGAGTATGACTGATTACATAATTCTTAAAATTTTCAAACTTGCATAACGCTAATGAAGAAATTGAAAAGATGAAGATAAAGCAAAGAAACATTGTTGTAAATATAAATTAATTTTACTTTCCAATTATCGGGAATGTCAATGTTAATTAGGTGTTGAGTTGCTCAATCTGTTTTCAGCTGTTTTTTGTAAATTATAGGCTTTAAAAATCCACCTCTGCGGTCGTAAGGAAATTAACACATAACCCTTATAGAAAAATTTTACATCTATCCACTCGAAACGAAACCGAGAGATTGTTCAAATAGCAACTTGTCGGTTCATGTTACCTCCGGACCGGAAGTTATTAAGACCAGTGCTAGCGGGTTATTTTCGGTCGAACTGTTCCAGAAGTGGCTTTCAGCAAATCTTGCGATCGCTGGCAGTTATGAAACAACAAAAATTGATTTATACTTTCACCCAGCCGCTCTTAAGCACGTCTCTGCGGACATCGCCTTTCGACGGAACATTTCCACAAATCTAGTGATTCAGAGATCACCTTAATTGAAACAAACAATCCGCAGAGATCATTTGAGATCAGTCGATCTTTCGAGATCACTCGGATCTTGGTCGTTATATCACCTGGCGGCCACTAGCGCGATCTAAGCTATTTCAGGGGTTCTTCCCGTGGGGCCGGGCTCGCCGTTTAGTGGTCTCGTGGACAAATAAATCCAAACACCTCTTGAGACACGACATCTTGGTGGATTCGTCCGTGAGTCAGAGGAGCCAAATTGGTCCGAAGAGCTTGCTCAAGAGGAAATGGGCGACTCCGCGGTGACTTGACCGTTTACATTCGCCGCCTTTTTACCTATACCTCAACCTCAGCATAAACGAGAAGCTAGTTTCAGGTGCTGACGACGCTGGCTGCAGTCTTGAACCACGGAGCTGTGATTACAGGTGCCGGCTCGCAGATCGCAAAACAAAAAAAACTAAGTGATTCTTAACTTTTTTTGAGTTTTCCAAGACGAAATCGGAAAAACGGAACACTTATTGAATCAAAGTGGTGCTTGTCTGCCTCTTCTTACATACATGCATACATACATACATATACACTGCACACCATGCGTTTTAAATTTCCGAGAGGCTTGACCCAGAAAATTTAAGCCTAGGCAAGATGTAGAATATAAGCGATCGGAAATTTAGACAAGGAAATTTTCCAAAATTCATACATGTATAATTTCTGAAGAAATTCTATGGGGAAATTTTCTTAGCCATCAGAAAATTAAGATCTGTTTTCGTTGGGTTGTATAGATTAGGGCTGTGCGAATTATAGTCCGACACATCGTACGTATACATGCGTCTATATATAAGAAAATAGATTATTGTATACCATGCATTCATACATATAGTTTTAATGCTGACACATCCTAGACACGAATCAATTCCACTGATATGCAGAAATAGACTACTCGCCCTTTAGAAGCTCATTGAGGATAATAAAGCCTAATATGCTAGGCACCCGGCACGTAAAAATCATTCCTATAACAATGATCATTGTTTGACGTGTGTGTGTGTGTGTGTGCATTCTGTCATTTAATCAAATACATCTGCGTAAGCACATTTTAAAAGAATGACCATTGCTACTCGACGATCGCAGCAATCTCTATATACAATTTTATTGGAGTCGTTTCGATATTTCATAGACTTTCCAACCATCTGATATTTGAACAATTTTGTTTAAATTTTGAAATTTGAAAATTTATATATTATAAAGTAGCAGTATTTTATTGAAGAATAATTGAAGGTATTATTTTTTGGTTTATACACTAAAATCGCATAACAGCTAGATAAAAACAAATCATGAATTTGGAAGACAGCAGAGCCGCATAAGCTTTATGATATGTGGCTTCATTTTATTGGAGAGATAGCTCGACGAAATAACCACATATCTACGGCTATGTACATACATACATATATGCGGAAGTAGCCAAAAATATTAAGTGAGTTAAGGGTACCGAAAACCCCTAATGAAATTTGGGCGAAGATGTAAACCAGTATATTCATAAATATCTGTAAACTCTGAAACATTTTCATGTGTATTGTTGGTATAATACATTCATAGTTTTAGAAACATCCTCTTCTTAGGATATTTTTCCAGATATTGAAATTGACAATTTCATTTGCAACAACATTCAAAAGGGGAGTGAAAGTATAAATATTGTTCCTATTTACAAGAGTCCACTTTCGTCTTCAAAAATAAATTCTTTTGTTCAGTAAAAGCACACAATAAATTTTGAGATGTTATCAATTTGAGTAACATTAAAATTCCACTATTAATCTAAGTATATGTACCAATGTAAACTGTCTATTTCCAATATACATATGTAAATTAGCTTATGTATATCTAATATATAATTTCTATAAGGTTTCTCCACATAATTACAAATTCATAAACGCAAATTATAATCACATCAGGTCGTTAAGAAAAATGGGGTTTCAAGTAAAGAAATTATAAATTTAAAAAACCCCTGATACATTAAAGCTAAATAAAAAATAATTCTTTAGGTCCTATGTTCCAGAAATCACACCATTTTCCTCATCAATCTAGCTAGGGGATTGATCACACAAAAAAATTTTCAAGTTTTTAGTTTTCATTTCGTTAGCTAATATTCCTCATTCCCTTTCAATATAGTATACATTATTCTACTAGCCAAGCCCTTTCATTGGATACCCATATTTAGGGAGTTGTGAAAAAAAGCTTTATTCGCCATTTTGTAGTGGCGACCATCTTGAATTTGAAATTTGTCATAGTGTATAGTATTCTACTACTCAAGCCATTTTATTTGATACCTATATTGAGGTAATTGTGAAAAAATATGTAATCCGTCATTTTGTGGCGGCGGCCATCTTGGACCGATTTCCATTAAACATAACTAAGAACAGTCCCGACTAATTCACCTTTCAAACCAAAAAAGCAAAATCAAAATCGGTTCATCCGTTCGGGAGCTACGATGCCACAGACAGACACACACACAGCCTGACAGACAAGTGCAACTTATAATACCTCGTCGTTTTTGCGTCGGGGGTTAATAAAGTTAAATGAAAGAGCGGCAAGCGGCAGCAGTAAGCGGCAATGGGAAGGCAGCGGCAAGTGGCAGTGGCAAGTGGCAGCGGCAAACTGCAGCGACACGCGACAAACGTCAGACGACAAGCGGCAAGCGACAGCGAAAAGCGGCAGGCATATCACAGTCCGAATTGTAAGAAAGCTGGACCACTAGTGGCAGTGATTATTGAAATTAAGATGCAGGTATTTTGGGAAAACCATGTATGATATAATTGAATTAACCATGCATATACTTAGTTCCGTAAACTATCTCATACTTAATTCCAATTAAGTAATGTTTACGGCAATCAGAATGTATGTTTAAGACCAAAAATTTTATGTTCTCGGTATCATAATTGCTTTTGCCAGCATAACACGATGAACGCAATTATAATGGATGAGTCAAATTGTTGAGAATTGCAAAGTAATTGTTAGGGCTATGTCATGTTCAATGCTATCATAGACTTATAATTCTAAGAACAAATTTTAATGTAAGAATCATGATTCCAGTCAAGTTGTGTTTTTTTTTATTAGAATAAACATATCGTATAGTGAAGGCTATCATAATATATTTGTTGCGAATATGTCAATGATTATTGAAAACAATTTTTTGTGGATATGTTTACAGTAAATATAATTTGTTGGTTGCAAACCGTCATCTACCATGGCTTTTCTTTCATTGTACGATTGCATGAATTAGTCGGTTATTAGAAATAAGTTCAAATTTTAGAATATTTACAACAAGTCTGTATTTATAATAGCTCACGCCCACATTTTTGTCTGAGTAATTTTATAAACTCTTTCTATTATTTAAAAATTAATTTCCAAGATAATATCTTCAAACCAATTTTCCACATCTTCAAAATGGAACATTTTAGGACAATGATATAGAAATTATTCGCGGCAAAATTAGCGTTATTAATTAATACAATAAGTAATAATAGATATAAATACTAATTGAAAACACTTTCCATAATAATTGCAGAAAATTAACCAAGTTCCCAGATTTTCCCATTAGTTTCTTACAATTTAATGGTAAATTGCTTCAAGTGGGATAAAAACAGGGCAGTTGAATATACCGCCGGATAGTGATCATCTCACGTTGTGAAATTGCGGCAAAAATGTGATTATTTCGTTTGTAATATCCTGCTTTCTTCATCAGCAATTAAGAGCCCCGCGGTTATATTCAATAAAAGGTACCAGGAGAGATCAGCGATTGCTAGCAATGAAGTTTCCGCAATCGAAGCCCGTCCAACCCTTAAAGACCTGCCGGATATCTTGCAAGATCGCCGATCATCACCATTCTCACCAGATCCCCTGCTTCCCCCGAAAGGGCGTAGGCCAACAATTTCCGATTAGCTTCAATAAAGCAAATAGCCGTCATTATTTGAATCAATTTAACGTGCTCCTCCTTTGTCCTGCTGAGACCTTAGCTGAATCTTGCTACTGTTCTGCGAGTTCTAAAGATTCTAGAAAGATTTCCCTGGCTCATTCTATCGCTGTCCAGCCGGTTCGGCTTCTGCACGCTAAAAGAGTAATTAAAATTCCACTTGCGAGGACAATGGATTCAATTTTCTGCGCTGCCCAGCCCCCGTCGCGCCGGCCGCCGCTAGAAAGGCATCCGCGCAGGCCGATCCTTCGCCAAGAAATTCTCTTTGCATCTTTCGGACCTCTCCGACACCGCGCCAAATCTTCTAATATATCCGATTCTTGTAGCCATTAGTCGGGGTCTTTGCATAGATAATTTCGCGGTATGCGCCGATCTAATGAAGGAGCATCCTCGCCAAAGTAATGTGATTTGACAGGCAAGGTCATCATAATCATTCGCGTCTTTTCTCAAACTAATTGAGGATCGTGCGCAGATCAACGGTTGGAATATTTTCTGGGAAATTCTGAATGAAAAGGGTCTCAAGAGCAAATGAAAAATAGTTTAAGTATTTTATTACAGTAGCCTTTCAGAAAGTTAACTCTTCTACAGGAAAACCGTAATTTTTCGAATATTTTTGAAATAAAATTAATGGAATCTTGATAAAAACATGGTAGATCGATGTTTAAATCACTCACATATCGCAATAATATTACAATAGATGTTTGTTTAAAATCGCAAAACTCAAACTTTTACAAATTACAGACAATTAAAATTCTTTTGATAGAATCGAAGTAATTATAGTGCACTATAACGAACAGTTTTTTTTTAAAGTTATACCTTTTTGTTTGTAATTAGACTGAGAAACAAAAGATATTACGGCGAATTATCGCTTTTCAACTTTTACGATAAAAACCTCGCGAGTACCCAAAAACTATTTGCGTAATGAAACAATTAGGTTGAATCTTCTTGAGCCAACTTCCTTTGATTAATCGACAATTAACTACGGTTTGAGCAAATTGAAAGCATTTTGGCTTAACTATTGACCGCTGGACAGCCGATGAATAGCCCGCGCCGAACCTTTGGTCAGACCGATCGAGAGCTTCAAAAGAACCCGAAATTCTTTGGAAGAAAGAAATTCTTTTGTGTCACTTTATTTTCCGCTGGAATGCTGAGAGCTGGACCCAGCGAAAGTGACTCCTCACAGGGTCGGGGGAGCAAAATAAGAAGAAAAATTAGGAAAACAGAATGAAGAACGCTCCCACCCACAGATAAATCATTAGTAATTCGTCTCGTCGACTAGATCTCATTTAGCTTGCCCAAATGTGCTACTTAGCGCCTTACAAATGGATTCTATCCAGCGAATCGCCGGCGCGGCGGGATTAGATTAACCCAGTGACCCGGTAAGTGTGCTCGATTAACTTTCTACGGAAAAAGTGCCGCCGCCCCGCCTCAGGTGTGACATAATACGCGAAGGATTGGGCTCGATCTGATCGGTTCGGTGGCGATCTGTTTCCGCGTTTTCGACTTATTCGATGCAGGTGACACAAAAGATCACCGCGATCAGCATATGGGGCCTAGATGCGCGTATATGGGACACCAAAGGTAAACAGACTTTGTATGGATGTCACTGGTGAAGAACTTTCTCTGAATGTATAATATAAATTGATTTCTTGGATTTTATTACTTTATTTGGGGTTTGTTTGGAGGACGGATGAAATTTATGGGATTTTCCCCGTATGGGAAATTACAATTTATTCGTATTTTGGGATGTTTATATTAATTGAAAATATGTATACCCTATATACCCAGAAAAATTAAGCATACTCCTCCACAACCCATAACTTTTTCAGAATTTCTGTAAGTTAATTTCATCTCTGAATGCTAAAACAAAGAATAAACTCGCAATATTAATATATACATACATATGTACCTAAGTAGATGTAGGAGAGAAGTGGCATGAGTTGCGGACAGAATTAGGAACCTCAACACAATAAATAAACCTTCTTTTATTCTTAGTTATATAAAATATTTTCTACATTGTCGATAAAGTGTCCTTTTCATGAAGAGGCACGATTATTCACAATCTCATGTACATACATAAGGGGTAACACCATTCTAGAGACTTTGATAATTTATTTTGAGAAGATGGGAAAAGAAGTCGATTTGATTTTTCAAGAGTACATAGAAGTATGTATAAAAATTTTGTTTATTCAATTTTGGATACAAAGTGGCGGCTGTGGAGCCATTCTTGCAGAACTTCTATTTTTGACATACTCAAACGGGCGGACACGTACCTCGGAAGCCATAGCACCTAGAACAAAAATGTAAATTTTTTCTTAAAGCACATATCAAAAGCAAGTGCCATACATACGATATTTTTTTAAATGACTTTTGCAAAAATGGCACGAGTTTGAAAAAAAAAATCGATACTAAATCGTGTACAAAAGAAGTTTTTCATCAATTAAAAAACGGATATGTACTTCACTAGATAATCCGATTGTGCAGTTCAGTCAAAGTTTTAAAACAATCCATAGAGCGGTTTTTGAGCAGCGTGTCCGCCCGATTTTGAAAAAGTGATTTCGAGAAAAATGCGTTTAAAGTTTTATAAGCGCTAAACGCGCGCTCCGAGGCGCTTCCGGAAAATTTAAAATTGAATAACTTAACACTTCTTTTCGACTATACATGCAATTGCAGACCATTTTTATGACCCTAAAGATTATTTTAAACGCAAACAAAAATTTCGGAAATTTCAAAATCCTAGAGTGGTGTTACCCCATAAAGAAAATTGGAAATTTAAAGTTAACATTTACAGATAATTCAGTAAAGAATTCAACAGCCTCACGTATTTTTCGTGACGATTAATCAATTAAAAACTAACATTTAGCGAATGGGTAAAATTGGTATATATGTAAATATGTATGTACATTAGATGTTGCCATGTATTTAAAATATTCTTGTTATTTTATAATTTGAAATTTTTTCTTCGCCTCGTTTTCCCTATAACCCTTCATTTGCAGTTAAATTGAGTGCTACAATTTTTACATAGTATGTATTGGTCTATGTCACTACTTAGTACTTACTAAGAAATAGGAAACAACAACTTAAACAAAATGTTGTTTAATTGCATTATAAACTTAATTCAACTAGAACCAGGTAAAAGGTAAACTTCTAACTTTTCCATAGTGTAACGTTTTGAACGTTCTCAGAACTCGAAATGAGAAATTTCTGATTCGACTCCGTGGAATCAAAAATGTTAATTTATCTTATTTTAACCTTCAATTTTCCATAAAAATTACGCAAAAGATACACGGCTCTTTTAGCTTCTAGGAGCTCCGTCTATTCTCGCAAGAGTAAGAGCAATTAAGTGTAAGTTTTTTTCTTCTTCCTCGTTATCCAAGACGTCCTGAAAAACCAATTCCTTCATGAACCTGTTCGGCCGGATCTACTTTAAAATAAAACCCGAAGATTCAAAACAAAACGCAGTTTTTAAATGAAATTCAATTCCTAAATAATGCATTATCTTAAAGATGTATTATTTGACCGCATCCGCTGACCTCTTCAGGGACAAATTTGTTAAAGATGGAAACAGTTGTAGTAGTTGATTACTTCTTTACTTATTTTCACCGACAGCTGTGCAGTAAGCAAGAAAAATTTTGAAAAATAATTAGTATAAAAAAGGAAACTATGCTCACATATTTGACAGTAAAATGCTATTAGTAAAAACTTTAAAAAAAACCTTTTTTAACAAATTATATTTTCAAATAAAGAACACATTAAAATTGAACAAATTGTATGCATTTGACAATTTATTTATCAAACACGATATTTTTTCAATAACCTAAAACGAAATCTTGTAATAATTAGAGGCAATTTTGAAATGCTTTGAAAGCAGCTAGTTTTATGTAGAATAAAATGCTACCCATGCTGCCATACTCCCTACTACTATTTTGGTTTTATTGTTCAAATATAATGTAGTGAGTATACCTAGTTTTTTAAAAAAATTAATTTATATTCTAGTTAGAATAACTTTAATTTTTAAAACAGTAAACGTAGACACATGTGGGTAAGAGCGTGAAGGGGTTAAATATCGTAAATTTTATTACTACAATGTGTGAAGGTTTCGTTATGACAAAATCTTTACTGCCAATGGTCCTTTTTCTAAATATTTAAGAAAAACATTTTTCTCCTCAACAATTTCCAGGTAATCAGCTACATTATTGAAATATGCACGCAAAACTCTTCTGATTAATTTTTTCCATAATTTTTTTTCTTCTTGAAACAAGCAATAGTCTTTTGACAACTTTCGTAATCGCATACAAAAATAAAATCAATTCTTCACATTTTTTTAAAATGCAAACTTAAAAGGAATTATGAGATTGAAAATTCTTGACAGTATTTAAACTATAGCACTGTTGGTAATACAAAAGTAAAAAGTAATAATTATATACCAGTTGAAATAGTGGAACATCAATGTTAACATTAAATTATTTTTTAATAATTTGTTATAAATAATTGAAAACGAATTATAGTGGAGATATTTACGTGGTTTCAACGAAAAACAGTCTTGCGGAGGGGGATACCGAAGTGGCGGAGTGGTACTGTATCAAACCTTCTATGGGTAAAAACGTATCTTCAGCCATAGGAGGTTTGACACCTTGATATATATTATTATAGATATTATTGGAAAATGGGATACTATTAGGGGTACCGGTTAATTCGTGCGGTTTTTTTTTCGAAAATTGAAGCTTTATTGTGAAAAAATGGTTACAAATTTAATATTCAAAGTATTGTCCATCGCTAGCTATAACCTTTTCCCATTTTTCTGGCAATTCACGAATACCCTTTCTGAAAAATTCGGCCGGCTTCTCCGCTATCCACGAATCGATCCAATTTTTGACCTCTTCATAATTGGAGAAGTGCTGGTCAGCCAGGCCATGTTGCATTGATCGGAAGAGATAGTAATCGGATGGCGCAAGGTCTGGACTATACGGCGGGTGGGGTAGGACATCCCATTTGAGCCTTTCAAGGTAGGTTTTGACGACCTGTGCAACATGTGGCCGAGCATTGTCCTGTTGCAAAATTACCTTGCTGTGCCTTTGTTCATATTCCGGCCGTTTTTCGCGCAGTGCTCGGCTCAAACGCGTCGTCGGTAGACTTCCCCTGTGATCGTTTCATTCGGTTGCAACAGCTCATAATAGATCACACCCAGCTGGTCCCACCAAATACACAGCATAACCTTCAGGCCATGAATATTCTGAACGGCCGTCGATGATGATGCATGGCCGGGGTATCCATACGTTGCCCGACGTTTTGGATTATCGTAATGGACCCACTTTTCATCGCCAGTGACAATTCGATGCAAAAAACTTTTTCTTTTGTGCCGTTGAAGCAGTTGTTCACACGCGAAAAATCGGCGTTCGACGTCTCTTGGCTTCAATTCATGCGGCAGCCAATGGCCTACCTTCCGGATCATTCCCATTGCTTTTAGACGATCGGAAATGGTTTGTTGAGCGACGCCAAGTGATTTTGCAAGTTCTTCTTGCGTTTGGGATGGATCTTGGTCGAGCAGTGTCTCCAATTCGTGGTCTTCAAACTTTTTTGGCTGTCCGGGCCGTTCATCGTCCTCCAAGTCAAAATTGCCACTTTTAAACCGTGCAAACCACTTCTGGCACGTACGCTCAGCTAGAGCATGCACACCATACACTTCCACCAAAATACGATGACTTTCGGCAGCCTTTTTCTTCATATTGAAGTAATGAAGAAGTACTCCCCGCAAAAACACTTTATTCGGCACAAAATTCGACATTTTCAGATTAAAAAAAAGTATTGTTGTTTACGCTTCAGCTAAATAACACATACTGATTCTGAAACTATATGACAGTAGCTTTCCAACACATATTTGGAAAGGTGAATTACTGGATTATAAAACAAGTTACGCCATCTGTTACAAAACCGCACGAATTAACCGGTACCCCTATTATATTTATTAAAACACAAGTATTACTACTTTATATTTTATTTTTAAAAGTAAAACGAAGAACACGTCTTAGCTCATTAAACTTTTTCTCTAGACTAAAAATTTTTACCTAGTTGTCCTTACCCTATCCTACAGTTTATTACCTAACCAATAAAAGATAGTCTGTTGTCTGCAGACCACATGTTTGAATATTTACACGCTAAAACATGTTAAAAGAAAAAGGTTCTTTTCTCAAGAAGTGAAAATAATAATTTAAGATTTACTTAGGTTTAAATTCTGCTTAAAAACTAAACCTCCATAAAACTCTAAACTTAGAAAAATACCTTCTTAAAACTAAACAATAAAACAAAGAAATCTATTTTTGAAACTCCAACAGATATAATAAATAAGAAGGTTCTAAAACAATTTTAGTTGATTTTATTATTTTTTATTCCTCTTATCTGGGAAATTAGTCATGTGAACCACCAGGGTAGCCCTCAGACCACATTTTTCAAATATAAAATAATTTTTTCTAAGCTTCTACACATTTCAGTTTTATACAGTTGTGGGGGGATCCACACCCCACACCCCTAATTCCTCCCGCCCCAACCCCGTCCTTCCTATAAATCATATGACTCACTAGTGGGGAAGAATAGAATGTGCAATTCGGACGGAGCGTAGCCAATTGCCTACGTTGGAAAATGCTACACAGTTCCAATAAATTAATTATCTTCTGTGATTCAATAAATAAAATTATTTTTAAAAACACTACTAAAAATATCTGAAAATGCGGAAGCTATTCGTAATAAAAAATAGAATCTAAGTTCACTTCACCCCGATCACGACCTGTCAAAAGCACGAATTTGATAACTAATCTCTCAGGCGCTAGGGTAAGACTAGATTTCATAGAGATCTTCTTAAAAGAAAATATAAATATTATTCAATTATGCTCCGAAAAATATTAGAATGAAAATAGACGGAAAAGTGACGGAAAATATTTCCTTTTTGTATGGTAGAAAATTGCCGGAAAACAGAAAGTAGTCTGAAACACCGAACAAGAGTCGGAAAATGAGAGGCGGAAAAAAAAATTAAAACGGTCGTAAAAGGACGGAATTTGATCAGTAAATAGACGGACAAATTTTGTTATTAGTAACGCTGGGAGGAATTATAATGATATTCAAAACAGTTTGATTGATACATATTTCAATACATATATTAATATATAAAAAATTATAAACTTAAATTAAAATACAATAATAATACTATAATAGAATTACATTATTATCATCTGCATGTTGGAGGTTGTGGTAAACATGATGGAGGCAGCGGTGAGTACGTTGGAGGTTGTGGGGACGTTGGTCCTGGTGGTGAATTGTCCTCTAACCAAGACAAATCACCGACCCATCCTTTCTTTATTGAGTAACACAAACTTATTGTTCAAATTCACTGACTAAAATCACAACACACGAGTTCTACCAAGAGAACAAATCCACAACCACTCTTTTAGGAAGACGGGATACTACTGATGCAGTTTTATTCTAAAACGTTATTTTTCTTATGAAATCCTTCCCAAAACTGTCTGCCTTCTTTTCGTTTGTGTAATTTTGCTGCGGGGAATTTTCCTAATGAGGATGCGCATCCGCATCTTTCTTCATGGCTCGCGTACCTAAGATTTTGTTTTTAGGGAAACTCATCATCTGCATGTTCGGGAAGAATTTTGCCTTTATGCGCTAAGGACTATGCAGGTATAGCGCTATCGATAAAATTCTAAGTTCTGGATGTAATAACATTCCCGTCTGTTCTCCGTCTATTTTCCGTCACATTTTATTGTCATTTTCGACACAAATTTTTTTCCGACACATTTCCGTCTAAATTCCGTCAACGCTTTTTCAATAGCATACGGATTCCGTCTATTTTCAGTTAGTTTTCCGTCCCGATAATTATCTTCCGTCTGTTTTCCAATCAAGTTCCGACTAAAACTCAATTTTCCATCCATTTTCCGACTAATATTTTCACTCGGGTGCGGTAAGTTATAAGTACTTACTCCGCATGAGTGATATAAAATAATTAATTGATTTGTGCAAATCTACATATTATATATGTAAAATTCTAGTTTACATGCCCACCTGGTCAAGAAAGTCGTGAAAAATTTAACACAATCCAGAGAACGACGCATGGGCACCGCGAATTGATTGGTGCAACCATGACCTATCCGCGAGACCAACTTGTTCTATCGCCTTAGAACAAGTCCTCCACCGCCGTCCGCGAAAGGTGTCCAATTCCGAGGCGAAGATAACTTCTCAATCACCGAGAATCACAAAATCGTTATCTCTGGCCGACCGCCGGCAGAAGGTGAAAACTAGTTTCATATCTTGAAGACGGCAAACGGCCAAAGAAAACAACATAAAATTGAGGCGAAACGAGATGGAATTCTGGCGATTATACGCATTTCGAGCAGACAAACAGACAGACAAAAAATAAATATGTTAAGAAGGAAAAGAAAAAAAATATGTATGGAGGTCTGTCGGTGCGCGGCTTCTGCAGAGGGGCAGTGGCGGAATGCCGTTCCAAGGCATCTTCAGAAGTAGAACACTATCACTTCCACTCTGGACCAGAATATTGGACAGAAAAAAGTCACTCGGCCATCACTTCGATTTCGTTGGGTCAGCCTCACTGATGCTTGAGACCGCTTGTCGGTGCAAGATTTCCGGTTTTTTGTAGAATTAATTAAATATTTTGTGGGCAAATGTAAATGTAAGTAGCGCAACCAGATGGAGAAGAAGATGAAGATAGGCTCGAAGACACCTAAGAAGTTGATTGAGTGGATGGCCAATTTTTGCTTCACGAAAAAAAGACAGAACAAAAGAACGAATATATTGGGAAGCTTCTTCTGCCTTGTGATTCTGAAGTAGTAAAAACAGAGGGTTTTTAAAGTTATATCGAGAAAATTTATTCAGCCATTTTATCGAAAACAACTACTAAATAAAATTATCAATCAAAACCCACAGTAAATCCATTCAAACTGGTTAAGGAATCTTCCGTTCTTAATTTTACCGGACAGTGCATTAATTTTCTTATTGGAACAATTTTCAAATAGACTAACTATAGATTTAGTTTCGAGCTTAAAAAAAAGGCAAATTACGTATAAAATAAAACTTGGATATAATGAAGCAAAAACAAGCAACAATAATGATTAAGATAAAAGTATAAATTGCAAAATCGTAATTATAAAGTGATTGTTTGAAATAAAACTCATTTCATTATTTTCTCTCTTTTAAGCAGTATAAATTAAAAACAAACAAGCATAGTAATAGTTCGAAATTATAGCCTCTTGTTTTTTAAGTCGTTTAAAAATCGTTTCTTATTGTAAATTATAATAATTACGTTATCGAGCGATCAAAAAATACAAATTAACGAAAACATTAAACCCTTTCATGTAAAGTATTACTTTATCTAACTAAAACTATAAATAAAGTTAATGATTTTAGAATGATATAAAGTGATGATATTTTAGTTTTAAATTTAAAAAGAAAATAATTATTTTCGATCCCTTATAATAGCCTTAACTACATATAATGGACTCAAGGCGCCTTAAGATAGCTTAAAATTTTGTACAACAGCATGAAGTGTCATACTGAAACTATCCGAAACTTTTGTCATGTCTAAAGGGTACGATCATACGATCGTGAGCGTAAAAAACTTAGGGAGTTTATTATTAAAGGTGACTTTTGACAAAGTTACAGTAGCAGAGATGTGGTTTTATTTTCGAAAAATGGAGCTACTCAGTGATTTAACTCAGTAAAACTACTGCAAAGATCTAAGCAGCAACTCGAGGTCGTGCAATTTTTTGACAAAGGTGTTTAAGGCAATTATAGAAGAGTTTAAGATTCGTTAAGTTGCGACAGCAACTAAACCAATCTTAAGGCCACATATCGGGAAAAAATTTATTGAAAATCTATTGTCTTTTTGTTTTTGTTGATTATTGATGTACAACTAATCAAAAATGTGTACATAAATTTTCAAATAAATCCCGCAAATAATAAAGATTCTACAGCGCATAATAAAAGTCTAAAAACAAAAGTTAATATGGATTTTTTCATACTCCGAACTTTCAAATGCATTTATCTCAAAACACAAGTTTTCAAAACGGGCCAAACAATAGTGGAGAAAATAGTTGATCGATTTTCAAATTTCTTTTTTTAACATTTTGTTATGCAATTCTACACATCTTAAGCCTCAGTGAAGATGTTTGAAAAATTATTTTAGTTTTTACACGCGAAAAATGGTCCAAAAATGTCGTCCATTTTGCAACTTTTATTTCAAAGTCGCATAATTTTCTCACTTTTGAATATGTTTTTTTCATTGAGGATTAAGATGTGTATTTTAGTGTCTAAATTAACATGCATTTTTATTGTTTTTTTTCGACGATCCAGAGGCGAGTTATGATGCGGGCCGATTTCCACCTTTTTTTGAGACAGAAACCTTAACGCCATTTTTAATAATGAAAAACTTTCCAAAAATAAAAAATATGGTTTTTCATACCTATAATGACGTAAAGTTATTTGTAAAAAATATTTTGTTTATATCTATTAAACTTTCTTTTAAATCGTCTCCCAAAAAACGTGTTATTTTTACTCAAAACCCCCTATTAATGAAATTAAACGAAGAGTCTTAAGGCCCCTTAAGGCCATTATAGTTAAGGTTACTATTTTACCTTGGTTAGTTTTTATCTGTGTTAACAACCCGCAACTTCAGAAATTGCACAAATTTACCCTTGGGTAAAGAATATATAGCGGTCCCAAGTAGCTTTCTGAAGCAACTTTTTAACTTGTACCAAGAGGCGCTGTCGTCTGGGTTTTGCAACACACATAGTTGAGACAAAATCCTGCAGTCAAGTTTTCGCCAGTATAACAGATAAAACATATAACATATACGTGTAATAATACATATATTGCCTTATCTTGTAAATATAATAATGAAATGTAGAGTGCCTGGCCAAAAAATTAGAACCACCATAGTATTTTCATGAAGTCTCAGTTCCGATGTGCGCTAATTTATAGGAAATGGGCACATATTAGAAACATTGTTGTTATTTGAAAGATCTTGTTGTGCAGAGGTTATTATTAATAAAAGATTGAATTTATTTAATTTGAATTTTAAAACAATTTATTTAGTATATTTTTAAACACTACTGGAACTGACACGAACTTAACACTTTGAATATCTACATAAGACAGATTTTTAAATATTTTACTTATACTCATCCTACCTAACCAAAACTCAAGAAAACATTAGGCATTAAGTGTCCTTTACCTAAATCGAACACATGTTTTATTGCTCTATAAACAACTGCCCGAAAAACAAAATTTCCGAGCCTAACTGTATTGCTTAAGAAGGAAAACCCCTTTTACGATGCAACATCTTTACGCAATGAACATATCTTCAATAGATTGTTTTTGAAAATAACAATAACAAACATTCCAAGAGATCTCTTTATTGGTGATAAGATATTGCAGAAAAAGCATATTTAATTGCTAATTCTTAGTGCTACCACATTTCGCTTTTTTAACTGCCTGAATTCGTCTAGGCATGCTCTCTATGCATGCCCTAATACAATTTTCAATTTCAGAAGCGTCTTGCCACGCTTCAATAATATTTTGTATTAATACTTCACGATTGGGATTTCGCATTTGACAAACTAATTTTTTAAACACATTTCAGACGTACATATTCAATTGCGTTTAAATCGGGTGAAGTACCTGGCTAAGGCAAAAGACGAATATTTTTCCATTAAAGAGAAGTTGCATAAACTTAAAAGATGACGAGTAGAATACGATCTCGTCCAACTATGGCAATAAGACTGTTTCCAAAAGCATTATGTACTGATCTTGTCTCATGGCACCTTCCAGTACATAAAGGGAACCTGAACCCCTTCTACCGTAATTGCAATGTGTTCCAGGTCCTGATGAAACATCTAGATTTATAATTCCACTCTCATTTTTCCACGGTCTCCTCGGTAATTGATCGCGCATAAAGACTCCTCTAAAATGTGGTACATCCTGCGCATATTTACGCATCTCGAGCTCATTAAGAGCTCTTTTGGGTAGCGAGCTTATTAGTTTTTTGACTGGGTTTTAAGAAAAACGCCCAAGCCTTTTCTATAGGTCTTCAGGAACAATCCCTGACCAGGTTTTCCCATCGCTATGACCTCATTAGTTTCGTTATGGCGCTTTGCTTCTGCAAGCTGCTGACGTGCGCTGTTTGCAGCGTTTACCGCCTTAGCTATACCAGCTGCACCTCCTGATAATGCTCCAAGGGCTGAAAGTCCGGCAAATAGTGGGATGAGGAATGGTAGAACACCTCCAGTTTTCGGGATAGGTATCACACGTGGTGTCGTAATCATCTTCTTTTTTCCCTTGATGGCATCTCTCGCAGCACTTGTAGCAATTTTTATTGCTTCCAGCAAATCTTTGGGTTTCCTCAGCTTTAGAACTTTCCGCGCATTACGTACAGCGTCACGAAAAGAGGGGCGTAACTTATTCTTCTCTTTAGCGCTGTTTATTTGAAATTTTGCCTTTACCCCCATTCCAAGCTTAAGTTTAGCTTTCATAGCGTTTGTTACCAGCAAAGCGTTGGCGCGTTCTCCTAGAGAAGCTTCTTTGGATTTCATGCGCTGCCAAGCTTTTTCTGCTAGTATACGATCGGCAATATGACGATCACTTGTGTCACGGTACTTCGAGTATGCGATATCGTGCTCTTTGCAAGCAGGGTCCAAGGGATTAATACCGGGATCACCTCGGGCCAATCTTTTAGCTAACTTTGTTCCTGGACCGCAATACTGACAGCCCGGTAAATGCAATTCTACCGGTAACTTGTTGATTAGAGAGTTGAATATTCCTTTCCCTCTGATGACCTTTCGCCGACTGAGGTGATTATCAGTATGATCATTCATTTTATGCGTTTGTGACAAGACTAATGGGTACCCAATAAAAGCAGCTGTTTTTATATGAATTTGGTTAGTACTCATCATGAAGTTTATAAAGCAACAAGAATGCTTGCCTGTTAGAAATGTTGAAGCATCAAATACAAGTGTAGAGAGGAAGAAACATGGAGGGCTGTTACCAAACAGCATAAGGGGAATTATTGTTGGTCCATCCAATTGCGGCAAGACAAATGTTATGATGAGTTTACTGGAACATCCTAATGGACTACGATTTGAAAATATTTACGTTTACTCAAAATCGTTAAATCAGACAAAATACGAGTATCTGAGAAAAGTTGTGGGACGTATATCTGGATTAGGCTATTATTCATTTGCTTATCTTGTAGCTCCACTAGGACTCGCTCTCCGTATTTTGTAGTTATTTTCCTTATTTTATATATTTTATAAGTTGCATTCTGCTCCATGTCGCATACTTTAAAGTATTGTTTAAAGCTATACGAATTGATGATGTCCAGGGCTCCAGAACTACTTTTGCGAGCGGGCATCTCCTCAGCACATGGTTGTTGCTGAGACATTTTTCACTTTAACTGTTCACTTTCAGAGCACACGCACGAAACTGAATTATAGTCTGAAATTCGCTCTGTATTTATAGTAATTTTTTCATCTTGCATCTCTGTCCTTTTATTCTCATCATTTCATTCCCTCGGCGATTATTCAGAAAAAAACACTAAATCACGAAGTTCTTCACCTAAACCACATCCCGTACAATTAATGTGATCATGCAAATCAAAGTTAATATCATCAACGTCCTCTTCTTCTGAATTATCCAGTTGATGTTTAGAAAACAATTTAGTGTATTTTATCACAAGATTTTCTGGTAGAAAGTCTTTCAAGTCCCACAGAAAACACGTTAATTTAATGCACGCTAGCAAGTCACAGAACGTTTCCAAATTCATAGATTTACACAAATACTTTTCACATAAAATAATCCCACGCTAATATTGCTTTTCCTCGTTTCTGTAATTTTCCTCGTCCAAGCAATCATATCCTCTATTTTGGTGTAATATAGCTGAATATTGATAATCCTGAAATTGACGGTTAATCCTTTTAACTGCACTCTCTAAATCGACAGCCTTGGGCCATGTCTCTGCTGCATAGCACATCCACATAATTCACTTTTTAAAATTTAAACTTAACTGGAGACACTAATTCTTCAAGGGCCGAACAAGAACTGATCCAAATCCGTCATAGCATTTAATATATCAATCAATCAATCAATCAATCCCTATCAGCAAATGCTGCAGCATCCCTAAACAAAGAACTCTTTGTTTTGAATAATTCATTCCATTCTAATTAAGGAGGCAAGCCCCCCTCTCCCTCCGAATATAAAGCAGGAAAAACTCCCAAGTAAAATATTAAACATGATAACTAGACGAAACACAGTTCGTAGGTATTGGCTACGATACAGACTACCGGCTTACAAAAATATGCTAACTGAACTAAACTACCTCATTAAAAATTTACTGCTTGGTCATAGAAATAAAAAGTGGAGCTCCCTCTTACAAAATATGGAAAAGGGCTCAAAACCATTTTGGAATATCTCCAAAATAGTTAAAAGCAAACGGAGACAGATTCCTATACTGCAGCGAAAAGGCCGAACTCTACTCACAATTGTTTGCAGCAAATTCCACCACTTCCGCCCATCTCAGTAATGCTGCCACTATCCAGCAAGTCGAAATGTCCCTGAGCCAATTGCAGCTCCCAATTTCCCAAACAGATTTCCAGTGCTATGTCCGTCCCAAGGACATAAAAAACATAATAAAACTTACGAATAACAAAAAATCCTGTGGAATTGATGGCATTTCCAATGGTTTATTGCGAGCTCTACCGCGTGGAGGAATTGTTTACCTTACCTTCATCATTAACTCATGCTTGAAACTTCAATACTTCCCACAGTGTGGAAAGAAGCAAAGATAATTCCAATATTAAAACCAGGCAAATCTCCTTGCGATCCGAGCAGCTATCGTCCAATAAGCTTATTAAGTAATGTGGGAAAAGTTCTAGAGAAAGCAATTAAATATAAAATTATAGATTACGTCACGGATAATAACCTGATACCGAATGAGCAATTCGGATTCAGAGCTGGACATAACACCTCCCATCCGCTAGTTAGAATTTTCAAACATGTGAAAAATAACTTTACCTTAGGTAAATCTACAGGTCTTGTCCTTCTTGATATACAAGCAGCCTTTGATTCAGTATGGCATGACGCCTTAATATACAAATTAATCAAATTTGGTTTTCCCGTTCCACTTATAGCATTGATCCATGATTTCCTTAACATGCGATCTTTCAGAGTGCATCTAGGCAAAATATACTCAAACCCTAGACAGGTCACAGCAGGAGTGCCACAAGGTTCTGTATTAGGCCCAATCCTCTACAACATTTATACATCCGATTTTCCGGTCATGCCAAATTGCTCATCATCCATATTTGCTGACGACACTGCCATATTCTGCTCCCACAAAGACGCGGCTAGCGTTCAAGCAAACTTGCAAAACGGTCTTGATACTCTATCGGAATATTTTCATAAATGGAAAATTAATATAAATCCCAACAAGACACAGGCTATTTTTTTCACTAGACGAAGGAAATCTCATTTCTTACCAAATGCCAACTTGAAGCTAAGCAGCCGAGATATTCCGTGGTCTAATCATGTAAAATACCTAGGAATAAATCTAGACAAAACACTAACCTTTTCTAAAGATATAACCACAACCTTAGACAAAATAAGTTTGCTAATAAAAATCATGTATCCATTTATAAACAGGAGGTCGGCTTTAAGTACGGATAATAACCTCCTTATTTACAAAGTTATATTTCAAACAGTCATGCTCTATGGAGCTCCCCTCTGGTTTCAATGTGCACGTAGTCACATTAAGAAATTACAAATCTCCCAGAATAAAATCCTAAAAATGATTTTTAACTTGCCCTGGCACTTTTCCACCACAGAGCTACACTCTTTAGCTAACGTAGATTTAATAACTACCAAAGTTTATAACTTAGCTCAAAAATTTTTCAATAAATGTAGAATAGCGGACAATCCACTGAACCGACAGTTAGTTGATAGTTAGTAAATAAGGCTTAGGTTAGGTTAGGTATAGATATGTAGGTTAGGATATATAATTTCACTGGGTTTTAAGTAGAATAAAATTATTTGTCCCAAAATCTTAGAGTACTATATAATTGTACTTCTGCTAGACTAATTATAAAAAATTATAGATGAATGAAGAATGTACTTCTAGCACTAAAATGAGAATTCCTATGTTTTATATACAAATGAATTCAAACTTAAATAAATGAAATTGAAATGAAAATTCCATTCTAATCTAATGTAAACAATGCCACCTGCAACCCAAAAATATTGCAATTCAGCGATCGCATCGTCCAAAGCTAGAGATAAGAAACAAAACCAAATGCCTCGCACTCTGCTCATTTCCCCTGATTATTTCGCAATATCACAAGACGTATCACGGCGAAGTAAAAGCAGGGGCTGGGGACCGATCTCAGCGGGGGAGAGAGAGGGGAACAGATCTCAGCGGGGAGGGGGAGGGACAAATATATCAGCGGGGTGGAGAGCGGAACAGATCTCAGCGGGGGAGGGGGAGGGGTAAAAATGCCACCCCAAACACAACCCCTAGCGCCTGATGCCACCCCTACCACCTGATGCAACCCCAAGCACACACAAAAGAGCTTCCAGCTGATCGTCCAAGACCAGAAGAAGCTTTCATGACGTCACACACCTCAAAACTGCTCGTCCAAGACCAGAAGAAGCTTTCAAACGCTCCTCCACGTCCAGACCAAGAGCTTTTGAAGCAAAAGTGAGAATTTTTGGGCCCTGTACATTTCTTATGGGAAAAGTGCGCTAGAACTCTCATAGCCTATCTACTACCTTTTACTTATCTAGGTATATTTTAAATGTTCCTTAGCGAAATTCAACCTCATTTTATTCATCCTTTCCGTAAGACGAGGTCGCTTTGACAGTCGTCTGCAGTGAAAGTCTGATTCCTTTAATCGTCTTCTTAAAGTTCGTTTAGATACATCCACTTCTACTTCAGTAGCAACCCTTGTTAGTTCTGGCAATGGTAAATTATGATTCGTAGTAACTGTAGTAACAATTTTCAGCTCGTCTCTAGGCGTGGTTTTCCTTTTTCGAAGAGCAGATATATAAAAATATGCATTATTCTCGTAATTAAGTTAAATAATTATTAAAAAGTTTAAAAGGTTTATTATTTTGCTTACGTACCCAAATACACTTATGTATAATCTCACAATACTCGAAATACAACGTCCTTATTTCCTTTTCTAAGCCCGGTTTTAGTTAACTCAAAGAACTCAGTATTGCAAATAGTAACGTTCCTTCATTTCTTATATAACTATTGGATAAAACTGAGATTTTTTACATAAAAATGGGGTTTCCCATAGTAGTAGCAATTACACAAGTAAGCACTTTTTTAATTACCTTTAAGCAGGTAGAAAACTTTTTAAAAGGATGTTGAACGTGGAAGAAAAAATTCTGCGGAAATTTTAATAGTATTTCTATTTTTTTGTCCAGGTACCTACTGCAAAATTGTTAAACAATTTTATTTGTGTATAATTTCATTTCAACTGAGTACCAATCCGATTATGAAGACTCAGAATTATTTATTATTGTTATTACACACTATTTTAATTCACTTTCACGCCTGTTTGTGTATTTGCCTGCCTGGAATCAAATTCGAGAAGCTCTATTTAAAACATTTTTTTTTATTTTGTTTTTCGAACTAAATTTATTTTACAATCATTCTATACAAACTATCAGGGTAAACATGTTTCTCAGTTAATTTAAAGAATGCTTTTATTGTGGAGTGGTCATCTTCGCCTCTGCAATCTTCCCAGATACTTTTCTTCCCTCACATTCAGTGTCATCCTTTAATAGGCAGTTTCTACTACTTTTTATCAAGTGAACAGAATTACATAATAATGCAATTTTTTTCGATTCAATTTCTACATAAGGTTTTTCTTGTATGCAACCTAGTTTTGCAAATGCTTTTCGGTTTACTGAACTTTCATCACATTGATTGGGGAGAAAATAACTAAAATGCGACTTTCTGGGTACTTCTACTGACATTTTTATTCCTCTAATCGAAACCTTTTATACCTAAATCAATATACAATTATCGCTTAAACCTAATTATTAATTAGGTTATCGGTTCTCAGCCCATTCCATGCAAGAAGTGCGCGAAGATGTGTATGTAGGTCGCGAAAACGCCGGCGCTTACTTAAGCAACTGCTGACAGCGCCTTACGCAGTTCATTGCGCTTGCTGAGTGCCAACGATTGCTTGAACTGAAAATTGCCGAGTGGTTTATGATGGTCATTGTACTTCTTGTACATCCTGTCGGCGGGAAAGGAAGAAACAGGAGAGGGAAGCCTCCAGGTCCATTGGTGTTGTTCTGGTGTATCTCTGTTGGCAGCCTGCCTCTGTGATGACCAATATTTATAGATGACAAATATTCCTGTTAATACTACCGCTGCAACTATCAGGTAGTTGACGGTGTAATGGTGAATGTCGTGCGTTGTTAGTCCTCCTAGTAACCTTTCCTTTTGCTGTAGTTCCGATATAGTTTTCCTTATATCGGAGTAAGCATGTTGATTGTACTGCCAATGTTGTTCAGGTGGTATAGGCTTAGTCTTCTCCTCCTGTAAATCTTGTATCAGTATCTGACTTATATCGACGTTAGGGATGAAGGACGAATTGAGTTGTGTGGTATATAGTCCGTGTACTGCGATTGTCATAGACTCCTGCTTAAGTACACAATTTGGCTCAAGCTTCAGAATGCCTTCTCCCTTAATGGTTTTTGGAATGTCTGTAGTCCCACATACTATGTTAATAGTGTACTCTTTGTCCATTACGTAGAGCCACGAATTAGCTGCCTTAATTGAATCCCGATTTTTGATGGCCATTTTAGTCTGCATTGAAGACGGTGAAGATATTCGTTAGATCATTTTTTCCAGAATTGCTGCTGAAGCTTGTCCAGTAATTTCCATCTTGATAGGCTAGTAAGGGACCCCAGCTGCTGACTTCGATGCCTATGCTTTGTATGCCCTGCAAGGCCTCCTTTATCTGGTCATGGATCTGTTTTAGATCTTGTGCTGATTCCCTTATTAGTGCAGGTTGATTAAGAAGGTTGTCAAGATGCGAGCTTAGCAACAACCTCTTATTATTGTACTTGTCGCATAAGAGGGCCCAGGCTGCTTCGTAATTGCTATCTGAAATTGCTAGGTGGTGAATAAGTCTGCTGGGTTCCCCTCTAATATAGCATTTCAGATACTGCATCTTTGCTAATATACATTACTAATTTTTCCCTGATTGTGGATCATTTTCATGTATATGGCATGAAATGATATCCAAGACTCATAATTCCCGTCAAATGTTGGGATAGTGATCCTTGGCAGTTTAACTCCCCAATCTTGAGAATAACTTTCGGAAACAGCATTCTTCAGCTTGCTCTGCAGGATGCAAAGGGCATTTTGTAATCTGCCTTCCTTAAAGGTGTAATAAGCCCAATTGTGTTCTATCTGTTCCGTGTTATTCTCGTGGATAAGAACCTCCTTGTGTAGAGAGATTATTTTTTTCCAGAGATCTAGGAGTGTACGTTCCTTATACCCACTATATGCGTTACAGAAGCCGCTGGATGTGTTCTCTTGGATTTCTTTTAAATGTTGCTCCAGGGCACTGTACCTCACTTGTAGTCTTCTGTATTGTAGAGTGTCTGTCGCGTTTCCCATCTGCTTGTCCGTGCTTGTTTTGGGAGCATTCTTGCTTGTTGCTGGAACTGCTCTGCCCTTGGTCTCCGTAGTCATTGACTCTTGTGGAATGCTGATCGTGGGTGCTTTAGGGGTGATTTGTGGAAGTTCCATTGGTTCCAAAACTGCGCTGCTTGGTGCTGGCTTTCTCCCTGCTGGTGCTGGTGCCTTAGGTATGATTCCTGTAATTCCACATTTTTCAGCGGGTCCGCTTGCTTGCTTGTCTGCTAGTGCTGCTGATGGGTTGTTCTCAGAAACTGCTCCAGATGAAGCTGCTGCATTAATGCGAAGAGCTTCTACCGCTCCCGCTGTTATGGCTTGTCGATCTTCTTTCAAAAGGTCTACTGCTGCCTGATAGGTCCTCTCAACCTCGCTGAAAAAGTCTTCCTGGAAGTAATCGTTGTCCCTATTTGCCTCAAGAAGTAGCTTGGCATGAGTGGCAACGAATTGTTTCCAGTAGGCTTCTAGGGTGCTGAGGTGCCCGCTGATGTAATTCTCATTCCTACGTCGTTGTGGGCCATCCTTCTTCATGTTGGTGCAAAGTCGGTCTATCATTTGGCCTAGCTGCCATTGCATGTCTAGTTCGGCTTCCATGTCTCCAAACATCTTTGCTTGTTTTTTGATGAAGTTGACTAGCGATGACTAGTTTACTTGAAGGGGCAATTAAATTGGTTTATGATGGTCATTGCACTTCTTGTACACACATGCTACGCCTATTACATTTAGATCAATGTTATGTAAAACTTTAAGGATATCCAATATTATTTCTTTAAGTTTTTCAGGTTTAACAGCTCCTATGTAATAAACAAATGATTGCTTCCAATTTTAATTCAATCCCCGCACCATAAACAAAAGTACTGCAGATGCAATAGAACCCCTACGTTCACCATTTCCAAAGTCAAAAAGTCCGTAAATAATGTGTTGACGTGAATCGTATTCTAATTCATTTTGAATTCCTTTTTCGTGAAATAGTAAAATGCATTTCTTTTCTAATAAGCTCCATTTTCCACATTTAAATTGCAATAATGGAATTATGCTGTGATTAATACGTGGGCAGAAAATTATCGTGTTTTGCCATCGCATTGCTTTGTAACAGTCTGGAGATTTGAAATATATTTTTAAAAAAACGTTTTTTTTTATCAAAAGACACCTCTTTTCCACGACCAAATTTATGCATTATTTGTGCGTTGACAAAAGCTTGTACACCTTTCGTTTTACTTTTGAACTTTTCAGAAATATTGTTTCCAGAAGTCAGCTCAGTAAGAGAAATCAGAAAATCAAGCAAAGAATACTTTGAGAGTTTAATAAAATTTGTAAAAATAGTTGGAGATGGGATTTTTTTCTCAGGGGGTTCTAAGAATTATGTTGGGGACGGAGTATTTCTATCAAGAGCCATTAGTGTATTCAACTACCGTATGTTTTAACGTTTTTACAACGATTTACTATTAATTCAGAAGACATTCCGTACATTTGCAAAAGATGCAATCATGAGGTAAGGGAATAGTAGACTCTAGTAAGCTCGCACTAGATCCCCGGTAAGTGATATCTCCTGAACGGAAATGATTTTCGCAAACAAAAATATGTTTAGATTTTTCAATATTGTTTTGAAATGTCAATTCTTGACAATAGAGGTTCCACAAATCACGCCTATTATCAGAAGGTAATTTGAAGAAACTAACATTAGTGCAAGTATTATAAATAACATTGCAATTAATATAAAAGCGACGCCTACCCATATTTAAACAAAATCAAAATTATTTTTTCACAACTAAAAAGTAAAAATCCCCACAACAAAACCCTGTCGACAAAGCAGGATAAATGGCTACATAGAACCGGCATCTATTGGTCTAATTTAAATCTAGGTTAAGAGTCATAATAATATATGTTAGAGCTTAGAGAAGCTGATACATGTAACAAAAATAAAATGTTGAAATAAAAAAAAAAAAAAAAACCCTGTCGTAGTGCCGCTAAGTTCGCCGAACTCCTAATTAAGCCAAATAAAGTGTCAATATTCGTACCTAACAAGATATTTGTATGTTAAATATAATAGCCAGATACCAATCCTAAATTGCTCGTATTCCAAAACGACAAAATCACAAAAGTTGCAAATACGCCAAAAGATGAGATCCTACTGAATTTCTCTATAGAAAAATTTACTATATCCTATTCGAATTCGTTCTCAACGGTGCAACGAGAATCATTTCCCAGGAAGGTAGTAAAAAAAGGTCCATCGCAACTCATTCTACCGACCGCATAAAATTTCTTCCCTCACCCTCGCATAAATCCACTTCTCATGAGCGCATGCCAAATATGCCCGACGACCACCTTCAACCCCGAGCGTGTAAATTTCATTTTGTTATACTTTCGTTAGTTGTTATACGTAATATCTGTAAATGTTATACGGAAATATTCTCACTTTGTACAAGAATTGAACCAACTAAAAAAAATGAAAAACCAGCAATTATTTTCATGCCATAATTATTTAAGTAACTAATTGTTCGCATCTATCACTTTTTCTCGTCAAGATGTTCTTTAAAAACAAAAATTAATTTTCTAATTTGAAAACGATACACCTAGAGCCACCTAGCGAGAACTTATCAAATTGAACTTGCGACCACTTTACCATATATTCTATACAAAAAGGATTTATCATGTTACAAACTTTTCTGAGAATCAAAAGAAAATGAATAATTTCCCCGCTTTATTTAAGACTCCAACCTATTCAAAGCTTTGTGAATGGTAAACTTTATGAAACTATACCTTGCACACGGCAACCATCATAATGAAGAATATCAAAATTACGGTATGAGATATTAGCGTAGCGTAATTTTTGATGACAGTTGTCTGTGTGTTGTCACTGGAGTTTTTTAATAAGCAGTTTTTCGTGTCCTGAGAGTTTTTCAAGATTTCAAAATTTCAGTGTTAAAAACAAAGTGTTGTATCGGAAAAATGAATGAAGAAAACAGTGATGTTGCAAGCAATATGCTTATGAGCTATGTGTCGTCTATTCAAGAGCAAAATATGCTAAGAAAAATAATGTTGGAAAAGCGGCGGCAAAAAATCAAAAAATCCTGATGGAAACGCCAACGAAAAATTTTCAAAAAGCTTGTTAGCTATTTGAGCCCAGACGGCGATACTAAGAATGGTATCTGTGGTGAAGCGTAATTTTCGCAAAATGGAAGTCAATTTGCTTCATTTTGATGCCTTCATAATTAAAGGTTTGAGGTTTAATAATGAGGGTTGCCGTAATAATTGCGGGTAGACTGTCCAAGATATTATTCTTACTTTGAATTTTATCATATTTTTACTTTAGTTTAATTTTTAATTTTATGTTACTTGTTTAGACTCCCGTACTAGAAAGCTGCCAAACGGAACCCTATTACTAAGCCTACAACCTCGTCTGTTACAAGATGTATATGTATTGTTATGTTATGTTACTAATAGTAAAACAAAAGTAAAGGAACAAATAATTAAAATAATTAACGGTTTTGTTTTGTTCTCTTTTCCTCAGTAGTTTTGCTCCTCATTAGGGATAGTTTGTAAGGTATAATACCTTGGACAGACTACTCGCAATTATTACGGCAACCCTCTTTATTAAACCTCAAACCTTTAATTATGAAGGCATCAAAATGAAGCAAATTGACTTCCATTTTGTGAAAATTACGCTTCACCACAGACACCACTCTTAGTATCGCCATCTGGGCTCAAATAGCTAAAAAGCTTTTTGAACGTTTTTCGTCGGCGTTTCCATCAGGATTTTTTGATGTTTTGCCGCCGCTTTTCCAACAATATTCTTCTTAGCATATTTTGCTCTTGAATATGGTAGACGACACATAGCTCATAAGCATATTGCTTACAATATCACTGTTTTCTTCGTTCATTTTTCCGATACAATACTTTGTTTTTAACAGTGAAATCTTGAAATCTTGCAAACTTCTTAAGACCCCAAAAATTGCTTATTAAAAAACTCCAATGACAACATACAGACAACTGTCATCAAAAATTACGCTCAGCTAATGTGTCATACCGTAATTTTGATATTCTTCATTATGATGGTGGCCGTCATAATTACGGGGTAGTGTGTCCAAGGTATAACAGCAAAGACCGAAAGGACAGTATAACAAATTTGCTAAGCGTAATTTTGGATGACAGTATTCACAAAAATTTCACACCTTGAATGAATATCCGTAATTAATGCAGAAACTATCATTATTACACCAAAAAACTGTCATAATGATGGCATCAAAACGACGGTAAACCACCATCATTTTGCCAATTATGGTTCTGCGCCATCTGGACTAGAATAGTTAAAGAGCTTTTTGAAAGGTTTTTGAATTTAAATTTTTACCGTCAGAAAGATTTTGTGCGTACCCTTTTTTGGTTTTGATTGAAATTTAAATGCGGTTGTTATTAAATTTCGTAAACGTTTTCGTTAACTGGTTTTAACATTTTAAATATTTGGTACAAAGAAATATCTGGAAGAAAGATACCAATTTCGTGGTCCAAAAAGACTGATCGCATTTTCTTGGAGATTTAGCCCAGTAATTGCGTGGGTCACGAATTGGGTAAGTACAATCGATAAATTAAACAAGTAATTTGTATAATTAATTTTTTTATAGCTTAACGAAATCTAATTGTGTCGGCCAAAGAAGATCGTATTCAATTAAACAACATGACACAAAATTGCAAGCAAGACTAATAATTGTTCAATAAATTACTTACCTAAAACATAAATTCCTTTAAGGAAAACAAAAAATGGGCACTGGATCGGTTGAATCAGAATGGATTTTGCATAATTATGTCCAAAAAATAATTGAGGCCTAGCGATGGAACTCTTCTGTCGCTGAGGATACATAGTTTGGTACACTAGATATTATATGCCTTATCAATACCTTGCGAACGGGTTATCGATTATATAACAAAAGTATAACCTGTATATAACCAGCAATAGTTACTTATGTGAATTGTATAGACTACGAAACTAAGAGGTAGATTGACCTCAAATTTTCTCAGTATATATGTGTCGAGTATGAGATGGTTTAGGGTTAGAAAATATTTGAAAAATTTCTAATAGATGGCTCGTCAAACATAATTATTATTTTTGCTATTCGCTGTAACTAAATACATAACTAATACATTTTGTGAAGTGAATATAGGCATATATGACATGACATATAATGGCATGCAATTTTCAGCATATTTAATTACTTTAAGTTAAAACGTTCGCCGGCATATTGAATCTGCTATATTAAATTTCAAAAATTCAAACAGAAATTTAAGATCAACGGCTTAAAAAGACATGAAACAGTTTTTGTTTCGGTGCAGCAGAGCGCAGAAGGCATCGGCTAGTATTTTACTAATACAATATCATGAACAATTATCAAAATACACTTTTACAACTAATAATTTATGAACAGCAATATATCAATAACATAATGGAACAATGCATAAGAAAATTTTCATTAATCATCTTAAATACATAACACAATATGTATGTATGTACATATGTATTTATATTGTCCGATGGCACGAAACCCTCTGTGCGCGAATCTGACTCGCAATTGGCCGGTTTTATTACTTGTGTATAACCCAATTGAAATAGCGATTAAAATTTATTCATTTAGACAATTTTAACTCATATTTTACTTTTCTTAGGTTTTTATTAGTTATCCGGAGAAAAACAAATTAAAGTTGAAAAACACAAAGCGCTATTATTATTATATTGATTTAAACACGAACATTTTAAAACCTCAGACGCACAAATTCGTTAATATAAAACGTTTCGAATAAAATTTTATTAAACTTCGAAAATTAATAATTTTGTGTTTGAAATTAAATTATTTTCTATTTCAGGCATTACACCACCTTTGAGATTTTCAAAAACTAAAAAAAATTAGTTATTCATACCGTTAATAATAATTTTTTGAAATAAGCAAAAGTGCCTTGCTTTCCCCTTTTAAATTTTTCTTCTTTAGCATTCTTTTCCTCTACAAAATTTCTTAATCGATTTTGATAAAATTAAAATAACATAAGTATACTTTACAACATTATCATATAAATGAAAACTCAAACTAAAGTTAAATTTTTCTTATTTTAAGAATTCATGTCGAATTTTTTACCGAAGTCTGGTGGAAACAATTTTAATTTAAGTTTTGTGTATAATTTTCTCCAAGAAATTGTGGGAGTATATAAAAATTGTTATGGAAATTTATCACTTTTCAGAATTTAAAGTTAAATACCTTAGGAATTTTTAATCGACAGCTAATTTTTTTGTTTTTTTGTTATCGTCACTTTTGACCCTAAATGAACATAGAAAGGTTCGATAGGATCAGAGTATCATCAAATTCAGAGGAGACTACAAACCCAATTTTAGTCTAAAAATTTACAAGTTTACAAGATTGTGACTTTGTGATTTCTATATCAATAAAAATAATTTCTATGTAGCTAGAGCATAAAGCCTAAGGTTAATGTTACGGTTTGGTTATCATCATAGTTATGAGAACAATAGCTTCATTTTATCAGCAATTTAACTGCATGTAAAAAAATACCTTCTAGGTTGACTAAGTAATACACTATTTAAGTATAGTTTCTACTAGAATCTTGAAGCCATAACATAAACATAAGATTAATGATGAAAATCTCTTAACTAAATTAAAAATCTGTTGAAAGTACGCAATCAACTGATATCTCATATAATAGTCCAACATTCGTGAAGTTGTTTCAAATGTAGATTTTAGAATCAAATGAGAAAGCTTTATTTGTTAAATAGTGACGCATTTGGTGATAACCGCGTCGAGATATTCGAGCGTATACTTTCTGAGGAGACTCTCTTCGCCGCATTCACGGTCACTTTTTAGTGCAACTGGGCAGTTGGGTTAGCGTCACGCATCGCGATCTCAGTGGTCTTTATATCGTTTAATCGCCGCGAAATCGTGTCATAATAGTGTCAATTATCATGGGAAAAGTGTTTGGGACCTATTGCAATGGTAAGCTAATAAAACTTCTTTCTATTTTCATCTGTCCTCATTTTTTTCATTTTATTTAAAGGACAAGTAGATATTCGTCTGTTGACATCTGATTATGTGGAAGCTGCTCTCGAGGTATGCAAATGTATTATAATTTCGTTACGTTATTGAATCAAGTTATTGTGGAGCTTTTGTTGCACTGTTAGGCCTTAGAAAATAGTTAATAACCGTTTAGTCTACAGATGAAATTAAGTGAAAAGAGAAAAACGTTCTATTTGTTTGCGAATTTAACTTTCAACTGCTTGTTATTGCATAACAAATAAATTGTTAAAATGACCTAATATCCGAAAAGATGAGTTTCTCAAAATAATCGACATACATATAATAATGATATATGTAGGTACACATTATAACGCTTTACTTTCTTATTAAAGATCGTTGTTCTACATTTTACCATTAGTTTTGCTTCAGATTGTTTGATACGATATAATACAGCATAAATGCAGAAAATCAGTATAATGCGTGCTCGTCAGCATTAAAAAGACAAAAAGGGAAATATGCAAAAACAAAAATACCAATTAAAATAATCTAAGCTGAATAGCAAAATTCACACCTTAAACATTCCTCAGAATTAATCTATTAAAAATAAGAAACAATCACTGCCCTGAAGCCCGTGTCGTGAGGGTTGTAATTGTTACCTGAGTTAGCACCTGTTGCCTATGCATTCCTGCATCTTTTCTCGTTAGAACGAGCACCTTGCTTCCGGCATGGTAATAGAGAGATCTCTGACGTATGCATTTAATCGCTTGATATGACTATTGTTAGAAAATTAATTCTAGAAGCGATTAGATTCGGATTCGTGTCTGATATGTTTCGAACTTTGTTAATGATTAAAAAGCTTCGGAGAATCTAATATAACATTTGCTTACGAGTATTTCGTAATCGCAACAAACGTGACAATTTTACGATTCTTTGACATGCATTGTATCGATTATGTGATTTATATAAAATGCGATTATTCTGCTAAACTAGATTATTGCAACTAGTCTCTCATACATATATTAATTTATTTTTCCTAGGAAATTATTAAAGTAGCTTTTGTATTTCGCATTTCTGCAGGTAATGGAAAGCTCATTCTATCCGTTCGAATCCGTTTGTATCGGAACAGAGATAAATCTGGAGTTGCCGGACTCATTACAAGCGCGAAAGGAACTTAATGAGCTGTGCCGAATAACCAGCAGAGATGGAGTTTCTTTAATGGCGATTCACGTACCAAGCAATAGAGTTATTGGTGTGGCTCTGAATAAAATACAGGTAATTATTTTTTATTTTATTTTTACATCATTATTTAAATTAAGGCCACACATCAAGAATTTTGAGTAAAAATAACACGTTTTTTAAGAGACGATTTAAGAAAAAGTTTAATAGATATAAACAAAATATTTTGTACACATAACTTTACATCATTATAGATTATAAACAAAAAAAATTTTTTTTTGTAAAATTTTTCATTAGTAAAGATGGCGTTAAAGTTGTTGTCAAAAACAAAGGTGGAAATCGGCCCGAATCATAACTCACCTATAGATCGTCGGACAAAACAAGACAAAACATGCATGTTAATTTAGACACTAAAATACACATCTTAACTCTCAATGAAAAAAAAAATTCAAAATTAAGAAAATTATGCGATTTTGAAAAAAAGTTGCAAAATTGACGTAATTTTTGGTCTATTTTTGGCGTGTAAAAACTAAAATAATTTTTTAAACACATTCATTGAGGCTTAAGTCGAGAATTGCATAACAAAAAAGTTCAAAAAAGAAATTTGAAAATCGTTCAACTACTTTTTCCGCTATTGTGCGAGCCATTTTGAAAACTTGCGTTTTGAGATATGTAAATGTATTTGAAAGTTAGGAGTTGTACATCAATAATCAACAACAAAAAAATGATTTTCAATAAATTTTTTCCCGATATGTGGCCTTAAAGTTATTTAGTTCTACGCTGTTTGAATTTCAAGAGCAATAAGTGAACTATTCTGCTTATTTTCTCTTGACTCAAACAACAGAAAGTAATGTATGTATGCATACATACATATAATTACTCATTAGTTATTTAGACCATCTCTATTTAGTTGTTACACTCCCATTCAAGTTATTAACAATAGTGCGGATAAGTCCAGTTCAATCCAAGCAGTAGCTTTTATAGGGATATTGAAAGATTAAATTCTCTAAATGTTTTATGAAACGGAAACCCTTCATATTGCTTGACAAAGAAATTAAATTTGAAGCTAAATATTCCCTTAACTAAAAAAAGAAATTAAGATTAGGAATAGGTTAATCGTCTGAAAATCCTGTAAAAATACACTATAATATTATGCATCATGCAATATTCAATAACAGCCCTATCAGCTACACTGAACAAGAATGAAAAATATAAATACCAAAAATCTTATGACTAAACCATTATTTTTCCAGATAAAACCAGAGCCCAAAGAAAAGCCATTTTTTGTCGACTATAAAATTTATCATTGCACCTCCCCAAATGCTAAGGCCTTGATGGAATA
Source organism: Tolmerus cingulatus (assembly GCA_959613345.1). NCBI lineage: Eukaryota > Metazoa > Arthropoda > Insecta > Diptera > Asilidae > Tolmerus > Tolmerus cingulatus. The sequence goes on along the minus strand of OY390709.1, from coordinate 19,251,484 downwards.
CATGATCACCATGGATGAGAAAATCGATCCCTTTGACTTGTTTAAAATCGATTGTCTCTTGGAGCATACATTTCTTGGAGTCCACCCTGAATTCAGGGGGAAAAACCTCGGGATTATTCTGGTCAAGCATTCCATTGAAATAGCGCGAAATCTATACAATGGAATCGATGCTGCCCTACTAAGCGATGAACTAAAAGGAAAACGTCCCAAGGCCGTTACTGCTCTTTTTACGTCGAAATTCTCGCAAAAGATTGGTGATGCGCTTGGATTTAAAACTTTAAATGAAGTCCCCTACACCGAGTTTATGTTTAAAGGGAAAACGTACGCAGATCGAATTGGACCTCAACATCCTAGCGGCAAACAAGTAATAATTAAGTTTTAATATAATTTCAAATATTTTTTGAAAAAACAATACATATGTATGTACATGCATAAAATCAAATTTAATTATTTTCTGATGCCTCATTTCTAATTTAATTCGATATAAGTATATATTTTGTTATCTGGCTCAAAAGTGGTTTTTCATCTATGTATATATAATCATAAAATAAAAATGCATTTATTATGGCGTTCGAGAATTTAAAACAAGGAGGAAAGGTTTCATGAAAGAGACATTTTTGTGTAGACGATTTTAATAATTACCTAAATGAGATAACCAATTAAATAATTACGAACAGAGTTAGAAACCCCAGTTAATTCACTATTGATATATTATGTATAATACAATACAATAATAAACTTTTCTTTATTCCTAGTTTTGTTTATTTTCTCACTTAGAAACAAATGTGTATTGAAAGGATTGTTTAAAGAAGGGACAGTGTGCAATAACAGGGAAAATCACCTTATACTTTACTGAATATTAATAAGTTCATGTACTCTACGTAAGCCCGTACCTGATTGTGGTTTGAAATAATAATTCAATAGGAAATTAACTGTTTCAAATTTTTTTGCATTTCTTTTAAATCTATGTATGTACTAAATGTCCATTTCATACCAGTTTGTTATATCTCTTGCATAAATATCACACATAAATGCATAAAATTAGTTTTATAGCTACAATTTTACCTAAAAGATAATATCTTTTGTTGTTTACCTGTTATTGAATAAATAACTAATTATGTATATGCAATGACACACAGGAAACATTAAAATTTTCTTTGGATCACGAATAAATTTAACAGTATACTTGGAATGTAAAATAAGTAAAGAGCAGTTGGGGCATATAAAATCCGTGTAGTACAAGAACAACAATTTTTCTGAGGAACGGGGTAAAAGGCGTATACCTTTATTTATAAAGTATTGTTGTGTAACCAGCGAAAAGTGCAAAGCAAAAGTAAGTGCTGTCGCCTCAAACGCACAAATTTATGGAGTATGGGGTTGGGGACACCTATTTGAAACTTTTGTTTCTCTTCCTATGTTATCCCAAAATTTCAGCTTGCCTTGAGCCTACAAATCACGAATTTCTAATACAAAAAATAATATGGTATGAAGAAGGAAGGAGCCTAGCCGTTCCATTATTTTAAGATCGTATAACACCGCCATCTTTGAAATTACAAACTTAAAATCTTAAAATTAATGGGAAATGTGTGTATATATAAATTGATATCATCACACAATAAAAGACATTTTTGTTTTGGGAGGACTCTCAGTTAGGCTGTGATTTAAATTGTCCGTTTGAAAAATTATAGACGCGCTATGTACCTACGGTATCCTATCTGTATGAACCAGAAAGAGAGAAAACTGAGTAAACCAAAATTTTCATTCTTCTTGCTATCAACCACTAACAAAATAGTTGCCGTATGATCAAAGAGCCACTTCTAAAATTTTTAATATGCATATATGCATTATTTGAAAAAAATAAAGTCAATTTAAATAATTTGAGGGAGAGATAGCTTAATAACAATTATTATCCTATAATTCGAATGGATAGCGCAACCCTGTTAAATTCAATCCATAACAGTCTTTTCCTTCTTCATATTAAATTGATTTGAGTTGAAAAAAAAACTTAAGTTAAATAAAAGCAGTAGCACAAAACCTAAACTAAATTCACCTGTTACAGTAGTTGAACTATGATTAAAATATAGCAACGGCTATTTGTGCTGCATCTTTTTCAGGTTATATAATACATATACATACAATATATACGTGAAACATGAAATTTAAACAAAAGTAGAAACAATCATGTTTAAATGCTATCTCTTTTGAAACTACATAGATCCCCAGTTGGTTAGAGTCCACGAAATTTTAATGACAAAATTAAGAAGTTAGCATAATACGTATAACAGAACTCGGTTCGCGACAATTTAATTCGTTTTTATAACATTATAATTTGCATGATTTACCTAAAAGATTTCGGTCTAGGCTAAAAATTGTGTGCTCTTCTGACATGAGTTAGAGGTCAAATTCCTATTCATATATGCAAGTGCCTTAACATCATTTAGCGCGCTATCCAGGGCGTAATTTTATTTATCGACCAAACAACTTCAGAATCCACGCAGCAATGTTAAAAAGATGATCCTTGAGGCATAATAATAATATTCTACAAAATATTATTAGTGGATGGCTTATTCTAAAAGTTCATAAAGATGCGATGAAATACAACACCATCAATGAATGAAGAAGACATTGATGCAATTTGGCCAAAAGTGACGCCAGAAATAATGCAGCCGTACATCCTTGTCAAAAAGCCTTTTAGACATAGTGGCCAACCGTGGTAAAGTTATAACTAGTTATAACTAAAGATTAGCTATTAATCTTGGTGCATGTTTATTACTATTAAATTAGGAAGAGTCAGGCGAGTTTATAATAAAGAAACATCCATTTCGCACATTTCCACTACATTTTTCGAATTACTCCACAAGTGCCACTTTAAAGATAACCCTTTTTTTCTGGGGGATAGTAAGACAGAAAGAGAAATTTTGTTAGCATCATTTTCTATCTCTTATTCCACAGATAGGATTCTCCACTATCATACATATAATGCGTCTATAGCTTTACAACGCAGTGTATTTTGGGGACGGATATGGGTTTTGAGGGTGGCAGATTTTGAATGTTCTATCCTATTTCAAAATGGTGAATCGAATACAACGATCATTAGTTTCATTGCTAACAATTTCTACTAGCGGTTGGAATGGTTATAATAATTTTTAATCCATTATAATGTAACGGTTATAAATTCTGAAAGAGCGATATACTAAAATATTTTTTATATATGTAGGCATCAGGGAAATTTAAGTATTTATTCCGCCTAGTAACAAATTCTTTCTGATCGAAATGGAGTGCCTCTTCAATTTCGACACACTGTTTTAGCAAATATTTCTTTCCCGAGGTCGATCAAAAACAAATAGGATTTAGCTGGATTTACAAATAACTGATCAAAATCGCAAACTTGTAATCGTTGCCCACCAATGAGCCCAACTGCAACTCCTTCTTGCACTATGCAATCGTGCAGTCAGGCAATGTTTAAATTTTACATATAAAAAAAATAAATAAAGATTATTAATAACTTCAGTTGCGGCGCAAAAGCGGAAAAATGAAAAATGCGCAAACAAGAGGCCGCGAAAACGTGTGAAATCGCGGGGGGGGTGGAATGCGCACGAGATATCCGCGCAAAGCTCCTGGGAACGCGGCCAGGTGCTCCGCTGATTCTCGCGCGATATCACAAAAAATTCTGGCCAGGCTTGAACTTAGGGAGGGTGACGACGCTTCCCGCCCCTAGCCAACTTTTAGCATAAGATTTATGCGAGCCGCCGCAGAGCCGTGACGCGCGCCAGATTGCTTTCAATTGGCAATCAGCGACCTGCAGGAAGACCTCTTCTAGCCAATTCAGACAATTCTAGATTCTAGCGCTTGCTGGACCGAACTACTTTTTCAATCTTCGGAGATCCAGAGCCCAAGTAGCCCAGTGGCAGCTTCCGAAAAATCTTACGTGTCATTTTGATTGTTTACTTTCGCGATTTCCCGTCGAAACGATCAGTCGCCAACTAACGTGTGCGGTGCAGCATTGTCTTGAGTAAAAAATGTCTTCTTCGATATCGGGGAAAATTTTCGGAACTCTGTGTGACGGTAGGGTGGCGACTTCAATTTTGTTTTGTGATAAATATTTATTTTATTCGAAATTTTTAAAAAAAATACCACCAATTGTGATTTTCAGATGAAATTGAAATTCGACTGCTCACTGAGGAATACATCGACGGCGCAATCGAGGTGAGTGCTATTTTCATTTAGAGTGATGTGATTTGATTGAACCAATTTGCATAAATTTCAAGCACTTACTGATTAAAAAGGATATAATTAATTAGTCTTGTTAGCTGGCTCGCACATATCCTAACGTAGCTAGAAAGTTGGTTAAGAAATTTAAATAGTCTAATATGAGACGATGATAGTGAAGGCTTGAAATCTTTTATCTCGAATATCTAGTACTTTTAATGAGCAAAAGAAAACTATAGAAACAATTTCAATTTCACACTTGGTGGAAGCAAACAGTACATTAATTTCAGCAAAAGACACTGTTTCCACAACATTTACATATATTAAAAATATATAATAAACAATAAGAATGGCGCTTATTTTATTATTCTATTTGTCTTTATTTCCCACAATTTTCATTCTTACATTTCTACACTAAAATTTCACTAAAAGTTATACTTTACATGGTAGCTCATGGAATCTTTTGCACAATTTGAAAATTGCTGTATCAACCTTTTTATTAACTTGTGTAAGACAAAGTTAAAATCTATTTACTACATATTCTACTACGTTATACTTAAAAACTGATCAAGTGCGATTCGGCCTCGTGTAACATATGTATGAATGTATGTAAATTATATGTCAATTTTAAATCCTAATCGCATTGCGTTTAGAAACTAGTGGCCTCCGAGGCTAGTGAAAGACATACAGCCAAATAGACAGACAGAAGAACATCATTGAGATAACAATAAGCTTACCCTTACCCTGGTACAGCCTAAAAATGCTTTGAATTTGTGTATACAAACTTGTTTATATAGTTTTAAAAATAAGAAGTTGTGAAGAAAAATTCAGTAACATATAAAATATGGTATGATTTATTCTTATGTAGGTACTTACAACATTTCACGTGCATTATTTTTTTAAATGAAACAATTATTAATTTCATTACATACAGTACTTTTAACATTTTTAGGACCGCTCCAGCTCTTCGTGTACTTTTCGTTTTCCGCAGCCTCTTTTATGTTGGACAGAGACAAGAAAATCAATTAAAAAGGATACTTTCAGGATTATTTTAGCCCTACATTGATTCTCCTCTTCTGTGAAACCTAAAGAAAAGTATGCTTCAAAAATTAAAAGTTCCCGAATTATTGAAGTAGGCCAAAAAATTGTCACATTACTGTATCTGCATGCTATGTAGCTAGCGTATGACGAAGTATTCGCATCCAAACAAACTTAGGTGCTATATATGTAAATTATTTCTCAGTGACAAGATAACCGCGATATTTTAATATTACATAATATTGATTGAAAACTGCTCTCAACTGTTCCATGCATTTATTAGTAGATAGTCAATCTTACTTTTTCCACTTACTCATCCACGATACGCCTTAGCAGATTATGTATAATAAGGGGAAAAAAATATTCTTCAATAAAACATACATACATATAATTACCTAATTATGAAATCAGGGAAGCAATTTGTTTTTAATGTAAATATTCCAAAGTTGCTAAATTGAATAGGAAATACAGTAATCAAAGCTTAATTACAACACTTAGAAATATACTGGGAGTAAAAACTTGACTGCTTATAAATTTAATTAAAAATTTAAAATATAAGTTTATCGTGACTTTATCTTTTGGTATCTTAAAAATAACCTTACTTTTATTATTTTGTTAACAATTTTACAAATATCCACTATATTTATGTACATGGTCACATTTTTAAGTATTTATCCAATGCTATAAATCACCAAATGTTATAATAACTATTACCTTTTATGTACAAACTCAAAAATTTCGACCTCTTAAATTGGTGCGCTCATTTATTAAACACCCTTACTTCCAAGCATAATGCTAGCACAATTAAAATTAATAGCAATTTGAATGTAAACGATATTTTCCAAACAATTAACGAATAGTTACGATACGCCTTAATCACTTCCATTAGTTTATAAGATGAAGCGCCAACGAAGAGTCATTTTAATTAGTAATGATTAGCAAAGAAGCATCGTGATCTCTCTTCTCGATGTTTTTTTTAAGCTTTAATTTCTTTATTTTTAGATTCATAGATAGACGCCGGAAGGCAAAGTAAAGAATAGAGTGATTAAAAACTTTTGTTTTAAATTATTTATTTTAATTGCAAACTCATTCGAAGCCATGATATATTCAAGATTAGTTGTCTTGGGGTCGTAAGTTATTACAGCTTAAACGATATGAACACCTCGCAACAGGGAATAGTCTGCTCCTAAAAGAGATCACGTTTTCCCTCTGAGTAAGTAACGTGCTGACTTCATTAGTAAAATAATAATAATAATGAAAATCTATTGTCTAATCAACCTTGGTTTTTAACTACTCGCATGAGAAGATTAATTTAGATATGGATTTATCCGTTTTTGAAGGGTTGCATTTTGAACTAATAAAACCTTGAATTCGCAATCGATAATTTTTGCAACACGCACAACAACATATAGGTAATATGAAAGTAATGCTTCAAAATACATATGAGAAATAGCTAATATAAAATAGAAGAATGCATGACGGTATGCAATAAATCAAAAATGCAATGAAACAATTGTTTTACTTCCACGGTTATGGTCAGATCGATAGGTAGATAGATAAAGTTATGGAGTTAGGGTCTAAATTATTCAAGAGGTCAACTGTGTGCAAATATAAAATGAAATTAAGGTCAATGCAATAAAGTATGTAATAGGTATAAGGCCGAATCGTTATCGAGCCAAACATTATCTGTGGTTTTATTTCTAAATATTGATTGTTTTGTTTTTATATGGTCCATCAAACAACTCCACCTTGAATCATTAACTAAAGTATTTCATGCACGACATATGTACCTACATATATGGTATTTACACTATAAACTAATGAACTTAAAAGGTGAGACTTCAAAATGTATAAGAAGCACATTACATGTGTTGTACACTTATTAAATTTTACAGACTTACAGTTTTTCCGCACATCTGATTAGTATGAGGTGCAATTAGGTATATCTAACATTATCTTAAATTGAAATGAATAACTTATAATTATCGGCTGCATGCATACGATGACCATATTTTCTTAAATAAAATAAGGGATTTATATGTTCTCGTCTAGGGTAAAACTTGTATGTACTAAATTACATTATTTGCCTTGTTGAAAAACCTACAAAATGTGTCTTATCATTTATGTTTACACGAATTTTCACATTTACAAAAATAAATATGTAGTACATATCTGCTTGTTTTTTATCTACAGTGTATTTTTTTTTACTTCTTCTATGGTCATACAATTTTAGAAAATTAAAATTACAATCACATTTATTGTCAATGCAAGCTTTCAAAATTTGGAACGAATTGCTTTCATGAAATTAGATGTAGAAAATTTAATATCGATAAGAATTACTATATACAATATTACGTTTTTTTCTGCCACCAAGACTAATTTGATTTTTTGCAAAATAATTATATGAAAAGTACCGAGCTTTAAAATAAGGACACTATAACTATATCAAAAATGCTTAGTTATCCTAAAGTGAAATTTCCTATTGTAGGTTCTAAAAAGTTCATTTTTTGTGAACGAAAATGTTTGCATCGCCACGGATATTTGTCTCGAAGAATCAATTGCTGCTAAACAGGAACTGGAAATTTTGGGCCGCGGTATGATCCAAGACGGAGCTTCTCTAGTCGCCAAGCATGTTCCAACAAATAGAATTGTTGGAGTCGCTGTTAATACAATTTTGGTATACTGATTATCTTTTAATGCTTCGAAAATAAAAAATATTACATTTTTTTTCAGTACATTCCAGCGTCTGGAGAGGTAACATTTTTTGAAGAATTCGAAAAAACTAAAGTCCACACCCCGAATATGAAATCAGTGATGATCTTCCTATCGAAAATGGATGAAGAGTTCGATATTTTTGAAAATTGGGACATCGACTGTATCTTTGAGGTCATGTTCCTGTCTATACATCCTGAATTTGAACGGAGAAAAATTGGCAGGGCGCTTTGCGCTTACTCAATTGATTTTGCAAAGGAATTGAACCAAGGAATTGGAGTTGAATTTCTTCGAGACGGTTTAAAAGATAAAAGACCTAAAGCGGTCTCTGCTCTTTTTACTTCGAAGATTTCCCAAAGAATTGGGGAAAATCTGGGATTCCAATTGCTGAGAGCTGTACCATATGATCTTTTGTCGCACGATGGAAAAACATTCGCCGAAAAAATTGGCCCAGACCATCCAACTTGCAATATTTCTGGTATAAGGCTATAGCTTGTGAGACTTCATTTTGTGCATTAATAAAAATCAATGTTTTTATCGGTATTTTTTTTCACTCATTAAAAATAAAGGTTTTTTTTATATTTTCTATTCAAGCAAGTTTTTAGTTTTCTACAAAACCATATAGATACATACATATATGTCACAATATTGGTTTGTATGGATGTAATTAAAAAGTTTTGAAACTTATTCAATCTTTTAAAGGTTTTCGAAAATCACTTGAATTTAGATTTCTTTAAGAATTGATCTTAGTAATTTGTAATATTTACTAAATTTTAAAAGCCTTCCAAGTTGATGTAACAACTGCTTACGTATTACACGAGTAAATCATCGGTCTAATTTTTCCTGAAAACGTTGTGACAATTCAATCAAGCGATCAAGCCTCCAAAAAAATTTATTATCACAGAGATCCATCTCATCTCGCTGAGACTAAATCCAAAAATAAATCAGAGCGCTATTAAAAACCACTTTCTGGTTATCATAACATTTAAATAAAGGCGAAGGGGATGGCGAGTGAACGCACTGAGCCCCTTGTCCTGGCCTCCTGCCTCCGCGAGGAGGAATGGACCAAACAATGGCAATTGTCGAAAAATTAATTCCCGGCGACGAGGTATTATAACACTCGGAGATCCCTCGCCGGCGATAACCTTTCCTGATCGAGAGTTTTTTTAAGTTTAATGCCATCCAATTTTAATCTCTAACCGGCTAGAGTCTTTCTATCCGATTCAAGGTGCTTTCGAGCGTACCGCGCCGCACCCCTCTTAATTCCTTTTTGAAAAACCTCGTCGTCACCGTAATTCGGTTTGATGTTATTAAAAAAAAACATCCCTTCACATCCCTGTGGACCAGCCTGCGCGAATGCTGTAATTTATCCTCGTTGCACTCTTTACGGTGATCTTACAGCGGGGTGATGCTTCACTAAAGACCACTTGAAATCTCCGCCGAGCATCCGCTTCACTCTTAATGAATTTTTGGCGAACTTTTCTTGGGGCACATTTCACTTCAATCGAAGCAGTACCGAATTTATCTTGCGTTGCGGTCAATGATCTTCACTGACTTCTTAAGATGAGCCGCGAAGATTAAATTCCGCGCGTTTCTATGGAATTTACAGCGTCGGTGGTGTAATGGTTAGCATAGTTGCCTTCCAAGCAGTTGATCCGGGTTCGATTCCCGGCCGACGCACTTATTTTGCACAAATGAAGCAGGGTCACGCTAATTTGATCTATTTTGCATACCTGTTATTAAATGAAAGAGGTTGGTCATATTAAAGGGTCTCAAATTCTGTACGGATTTATATTCAATTTTGTAGTCGACCAAAAATAATTTAATAGGGAAGATAATATATGCACATTATTATTTAGAAAATTAATTGATTTTCATCTGTTTTAATATTATTGACATATTATGCATACGAAGAAGCCCTTTTTTCTTATTTGCTTTAAAAGTAAGAATATTTATCCGTCGGACTTATTCTGCTGTATCCATTCAAGAAAAATATCTAATGATATCTAATGCTATAGTCTGATTTTATGAAAGGCGGAAATCTTCTCATCGTCACTAAGTACTATTTAATATTAGATACCTACTATTTATTAATTATTTTTAATTTTCGTTGTATCTAAATGTCGGTGAATGGGTCTGAAACTCTCAAGAATATTTACCAATTTACGCTTATTGTAAAAAGAAATCCCACCCACAACGCACCCGCCTGAAATAAAGTATGATAGCTTTCAGTACAAGCGTGAGTCGAAATGATGAACAATTTAGAGTTTTAGGATGTAAAAATGTTTTCCAAATGTATAAAAATGTGAGAAGCACACGTCAAACCAAATTATACAAGGAAATCCAAATTACACTACGTCAAACTACTGAATGAAGCAAATTATCAAGTAGTCAAACTACCGCGATCGGTAAATTATAAATTTACCCAAAACCTCTCTACTCTGCTCACAGTCGAAATTTTTTTGATTTTTACTAACATACGTTGAAATACATAATTGATTTTACTTTTAACCCTCATTTTGGATAATTTTGAATTTTGAACATTTGTTAAAAACAAGTCTAATAAGACAATCACTCATTGGCTTCATAATCAGAACCTAATTTACAATGGTATCAGCCGCAGAAAAATCATCAGATACAAATTTTTACAACTATGTATGTAGGTATATATAATTTTATGACTTAATTTATGATTATGATGGTGGACAGAATAATATTGTGCAATAAATTAAATTGCTGTGTAGGTACAATTTAATTACACACTGACGAAGAAGACAAACAAATTTATGATGATTTTGTAACAGCAAAGTAATAAACAGATCAAATTTTTCATTGATTTGATTGCAATTGTAATATAATTAATGACACCTAATCAAATTTTCAATTACATTACGCATAAAAGATTGCACAGTTAGTGTAGTACTTGTAATTACTATTACATAATATTTGCAATTCATACAAATGAAATACTATTTCTGAAGTTTAAAATCAAAATGAGACAATGCCGGAATTCAAAATAGCATTTGTTATTAATCCTATGAACAATTAGAAAAAGCGGAGTAGCAGTAGTTATTAGAATGCATTGGAGTTTATAACTATTGTTATATTTTATGGAATGCATTACAACGTAAGCATTTTTTTTCACAACAATAAAATGTATTGTTATATAATAGTAACATTTATTGTACTGTTGTTGGATAAACTTTTGTTAGAAAATTAGTTGCTTTAATTCCAATTTTAATTAAAGTAATTACAATTTTATCTCATTGTTGGTGTAATTAGTTACATATGTATATATATTAAATTGAAGAGCCTTGCAGTCCTAAGTGAAATCACATATTGTATTAACATCGATTTTTTTAAGAAAAGTCTATTATGTAGATACATAAACAAAGACTAGCATGAATATTTATTGAAAAAGTAGTGAAAACATTATGTAAGTAAAAAGAATCCTCAGTAAAAATCTACCGACATCGCTTTAAATCAGACATTGCGACATCGTTTCCAATCAACCTCGATTTATTTAAGCGACCGAAGATAATGATTATATTTCCGAAATTTAAAACAAACAAAAATTATCAATAATAATTAGTTATTACTTGATCGTTATCAACTGGTCGTGAAATAAAAGTTAGTTGAAAATCAGCTATTTTGTAATTTATATTATTTTGGTCATAATCGTTACCGTCGCTCATTTATTTATTAAGCCTTGGTGTATGACCCCATTAATTAACAATTTTTATAAAAGACCTCATTATTGACCCACAGCGTCGGTGGTGTAATGGTAAGCATAGTTGCCTTCCAAGCAGTTGATCCGGGTTCGATTCCCTGCCGACGCAATTGTTTTGTAGAAATTAACTACGTTTTAGGGAATTAAAATAATAGTCATTAAAACTGGTTGGTAGAAAAATTTCAAAATATGATGATTTTCAAAACTTTGGGTGGAATAAATAACTTAATTCATATTTAAGCAATTACAAATATTTAATATTTCATATTTATTAGACGTAAAGAGGAAAAATCTGAATTAAATATAATTTCGGTTTTTACAATACAAACACTTAGTAAAAAAATGTTAAGACCTCAAGTACGCGTCGGTGGTGTAATGGTCAGCATAGTTGCCTTCCAAGCAGTTGATCCGGGTTCGATTCCCGGCCGACGCATATAAGGACAAGGCTTTTTGGAAAGCAATACTTCGAGTTGGCCTACACAAATCCTTAATAAACCCTTTTAAAATTGAAACTAAACTGCTAACTGAAATTTCTACCGTAAAACAACAAGTTCAAAACCCAAAAATATCTAAAAATTAGAAACAATCACAGTCACTTTTTATAATAACAGTAAAATATGTTTATGCAGCTGCATGACGTGACAACAAGGAAAACTTGAAACCCTCGAAGGAAGGGGTTCCGGAAAAAAATTACTTGATATCGTGCGGGGCCAGAGTATCCCAGTTCGATTTTACGAAATGCAGCACCTAGGGGTTTTTGGCAGTCAGCGTTCCCGCCAAGGACAAATATTTGCTTAGGATTACGTTTATACCGTCTCGTCTGCGGTCCCAGCAGTGGACCTTCTGTGCACCGCCAGATACACGACATCTCAATTTTATGCTGGCGCACTTTAAACGGATTTTTAAAATCTTCATCACACTGAACACAATTCATTAATTTGGATTAGGAACTATGCGAATTATAATGAATGACTCTGGGAAATTTGTTAATTCTATAGTAATCGACAACAGAAAAAGGAATTGAATGGTTTTTATAAAACTAAGTGTACACATTTTAAAACCAATTTAACTTGCTTCTTATAAGCAATATCCACTATGAAAATGGCAGAGTAATATTGCAACTACATTCTCTCAAAAAAAAATATTTTATTTCTACGTTTGAGTCTAAAAAATTGTGTAAAATAAGAAGAGAATTTGCTTATTGGTAGGTTAGACATCATGTTTCTCGACTTTTCCAGATTTTTCAAATGAAGAAAAGTCGACAAAAAGTTGAAGACTTTATCTAGTTCATAAGAAAATTATTTATTAATTATTTAAAGATTTTAAAATCTTTCATAGAAGAACTGCAGTTTCAATCATATTATCAAAAGCTTGAAATGATATGTATGTAGTATACTAACCAATTGTGCCACATGTTTTTTGAAGAAAATTCAGTTAGCCTCATCGTACATTTGAAAGACTTTATATCATATAAAATAATTAATTTAAATTGAAAATTATTTTAGTAACAAGTTCCTAAACTTATTTTATACATATATAAATATCCCCAATAACAGTTAACACTTAGTAGGTAAGCTGACTCCAAATGAATCGACCAAAATTCTTTTAAAAAGTATTATCCAAAAAGACGTAAAGTTTGGGACTTCTATTAATCCTGGAAAAATCCAAAACGCTCTGCTTAGTCACTTTCATGTAGGTTGCATTTTTGGGGGCAGCGTACTGGAATTATGAAATTGTTTACTTTTTGTTGTCTTATCAACTTTTGCCTGGATCTGACTATAAATGTTATAAAATTAACATTAATATTAATTATATTTGAATATTTACATTCAAAACAAATTATAAAAATACACAAACCATAACATTATAGAAAATGTAGTCTGTGGAGCCCCTTAATCTTTCTTAATTATTTTGAATGTTTGTAGATCGCAAACAGTAATTCGGAACTGTGTCCAAACTAGATGAATAATCACCTAGAAATTCATATTACACCACTTTAAACAAAAATTGTAAATCAAAATGTATATCTTACGAGCAAAAACGGAAGGTTTCAAAATAATTATCCTACATAAAACCTGCCTTAAAATGTAAAACACGAAATTGTAGCCGATATCTTAAGTACAATTAAAGATGATATAGACAGAAAATTTAGCAAAATTGTGACAAAAGTTGTCTCTTGTATATTTAATATTTGTACTACCACACTGAGAAAAAAAGTGGTTAAAATTAACCAATTTTGAACTATTTTCGTGGCTAATTTTCAGTTTAATGTCGCTGATTATGTTTGCTACTTTTTAAAGAAAAAGTAATAAGATGTGACTATAAGTTAGTCAAAATAACTTACCATATTTTAAACTATAGCATAGTCAAATTTATTTTGTTCCTTGTTTGAGTAATTATTTTGGTTAGGTAAAACGTAAAAAAAATTAATTAATTGGCATAATTAATTAACATAATTTCTTGTTTTTGCAATGTTTTGTTGCAAACAAATATATTTATTAGATCACTAATGACAATTACTTGGATAGAAAATAGGTATATTATAAGAATAAAGACAGTTCTAAACAAAAAATGTATTTATATATATTTCGCATTTTATTACAAATATATCTAATAATAATAGTTATCGGGGCTCTATAACTAAATTCTAAATTCTAACTTACAATAACCCGAATGAAACTTTCCTGCGATGCGGTGATAGTGGGGCGGCAATATACTCAGTTGGTTTTTGGTTTTTTTTTATTTTGATGCGGCTGGGAGGTTGTAGTATACAATGCAAAAGCAAAGCAAAAGACGAGATTTCTTGAATCTAAATAATGTATTAATTAGTAAAAATAATTGTAAAGGATAAACATTAATACAACACCTTTACTTCAACTTTCTTGCCATAAATCCCATAGTAAAAATTAAGTAATTTAATTCAAAAGATAAAGAACACTTACAAAAACTGCAATCAAAGCTCTTTATTATTAAAACAATTATATGTACTATATATATGTACATCCTACTATTTTTACATCTCATAAGTTTTATTTAACAGAACCGCCCCTTTTTGTACTAGTATACCTACATATCAAATGCATGAGAAAGCCATGTGTACCTCAAGTGTTAAATCAGAGGCGAAAAATTTCGGTAGTCTTTCTTGTTTTAAGAAATTAATATTTTTTATATATTGTTTAAGATACATATGAGTGTTAATTAAGTAACTAAATATAATTTCTGAAATCATCGAAAAGATTCTTCTTTCAATGAAATTAATATATTTTATAAATAAAAACAGCTCCTTCTGATTTTAATAGATCTTAAAATCTTATCGCTTTTCATCTTAAAACTTTCTCTTCTCCCTTAATTTAATATACCCAAATTTTATCTTTGAAGTTTCACCGGTATAAAAGAAAGTAATCCTAAAGCAAGCATTTTACCTCCGGGTGAAGCTTATTCTGAGGAAAGTTTCCTAGCCTTTGAACTTATAAAAACAAAACGCCCCAAAATATCCAAAATGGCTCCCCGGGAAGATGATTCCAAATCCACCGAACCTGCTCCATTCCGAGAATTTCCACTTTTTCATTGGCTGGGGCTGCATTGGAAGCTCCGCCCTTGCCAACCAACCCTCACCCTACCAACTGAAAGAGACCTGCCCAAAAACCCTCGGAAGCCTGAGCGCAGAAGTTGTTGCAGTTGAGTTCTTGCAGCCAGAGGGTTCCGGAACCTGGCACTTAATCAGGGACACGTTTCCCGAATTAGACTGCTCATATTCGGTTCCGTCGCGGTACGTCGATGTCCTGCTCCTGTTCCGGTCTTGAGTGACTCCTGCAAACAGTCGCGCCAGCTCAAGTGCGAAGGCGTCGACGGAGTGCGTCTGTTTACGAAAAAAAATTACGCGGCTCCTCTAAGGGTCCCAAGTATTTACGGAGGAAATCACCGCGACCGTGACCTGCACGTGCCCGTGTTTTTGTTATATTCACAAATTAGTGATAATCGGTGTAATCAGTGGCAGTCGACACGAACTGCTCAGGAAGACTAAGTAATTGTGATAATCCTGGTGGATCTACGCGGCGGAATGATTTTGTCCAATATTTGGATGTTCTAAGGACTCTAAAATAGGCGAAGGAATACCTACTTTAGATCTTGTTGGAATTATTGAA
Source organism: Tolmerus cingulatus (assembly GCA_959613345.1). NCBI lineage: Eukaryota > Metazoa > Arthropoda > Insecta > Diptera > Asilidae > Tolmerus > Tolmerus cingulatus. The sequence goes on along the minus strand of OY390709.1, from coordinate 19,235,650 downwards.
GATCTTGGATAAGCACGCTAAATTTTGGGTAAGTAAGAAGACTTTACTTTTAAACCGATTGACCAACTACATTAGCACTAAAGATCTACATATGTAAATGTATGTATTTATAATATACATAAGTTCTCAAGGGCTAAAGTGGAATTTTGTTTTATTTGGTTTCGTATTCGGCAGATTTATCCAATTATCACAAATAGTTCAATATAGCTCCTACAAATTCCAAATAATTTTATTAAATTTCATTTTAAAACATTTAAATATTGAGCTTATTTCACAAATTTCGTTCTTTTAAAATCAACTAGAATTATCTTCCTTCTATTATAATTTCTATCACTTTAACCAAAAGTTATTAATATAAACAAAACTAAACCTAAATTTTCTTTGTCAGAATCAATAATTTATATGTTTTAATAACTTAAAAATTAATTCTGTCTTCTTTTGATATTTTGTTTGGCTAATATATTTAGTTTTCTATGTACGGATTTCTCCGAGTTTCTTGTGAATTCTTTTAAAAGTTCTATCCTTTTAGAAACGCAAATCAATTTATGGAAGATATTTTCTAAGTAGGTAGGTACATCTAAGCACAAACGAAATCTGGTTAGTCAAGCATGCTTTTTTTATGTTAGACAGAAGAGAAAAAAAGTATGGAAAAGGATATTTTGAGGATTCTTTTAGCCCTGCCTCGATATTTCTCTTCTGTCGCAACTAGAAAAGGTACCTATGCTACAGAAAGTTCCTAATAAATTGAAGTGGTCCTAAAAAATTTCACATTCCTGTACATCATTTTCACATTTCTGTTGAGAACCTGAGATTAATCTGTAATGAAGTTTACTTTCTTTTGAGACTGGAAACCACTTCGAATAAAAACTGTAAGAGCATTCTTTGAATATAATCGAATTGTAGATGTTTGGTTTACTTGGATTAATTTGAAATATCAAATATCGAATTAAGCAAACGAAGACGATGAGATTAACTTACTCTACATCTTAATTGTAATACTAGTTCAGTTTCTGTATTGACGTCATACACAATTATAACAAGACTAATACGAAGATTTGGATTCGGACAAACCCTGAATTTCCACATTTTAATTGAAATTATCAAAGTTGCTCATGTGCAGCTAAGGTTTGACGCTGCTTTAACCGTCACACCATAAACAAGGAATAATAATAATAAAATAATTTTAAAGCAATGAAACAATAGCAACTTTAAGAGATCCTTAAAAATCGAAAATTAATCGGGATAAGATTAACAAATTTCTTATGAGACAATGGAGACTGAACGTAAAAGTTATAAATGTACATATTAGATGGATATCGCAACCTGCGCTCTATTTAATCGATCGATCTAAGCCTCAGACCTCAGTCTCTGAGCTTGACCTCATTTTCATAAATACGATCCATTGGGTCTGATGCGTAGTAAAACCGCATTTTGAAATGAAGGATAAAAGAGGGATGATTGAAGTTTTCTATATATTTCATTTTTCAAATTGTTAGTATTTTAGATATTTAAACCTTATCCATAGTAGCAAAAAAATCAGATACATAGTTTAGGGATCTTGAAATTTCCTGTGATCTAATCTGATCTATTGTGTGTTATTCCTCAGAAACGAATTGAATATAATGTTTTTATCGACTTTTTATAAATATAGTGCAAACCCCTTGTCCTACTCACATATGAATTACGATATGACAGTCATTATTCAAATCCCTCTAATCCTCCGAACACAAAATTCCCTTGCAAATATTAACCGAGCCACTCAACATCGGACTAAATATTCTGTAATCGCTCCACAGATAAAAGGACAATTGAGCAATCGCCACCCCCAGCCCGAAGTCGGACTGTACGAAGACACTTAAAATGAACACGTGCACAGCACACGTCACCGTTTATCGCCGCGTCAAGTGAAAAACACTGAGATAAAACCGTTTACACAGAAAATAAAACCGCCACCAGAAATATGTAAAGTGGCTGTTTCGGCACAATTGATCTAGTCATCCCCCCGCGAGAGGCGCTGTGATAGCAAGTAGATCCCCTTTTAGGGTAAAATTTAATTTAATGATGTTTTCAATGGACAACTTCGACTTTGACTCGCCGGTGGCAAGGCATTTCTTTGAAGGATCTCAAGCTACAAGTGGGTCATCGTCCTCCGGCTCGGATTTCTTCTTATGCGACGACAACTCCTCCGACAGCGACAATTACAGCGGATTTAACAGTGATCAGGAAAACACTGAGGAGAAGAGGTGAGTGGCTTCACATTTATTTTACGAAGTATTTATTAGTAAAATGATAATCGCTATTTTATTTCAAACCAGTAGCTTCAAATCCATATAAGAATTTGTACTTATTCACATACATATTTATGTATGTAAAACACTTATTAAAATTAGAAATGAACACCAACTTTGCAACTTGGAAATTAATATTTCAAACCTGATTTTGATAAAGTACAAATTATCAATGTAAACGTCTCGTCACTTCATGAGAAGAAACAAAAATTAATTAGTAAAGTACAAAAGCATTGTATGTAAGGCAATTTTTAAAATATCATCAAAAAGTAATAACATTAACACTTTTCTCAATATTTCGTAAAAAGTATATATTGAATAAGTATAGATAGTGATAAAGTTCATAATTCATGAAAAATTTATCTTCAAGAATACCTAGCTAGTGTATCGAAACCGTAACATACATAATAGGACAATTTTGCAAACATCATTGGTTTTATGGAATATCACAAATGTGAAAAGTGTTTTGAATAATCAAAAGTTGTTGGTTTTTTGTTATTAAACATATTCGAATAGATGCATATGTAAACTTTCTACAAGACTAAGTTTGTATTCAGTATTGCGCGTTTTTGTGAACTAAAAACAAAATTATAAACTATTAACAAATACATTTTCATAAAAATCAACACATTGATATCGTTAGAAAATTTTAGCTTCAAGAGAATCTAAAGACTACTCGTGCAAGAGTACAACATATCGATTTACCTTGAAATGTGATTGACAAAAGTCCATAAACTATTTTCTCAAACATAATCTCCTACGTAATTAAACATTGCTTGTAGGCGGGTTTATTTATTTAGACTAGTCCAAACAAACTTGTCTACTATTGGGGCCTATTCTGCATATGGTAGTTATTTTCGGTTAGTCACTGCGATCGTCACTTTTGTTCGATTTCTGATTCCACTATTGAAAGTGGCTATGAAAAGTATGGTAGTTATCATAGCAACACTCGAAATGGTGACGAAGCCACTTTAAAACGCTGTTATTAGGAATAGCCACTAGTTTTCAAATCAACATTCATTACTTTTTATCATACCTTAACGTGTCGTAAGGACGGAGTCTCAATTTAAAATTAGTAGTAGCTTTCGAATTAGCCCCTTCTTCATTGCAATACGTACATTTTTCGCGTAAATATAGAAGTTTTGAAAAAAATCAAACTTTTTGAAATATTTTACTGATCCTTCGGTAAAAATTTAGTTTATAGGTGAAAATTATAGAAAAACCTTAAATTTAAAATGTTTCCACCGATTATTTGTAAAAAAATTTACAATAGGTAGTCCTGAAAATAAGGAACATTTTTTCAATGTGTCATTTTAAAAGACAAATATATGTTCGGAACATGATAAGTTGAAAAGATATTTACCTCTAATTCTTTGATTTCAATGATTCTTGAAAAACTTTTCATAGTGAACATTTGGAATAGTCTTAATTTATGGCTCTTATACAATTTGCGGCAAAATGTTAACTTTCGGAGTTTCAAAGCTACCTCCAAAACTACAACTGAGAGACTTTTTTGGATATTTGTCACTTTCTAGTCCAAATGAACACTCCTACTAAGGGCCTCTTTCACGAACTCCAAGTAAAGTAGCAAGTAGGCTAGCCGCCAGTTAAAGTCACCAGTAACTACGCCTACGAATTTCACAATCATTGAGTAATATTAGCCGATGAATAAAGTAGCCCGTAACTTACTTGCCAGTCCGTCTGCCAAGTAACGTATTTAACTGACGTGTAGCAGTTGTCATTTGTGTATTATTAAATATTTATCCACGAATATTTTTAATCACCGCAACACGAAAATTAATAATACGCGATTCAAAACTATAAAACTGGACGTAATACTGAACGAATTAACGCCTGGTTTCTTACGATATTTCACTTAACGAATAAGTCGTTACTTGAAATCATGATTTCGTTTGTGAAATCGATAGAAGTTACCCGTGACTTTTACTTGCCAATTAGCGTTACTTGAAAAGTAACTAATCAACACTTTACTTGGAGTTCGTGAAAGAGGCCCTAAGTCTTATCAAAATTCATATGGAGACTTCAAACCCAATCTGTTTCAAATTTCGATTTTTAAAGTTGTTATGAATTTCCCCTGAAATATAAAATCTTAAATTTTTAGATTACAATTGGGAATTTACGATAGTAAGAAACAAAACTCAAAATTAATTTTCCTCTCCAGAAAATCATAAAAATTTGTAAAAACCCTAAACAAATTCATCATTGTTTTGTGAAGCATCTAGGTTTGATAGCCACTGTGTCTACATTATACGACTTCCGATAGTAACTGAATTTGTAGAATACGAAGTTTTAGTCAAGTGGTTTTCACAGTGATGGATTTTTAGCCACTGATTTGTAGCCACTCCAGCAGTGGCTGTTTCTGAAATTAGTAGAATAAGATCCATTATATAATTTCACCTTAATGGATAAAATGAAAATGGAAATGAGGAAAATTTTATTTATTTATTTATAGCCAATAGACTGCACAAAAATATATTTGTATTATATACATGCAGATACTTATGTCATGTAATAATAAACAATAAAATCTCAAATGTAGAAAAACAGACGCAAATATACATTAAAGCCTATTTTAAATGTTTAGTGTTTATGTACATATACATACATTACAATTTACAACACTATAATTCTTGTTATACAGAAATATTAATGAGTTCATAAGACCAGACCTACCATAGTTGGCTCGATGATTTAGATTCCGTAAAATGTCGGTACTTCAAAGATTGTAAGGTCTAATGCTGACATGAAGCAAAGAAAGAAGCTCAGGACAAAGCAAGTCACCAATCAACAATTTATGTATATAAAGGGTGTTGAAAATCTCACGTCGGATTTCAAACTCAAACTTTGGTGAAAAACAAAGCGAAACAGTAATTTTCCCGGTTCCAGTTTTTTTGACTCTTTGAAAGTGAATAATATATGTATGCATATCTACAATATATGTACATATGTATGTATGAATATTTTTGTCAAAGATTTAAAATTCAGAAGGACGTAACCTTTTCTTCACTGTAAAAACACAATAATTTGAGATTTTTTATATGAAGCTTTTTACTTTTTGGAGATTTTAACAACTTAATAATTTGAAGATTAAGAAACCATTTATATTTTTCCCCACAGATTGAAAACTTAGTTATAGCAGTTTTAAGAAACAAAGTTATTTCCGATTTTTTTAAAAATTGTTTTTGCGCATGTGCAATTCAATTTTTGATTATCAATATGCATCATTTCAAGAGCACACTTAGAAAGTTAAATAAGTAACATAATATTTTTTTTATTTGCATTCTACAATTGTTTATCATCACGCAAAGATGTTGGGGTGGATTTTACCCAACATAACTATTACGTAATTTTCAGAAAGTGTGACTAAATAAGGTTAAAGCAAATATTAACTAACTCATTTTTTCCTGTCCTTCTCATATGTAGAACCCCGAAAAACCGTCGTTCAAAATGTGCATCGCAACAAGCGCAACAACGACAAGCAGCAAATTTGCGCGAACGCCGAAGGATGCAGAGCATAAACGAGGCTTTCGAAGGCCTGCGGTCGCACATTCCAACTCTGCCTTATGAAAAGCGACTCAGCAAGGTGGACACCCTCAAGTTAGCCATCAGCTACATAACCTTTCTCAGCGAAATGGTCCGGAAAGACAAAAACGGAAATGACACTGGGCTCAGCGGTTTGCAGCGAAATTGTCTTAAGGAACCCCCAAAGAAAATTATATTGAGAGATCGCAGTAAGTGTTTTTTTGCTTATTTCATAGTATGTAGGGTGAGAAATATTAATTTTTATTTTATTCCAATATGGAAAAGAGTTATATTGTGTTTTGACCTCTTCTGACACATTCCGTCAACATCCTCAGGACAAAAAACCATTTGTGCTCAAAAACCACTTATTTTCCATAGCCGACTACAATAAAAATTCATTAATGGCCCTGTATACCCAAAAGTTTCCCTTCACCCTTTATGCCCCTGCACCACCCTTCTATACCCATTATGCACTACATAAATATTTTTTTCATTTTGGACGCTTCGCGGTTTTGGATAAAACCACTGTCGGTGAGGTCGTGGGCTTGATTACCCAAAAAGCGGAACTAAACAGATTCGTCCGTGGGTTCCATCCAACGTCGCGAGACAAGAGATCACTTTTCTGGCATCCCTCGATCGACGATGAAATTCATTTTTTTGAGCCTTTTGTTATCCTCCCCTATTATAGGAAAGTGTGAAAATTGCAATTAGTCTCGGACAGCCGGGTGCTCCGTATCCTGCCCTGGATTCAGTGATCCTGATCATCCCGAAATGTGATGCACTTAGAATCACATTTAAATATAAAATAAATAATTCGTGGTTTTTCAGGATATCGCGATATCCTAGTCTTCGGTTATAACTGCCGCAAATGGCCCTGTATGTTGGGCAATATTAGGGCAAGAAACCGTGGATAATCCCTGTTTCGATGAGGAATGATATATCAGCACGATATTCTGTAAAACGGGAATTTTCGGTGATCGATCATTCCTAAGGAAAGGTGAAATAGACATAAGGTATATCGGAGAGTTGACCCTACAAAGCAATTTCAGCAAGAGGGTTGCGTGAACGTGAAATACTGGAAATGGGCAATTACGTTCTCATACGCCTTTAATTTGTTTTTGCCCTTGAACCTAATACCAATCGATCTCGGGTTGCCGAATTGAATTATTATTTTAATTAACGCTTTCGGCACATTTTTATTTGTTTGTCAGGAAAAAGTACCACCAAGCAGGTGTCTTTTTCATGGATCGATAATTTGTTATTTTGAACTAGTTTATGCCCGCGAATTCGTCCTTGTGGTAAACTGCACATGAATAAACTATTCTTTCAACACCGCAAGAAAATCAATATTTATTGATTTAAAGCTCTAAAACTTTTACCTGTTTTAAACAAGTTTGCACTGAACAATTAAGTAATTAGGCCAAGACCGCACTGTACGCCACATTTTTGACCTTGCTATCTATCGTTTGCAAAGACATAGAAGTTTTGTGGTTTTATACGTGAGTACACAATACATAGAGTCGTCCATGTGAAAAACTTGGTTTGTATAGTTGCACGACAGTTATTTAAAGTGCCTGAACCTGAGGTCCTAAGTTTTTTTTATTGTCAAAGCAAAAGAACGTTTCAAAGGAAAATGCAACACTTTTAAATTTTTCTTATCCTCCGGGAACTATACATTACAATACGGGATAAAACGTATACTATGTTGCTCTCCGCCCTTTACATTAACTATAGGCCAAACTTCAACGACTTGGGTTTAGTAATTTCAGCGTGAAAGAGTAACAAACAAATAGACACACTTTCGGGTTTATTATATTCTCCATGCATTATTTATACAAATTAAGAATATTTTAAATATTTTAGCATAAGTTTAAGCCTTCATTTTTATTATTTACTTGTACATACACTTCAATGTTTCAAGATTTTTCAATCTCCTGAAGTATATTTTCTGTACGAGTATGTTCAATAGAGTAGGAAAACTAATTCAGAGCTAAATTTAAATCTCAAAATTTCCTTTTCCATTACTGCTCCAAAGAGGCATGATTCGGAAAGATAAGGCTTCCCGAAGAATTGAAGTGGTCCTAAAAATATTCACATTATTGTTTTTTTGTTTTTGTTTGCTTTATATTGAAATAAAAGTCGTGATTTCAAAGACATGTAAAGAATCTCAAAAACAGAACTACTTCTTCAGTAATTGAAATTGCTTTTATTAACTAAAATATATATACATATTATATTTGAAGCTGCTATAATTTTGGAACAATTGTTTCATTTAATTCAAACAACAAGTAAAATGCTAATGCGCTAGTGACCACTGCTTAACATTAGAATTTTATACCTATATAACGGTCCTCTATTTAAATAAAAAAACTACACGAAAAAAACGAAAAATTCCATGTTTATAAATACCTATTTAAATTCAAAATTCAAACTAATAATATAGATATAAATTTACATTAACAAAATTAGTATTCAGATTACAAAACCACACCTCGATAATACTATTTCTTGCAAGTCCATATCTCAATCTTGGTCGCATTATTACATAACATATTTTGTTTAATCAAGATTTACTTTTATCATCGGAAGATCGTCTTCAAAACGTATGTTTCAAGAACGTTTCATCCCATTGCTTTTAAGATTTAATCAGCAGCATGCTGTTTTTTTGATTTGTTTAAAATATTTGAGTTAATTTAACCCATGGAGCGTGCTAAGTAAAGGTTAATCAGCCATATACTGATCCAGATACTGGATACTCGAGCTAAAACGACTGAACATGCGCAAGCAACGAGTTAAATAAAAATGCAAATTTAGAATTCTTGAAATTAATATTTATTTTTAAAAAATGGCGTTTTTTACCCTTTTCGAATCTCTTCAAAAATACGCATTGCTCGTCGAAACAAATTGTTAATAGATTTGCAGAATTGGAGGTGAAGAAAATAAATTTCTAGCCAGCTTTTTAAGTCTAATATGTAGTTCACGAGATATTAATTTCTCCCTCCAACTTCCCATTATGTTTATTATTCTAAATATATTCTGCCCTTGCAAATAATGCCGCAACAACTAAAATAAGTTTTTCGAAATTAAAACTATATTAAAAATTATCTTAGGACTTTTGCAACACCGGCTTATTTATAAAAAAGGTGAACTTGAAGAACTAAAATATTCTTCAGATAGACAATATATAATATTATTAAACATAATACATTCGCCAAGAATTTTGACTACCTTTAGCCTCTTTTAAAGTTTATTTTAATAGTTAATGATTGTTGGGTTTGTTATTTTAAAGTATATATTTCATATACGAGTGTTTTATTTATTTTTCGAAAAAGGGTCTCAAGAAATTTTAATATTTGTTGAGAGTTAGCTATGTACCTAACCTGCATCACTGGGTTTACCCTTAAAATATTTTAGTAGCATATAATATACATATTTACATATTAGCTGAAACCTGTAATTTCAACAAGCATTCCAATTGAGGCATTTCATCCTATCAACCCCATTTTTCACTGTTGAAGGTTGAAAATCAAATTTTTAGTGGCACATGAAACATTTTCCCAAAACACCCGAATAAAAAATTTAATTTATCAGTCAGACTGCGACGGAATCCCCACGCAATCCCTCTTCGTTCGTAGGGAAGGGCGCTGTGGAGTGGCGGCAGACACGTAATCACCCCGTGGGAAATTGGTTCCGCTCAGCCAGATGTTTTCTGGCAAGGTCCCCGGCCGACGGGCCACGGCGACGGCGCTCAAACCGCACGAAAGTGCCAACCAGCGCCGGGGCGCTTCACCGGTGCCTGCGAAGCCCCCACCCACCGCCGCATGGGTACTCCATCCCACCGGGGGAAGGTTTTGGGGCGACAATCGCGCAAATCCCCGGCGTATGGCAATTTTTCACACCAACCACCCACTCGACGCGCCCTCTTAAAGATTTGAAGTGCTACAAATTGGTCCATGTATCACCCGGCCAGGAGCATCCTGCACCCTCCCACGGGATTCTTCCGCAGGTGGGAGCGAGCGCCTTGCGACCCTTCTTAAGGGCGCTTTTAGGCCACGTCGTGTTTTCTCAAGTGATGCCCGGAAGTCCTGTTTCTGTTTTTATTTACAATGCGCCCTCTGCGCAGCTGGAATCCCGGGTTCTGGGTCCCGGGTCGCTGCTTTCGATGGGGTTGTAATTCGCCTGGTAATGGATGTTTGATGATGCGCTCCGTCCCAGAAACCGAAGGGGCGGGCCTTTCCTTCCCCGAAATGAAAGGTGAAGGAATAATTCTATTTTCGCATCAATTGTTTGAAAACGAAAACAAAGCGAAACAATTGCTGGGCGAATTTTGGTTTTTCATTCGACTCCCTCCCGACCATTTTTTCGATGGTATACGCTAATATGCATCTTAGACAGAAAATAATAATTATCCTCATTTTGGTACTTCTCATGATTTAAATCGTGTATCTTCATCATAGAATTGTTCATAATAATATGCTTTAGTACACGTCCACAATTAAGCAAGAAAATCACGTTTTTAGTAATTTTAAACGCGCCTTTTTTCCATATCTTCGTACTTATAAGTATTACATATAACCCAGAACCATTTCCCCAGCTAATGTGTAGCACTTCATGAACCTAATTCTTTTTAGTTTTCTTCTATATAAAAATACATCAGTTTTGATAGAAAAGAAACCAATATCAAGCGTAAGTAGAATTTAATACGGTTTTGCTAAATTTGCAAATACTATAATAGTCACAGGCTATTTTGAGCTACCCGGATATATAGTTGACAGATACAAGATATACATGAATGAAGGTATGTATACCATAGGTATCCTAAGTAGTACCTATCATAAGCATTTTGAGTTTAAGTGCAGAATATGAAAAATATTGGTGAAAAATTGCACCTTCTTCTTCTTACGTAATGCCATTCACAAGATAATATAGACATAAAGTAATTCTTTGGGCCCATTTGATGCCATTAGAATGGACTTTTTCATCTTTTATCTTACACTTTTCATTTCAAGCAATTTTATTGTTAAATAATTATAGTTTATTACAACATTTCTGAACATAAGGAAACAAAAAGCTGAGTACATTGCGGAAGATCGAAACATAATACCTCAATCTGCATTTTCAAAACACTTAAACGAAAATAAGCATAACTTTAACTCAAATACTACTTCTAAATTATTAAATAGCATAGAAGGAGAAGAAATCCTAAATAAAGCAGAGATTTTCGGAATAAAAAAAAGCAAAAATAGGACAAAACTTCATACTTAAGTTTCAATTACACTTCTTTAATAATAGCCCGTTATTAAATCCAATACAGCTTTAACCGTAGTCGATATCCTGATGATGCCTCGATAATGCGCAATGCAATATATTATGTTAACAAATGTTTTAATAAACTATGAAAACTTTGAGCAAGTGCCATCTAAAAATTTTAGTGATTATTAATTATTTTATTATTTCAGGTGGAGGAGTCTCACATTCGCTTTCGTGGCACCGAAAAGGGGATCGCTACCCCGGAAGCAAGCTCTACGCCCGGGTATGGACGCCAGAGGACCCCCGGTTGAACCAAAGGACAAATGGATCCTACGGCGGGGTAGGCGGCGGCAACGGCAATTTAGGCAGCGCAAACAGTGGTAATATATTTTCCCACTCTAACGCAGGACTTTAAGGATCCAAAGATTTTATTTTATTATTAATTTTCGAACATTGTTTGTATGAACTGTGGTACAATTTTTTAAAATCTTCTTTCTCCCTTTTACGTTAAGCGACAACTGTTCCTTCGACAAATCTAGTCAACGTTCTTAGTCATAAATAAGAAAGTTTTGTATAAATGTGCTTCTAATTTTAAGGAAATAAATTTATTTAACGAATTACTTGCTTATATCTCAATTTCACTTCGTTAACTTATCTAATTCTTAAGAACCAATGATTCATGACATCCTCACATAAACGTAAAACAAAAAAACGTCTGATCCGTAAGTACAAATATGATATTCTTATGTAAAATTCTGCGCTGATCAAGAATCTGCCATTAAAAAAATTCATTGACCCTGAACTTTCTGAGTTAAGATCTAAAACCGAGAAAAATAGCCTCCAAATTAAAAAACCCCAACAGAATTAGCAAACGTTTCTATGTAGGAAATGAAGTCTTAATTATTTCAAAAGTAAAATTTAATAATAAGTGCTATAAACCATCCACTCTATAACAGGACATTTTCCTTGATATGATTAGTGCATAATTTTAGATATATAAAAATAGTTATCATATTCGAACTGACGAATCAGAATTTAGATTTTTTGTTGAACTGTATTATTCAAAAATTTGTTTTTCTAATTATCTTCCCGGAAACTAAAGTCAATAGTGCTACTCATTCTCATGCAGTTGTATTTTTCGCTGATATTACACAAAAGGTAATCTCAAATATTGTCAATTGGGCGCACCTGTAGAAGCTCTCACGCTTTTATCTACTTTAGCCAGAAAATTTTCATCAATATTTTATATGCCTAAGCAAGTCTACCTATGTAACAAGGAAACCGAAATTTGAAGGCTTCAATTTATATCAATTATTGGAATGTAAATTAAATTGTTCATTTTGAGGAATATGATTTTAATTCTAGAAAGTGAAAGATATATATTGGCAATGTTCATGCTTTTAATATTTATATTTTTGGTCTTTCTATTGCTTTATATAAATTTAGTTTTTATTTAAAGATAAAAATTCGAATCATAGTTACTCCCTCCTCAATTGACTATAAATCACCCACCTGCAGTAAGGATTCACCTTGCCATGTCAAATTAATGACCAGCGACAGGGAAAAATGAGTCTATTTCCGTACTTTGGACAAAAATTTGTTCCTTTTATTTCAGTTCTGTGTCAAATGGGGTTAAAATTATCGTTCGGTTCCACGAACACCTGGAAAAATTTCCACCTTCTACCCGAGGGGTGAAGTTGCTGCAGCGAGAGATAATTGACCCTTAAAATAACTTCCGGCATATTTTTCTAGGCTCGAGGATACATGAAATGGATTTTATATCTTATTATTTTTCACTTGTTTTTTTATTATTGAGACATAAAACCTTCTCTAAAACTAAATTAACATCCATACATACACACATACGTAGAGATAATGAAGATTATCCCCAAAACCAAGCATATCCATAAGTATGTATTGTATTGACCACAGGATAGGACGGATCCTAATCTTTGATAAAATGTGAAAAAATAGAAAACGGTGGCTGACCACCGTGGCGATGATCGTGATGGTTATCAGTAATTACGTAGCTATTCAAATCAACCGCCCTTAGTCATGCTGCAGGGTGCAAACAAATGTGCAACGAGATTACGCAGTATTTATATTTATTTGTTTGCGTTGAGGGGTAGTTTATGAAATAAAAACGATTTTCGGGTTTCAGAGGATAACTTGAAATACGTGCAATCTTTTGGATATTCTTATGATAAACTATGTATGTATTTACATACATAGAAACTGATTCTAGACGGTTTAAATGTAAAAAGTAGAGGGTACCAAATAAACGCGTTGTACATTGATTTTTCAAAAGCTTTTGACATTGTTCACATTCATATTCCGGTAAACAAACTCTATCTATTACTTACGCTTGCATCCTATTTATAATCGACTTCAAGAAAGAGAAGTGGTTCTCAATTCCACTATAGTTTTTTCTTCTGTGTATGTTATGTGATTTCTTCACGCATTTTAATGATTACTTTTTTATTGAATAGGCTATATATAAAGGGGGTCTCATTTAAAATCGAAGAAAATATTGCAACTCCAATGGTGGAAAATTAGAGGACCCTTGTTTTTAGGAACGTCCCTTTCTTCACCAGTATCATTCAAATGGTGCTATTTCATTTGAGCAGTGCGTTTAAAAGGCCTATCCACACGAAATACAAACAAGATAGAGTTACTTATTACTAAAAAATGAAAAATAAAATATTTTTACTTAAAGGACAATACAAAAAATTATTGATACTCATATATATTTACATCTAATGAGTTCGTTTTAGAGTCGGTGACAAATTTGTTTCTCTTTTTTTCTTTTGCTATATTTATAATGACGTTATCAATTGTTTCTTTGATAATTTGAAACCTTTTCTTGAAATTCATGACAGAAAAATTTACTTCGAATTACAACAAAACATCGCGAGATTGTCGAGTGGGTGCCTTTTTAATATATTTACAAGCAAGTACATCACTAAACAATGTATCCCTCATCCAATTATTCTATTAATTTATCAATTACTGGAACGAGTAGAGATTATAACATACTCATTTGGGAATCATCTTTGACAGAAAAATGTTTTTTGGTAATCAAATTGATCACGTTATATTCAAAACCTATATAAATCGTTTTTAGAAGAAATGCTACTCGTAAGTAATTTTCAGTCACCTTCACCATAAAGTTTGTGTAGGTACATGTCTTTTCCAAGATATCGGTAATTGTCTAAGCGTTCGATTTTATGAAGTGCTAGACTAGATATTTATCGGTGTGCTAAAATATTTTCCGAAATAGTAAGAAGTTAATCAATGTCTGTTTTGTACTAATTACGTGCGTTTTATTTCACTTTAATGCTTTTTTTTAGTTTTGAGTTATAATAGTTCATATAGTTCTAATATGTAGTTCAGGTAAGTATTATTCTTTAATGAAATTAATTCACGAATTCAGTTTAAATAACAACTTAATTAGATTACAACTTTGCAGGGTACTCTATCAACAGATCAACTTGTATTATGCGGCCAATAATTCGGTAAGTAACTAAGTAGCTCGGCTGCATCTAAAAATTAATTCTCTTTCCAGATTTTGGCTAGTCGTGAGGAGGATGGCAATGCTTGAGTGGGGCGTTGTTGACATCCTTCGTTAATTTGCTACTAGTTATCATAGGCATGTTCGTTGAGCCCTGATCTCGATCAGATAAAATTAAAGTAGCTGCACTTAGATCGATTGTCAGATAGTTGTCAGATCAGATTAGATTAGATAAAAAAAATCAGAAATCTCAACGACCACAAATCGATTCATTAAGATGAACAATTATTAGTTGTTAAATGCGGGGAAGTCGAAGAAAGTTGAAAATATTTCAATAATTATTTTAAGAATGAAAGAAAAGAAATTCAATATTTTAGAATAAATTGTTGGATTATTCCTAGAAAACATTCCACGGCCATCTGAATATTTCCACTAGTTGAAACTAATTTGGCTCTTCCAAGTAATATTTATAAAAAATAAATTTGTTCTGCATAAAGTAATTAACTTTTATCTTACTACTTGGAAAAATGAGTTTTGATAAATAGTAACTTTCCAAAAAACTTTCCAAATCACTTTGTAAACGTCAACTGCCACAAATTCACAAATTATCAAAGCGCTTATTTACAAAAACTTGTGAATCAGAAAAGATCGATAAATATCAACCTAGATCAGGCTCAGCGAATGTGAAGCAGAGCAGTTTAGATCAAAAATGATTGATGACAGTTCTCATCGAATACGTATATCTTGAACTTTTGTTATCTAGATCAGTCAACGAACCGACCTCGTCTCTTCAGAATACATATGTATATGATTCTTCTTGCGCTGAATTTATTAAGGATATGTTATGCACTAAGATACATTGTCCCGACTTGGTCAGCTTAATATGTATTAAATGGTTATGGTTATCGAGTTCAAAATACAAATACTTTAAGTATTTACATATATTGAAGCTATTCCTTTATAGAAAAAAAATCCGTTAACAATCTCAAAAGTGCCAGTGGAGAGATTAACATATACTCAAAATCAGACAAAACAGACACACCTAATTCTCTTTTTACACGAATTTGATTTAACACGAGTTAAGGCCACACATCGGGAGTTTTGAGTAAAAATAAAACGTTTTTTGAGAGACGATTTAAAGACAAGTTTAGTAGATATAAACCAAATATTTTTTACACATACTTTTCCGTCATTATAGATTATTAAAAATTTTTTTTTTTTTGCAAAATTGTTCATTATTAAAGATGGCGTCAAAATTGCTGCCTCAAAGAAAAGGGAGAAATCGGCCCGCATCATAGCCTCTGGATCGTCGGACACAAAAAACAAAAAATGCATGTTAATTTAGACACTAAAATACACAAAAAATGCGTCTTTGAAAAAAATGTTGCAAAATGGACATCTTTTTTGGTCCATTTTTCGCGTATAGAAATTAAAATAATTTTTCAATCACGTTCATTGAGGCTTAAGATGTGTAGAATTGCATAACAAAAAAGTTAAAAAGGAAATTTGGAAATCGATCAACTACTTCTTCCGCTATCGTGCGGGCCGTTTTGAGATAAATGCATTTGAAAGTTGGGAGTATGGAAAAATCCATATTAACTTTTATTTTTAGACTTTTATTATACGCTGTAGAATCCTTATTATTAATGGGATTTATTTGAAAATTTTTGTGCACAATTGTTGAATAGTTGTACATCAATAATCATCAACAAAAATCGATTTTCAATAAATTTTTTCCCGATGTGTGGACTTAAAAAAGAAAAAAATTCTCCTTTTACACGAATTGGTTTGTTTTAACACGATTTTCAATATTCTATGCATTTTTCTTGAGTCTCATAGAGTAAATAAAGCGAGATATGTATTTCGACTCGTGTACGAAACGTTTAAATTAGTCTCAGGAAAAGTCTCTGAGACTCGGTAGATTTTACTCTCGCCGTGTACGAGGTTAGATTATTTGTTTGAGATCACCTAATTTTCTTTTTACACGAATTGTTTTTTAAACTAATTTATTGGGAATGTATCTATCATGTAAAGAGCGAATTAGGTGTATGTAAATGTAACTTTCACAACTTACAATTTTTAAGGGATAAAACACATAGGTAACATCCACACCATATCATCACCAAAAACTATGTTCGATTGACAGAAATTGCAGAGTATTGAATGAATACTCATTATATGTATCATCTGCACAAGTCAATGAGTGGGACGAATGGAGTAATACTATACTTTCTGTTATAATCTAACACCCAATTCAGACACTGGATGTGCATATATAGGTACTCCACGCAAACTGTTTTTTGGAAAACTAGCTAACTTAACAGATGACATAGATCTTAATGAGAACACATCCGTATACTTGTCATATATGTATGTAAATATACTATTAAGATTATGTTAAAAAACTGAAATTCCGACCTACTCAAGCTCATAAAAAAGCCAAAACACTCCTAATGGCGAAACAAAAACAAAAAGAAATTTTAGATAAAACGATAAATATAATCCAGCTTGAAAGAAGAGATTTGTTTTGCATTCAATCTACTTTTCTTATAAAACCAACAAACAAAAGATAACACAACACTATGGAAATGAAAATTGATTAATCCTGTAAACTAATTATAAATTCAAAATATATTCGTATGCATATATAGAATTTCACCTTAAGTATATTATAAAATATCAATTAGAAGTAATAAAACGCAGAGAAATAAGAATAACATTTGATATTATGAAATTACTACTCTCCTCAGTGCACTCACAAAAAAATGTTTTTCCATAAACAAATTTTTTTCCCTTTGCATTGACGATGTAAAGTACACCTCAAATCAAATTATGTAAACACGGAAGCGCGACAAATGTGAGGACAATTCAAAACATCAAAACAAGATTTTAAAAAAAGCACAAATTGTTGCTGAGTCTAACGCGGAATGAAACATGTAATGCGAAAATGAAAATATTACGCAATGTTTACTATGCTAAATATATTTAGTAATAAATCTCTCAATTTTAATCAGCCGATACACCCGTCTTTTATTAAACGCGATCCGCCTAACATTTAGCTCTTCAACATGGTTAACACCAAAGCTACCAAGATCGGTAATTAACTAATTTCTTACTTGAGTGATTTATAATTTTTAAAGTTATAGATTAATTGCGACATATTTCGAAATCGTTTTCAATTTGCCATTATTTCCAATTTTAAAGGTCAATTACATTAAAGGCGCGAAAAATAAGTGAAATTACATGTTTGAGTGATTTTGAGTGCTGGTAGTTTTAGTTCTAATACCTAATTGAGCTGCTCAGCTCTATCATAAGTTATTTTCTTCTTAAAAAGCATTTATCAAACAATTTAGAGAACAGCGACAATATGCCCACATTAACGGAGTTTAGGCCAACTAGTACGGAAGTGCATTTCCCCTCATCCCTACAAAAAAAAATCCAGGAAAATGTCGCGAACGAAGCTTTTCGGTTTTCTTCTTTTATATTTTAAAATTCAGCGACTGTTATTTTCTTCTGAAATGCTTCGTTTTTTTAAAAATGTCGAGGTGCATTGACACAACATTTTCGGTATTTCCCGAATCATTGTTTGAATCCAAACAAACATGACAACTTGAGTTTTTAAACTACATATTTGACTCAAGTATATAATTCGTCTTATTTTTAACGGTAGTTTCAATATAGGCATGTGGTAGCATTCTACCTTTGTTTCAGATTTATCCAAAATTGCGTTCTTGAGCGACCAAAACCTAATTATAGATGGCCACTCTTGAAATGTATATTTAAATAAATTTAAAAACGGTTTAATAAACCTTATAAAGATTTTAAATTCCCTTTGTAACGATACCCAACTCGGGTAAGTACATATTTTTTTCATACTCACTCTGCACGTAGGTTTTCTTTGGAAAACATTTGCTACATAATTTTATAGCGAGTATAATTAAGTACATGTGCACCAAATTTCAGTGCTGTATAGTCTTAATAATCTCTAAATAAACTGAATATGGCATGCGAACGGACGGAAGAACTTGGCGAAACCGTGAAGATTTTTTTTTTACTATAGAATCTTAAAAATAATTTCTGTTTTTACAACCAAACTAATTGTGATGGGATCTTTTAACGAAGCCCAAATAAAATCTAGGTTAGGTTAGGTTAGGTTCAATTGGCTGCCAGAAAAAGGCACACTTAGGCCAAGGTAGGCCTGTTGTGATACCACGTGGGACGAAACCCCTAATGACTTACCTTCGAACCATTTGGAATCTTTAATGAACTGGTGCAGTCGTCTAATCCTGACAGAGCTCAGTTCCGACAGATCATTATAGAAAGTGGAGCTCAGGCTCCGCTTTATCCGCACCGCTAATGCTGAGCATTGACACAGGAAGTGAAGAATATTCTCTTCCTCTTCCTCATTGAGGCGACTTCTGCAGAAGTCATGCGTGGTCACCCCCTCCTACTTGCATGTTTGCCGATGAGACAGTGGCCCGTAATGACCGCTACTACGTTGCTGACAGCAGCTCTCTTGAGCGAAACTAAGTTTCTAGACCTGTTACGGTCAAAGATGGGCCAGATAAATCTGGTCGTTGTGCAGGTGGGCTCATTTCTCCACCTACGATTAGCAGTTGCCAAGAGGGCCTCTTGTATGGTCCGCTTGCTTCATGCAAGCGGAGCACCCCGCTTAAGAGTGCTGGCGAGCTCATCCGCCCCGGTATTACCCGGGATGTCGAAGTGCCCAGGCACCCAGACCAGACTGACTTCAATTCGAGTAGCCATGCGGCTGAACTCCGAGCGACAGCCCGCAACGACCTTGGATGTCGTATGAACACTTAATAACGATTTAATCGCAGGTTGACTATCGCTAAAGATAGCTCAGCTTGGAATACGCTGCAATGGTCTGGCAGTCGGAAGGAGATTTCTACACCCATTTGTTCAGAGTATATACCTCCACCCAATTTGCCGTCCTTCTTGGAGCCGTCAGTGAAAACCTGAATCGACCCTGGTTGCAAAACTAAACCCTCCTTCCATTCTTGTCTCGAGGGAAAGGGGGCAGTAATACCCGTGCCGAATGATGGCTTGGGAACCATGTAGTCCACCGCCAAGGTACGTGGCCCTAGAATCCTAGCATGCCCGTAATCCGTACGTGTCCAGTAGTGAACCCCGTTGAGCCTTATGGCCGAGATGCTGCCGTTTGCTTACCAAACAGATCCAGCTGAATGAAGTGAAGGATAGTGTTTAGGGCCTTAGTGGGGGTGGATCTGAGGGGCCAGTAATGAACAAGGACGCAAACCTCTACACCTTCTCCAAGTCTGTCCGGTTGTAAGCCTTATCAAGGACCGGCCACCAGACTAACACTCCATACACAAGTATAGGCCTAATAACGGCCTCATAGAGCCAGTAGATGATACGGGGCTCCAACCCCCATTTCCTTCCGACAGCTTTTCTACAAGAGTACAGAGCCACGGTGTTCTTGCGCACTCTTTCCTTAATGTTGTCTTTCGAATTCAACTTATTATCAATGATCAGGCCCAGGTAACTGACTTGATCTGAAAGTTTAAGGTTGACACCCATTAGCGTTGGTGTAACAAAAGGGGAAGCTCGGTGTTTCCTGGTAAACAACACCAGCTCGGTTTTATCCGGATTGACTCCCAAGCCGCATCTGTCGCACCACCGTGAAAGCTTGGCCAGAGCACGTTGAAGTACCTCCGCCATGTTTGACCGAGGCTGCCATCGCAATGTCGTCGGCATAAGCGACCACTCTGCACCCGGAGTCGTCTAACTTCACGATAAGGTCATTGAGAGCTAGGTTCCAGAGAACCGGCGACAGGACACCACCCTGTGGGGTGCCCCTAACCGCAAATTTCCTTATGGAACCAGTCCCAATAGTGGCATTAATGACTCTGCAACCGAGCCGACCGCAATGACCAACAAGACCCCTTGGCGCGTCTGTGATTGCCTCTAGCCTAATATTATTGAAGGTCCCCTCTATATACAGGAAGGTTGCCGGAGTGAATTCCTTGTAGAGAAGTGACCTCTCTACCTGATCAACAATGGTCTCAATGGATTTACCCTTGGTATAGGCATGCTGGGATTGAGATAATCTACACGGATTTATGCTATCCTTGATGTAGACATCCAAAAGCCTTTTCAGAGTTTTTAGAAGGAAAGAAGAAAGTGTAAAGAGCCTATAATCCTTTAGCTTACAATGCGAGGCCCTTCCCCTTTCGGGATGAAAACGACCTTAGCCTCTAGTCAGGACTTAGGGATATGCGAGAGCTGCAAACAGGCTTCAAAAATGATAAGCAGCCAATGGCTGATTAGCGCAGAAGCCTTTTGGAGCTCCGCTGGTATAATGCCATCCAAGTCTGGTGACTTGTATGGCTTAAAACTCTTGATAGCCCAATCAAGCCTTTCGCGGCTAAGGACCCTTGTGACGAGCTCCGCAGCTTCCTGTGTGGCCGTAGAGACCACCGTTTGGTTATCCGAGCAACCAGGAAAGTGAGTCTGAACCAGCAACTCCAGAACTTACATGCTCGTCGAGGTCCAGTCCCCATTCTGCTTAATCAGAAGACCATGTGCACAAGGCGTCGTGGCGAGTATCTTCCTAAGGCGACTAACCTCGGATACCTTTTCCACTCCGCTACAAAATTTCTCCCATGAGGACCTTTTGGCCATCCTGAGAAATTTCTTGAAGTTCCTAAGGCTCTTTTTATAAGCAGACCACTCATTGGTGCTCTTGGCCTTGTTGAACTGCTTACGGCATTTCTTCCTGAGTGCCGTGACTTCATTACTTCTCCATGGGGGCTTGGGTTTGCCCCTGGCACGAGGGGCAGGCAATTTTGGCCGCCTTATTGCAGGCTCCAGTCAGCACGTTCGCCGCTACATCAATGTCCTGTCGGCTATTGATGATTGGTGGTCCTTCAGTCGATAACGCCTGCTGGAGAGCCAGATTATACCTATCCCAATTCGTCCTCCTCCTGTTAATAAAGGGGCTGCGAATTGGTTTAAGAAAGTCAAGTCCGAACTTAATGTATAAATGATCGGACAACGAAGGCTCCTTGGAAACCCTCCAGTCCTTAACAATGTGGGCGGAATTCTCGGTAACGTCGAGAACCTCCCGTCTCACAGAGCTGACAAAAGTGGGCTCATCGCCTACGTTGCACACCTGAAGGCTGGAGCTAAGTATAAAGTGAAGAAGAGACTCACCTCCATCATTTATGTCCGAGCTACCCCAGACAGTATGGTGGGCATTCGCGTCTACGCCGATTATCAGCGCTTGCTTGCGCCTAGCTGCCACCGCGACGATATTCCCCTGGATCTCATGTGGAGGGGGCCCCTTATGACCATGGGCCATATACGAGGATGCCAGCCAGATGCTGTTCGATCCAAGTTTCACCATAACCGACACCGTATCTCTGTCACTGAAATGGTTTAGCATAAAGGCATTGTAGTTGGTACTCACTCAAATGCAGGTTTTAGGTTTACGTACTCCCTTTGTGTAGAAGTTGCAGTATCCCATCAGGTTAAATCCGCAAACCTGTTCTCCAACGACCCATGGTTCTTGAGCAAGAACAAAATCCTCCCCCTTTTGAGATAGGCGCAGGAGGAGTGCAGCGAACGCTGCTTTAGAGTGGTGTAGGTTAATCTGCGCCCTTCTCAGCTTGCTCGCGCTGGATAGGGGATGCCTCTATCACCGTCATCTCAGCGTCTACGGCGTCTGAGAGCAGGATGTCCTCTTCCATGTCATCCTGTATGAATAAGTCTCCCAAAAATCCAGAAGCTGAAGCGTATCGCTACCCTTATCCATGGATGCTGACGAAGATGATGGGGGGAGTTTCTCAGCACCGACCAAAGTCTTTGCTTCTACTACGGTGCTGATCTCTCCACTTTGTCCAGCGACGCCATCAGGTCTTTCGACTCTCCTGTCCTTCGAGTAGACGGACAGAACAATGAAGTCGAAGCCACAAAAGATTTTGTCGCCCTTAGCCGCTAGAGGTGCCAGAGATTCCTCATTTAGGAAAACAATGGCTTGCCTCGTTTTGCCCTTGACTTCTCCGATCTGTACAATCCTCCAATCCTGGGTCAGCAGGTTAAGATTGCACATTCTCACCATGGCCAGGATTTTTTCTGGGTCAGAGAGCTCCGCCGGGATCCACGTCCTGGCTCTCGGCCTGTTCGAGATCTCGTCCCTAGACACGACCTCGAACCTGGCACCTGACCAGACTTCTCCCAGGCAGGAAATCGCTGCTTTGTAAAGATCGGCCGACCGCTGATCCTCACAAGCGATTAATTTCACCCGACCTCGATACCACCCAGCATGTGAGCAACAGGGGGTAGGCCCGGGGCTTTTCTCCATGACGTCCATAAAGACGCCGAGTAGCGCAATCTGGACCGATCTCCAGTTGTCCAGGGAGATGACGCCATTCGGATCGCTGCGGTTAATGACAGCCAAGATCAGGCTGTCTTTCGCCACTTCACTAAATGGCTTAGTCGGCCTTACCGTCTTAGTAGACGGAGGGGCTGTCTTTAGCCGCTTCGTGGAGGCTGGTTCTTGCTCGTACTGCGAGCGTTGCCTTTTGCCTGCTACCAGCGCTCTGCTGGCCCACGACAGAGAAGTTTTATTCTTCTCAGAGAGTTCCTTCTCCGAGATGTTCTTAATCCTGCCTAGGAACCGCTGCGCTGACCTTCTCTCTCTAACGGCCTGAAGAGAGGAATTGCCGCGCCGCTTCGCTGAGGAGGTGGGTTGCGACTCCCTCGTGGGTGCTGTGGCCCCTTGGCCCAGGCATAGCCTGAGCCTCAGAGTTGTCCGAGACAGGTTTGCTTGAATCCATAATATCTGGTTCTTACGATCACTTTCGAGACGAGGCACTACTAGTGGTCAAGGGTAAGTATTGGGGAAGAGGGGCGTCCATGCAGCGCCCCTTGGATGGCAAGTCCGTAGTTACGATCTGAGACGGACAAGTATGAGGAAGGCTCCGTACGAATACAGCCGGTATTACCCCCTAGCTGCAAACCAACCACGGATCACGGGCACGCATCGCATGACACCCTGGGTTAGGGGGTTGGTGGTCCTAGCACGTACTCGCCAATCGCCCGTCTGACATGGGTGACCCTACCAGGAGAGGCTGGCTCCAGCCAAAACGACTCCGGTCAGCATGGCCGAATTGAGTCAACGCACGACTGGTGTCCACCTCGGTCATTTTTCTTGAGAGAGTTACCATCTCTCCGCCCGACTACAATTAGCCAGCACACCCGGCAGAGACATGACCGTACCGGGTGCCTGTTTCTAGCCGCCAACACGGTGGGGGTATAGTCGCACTACCATCAGTGTACACAGATCCGGCACATGCACACAGTTACGGTACGTACACCAAGATGTTACGGCCAAAAAAGGAAATCTAACTCCCAATCTAAATCCCTTTCTAACTCTCTTCGGGATATTTATTATTAAATATCTTTTATATAATTTCTGTAAGATTTTTCTCCAAAGTTACAAATTTGTAAAGCTACAGTCATTGTAAGCTTAAAGACTGCATTTTGGATTTAATTTAGAAATAATGAAAAGAATAAGAACTTATTGAAGAGTGTTTATTATTTAGTTACAGTTTAATATAGAACCTCATCGAAAATAATTGTTTGCCCAAAGCAATAAAAAACGGCAGTTTTACGACCTCGGCTAACTTTTTAAATCACTCACTTTAAGGGCTTTCGACAAAATTGAGATTTCCAAATTAGAAAATGTAAATTGTAGAGTAAAACGTTTAAGATGACATCCCCATGTAGGAACGGTCAAAACATCAATTTTTACTCCAGCAGGAAAAATGAGGACAGCTCCTTCAGGGATGAATAAAAGAGCTCATGAAATTGCATTGCTTTTCACTTTTCTCCAAGAAACATCCTAAAGGAGCTAAACTGGAGGAGAAAAACGGAGATATGCTTGAAATTTGTAAGTCATAACGACGCAGTCTGATCATGTTGCTGCGTTTTAGTCTTATTTCATGTTGTTTTTAGTGCGCTCGAAATATTGTATACATAAATAATTCAGAGCTAAAATAGTTAAATTTTCAGAGTCATTTCACAGATTTGAAAACACTTTTCTTTTGCTTACATTGCAGCCTATTGCAGCTAAATTAGATACATTTTTGGTTATTCATTTTGGTGATGAAGCCATGCTTTCGATTTTAATTATAATAATTATGGAAGCGAAACCCTGCGCTTCGCTTTTGCTCGGTTCGGACCTACAAAGGAGGCCTCTTCTATTGTTCTTGTGCTAGCAAAAGAGGAACACTCCTCTCCGTAGGACCTGCCTATCTTAAAAAGAGGCCATGCATCGTAAAGAGCGCTCCATGATTAGTTTTAGGATGATCGCATTTCCTATTGGGTAGTTCATGAACGGTCATGATGTAGCTGGATCTCCAGCATCCGTTAATGTATGCAATGCATGCTGAGCAGCCAATCAACAGCTGCAGATGTTTATATGATTACAGATTTTAAAGGTACCGGCGCTATCCAATATACACCACGAGGAAGTAGCACAATCGGATTTTGTACACCGTGTGACCGTGGAAAAAAGCCGATTGGTTTTAAACATAATAAAATAAATATTTGTATATTTTGTTCTTATTTATTTTATACATTTTGTATGCTTTCAATTAGCTTTCTTGACAAGCAACGTACATTTTCTTGATGACGTGCAAATCCTAAGAACCAAATAACACTTGGACATATGTATGTACCAACAGTCCCTGATGGGCTAGTGCAATATTAGCCTAACATAAGATTTTCCGTTTCGTTATCTTTTTCTTGGGTTTCTTCATTGTTCTTAGTTGGTCTATAGGAAATCCAAAACTAATGATTTTTAGCGTTTCGAGATCGAGAAAAAAACCGAACCCTCATAAGACGCACCCAGGCTAAATGGCTTTTGATTCTTTACATTTCAATTTGAAATTCTGTACCACGATCCCTTCGAATTTATCTTGGATGTAAGAAGGTTCCAGCAATATTTCATCTAATGCGCCTATTGTTACATATGTAGATCTTTTATGTGTTCCAATATTAATTTGAGGAAGTCTCATAATTGTTTAGCACCCTTTACACGAATAACATTTCCAATAAACCCGTCGCCATATTATGTCCGCGATTTTGTATTTCCAAATGCTGATAATAGATTCGAATTTGACAGTCCGAAAATACCCTTGCTAGAATTTTGATATAAAGTCGTTGAATTTCAATTTTTTGCTCGCCTCATGCTATGTATAATATATATATGTATATGTGTAAGCTTTCGACAATGCTATTTTTGTCTACCAGGTGTATGCATAAGTTATTGCCGGTTTTTCTTTGGGTACAGAAAAGACGTTATTTTCAAGGGAAATTAATTTTTTTATTTAAAATACTTGCCATCGGCTTCTACACATGCCGTCCATCTTTCGGGTAATTTATGGATACCATACCAGAAAAACTGCTTGTCTTTTGCGGCACACCATTCGTCGAGCCATTTTCCAACTTCCTCAAAATTGCTCTAGTGCTGCTCTGCGAGCGCGTGCCCCATGGATGCGAAGAGGTGATAGTCAGATGGCGCCAGCTCTGGATGGTACAGCGGGTGAGGAAGGATGTCCCATCCAAGAGATTTGAGGATGTGGCATAGAAGCATCACTTCACAAGTGACTTTGCGGTGTTCCATTTGACGATCATTCAAATCGCGTGGGACCCATTTACCGAGTTTATTGATCTTCCCCATTGCTCGTAAACGTCTGCCGATTATTTCTTGTGACACATTTAATTCTTTTGCCAAGTGCTGTTGAGTTTGAGTTGGATCCTCATCCAATAACTCCTGCAATTGGTCATCTTTACACTTTTGCGGTCTACCAGAGAGTCTTTCACATTGAAATCACCACTTTTAAATTGTCGAAACCATGTCTCACATGTTCTAATCGATGGAGCGTGTTCACCATGTGTTTCTTTCAGCAAGCGATGACTTTCAGCAGCCTTTTTCTTTTGATTAAATAAGAAAAGCAATGCGTGCCGCAAATGTTCTTTATCAGGCACAAAATTCGACATGATCATTGAACGATAAAACAAACACGCTAGTTTTTGAAGGACTCAACTTGGGTGTGGTTGCAATTTAATGTCAGACGAACAAAATGGCAGATGTTTCAAATTAATACGCTGCCTGCTTTTCGCTGGCGCCACCTCTTAGTTAAACCGGAAAAGACTTGTGCATACACCTGGTATACATCTGTCTGTTGCTTCTGTAAGCAACACATCAAACTCTATTAAATTAACAAGCAAATCGCACAAGTTTTAACATTTGACAGCCCACCATCTTTAATGCAGAAATTTTGACAGCTGATTTGGGATGGGTGACCCCGAAAACACCCAAATACCAAGTTTGATGCAAATCGCATAAACTTTAAAATTTGACGGTTCTCCATTTTGAATTCGTATATTCTGACAGTCGAATTGAAATCAGCGGAAATTACCTAAAAATATCCATAGTATTAATTTTCATGGAAATTCGTTGAAGTTCGAAAATTATTCTACTCCATATAGAATCCGCCACCTTGAACTGCAAATTTCGAACATGGATTCGCAATAAGGACATCCAAAAACCCCCAAACATATTTTCATGACAATCCCTTGATATTTTCAATATTTCTCCGCCATCTTGGATCCGCCATTTTAAAACTCGCTAGTAAAAATTAGACATATGTTGGGCCGGAATATGTAGTATCTTCACCAAAAATATGAACATGATCGGATTCAGCGTTTAGACCTGATTGAGCAATAAACAAACAAACTTTCGATTTTATATATACATACATATGGGTATATACAACACAGTTACATCTCCACAAGATAAACCTTCACCATTCCTTTAAAAAACGTTCTCATCAGCAACATAGCACTCATAGCTAGCAAGTTCTCACGAATTTTACCCACCTTTTCGCAACCCAGCGGGAAAAATGACAAGCGCTTACAACAGAAGCTTAGAAGAAGCAGTCTTTATCGTAGAACGCATCTTGTCGTGCATATGCATGCACACATTTCATCAGGAATTAAGTCATCATCGCAGTTTCGTTTAAGCAGTGAACTCGTGCGGATAGTCTTGTTTAAAAAGTGTTTTTATTTTAAGAAAAGTAACGGTAAGTTCCTCATTAAGAATTATATGCATATTTTTATACATAGACTGCGTTCAAGTTTCAAGGTTGTATCACATGCAGTGGCTGCCAGCATTTAAATCCTTTTTTTGGCAACTTGAACGATCGAATGAAATATATTTGCATTGGCTTCTGGATTTTGAACGACTCAATTCTGCATTTCGCAGTCAGCTGCGCAATTTGAACGCAGCCATAGTATAGTAATTTAACTGTTATGCTATGACAAAACTGATTTGTCGTAGAAGCAATAACAGTGGCTTAAATGTTAGCACATTCTTCCTTGAAATATTCTTTAATTATTTTGGCAGTGACATTGTGCTGCCTTTACCCATGTTTTTAAAAAAATATTAATTTTTACGAACATTAATTTCTCAAACAGAAAACAATAAATACTTTGCGAAATGAGCCGTAAAATTGCTGGTGTCTCGAAAAGGCATATACGGCGCCTAGTAGCTGAAGAACTCAATAAAAATAACCATGTTCCCAGCGAAAGTAATGAAAATAATGTTGAAGTTAATTCTTCTGACAATTATATTTTAAGCGACAATAGTGCCGATATTAAAATATCCAATTTAGGAACTATAGAATGTGGCGGGAGTTCCACTGTTAACGGGGAAAGCACTATTAGCTACGATATCAAAGAATGGTGCATAAATCACAGAATAACGCGCACTGCATGTGATGATATATTAAAGATATTTAGAAAATCTGGTGTCGAGGTGCCATTTTCATCGAAAACTTTGTTAGGTACTAAGTACAAACAAATTGAGATTATTTCTGTACATCCTGGGAAATATTTTCATTTTGGGTTAGAAAAATCTCTACAAATGTTAAATCTGCCCTTATCAGAAAATACAAATTTGTTACACATTATTATAGGAATCGATGGTTTGCCTATCTTTAAAAGTTCTGGAGAACAGCTTTGGCCAATTTTAGGTGCCATTTCAAATTACCCAGAAGTAAGGCCTTTTTTAATAGGGGCTTATGTTGGACCGAAAAAACCAGAAAAAGTAGCAGAATTTCTTTCAGAATTTGTAAAGGAAATAAAACTTTTAAAAATAAAGGGACTGTTGCTGAACGAAAAATGTATTAATTTTGAAATTATTGCATTCGTTTGTGACACACCTGCCCGATCATTTATTACAGGTACGGTAGGTCACACTTCAAGCAATGGGTGCACGAAATGCACACAAAAAGGGCAAAAAATTGACAAAAGACTAACCTATTCTACATCAGTGTCTTCCTTAAGAACTGATGAAGGCTTTAAATGCAGAATTGATAAATACTACCACATTCAGACATTTTGGGAAAATATGAATCCTTTGGAGACAATTAATGCAGGAATGGTGTCAGATTTCCCCCTGGATGTGATGCACCTTATAGATTTGGGAGTAGTAAAGAAAATGCTAACCCAAATCTGGACCGGTAAGACTGTCAGAACAGGAAAGATGGATAACGACAAAAAGGAACGCTTAAATATGAAGTTGTTGTCCTATGGATGTTATATTCCGAAAGAATTCAGCAGGAAGCCGCGAAGTATGGATGAACTGTACCGATGGAAGGCAGTGGAATTTCGTCAGTTCATCCTGTATACAGGGATAGTAGTATTTCAAGACATCCTCGGCGAAGAATTATACTTACATTTTGTGTTACTGCATTCAGCGTATAGGTTGCTTTCCTGTCCAAAAAGCTGCCAAAAAAATTTAGTTTGTGCCAAAGAAATGTTAACCACGTTTGTTACAAATTTCAAATATATTTATGGAGAAAATCGAGTCAGCTACAATGTACACAATTTACTTCACTTGACCGAATGTGTAGCAAAATTTGGAAATGTTGACCAATTTTCAGCATATAAATTCGAAAACCATTTGCAGTTCTTAAAGAAAGATATCCGCCAGCCAACTAAAATTTTAGAGCAGCTCTACAACCGAACCATGGAAAAAAATTCCTTAAAGCGAAACAGTGTTAACAAACTTGGGCCCCATCGATTATTAAACAAAAAGTCTGCATTAAAACAGTTGCCGATATATAGAAATTACTTTTTTAATTCATTTTTCTTGAGTTCTTGCGCACCAAATAATTTTTGCTACATAACACCATTAATTCCAGTTAAGATCTTGGGATTTATAAATTATGACAACGAAAAGAAATTTATAATTGGATTACGCTTTTTGCAAATTGAAGATTTCTTCACGGAGCCTTTAAAGTCTATAGAAGCATTAGGCATAGCACGAGTTAAAAATCTTAGTGATATCAAAGAAGAGTTCCAACTCGATGAGCTTCTTTGTAAAGTTGTTGCCTTGCCCATTGCAAGCGATTTCATATTCATTCCAGTGTTGCACCAATGCACTTCTTAATTCTAGTAATGAATACATATTTCCAACGCGCATTTTTAAACTAATTTTATAACTTAATTTGTAGGTATATGATAAGATATGGAGCCCACGAAAAAGAAATTTGGGGCAGCTAATTTTGATCCCGTGCCGGTGTTTCGTTGCAACGCAATGATTGGAGAAGAACTATTAGGAAACAACAAAGAAAATGAAGATTTATTTAAAAGAATTAATGAACTAGGTGATTAAATAAAATAATTATCTCATATTTTCAATTATATCGTTAAAAATTAATTTTAGAAGAGGAAAATAAAAAACTTCGAGAAAACTACATAAAAATAAACGGAAATCTTGAAGAACAAAACAGAGTATTAGCCAAACATACCATTTATTTGGAGAAATTAATCGACAAGGCGTTCCCGCAAAACAAAAATATCCAAATTTTTCCAATAAAAACCAAAGAGGAACTGGATGGTGCCGAAAAAGCAATAAATAATTATTCTGAGCAAGATCTGGTAAAATTTTCTAATTAACGAAAAATATTTGGCCCGTTGCACACTTTTCATTAAAATAAAATTTGGATTAAGATTTTAATATTTAGCGAATGTTAACAAACATGACTTTGATTAAAACAATGATTATAACCTTCCAAATGCGCCATCTATCTTGCATTAGGACATAACATAATACAAATTTTTAATGGAGTTCTTTTAACTTTTATATAGATTACCTACGTTAAGGAACTTGTAGGTACCAAATGCATATCTAAATGTCTACATCTTCTGTTTGGTGAGGAATTTCTTCTCCAAATTAACTGGGACGGAAACCAAAAGAAAATACCCTTAAAAAGTTTTAAAATTTTCAACAATATTTTATACAGTAAGATAAACACTTCATATATAGTAACATTTAAATTTAAAATTTATTACTACCAGGTGCAGTCAAAAATTCCAAATTTGGTTATCAGGATTTCGAATCAGCGATGAGGAGCGGTTTTCGCACAGCCAAAAATATATTTTATAAAAAAACATTTGACCGAAAACAACGTAATAAAGAACCTAACTGAGACATTTCAAAACTCTCAGTTAGGTTCTATATTACGTTGTACCACGCTTATAAGTTTAAAAACAATTATTTTTTATTGTTTACATGAATTTTATATTTTTTTTTTTAAAAGAGAAATTTGTTTTTGTTATTATTATATTACATATTTTTGTTATTGAATTGTTATTGTTGATTTTAATGAATTTGTTTTTTGTTAAATATAAATGGAATTAACTTGAAATGGAGTATTTTATTTCTCGCTTAAGAAATCAAATCTTGTCACACTGCACAATTTCATTTAACAAGGCCAAATTGCTAAAGGAAGAATTCGGTTGCAGAAACTGGGCTTCTTGAATTCAGCCTCTGCTTTGAAGTGCTTCAAAAGGCATTAAGAAGCGCTTACTAATATGCTCGATGCATATTATTAAAGCTTTTGAAAAGCTTTAGAGCCGCATGCTTCTCTTTCCCTTATTTCCCAGCGCAGAAAGAGCGCTCGCTTCCAGCTATATCGAAGCGCTTACGTCCGCGGACATGCAATGCTAAAATGAAATGAAGCATCTTACGAACAGTAAGCGCATCGAGCTTACAAGTAAGCGCTTCATTTTCCCTTTTGAAGCGCTTCTTTTCCCGCTGGGAACTCAAAACCAACATCTCATTGTTATCACTCCTATTACAAATCACGCTTTCCTGCGACTACCGGGAAAAAGCTCGATGGAGAAGTCAGTAAAGGCCTGCGCCCGTACAATTCGTCAGAGTCTGCCATATGTACGTAAAGCTTTAAAGCACTCAACGGATCTCGACGGATGTTGCTTTATGGCAACGGAGAGGTGCGCCCATAAGATCCGTCATCTGACAAGTGAAAATTGAAGTGACAATCGAAGTGAACATATAGTAGTAAAAAGCTGTGTTGTATTACACAATTTTGTGGAAATGCATAACGGCAGCTATATTCCGCCTAGCTATGTGCGCATCCCATATATCCTTGCAAATACTGTTCACTTACCTTCCATTTCCATTTTTGATAACACTTTGCCGGGGTGTAAACAGCCAACTTTGTACTTGCAGGTTTGAAAGTTCATCCAAGGCTCATTCTAGCTGACGCGCCTTGACATTGAAAAATGTTCAACATTTTGATCCGTCAATACGTTGAGATACGTCGTTTATCAGCGAAGCTTCATAAGAAGGCAAGGATTTCACTGGTTTCATCCGTTGAGTGCTTTAAAGCTTGACGTATGGCGGACTCTGACTGATGTTATGGGCGCAGGCCTTTAGTCGTGAACCCCGGCTCATAACACTTGTAAAATTTGCTAAAATCCATACAATTTCAATGAAATTATTAATCTGTTTGCGTTTGAAATAAAAATCGATACATATATATATGATGCATGATGATTATTTAAATACATGATTTAAATTTTGTTGTAAAATATTTGAATAATTAGTTTTTGGTTGTTTATAACTCACATTACGAATAAATTCATTTTCAAACCAAATTGTGAATGAGCTCAGCTTTGAAGAATTATATAACCTTTCTCTTGAAAATTTCATTCTGGAGTTGAGCAGAGCATGCAACGCAGAGAATTCCTAGAAAAATCCAATCCAAATCCGATTAATCATACACAACGGTATCGAAGCTACAAATATTTATTTTAACACTTGGTTTCAAGAAGCGGGTGATTGTTATATGCATAAAAAAAAGTATATTAGATTTTATGATCATAGTTCGAATGGGAAAATTTTGTTTTTGGCTAAAGGACAATTAACGCTCGAACAAAAAACTGCGAGTAAAAAGCAAAAACAAACAAATAAAAGGTAGAACGAATAAAAATAACTAACTTTTACTGAAATAGAAAAAAATGTCGATTCCCCTTGGATTAATGTATTTTTAAAAAATCGTTATTAATTCAAGTCACCTAATGGTATTTTTATATTAATTTTCTATTATGGTATTATTTTAACGCCTCATATCGAAAAAAATCGCAAAAAGTCAGAAAGATATCCCTGATCAATTAAGGAATCATTCTGGTGTATAATTCTCAAACAATCGATTTTTATTTTGCATTTTTCGAAAGTATATATATATATTATATTATATATCTCAAAACTATGTTTTTATGGTCGGCGGTGGTAATTTGACCGAAGCCGCTGAACCGATCTTTCTTGAAATTTTAACCACATATAGTACACATAAACAGCTCTAGCGTGAAATACGGTCAACTTGAAATTTTGATGTCTACAATTTTGTTTGCAATTTTTTAATTTATTGGTAAAAGTTAATATCCGTAGTTCACACTAGAGCTATACCAATACTGAATGTGAACAATTTTGATTTTTTCATTTTTAATGACCCATTATCGAGATATCACCGCCACCAGCGAACTACTTTTCTTCACCCGCCATTTTGAAGTATCAGAAAAGTGAAAAACAAAATTGTTTTTCTATGTACTTTAAGAGTGTATTAGTTAAGCTCAATAAACTTTTTATAAATATTTATAACAATTCCTTCCTAAAAAAAATTTAAGAAAAGAGTGAAAACGGTGACTGAGCTAAGAAAATGTTTTAAAGTTTTCTGAGATATTATTCTAATACTTACGTAAGTTTGAATACTATACTCTACACTCTCCACTACATGCACTTTTGTGCATCATGTATTTTCTTGATTAAGGCCTTACACACGTGCAGAATTTTCAAAAAAATGTTATTTTTTTAAACATATTATTGTTGTCTATAGTTTCAGGCTTATTTCTACGTAAGCCGATTGCAAAAATTCTGCATAGATCCAAAGTTATGGTAGAAAATTGTGACTGCTCGACGAGAGTTTGGTGTGCGCAGGTAGCTGTCCTTAAAAGTTTAAATGCGCTTTTCTCGAAACTACTTTTTCCGAAACGGTTGGGATGATAACTCATAGCTTTTAATATTTTTTGATGCGATTTTTTTTAAATATTCGAAATCGTTTTCTCTATATTCTGTCGAGTCGGATTTTTGATATTTTAATTTGTAAATTTTATAAAAATAATTAAAGTGTAAAATGTATGACGTAAAACGCATATTTTTTTAAACTGCCATAAGTTGCTAAATTTTCCGAAATTCAAAATTTCGGCTTGACAAACTATAACTAACTTTATTTTACAAGACTTTTTTTAAATTTTGCAAGTCGATCAACATTTACTGCAGATATGATGCCGACCGTGGAGCAAGGTTTTTTTCTTAGTGTTGTAATTTTTGTAAAAATAAAGTGTAATAAAATTGTTTATATAGTTTAAGTACCAATAAACAATATGTACCATTACATTTTATTATTTTCTATTGTTATCCCTACTAAACTATTTTTAGCGCATTTTTGGCACTGCTAGACGAATGTATAAGGCCTTAAGCACATCATTAAGCATCTTGAGGAAATGGGCTGCTTTGTAAACATTGTTTCACAACATTCATTTGCTACATAACATTGCTTGGCTAGTGAGCCGAAAATCTGAGTAGCGCAAATGTTGCATTGGTTTGACTTCTTAACGTAGTGGCTGGGCATCTGTATTATTTATCTGTGATAATATATAGAGGGAGACATTTTTCTTCCAAAGTCAATAATCTAAACTAAAATTAAAAATGAAACATGCGCAATTAGCTCTTCGCACACACAATATTTTAAATTTATTATTATCAGAAACTCGAAGCAATTTTAGTAGAAGAATCATATTCGCATATATACACTTATACTGTGTAGGTGATTGTTGAACCTGACAATTGTATTTCATTATTTTTTTTTTATATAAGTGTATATACAATATATTTGCATGTATGATCTTACTAAAGGCATTTCAATACCACAAAAAATAGTTTTCCTCGCAAAAACAGCAGAAAACTCGAATCGAATACGCTCCACTAATAAATAACAGACTAAATCTAACTTAAATTTGGTGCAGTTCTCTATATTAAGCGTAAAGAAACAGTTCTTTTTACCGTGAGATAAACAAAACCTTCCTGAACATATTTAATTTATACTTTATTAACAGAATAAATAATTCCACAGCAGAGTCCTCGAGTTTGAAGACAAATTTTAAATGACTCCACTCCGGAGCCATTGAATGCAAATTGCAAAGAGAAAACTCGGTGTTTAGCTTTCAATATCATTCAAAGAAATATTCGCATGATTTAAAAAATATAAATTTTTGAGTTCTAACCTCAGAACTTTTAATGCATGAAAGGTGAATGAAATACACACATAATTATAATTTTATCGACTTAACCAGCCGTTAAAAGTTTTTAATTTCCCGCTTCTTAGTACACCTATTGCTCCATAGGTGGCATCCTAGATCATTTCAAATTTGACAATTACAGCTTTGCCTTCAGCTGTCGCCGCCCAGACGTCAATCAGCCATGCACTGACGTGTACATGGAATTTTGCGTACTAAATACAATATTTTTCTGTTTGTCCACACAACGGACAGGTTTCAAGCCATGAATATAACTATTCATAAAAGTTAAACATATCTTCTAAATTTTGTACCTAAATATTATTTGAATTTCATTTAGAAATCTCGGCAATTTTTGAAGTTCTCGCAGTGGTTTCCGGTAGTTTTTATCGTGCAGCGTAAACACAAAAAATGTTAAATGAAAAGTCAAAGTTTGTTATTTATGCCCTGGGAATATTCTTTTGCTACTTTTATTATGGCATAATACAGGAGAAAATCACCCGGGGCAGGTACGGGACCGAAAAGAATGAGGATGGCTCCATCGGGGAGAGGTTCAGTTTTGCCCTGGCGCTGGTTTGGGTTCAATGTTTCTGCAACTGGTTTTTCGCCAAAGGTTTGCTTTTACGTGGCGTTGGGAGCGAGTAGAAAATTTTAATTATCTTCTCTGCAGGGATGCTGGTCACTAAGCCGCAGAAGGAAGACACCACCCACATGGGGTACTACGCAACTTGCGCCCTCACCTACCTGCTGGCTATGGTGAGCTCGAACATGGCCCTTCGGTGGGTGCCCTACCCCACGCAGGTAGTGGGAAAGTCGGCGAAACCCATCCCGGTTATGATCCTGGGAGTTCTACTCGGACGGAAGTCGTACCCGTGGCTCAAGTACGGCTGCGTCCTAACAATTGTAGTCGGCGTTGTGCTTTTCATGTTCAAAGAGGGCCGCACAGGTCCTGTCGTACAGGAAAACGTCGGTCTAGGCGAACTACTGCTCTTTCTCAGCCTAGCCATGGACGGCCTCACTGGGGCTGTACAGGACCGGATGCGAGCCTCCAGCGCCCCATCCGGACAGCAGATGATGCTCGCCATGAACTTATGGAGCACCCTAATGTTGGGCGCAGCAATTCTGCTAACCGGCGAGGGAAAGGATTTCATTTCGTTTGCCATGAAACATCCAGAAATGCTGGGCCATCTCGCTACTTTGTCATTGGCTGGCGCTTTCGGGCAGCTCTTTATTTTCTTGATGGTTTCTGGATTCGGACCGTTGTCATGTTCGGTTGTTACAACCACCAGGAAATTTTTCACAGTCCTCTGTTCGGTTATCTTGTTTGGAAACGTTTTAAATTCAAGACAGTGGTTCGGAGCGGTTTTGGTATTTGCCGGATTATTTGCTGACATGATCTTTGGGAAAAAGGACTCTAAAAAAGTGGTAGCGAAACACGAAGAAGAGAAAAAGAAATTAGTATCTTAGTCAAACGATCTTCCATAGATTTGATCGGATTATTCTTAGTTTTAACTAAGAAATGTGCAAATAGGATATATTGTGATCTGACAGAATGTTAGTAATTTTATATAAATGAATTTTTTTTCTCCTCAATTAAGAGAGTTTCATTTTGACGCAACTTGTAAAATAAATTTTGAACATCGAGCCATATAAGGCTGCCTCGGTTAACCCATCCCAAAAGTATGCAAAACTATTTTAATGTGGAGATAAAAAAGCTAATTCGACAACCCAATTCTCAAATTCAGGATGCAAAAGGAACGGACGTCACTTCGTAGGTAGTGAAACGCCTAAAGTGATTTAGGATAATTTATTGGTGAATCGGCTACTGCTTCTTAAAAAAGTATTTTAATTTTTGCGTAAGTGCTTTATTAACTAAACATATAAAAATCTTCCCGATAGGTACCGTTCCCCAAACTCCGATATTCGCGTTTTTGGAACATCTTTTTAAATGTCTTCAATTTCATTGTTTTCAAGATCCTGCATTTAACTGACTAATTAATTAAATAAAATAAAAGTAGAACTAAATCCTTTAATAGCGACTGTAAGAAGGATGATTTCTTGACGACAGTTTTAAAAAGTCTCACAAGATTTATGATTGCATTATAAATACTACTTGGGGAGATTTTCTTTGTTTGGGTTTTTTTTAGTCCAATAGGCCAGCATTTGAGAAATTTTTTTACATATTTTTATAATCATTTCCGTAATCATTTTTTCTATTTTAATTGTATAGGAACTACATATACTCTGCGCCTCTCAGGTTTGATTCGGGAATCTGAAATTTAGAGAGAATTATTGCTAATACATATAAAACAAAATCATCCTATAGAGTACATCTGAATCGTTGGTGTAAATAAATTTTATTTTCTTCAATTTTCACTGCATGGAGGGAGATAGACATAAAACAATCAAATTATATGAACTTTTGATTTTGTACGTAACGTACAAATTTGCAGGAAATTTATATTGCCCTCGGAGGGACCATCTTGTGGTAAAGATAATGAAGAATATATCAGATGGTTAACTGCGTATGTTTCTTCAAAGAACTTCACATCTCGACGCTTTATTGTTGATCTTGTAGAGGGACTCCAGAGACGATATGCTTTAGATTCACTTCAGTAGCCAACAAAAACGTACTCTTTTCCACAAGTAAGACCTTGACCTTCTTGTGACTATTTTTCGAGCTACTACTTATGTGCCAAATATCTTCAAAAATGACGCACATGTCTTTCTTCCTGTCTACACTTCAAATAGGCTCATGTCATAAATATTGCGACATAATAATACTATGCTTACAGTTACTCCCCGTAAGAAGCTCTGGAGAAGCATACACCTGGTCATATCTTGAAGCTTTGTGTTTGAAACTCCGTTCTGTTGAGGGAAGTTATCTGCCAATGTCGTATTGCTCCAGGAGACTTGAAAATTCATTTGGTGTATACTTTTTTGCATTGCCTGACAGTAACCAGTTAATCTACATACCTGCCGTTCTTTCAACGCGCAACATATAGTTTTTAAATATGTTGAACATATCAAGTATTTCTATATAGCGAGACTTATCGTCTATGAACGCCCCGAAGTACCTCGATGATTTCACTCTTTAACTGGTTATGTAAGTATATTCGTCTTGACGGAACGACAATTTTCGATATTTTCAAACAATGTTGAGTATGCATACATAAAGATAAAATAAATTGGGTTCGTAATATATTTTAACGAATCAGCTGTAATTTTTTTTGCCTAAAAAAGGGCACATATAAATTTTAAAAAAATATATTCATTTTTGGAATATTCATTAATCCGAAAATTTTATTTATTTATTATATTTACAATAGCTTTTATCAAGCTAAAATAACAAACTCTGTGGGAAATATTGTTTCAACATGGTGTTTTTAAATAAATAATTATTTGGTATGCATTTCTCCATTAATTGCGTTCTGAAAGGCATAAGAAACAACTAAATTTGATTGTTAGGAAGAGTAATAGTAAGTAAGTAATTTAAGTTTTTTTTAATTCATTTCGTCTTCTATTGTTTTTGTTTCCATTTCTTTAATGTCATACATAATTTTATCATTATCTTACTAATATAATAAAGAGGTAAAGTTTGTAAGTTTTTATGTCGGAGGTAATCTCCGAAACTACACATATACGGTTTCAAAAATTCGTTCACCGCTATTTAGAGTGGACCTTCAGAGTGGACTTAGGTTGTATATTATCCCGTTAAATTAAAAGGACTTTTCGTAAATAAAAAATGTGTATAAAAGATGCATTTAAAATTAATTTCAATCTGAAAACCCAGGATGCTGTGT
Organism: Tolmerus cingulatus; assembly: GCA_959613345.1. Classification (NCBI taxonomy): domain Eukaryota; kingdom Metazoa; phylum Arthropoda; class Insecta; order Diptera; family Asilidae; genus Tolmerus; species Tolmerus cingulatus. Next base: position 19,196,537 of record OY390709.1, on the reverse strand, counting down.
CATACGTCCGAAACTACGAGAGCTGGCATATTTTTGTATATATACATAAGAAGATAGTTGAGTGATTTACACATGGATTTTTTTTTCTACGAGGGGACATTTTCAGTTCGCGGAATGGGGGATAAGGAATGGAAAAAATAAAATGACAAATTGATTCATTTTCAATATAATCACCTACTACCTATACGTTTTTCTGATCTTTCAATTAACTTATGCATGCTTTCGAAAGAAAATGTTTTATCTTTGTCCAAAAAATATGCAAAAACTGAATCCTTCACCTCTTCATCACTTAAAAATTTCTTCCCACGAAGTTCTTTTAACAAATTTGGGAATAACTAATAATAGCTGGCCGCCAGGTCGAGACTGTAAGATGGGTTAGCCAAAATTTTCCAGCCCACATTCTGCAGGGCGGCCATCGAAATACGGTGCGTGCTTGTCGGCAGCCGCGTTGTCGTTGTTTTTGAGGCGGTGTGTTAGCATTCTCAGTACCCATCTTCGCTGACTTTAGTCATGTCAAGGTGGTCGTGAAGAATTGTAAAAATGGTTGTATTTGATACTCTAATTATTTCTGCGAGCTGTGTCTTCTTTAATCGGGCATCTTCCAAAATTATTTTTTTAATTTTTTGAATGCCTTCCGGTTGGTTGTCCTATCACTGGGTCGTTATCAAATGAGTCCTTGCCTTGCGCCAAAACAGTATGCCACTTCTAAACCATAGTTTTGCCCAAGCAATAGTGCCGGTAAACGGATGACATCTTTTCCAAATGGTTTGCACTGATTTCCCTTTCTTGGTAAAGAACTTTATAAAAGCGCGGTACTCGATTTCCTCCATATTTCACATTTTATTCTCGATTGTGTTTGGTCGACGATAGTTCAAAGACTAATGGCCTAATTATGATAAAACTTGTTATGTATGCTAATAATTAATTACTTAATACGTAACGACTCAAGTAAGTAACCTCACTAATTACCTAATTACCCACTCCGCGAATTTAAAAACGCCCCCTCGTATGTACAACTGACTCACAAACTATTTTATTATTACTACTATTTTTTAAAGAGAGGATTCGATTGGGGTTCTCACCATTCGATAGCTTGTTCTTTCGGGAAGGTAATACATGCATATATGTATACTTACTTACATAAACATAACCGATTTCGAAGCGACTGGAAGGAATTTGTCAGGCAAATAGATTATTTAAAAAAAAAACTTTTTTTTTCTTCTGCCAGTTTGTTTATTAACAATACAAATTTACATCACCGCTCCCACTGCCATCAAAATTTACCTACATTTGTGTAAATTTTTTGAGGCACTGAAACTTTCAACTTCAACTAGAAGTGTTTTGAATAGGAACAGAAATTTGGGAGGTGCACGTTATATTTGTACAGATGTTTTTTAGGTACTCAAAAAGGTCCAAGAAGCAATTAAAATAACTGTAAATAATTATTTTAAATTAATTAAACAACTGATCTTTGCCACACATCGCATATATTATTCAAACTCACATATACATCGTATATACGAAATGATATTAAATAAAAAAGTTATGAACTACTATATTTAAGTCAAATAATTATGTAGTAATCCCGACAACGTCGGTAGCGGGCAAGCTGGTATGGTATATTTGTTGTCAATAAAATACATTTTAATTGTTAACAACGAATAAAAATTTACATTGTGTATATAACCAATAATCACCATCGAGCTCTGAAATTGAATAAATTCTTTGATTCTTTGATCCTGGTAAAATAAACACGGTGGGAGCCAATGTAAAGTAAAAAGTTCAAAAGTACGTCGAACAAATTTTTGTTAGAGATGAGTTCTTTATGTACTGTATGCTTGGTACTTCTATAGATACAATTATGAGAAAAACAAATCTTGGTATCTTGGGGGAAACATATAAAAAGTTATTTCATGAACCGCTATATTATATAGTATTATATATATAAGATATTATAAACACACAAGTAAGTTCATTTTTGCGACCGCATAACTCACCTCTATCATGAATTCCAACAAAATGAAATACAAAGGAAAGGAAGTTAGAAAAGACTTTTTGAATAAAGATTGCTTAATAAACTTCCTAAATTTTTAAGAAAATCGTATCAGTTGCCTTTTATTTCACTTAATTTTTTCTTTCGAAATGGTTAAAATAATCCGATAAAAAAATTCAATAGTATTAGTTTGACCTTAATCGCAAACAAATTAATTGAAATCTTAAGCTACTGAAATGAAATTTAGACGATTTTAGCAGCTTTATTAAAGAATTTTTATCCAAACTTGGGCTTTTCTAAGCTCCTTTGGATTCGATTCCGGTGGAATTTATGATAGGGGTGACAAATATAAGTTTGTTTGTAAAGCCGTTGGCTTATGGGCCCGAATCAAAGGCCATGGAACGATGGAACTGGGTTCCATATTCTTTGGCCCGAATAGACCGAGTCAAACCGAACCGGAATACACATAAGTATATTCGAATCTGAAATCATAACCACAGTACAATCTATTCCAACCGTTCCGATGAAATATGATTAGCCTCAAATAATTGTACAAGGAAAATGCAAAACACTAATTACTCATAGCAATTCAGCAACAATATCTTTAATCTTCAAATAAAATCTATTTTGTGCATTATTTTAAATTTATTCAATTCTTCCCAAATCCTTAAATTCGTCTTATAATATACATATGTAGTTTGAATCGCTCATACCCCAAATGCATTTTTTTCGCACAAAATTTGAATGGTAGTTCTTTTAGACAATTTTTATCATAACTCATGTGGCATAAAAAGAAATGAATTTGAGGATGTAACAGTGAAGCCCTTCTACTTTAAAATTTCTATCCCCCATTTTGAACCCTATTACAATTTAAATAAAAATATTTTTTAAATTCAGTCATTTGCAATAATCTAAGCACTATTTAAAACTATTCTCAAAGTAAAGGTAGCATTACTAAATTTCTTTATGATTATGTGGATTATTATAGACAAATAAATATTTATTTGTATACATATGCTAGCACCAATTTGCAAATTTTCAAAATATGCGTGCATCAAATTTTTCTAATATTTTATTAAATTTTTATGAACTTTATTATGTTAAATCGGGTTTTTCAGCTACAAATTAATTTTAAGTTTTCCGCAGACTTTGAAAATGAGAATGAAAAGCAAACATTGGTTTCTGTAATACTATGACAAAAAATTAGTTAAAAATTAGATTTAAAGAATTGAGGTATCCGTAACCACTGTGCAAGTCATTTATTTTATGCATATTTACATATAGTGAGAATATTTGGGTTAAGTACCTCTGCATTTTTAAAAGGGCAAAATAGATTTAATTTAAGTATAAGTGAATGTAATTATTAAAATCACATTAACTCATCCCTAAAACTAAAGGGATATTCACTCTCTAATGTATTTGGCCTTATATCGTAGCAAACATACTTGCAACGTTGTATATATAAATCTGGTTTTTGACATTCGATATTTTAAATTATTTGTTTGTTAAATGAAGTGTACATATTTTACATTTTACATAGGGTGTATTCAAATTTTGCTATAGGGCGCTCACTCATCATTGTAAGCAAATACAGCGAAGGAAATAGCTATAAAATCACTCAATATTTTTTTTATAAATGTAATGGCATAGTCATTTCCTCGAATTATTTCTTTAAGGAGTACCCTTACATTGTTTAATTGTTTTATTGGCGTCCCGAATAGGCCAGATACTTTCCTATAAATATCCGTTAAGGGTTGAAAAAATATTCTTTTTCAATTTGGTGCTTGAATTGCAAGGTTAAAAAATGAAAACAATTATAAAATCTGTGTAGGTATTTTCAATTTCTAGAAGTTTTATAAGGAAGTACAAATAATTATACTCAAGCGATTTAACGCGATTTTTGAAGGACGCCAAGAGAAAAAGGGAGGTCCTCTGTGTTTCGGAAAATGGGAAAATCCATGAAAGAAATTTCTCGCCTGATTTTCAGGTTTCTTACTGCAATGCGAAATTTCATTGTTTTAGGCGATGAATAAATACAATGCAAGTAAGAGTCCAAGAGCTCGTCCTAACTAAATTAACAACGCAAGATTAACGCCAAATTATTGGTAGAAAAGACGGTAGCATCACAAGTTAGCACAGAGGGAAAGAATCCGAGTACTGGCACTGACACAAGGTCGTAAAGGTAGGAGGCAGGAATTTGGGACTGAAGAATGGAAGAAGGTCATGGTCATATTTAGTGATTAAAAAAAAATTAATTCGGACGGTCCAGGCAGGTGCCAGTTTTATTGGCTCAACCTAAGAAAAGAAAAGGAAACAATGATGAGTCGCAATTTTGAAGGCGGATCTGTGATGATTTGAGCTGCTTTTTGCTTCCATTGATCGACTCCTGTATGTTTCATTTCACATAAGATGAATTCAGTAAAGTACACTGAACTTGCGGAGGGCGTCTTCATCGAATTTGGTGACTGTTAGAACGGTGAAAGTTGGATATTCCAGCAGGACAATGAGTCGATCCACGTGTCAACACATTCTAAGAATTGGTTGGAACCAAAAATATTGAACTTTTACCATAGCCAGCTCGGAGCCCGGACTTAAATGCCATCGGAAACTTATCGGGTATCCTTACCAGGAGAGTTTATGAAACTGGAAGACAGTTTAAGGGCAGGTTCTCCTTTAAAATTTTGAAATTTTCGATTTTTTTTTTTTTTGATTTTCCTCAAGAATATTGTTTTCCAATTTCATGCCGATCCGAGCAGTAGAACCGATTCTACAGATCGTTGAACTCATCAGATGTCCCCATACGAATCAGTCAAAATTTCATTTTTGGTCCGCCATATTGGTTCCACCATTTTGAATTTTAAAAAAAGAATTCCAGATTCGGATTCAACAACTCAAAAAACATTAAAAACTATAGTTTTGTTATAAAAATCGAAACGGAAATTGAATTATATTCACCGAAGTCAACGAAAAATGTAGTACGAATCACGAAAAATGAACCGAAACTTCAAAGTCGATTTACGGAAATTCAATTTTTTGAAACTTTGCGTCAACTTTTTTCGAAAACGACTAAACGGATTTATTTCAAGTTAGCTGCATTCGAAAGTAAACATTTTTGAAAGGGGTTTATACCAACAAAATAAGAAAAATTATTATGTTAACTATTTTTTACAAGCAATAATTCACGAAAAAAAAGCCTTAAAAAAGCACTTATTTTGTGAGCGCTCGCCATTTTGTCAATTTTGAACTTTTTGAAAATATGTTTGGTATAACCCCTTTCAATTTAATGTAGAAGACCTACAATTTTTGATTTTTTGATTTTAGATCGATTTCGGCCCAGGATCGCGGCAAGAAGTTGGCAATGTTTTTCAAACACGCTCTACGCGGAAGCCCATCACAGCCGCCATTTTGTTTTTTTTTTTTGAAAAAAAAATCTGAAAGTACGTATAAATGTACAAAAAAAAAAAATATACAAAAAAGAATTTTTATACCTTTTTTCATTTTCCTAAAAAAAATTGGCAATTTTCGTCGATCAAAGGAGAACCTGCCCTTAATAATGTTTCAGAACTAAAAATGAAAATTATTGAGGAATGAAGAAAAATTGATTAACATGTATTCGAAAATTTAATTTTGTCAATGGCAAAAAGAATATCTGAGCTTATTAAGAAGCGCGGTACCTCTATAGAATTTTAATTTATTTAAATTTAAGTAAAATATATTAAAAACTTACAGTGATTTTATATTTATTTTCCTTCCAGTAACTTCTAATTTTAATTAATTCGATAGTTTTTCAATACTTTTCACTAAAATTAAAAATATTTCACGTTTATTGACAGTAAATATGCTATGGAATAAAATTTCAAAAATTCGTGAACATTTTGTGTATAATTACCAAAATATAAGTGATTTTATAGCTATTTCCTCCGCTGTACTACAAAATTTACTATTTACATACATCAAAAAGTATATATACGTCAAAAGTTCTTCACAAGTAAATACCTATGTTTGTTTGAAATATTTTTTTTTTGTTCAACAACTACAATATTATAATGTAGAAAAAACCTGAAATTTTCCTGTTATCTACAACTTAATATCTATATTAACCATTTTAAATTCAAAATTTATCTTTAGAAACTAGAATATAACATGGGAAAAATGGGGAACGATCATTCCTAGCAAATTTTTAGCTTTATCATTAAGACCATAGGAATAAAAATTATAAGAAATAAGATATGTATTTTAAGTATTTTTGGAGATGATCGCCCATTTTAATATAAGATAATTATTTTTTCTAATTATTGACTGACGATTATGTGTGCGTTATGAAGCCTTATCATTCAATAAAATTTCAAATTCGTACATTACATAGTTTTCGGTTCCGGTTTTTCTTTTAAGATACGGCGCTCTAAAATGAGGCAAATTTTAAGCATAAGACAGCAGTTACTTTAAGAAACCCATTCACCACCACTACCAGTCATCTCGAAGGCATCGACTCTAACTCAGGAAAATCCTGCAGCACGAAAAGCAAACATTCCGTCCTTAATTTAAGCAATCGCATGAAACGGGCAAAGCACTTGCAAATTTGTAGTCCAATGAAATTTTACCAATGTTCTTATAAAGGCCACAGCTAGCGCCCCCATCTTCTAGTCAATATCCTTTTTATGACGGCCCAGTCAGCCGCCCCCATTTATCGCAACCCCGTAAAATCTTGGAAAATCAATGCCGAAATTAATGCCATAAATATTGTGGGGAAGCCCCCCTGCATGACCACGAGTGTGAACAGAAACAGAAAAACCGAAGCAGATTTTCTTTTTAATGATATGCGCCCTAATTTCGAGGACGAATTTTGTTTGTTTGTCTGTCTGTTTGTTCCACGCGTCTCATCTCTGACACTCGACCGTTTAACGAAAGCAATTAGCGGCCGCGGTGGTTGTTTCAGAGGCGCCCACTTGGCCCCATTATCGGATGCATCCTCAGTCCCTTCTATCCCGGGGCTCCCCGGGAACAGTTCTCTCATATGTGGGGCGCGCAGTGTCGGGAAAACTGCGGCGAAAATCGTTTGATCCCCGGCGAGTGGAGACTGTGTGAGTTTCCCCAGCGACGGCGACGTTGAGCGGGTCCTCCTCGAAAGTCCGCAGTAGAGAAAATACCTTGACGAAAAGCACTTTGAAACTCGCCTTAGTCGCGCGAAGAAAGCTCACCGGAGACGGAAAGTTTCAAGAGTAGGCGATTACAAGGAAAATTCTCGTTTATTTTTCTGGCCCCTGTCTCATTCCCGGGAAATAATTGTAAACGATATTCGGTAAAGAAATTTCGGGCTGTGATAAAATAATCATCATTAAATTACTGTAGGAAAATTGCCGAGTAGTGTGAACCGAACGAAATTTTCAATTACTTTATTTCTTTCATATTTAGTTTTTTTTTTTGGTTTACGTCGATGACATTTTTCGGGATTTCGGGGGGTTCTCAAGCGGGAAATCGTCAAAATTTTCGTTTCTCCCTGGTGTGTGACATAACTTTTGTCTCTTTAAAGGAATTTTCTTAAAGTTTTCTTCACTAGAGCGGCGAGTATATTTGTGTCTGTGTACATCACCAAATTACTTGTGCATTTGACGACGGGAATTTTCCTCACGTGTTTTCATGTACTTTCCCGTCCCAGCGAATGTGTGCGTATCCTTGCTGCGGATGTAGTGAACGTCAAAATGAAGAAATTAAGAAGAAGGCTTCAAATACTGAGCTAAGTTTTTGAAGAATACATTTTCGTTTTCTCTTCTAAATATTTATGATGCCTGCGGTGCCGACATTTAGCCACGGAAAAATGTAAGAAAAATCATTCTGCCAGGTAGAAAATTCGTATGGTTAGAATGGATTTTGGGTGACACTGTGTAACGGAAACGGGAGGAATAGTTATCGACTTTTGCATTTCTTGGCTAAATTTTCCCTTATTTGTAAGAACGACGCTCGCCTTTAGGAGCGATAAAAGTAAGAATGGACAATATAGAAGGAAAATCGATTCACTTCAGCTGTGACGTTCTCAGCTCAAAACAAAAACATTGTACCAAAACCTCCTTTTCGTATCGAGTTTAGACTCCCAACAAAAATTTAACAGCACCCAAAAACTCAAACATTTTCACTTTCGAACCGATTTAAGGTCGCTGACGAGTTCATTTTCCTTGTGCATGCAGGCGACTCTGCCCTCTGCCTGGCCTAAGCGAAATCATCTGAACGAGAAAAAAAGGAAACGTAATGCTCTATAAATAACCCTTCAAAGTGCAGAAGTAATTATGTCGCTCGGTCGTTGATATAAATTTCATTCCCGCTCAGCTAAGTGGACTTTATGATACTTCGCGGGTGCTCTGAGGGGTCTGGGGTACAACATGGAAAGCTTTATATTTCTTGCTTTTTTAAATTTCGGTTTGAAGACAATTCTGTCGGAAACAACCTTTTCATAACTAGTTTTATGAAACGAGGCTACTTCTTCCGGATCTTCCTTCGACCGAAAATGAGCAACAAAAATTGCTTCCCTATCCAGTCCGGATTGGAATTTGTAAAGAAACTACAGAAAAGATGGGCTTCAGGAAGAAATTAAAACTTTTGTAAAACAAATCTAGGCTAACATAAAGTTAAAAGGGCATAAGAGCAGTAGGAAAAGTATTTAGGAGATTTTTATGAAATATTTAAGAAAAATAAATATAATCAAGTGACTCAAAACCTTTTACAACGTGGGCACATAAGGAGCTATTAAACATATTATCGAAATTTGAAAATTAGCATAACGCCAAATATATTTCGAATTCAAAATCATAAAATAATTTTAAGTGTTAACCAACACTTAACTGTCCGTCCTGCACTTTCAGAGAAAAATTGGTGTGCGGTTGGATAAAATTATTTATTTTAAACTCTTTCTGTCTCTGGAAAATTGAAGTATTTCTCTAAAAAGCTTATTTTTTAACATTTTCAGGAAATATGAAGAAACCATAAAGATGAAACTTATCAAAATACATTATTTCATCCCTGGCCGGTTTCCAATAGTAGATAAAGAACACATTAATTTGCTGCCGACCGGTTAAATAATAAGATTGATCTATAACTATAATTACATATTTAAAACATTAATTTTGATTTCATATGCAAAACATTTTTGCGAAAACTGCCCACGTGGCAGGGAACGTGTTAAAGAAAATCTTCTAAAATTAGTTTATCATTGCTCTAATTTCTATATCAAAATTTCAGGAAGTTATAGAAATATAACAAACCTTCAATTACTTCGTAATTGAGTGCACAGAAATATCCATCACCACTACCACGTGCGAAAAATTTTATTTTGGGTACCCACCTGCTGATTCAGGGATGCAGCTGGAGATCCGGCGTTTGTAGGTAGCGTGGCCGAGCGGTCTAAGGCGCTGGTTTAAGGCACCAGTCTCCTCGGAGGCGTGGGTTCGAATCCCACCGCTGTCAGGGGCTCTTTTTTCTCGAAGTTGCTTTCCACAAAGCTCCAACAGTTGTTGCTACAAACTCTCGTGGAGGATGCTTTTAAAAAATACTCTTGCCACGCTGGAAGACTTTAATTAAGAGTCAAGTAGAAGTGGCAATTTTCTTTCCAACGCACATCTTGCTTATTGTTAACAAAGGAGTGTTAACTTCCTATTCAAGATCATGAAGCTTTAAATAGAGGACTGGAAATTGTTGGGCATTGCCTTTTAGAATTAAAGTTAAACATTTAGGGAGCGGTGACTTCTCGCAAATATTTAGTGAGAAGAAAGTAGACTGACACAAATAGGCAAAAGTGCATAAAATTTAGAACATGAACTTAAAGAAGTGCGAAACTACCCAAATCCTTTATGAGTTCTCGTATTCATAAAAATTTAAAAGTAACTTACAAAGCCTTTACAATGAACGCGCTCAAAATGTTATTCATAAACTTCCAATATTGTTAAAACACTCTTACAACAGCATAATAAATTGAATGAATTTACAGAAGGCTCACACCTACTTTAATCAACCAATTCCAAAAACCCAGGATTTTGACGTATTATTGCAATTAAACAGCGCTAAAACCGACTTTAATTCTATTTTAGGTGCAAAGAGTTTACAGCGAGTTTATGAATAGTGCATTTAAAACTCCTACTAGTCTTAAAAAGGGTTGTAAGTAATGAACGCTTAAAATCTATTTTAAGATATCTTTATGAATACGGCTGTTAGTGTGTTAAAAACGGAAATATTAAGATTGCTTGACTACAATTTGCATAAAACTTAAAATTACTTCGTTATTCTTTCTTACACTAATTAGAATAGACTTGTCATTCTTTCGGGTTTACAATAGTAATTGTTTTAGTATTTAAATAACATTTTATGTAATGCTACTTACAAATAAGCAAGACCATGCCGAAATTAACCAAATTAAACCAAAAATGTACAATTAAACGGTATTCAAGAGTCCTCCTACAACTTTTCCTCATTCGGTCTTCGTTGCTCAAGTTTTCTTAGTTATTTCTTCAGAACACCCCCAAAAACCTGCTTATATGTTTCAGGACTTCTTATGTCCATGTTCTAAGATCTAAAATATCGTCGTATTTAGATAATTATTTTTTTTATTAAAATCAAAAACTATAGGGGCATTTATTTTTTGATATATTTGGTTTTGAATCAAACAAATATCTGCTACAATATTATGCAGAAAAGTCATGTAATCATTTTATGCTAATAGAGGATAATTATTGTAGCCTTTTTATTTTATTAAGGCATATTTCAAGTGCTTTTTACGCACCTTGCTGTACTTCATGGTGTTTCGACCTTGTTGGAAAATGTGTTCTCTACGTGCGTCGTACAAATTAACCAATTCACTTTTGACAAATATATTCGTCACAACATATAATTTTACAAATTTTTGTGACGAATATATTCGACATAAGCAGTTAATTGGTTAAAAAAATACACTGAAAATGGGGTATTGATTTATTTGAATGGAATATTTTCGCTTTTAGTTTGGATACTTGAAAATTATAAGTGGGCAAGCTATTGTAGAATAAAAGTAAGTGAAATTAGAATTGTTTTATCTACAACTGAAATAAAAGTACTGTCCCTGGTAATTCAATAGCACGCGACAGAAGGAAAAAATCCGTTAGTGCGTCGGCCGGGAATCGAACCCGGATCAACTGCTTGGAAGGCAACTATGCTAACCATTACACCACCGACGCCCTTGAGCGCAATTTTCTTTATCTCAGTATTCAAATTAGAAAGAAAAGCTTTCTTATCAAGAAATTATTGCTAATATTAAAGAAAACAAAAATACACATGTGCATAATCTTCTCTGACCGGGATTGTCGGACAATAAAAGCTCAACTCCTCCTCTCGATGAGGTGAGGCCAATCTTGCAAAGTAAACAATTAAGCAACCGCGAGTCCGAGTCTGGTTAGATGCAATAAGAAATCGATCGCTTGAACGATCCGCGAAATTAGCACAGTTGAGATAAATTTTATTGTCTAAGGAATGACGAAATTCCGCACTTAATAGGAAGATGAGAGCTGTTATCAAAAATAATATGATTTAACTCATCGAAGATGTTCTCGCGATCTTCTTCCTATTAGTGGAACCGCGAGTGCGTTCTACGCGTTTTATTTTATTTTATTTTTATATTTTTGAAGGCGTGGAATGATCAAAATGTTGTTCTCCACGCTACGGGGTGTTTCAATTGATTTTCGACAGGTGCGCTGTGAATTTAATTAGTTCCGCGGATAGTTGTGCTTTTATCAGCTCTGTGGGGTCTATATCTTCTAATTGATTACTGCTGGCGATATGTGATGCTCTTAATTGAAACTTGACAAATTTTATAGGTGAGTTATGCGGAAAGGAAATAGATAGATAAATGAACTCTTGTTGATTGAAACATTGTCATATTTAGCGGCTTGATAATTTAACCGTCACAAGCTGGGGATTTTCTTTTCTGTCCTATTTTAGGGGAGTACATTTAAACAAGCTGGTCAATGTTGTCATTAAGTATTTTGCTGATACGATGTACTTTGAGTGTTTTAATGTACTCACATAAAACTGAATTTCCGGTTAATTATTTTATTGTGTGGAGTGTTAATTAAGTCATTTTATGACGGACTTGGCCACATACATATGACCCATATGAATATTATTTAAGTGTAAAATAATCGCTGAGAGAAAGCAGAAATATTGCGACGTCCCATTTATAAGTAGTTGATTCTTTCAAAAAAATAACTCAACATCTACCAAGATAACGATTCTTATGGTTTTCAAACGTAATGCTTATGATGTACACTAATGAATAAATAATATGCAAATATTCAGCCCCAGTAGGTTGGTATAAGTCACAGCCTTACACCTGTCAGATTATATGAATTTTCTTTTATAATAAATAATTTAAACATCTACAAACTAAAATACCCCAAGTTAACCATGCTAATACATAAATATAAAATAACCAATTTGAACTTAAATAGAAAGTCTAATATTTCTTTTTCTTTCCTTGAGTAGTGAATTTTAAACATTTCCAGGACCTAAGTCCAATAGTCTTGTTTTGGCCAGTTTTTCTGTTGTATTTGTAATACATTCTATTGTTATTCTTGAATATCACTACACAGTTATTTTTTTGATAGTTATAATCTATACTAATATTATAAAGAGGAAAGATTGGTATTTTTGAATCTTTGGAGCTAATAAACACAAAAACGACTAGACCGATTTCAAAAATTCTTACACCATTAGAATGCTACCTTATCACTGAGTTACATAGACTATACATATTATTTCAAGAAAACATGAGATATCCATACTAAAGCTAACGTGAAAAGCACAATTTCCTTTATCCCACACAAACTGATGCAATCAGTCGTGTCGGTTTGATTAATACAGTTTTCTTTCCACATGTTGATTACTTTTTGAATAATTCAAATCGGACATTCAGCACAGTATTTTCAATATTGTTCGAGTGCGTTTCACAACTATTGATGCGTGTGTTCTCGCACTTTAATATTAGAAACATCAGTGCAGGCGCTAAAATGTAGGTAATTTTATGAGGGGCTTCACACGGGTGGACATTTATTTTTTAAACATCAGTACAGGCGCCAAAAGTAAAGTAATTTTAGGAGGGGTTTCACACGCGTGTACATTTAAAAAATAAATGTCCACCCGTGTGAAGCCGGGACGGGCCGCTAGTAATGAATATTTTACAACTTAATGTCTCAATCCTGTATCAAATTTATACGGTGGATTTTAAAAACAATTTCTTTCAGTTCTATGACTTTAAAACTTTGTAAGAAAATATTTTGGAAAACTCTTAGAGTAAAGATTTAAAGTTAATATTCAAATATTAACTAATAGTTTTTCATAAATTTAATTTCGGTAATCTTTTTATTGTACCATCAATCAAAAATCGTAATAAATATAATAAATAATAATTCAAAAAATGCAAGAATTGTTCAAATTGTTGAACAGTTACATACATATGTATATGTAACTGCGCGAGAAATAATTCATTTAATACTTTTGATGACCGAATTTTGTTTTTAAGAAAGGATGTATTTTTAATCATTAAAGTTTTATCCTTTTTCTTCCGGTCGACTAACCAATTTTGAAAAGGGATCAAGGATTTTGTAATTCAGTAACAAAAGTTTGACTACCACGCTCTCTTTTGGTTATTTTTTATTTGCAACTTATAACGAAAATTAATGGGTTAGAGCAGGTTTTATGCATTTATTATTGAAAAGAGCGCAACCTTTTCAAGTGAATTCTAATCGTTGCTTGAATGACTTGCCTTTACCAGTTTTAAGAATTTAGTCGAAAATTTAAAAAGAGTGACATCAGTGAAAGACGAAATTCTCCAGCCAGTTAGTTGTCTGTCACCTGCAAAAGCCCGGGGGCTCCGTAAAGCGAATTTAATTCACCCGAAAAGCTTGCGAAAATTTGCATGTTATCTAATTTACCCCGGGGCAGGTGTACATCCAGCCCATAAATAAACCAAACCGTGCTCGCTCTACTCTCTCACAGGGTGGAACTTGGTATCGCTGTCGTTTTTACAATTTAAAATTTTAAAATTGTTTCCCTGCCGCTTAAATTGAGGTATCTGGTTCCCAGGTGGGTTCAAGTTTTGTTGTTACCTTATGTAAAAGAGCGGCCGGTTGGAGGGGCGTCGTCGCTGCTTCCGTGTGACCAAAAACAGCTGGCAATTTATCAGAGAAGTCACGCCAAATTGCTTTGGGTGCTTTTTGGCTGAAAAGTCAATAAATCCACCCACACGTGTCTCACAGTTCGAGGAGTCACACTAAGCGCCAATTTTAGTTGAAAACGGCAAATAAAAATAGCCGTCAGTCAGCCAAAGCCCATCATTTCCTGAAAATTTTTACGATGACTCCCTGAGGGTTTGACGGATCGTAGAGGGTGGAAAAGGAAAATATTCAGATAATACAAGAAAAGTAAATAAAAGTTGTGGAGTGAATTCTGCACCAAAGATAGCGCACGCTGCTCTTGACGGTGACGTCCTTCAAAGGAACGCTACCAGAGGGCATCGCACATGCTTCCCCCTTTATTTATTTGATCCGCGCACTACTTTTCCCCTATTTTCGCCGCAGAAAATTCGTAGGGGGAGGGGAAACAGGCGGAAAATTTTCGTTCAAAAGTTTATTCGCCGTAAATGTAGAGAAATTCGTTAAAATAGATGTTGGCGGGATTTTCGCTCGTTGTGACGTCACCGGAACTCGCGTTAATTAAAACGCCGGTACCGGGTAATAGAGGGGCACAGGGATAAAAGGGGCTGGTTGACGTTTAACTTGACGAACATAAACTGCAGCGATAGGGGGGAAATAGAGGGAAACGTTCGTCCAGAATTTATAGAGAAAACTTTAAGAGAAAAAAAAGAATATAAACCACGTCCAGGGAAAAATCATTGCAGCGCATTCAGTGTTGCTCCTGTTGCGGTCGTCGTTCCTGCCAACCGCAAACAATAAAGTCCTTAATTGTTAAAAGAAAAGTGTCCGTAATAACGAATTGTGAAAAAATGAGAGGATTACCACATTTTCCTAACTTTCTCTTTGCAGAAATGCCGATCCTACAAAAATGTCGTAACCGGGCTGATGCCGAGTGAGTGCAGTGCTTGAAAAAAAAAAAAATATATATATATATATATCCTTCGCAGCTGCAGTGAGTTAGTTCAATCATATTTATTTTGTGTTCCTTAATTCTTAAAAGTGGAAAACACGAAAAGTTTCAAAACAACATGAAGCGTACGACAGTCACTCCGCAGGAAATAAGAAAATTAAGGAAAATTGACTTCTCTTAATTTCCGCCCTTCCCCGGTCACCCCGTTTTTTCGTTTCGAAAAGTGTTAAATCCCCTCCACCTTTCGTTAATTTTCCGTTTTTTATTTTCTTATTTTATGTTTTCTTAATTTTCCGCTGCGGTCAATTTCCGGTGAATAAAAGTGCACGATTCTTTTCCGGGGTTTGTACCTTTATTTGTTATTGTTTTTTTTTTCTATAATAAAAAGGGGGTTTTCTCTTGAGAATCGCGGTTGAGTCACCGCGACCTTTAACAACAGTTTTCTGGTGATTTTGACACAAAAACCGTCACCATTTTCTCAACAACGGCGTCCCAGAAGTCAGCTTGGCGTTCACATCGCAACGGTAAGTGCTGTCGTAGCAGGCACTTCCTGTTTTCGACTTCAACATTTTTTTGAGTGGATCTTTTGTATGAATGGTGACTTTGAGTTGAAAATGTTGCTTTTCTTTGGCGCAGGGAATCGTCTCAAGGAGCTCAGTAGTGCATCTAAAATGTTTGCGAGATGGAAATGTGTTTAATCTTTTAAAGTTTGCGTGAAAGATGTGTTGAAAGAGTTGGGATGAAGCAATACATTTGCGATTTACAATTGTGTATCACCCTATCTTTTGATATTTTGAATATTTTGATACGTAACTTAAAAATGATTTTATTGCCCACATGTATAAAATCCTTGAATATCAACCATTGCATACATTGTTAGATGATTATACATAGTATAATAATTGTACATAGCTGCGACTTCAACCAGTTAAGTTAAATCCCATATGCTTTAGCCACATAACTAAAAACCGGTAAGAAAG
The DNA here is from genome assembly GCA_959613345.1 of Tolmerus cingulatus. NCBI lineage: Eukaryota > Metazoa > Arthropoda > Insecta > Diptera > Asilidae > Tolmerus > Tolmerus cingulatus. The sequence continues at coordinate 19,180,448 of OY390709.1, read as the reverse complement.
AAACGTCCTTTTATTTTCTCAAATATTGTTCGTATTATGACAAAAAGTTAGTTTTATATTTCTGATTAAAGAGTTTGGATGATCCAACGCTGGGAAATAATAAAAATTCACTTGCAAAATGAAGATGAGCATTTTTATCGAAAAATCATCTTTTTTGACGAAACTAATTTCATCTCGGTGGTTACGTTAACAAGCAAAATTATCGTATCTGGAGCACAGAAAATCCACACGTGGTTGTTGAGAAGCCAATGCACCTTCAACGAAGAACTCTTTGGTGTGGTTTTTGGATTGGATGTATCATTGGGGCTTTTTACTGCGAAAATGGGGATTGTCCTATTTTCGAAGATATGGACGTGGACAACATTTGATTTTAATAATTAATGTAACACAAGCCATGTAACAATCGATCTTTTGAGTGGAAAGTTTGCAAAATCGCAATAATTAGACTTTTTTGAGATGTGCATTGACTTTCGCGCAATTGCGATTTAAGATAAGTATACACTGACCATCCAGCAACGAATGGGGCTCTTAAGGACTAAATTAATGCAGCCATCGATCAAATAGAGCTCTATGCAATCGAAAATGTACTGAAAAATTGAGTTGATTGTATGGTCTACTGCAAGGCCAGCCGAGGAAGTCATTTAAATGAAGTGATATCCCATAATTAACCGGAAGGATTACACTTTTCAATAAACTAAAACAACTATATTGAAAACAAAAATATTTTTTTTTTTATTTATACTAAAGTCAAATTCCAGATTATCATGTATATACATATATAAAATCGAAACTTGGTTTGTTTGTTTGTTTGTTGCTCAATCACGCCTAAACGCCGAGTCCGATCATTTTCATTTTTTGAGTAAAGGTATTACATATTTCGGCCCAACATACAGGCTATTTTTTATTCGCGATTTTCAAAATGGCGGACCCAAGATGGCCACCAGAAATTGAAAATATCAAGCGATTTCCATGAAACTTGGTATTTGGGTGCTTTTGGATATCCTTATTTCGAATCTACGTTCGAAATTTGAAAATCCAAAATGGCGAAATCAATATGGCCACTAAAATGTTTGAACACCAGGTAATCCATCATGCCTAAACGGTGGATCCAATCATTTTCATTTTTTTGATAAAGGTACTACATGTTCCGGCCCAACATATGGGCTTATTTGTATTCATGATTTTCAAAATGGTGGACCTCAGATGGCAGTCCAAAATTGAAAATATCAACGGATTGGCATGGAAATTGGTATTTGGGGATGTTTAGTTGTCCTTATTGCGAATCTATTTTCGAAATTTGGATATTCAAGATGGCGGATTCAATATGGCGGCCAAAATTTTGGTAGATCGGGTGAAACTGGGTAGCCCATCACGCCTAGATACTGAATCCGAGCTTATTCATTTTTTGGGTGAAGGTACCACATATTCCGGCCCAAAATATAGGCTACTTTTTATTCACGAATTTCAAAATGGTGGACCTAAGATGATGGCAAAAATTTGAAAATGTGAAGGGATTGCCATAAAAGTGGTGTTTGGGGGATTTTGGATACCCTTTTTGCGAATCCATGTTCGAAATTTGCACTGAGAGATGGCGGATTCAATATGGCGTACACTAATTTTCGAACTTCAGGGAATTTAAATGAAAAGTAATACTATGGATATGTTAAGGTAAATTCGAATTTACTATCAAAGTTTGGAAATTCAAAATGGCGGACCCCACACGGTGTCGCAAATTTGTGTACATCGTGTGAAACCGGATAACCTATAACGCCTTAATATTGGATCGGACTATATTTATTTTTGGGGTAAATTTATTTCATACTGCGGCCTAGCATATGTATAGGCTGCCTTTTATTCGCTAATTTCAAAATGACGGAACCAAGACGGTGGCCAAAAATGTTAAATAGTAAGGGATTGACGTGAAAATTGGTATTTAGGGGTTTTAGATTTTCTTATTGCGAATATATATTCGAAACTTGCAAATTCAAGATGGCGAATCCAATATGGCGCCCAAAATTTTTGTGCACGGGGTCAAACCGGGCAACCCATCACGCCTAAACGCTGGATCCGATCATATTCATTTTTTAAGTTAGGTACTACATATTCCGGTCCAACATAGAGATTACTATTTTTGCGAGTTTGAAAATTGGCAGATCCAAGATGGCGCCCTAAAATTGAAAATATGAAGGGATTAGCAGGAAAATTGGTATTTTGGGGGTTTTTAGTTGTCCTTATTGCGGATCTATGTACAAAATTTGAGAATAAAGATGACGGACCCAATACAATGCGCGGCCGAAATATTCGTACACCGGGTGAAACCGGGTAACCCAGCTAGTATGTATGTATATAATTAGATGTCTTATTACTAGTACATTACAAATTTGAATCATTAATTCGAAATTAAAGTATATCTAATTGATTTCACCTAAGTTACCCCATAAACGAAATAATTTGAAATATATAGCAGTATGTCCAAAAATTATTAATAAATCCTCGTCCCGCGGTTTCTTCTTAGTCTCCGGAACCCTTAAATAGATTATAACATAATTTATCTTTTTCAAAATATCACTAAACCAGAATTACATGAAAACAATTTTTATGCGAAAGTCCTGTCTTTTTATATAGAATTCTTCTTCTTCTTCGTTTTGTAAGAGAGGGAACCAAATGCTTAACCGACTCATAAAAGATTAAAATTTATAATTCCCTTAAAAAGTTTGGAGACCAGTTTTATGATTGGGAAATATTATAAAGAAAAAAGTTCCAACAATTAAGTGAATTAGTACTTAAAACATAGTAATAAAAGGACTAATTCTAGAAAAAAAGAAGAAAAGAAAAGAAAGAAGAAGAGAAAAAAAGTATAGCCGAAATGAAGCAATAAACGTGAATTTTGGGCAGCCTGGATTTTACGATTATGAGGTAATTTTTATTTTTGATCGCTTGATAACAACTATCAAGTAAGTTTAAGTTTTCCTTCTCTCGGTGATAATTATCAACTAATTTTTATTTTTCGATTACTCGAAAATATTTGTGAAGTCTGTAATTATTCCTGTTCAGTCGCTCCGCTCCATAATGATGAAGAATTACTCTTTAATTTTGGATTGTTTGAAATAAAATTCATTTCATTATTTTTTTTCTTTTAAGGAGTGGGAATTATCAAAAGAAAGGAATAATTCGGAATAATAGCTTCATTTTTTATTCCTTATTATTATTTATAATAATCATTACTTAATTAAAAACGAAACATTGCTTCGAAATCGTTATCAACTAATTGAAAAATAAATATAATCATCATCTTACGTGATTCAACGACTTTCGATTATATACTTTTAATTGCTGAAATTACCGTTACTAGATAGAATTACTCCTATTCATCTCATATAAGTGGAAAAGCACCAAACTACTGCTCCCGAGAGAATTTAATTTTAATAAAAGGTTATATATTAGGTGGAGAAAATCCCTATGGGAACTGTTCTACATATTAAACATATCGAGATGTAGTCGTTTTTGAATGGTGTCATGCAGTTGAAAATGAAATTAATAAGGGGATACTCAATTATAAATAATAAATCAAAACAGAGAGTTGATATCTTAAGAAAAGCAAAACTCTATGTCTATGATAAATATAAAGGGTTTTCCAATAAGTACTTGACAACTTTTTTTCAAAATAAAATGCAAACCATTTGAGATATTTCAAAAACTTTATTATTGGATTGAAGTACAATCAAAACATTTAAGAATGCAACTCGACTTCGTTCATATGACCACCGCCGGCACGTTTGCAGCGGTCGATTCGTTGGACCTAATTTTCGATGACTCGGCCACACATTTCGGCCGAAACGGCTGCTATTTCGCGTTCAATGTTGGCTCTGAGCTTTTCCAACGTCGTCGGCTTGTTGGCATAGACCAATGACTTGACGTAGCCCCAAAGAAAAAAGTCTAGAGGCGTTAAATCGCACGAACGAGGCGGCCAATCGACTGGTCCATTTCTTGAGATAACACGCTCATCAAAGTTACTCTTCAATAGATCGATTGTAGCGTATGCTGTGTGGCTTGTGGCACCGTCCTGTTGAAACCACATGTTGTCCAAGTCCATATCTTCCAATTCGGGCCAACAATAATCGGTAATCATGGGGCGATAACGATTACCATTCACAGTAACGCGACGATCATTATCGTCGACGAAAAAATATGGCCTTATGACGCCGCCGGCATACAAACCGCACCAAACAGTTATTTTTTGTGGATGAAGTGGTGTTTCATGAAGCACATGTGGATTTTCACCCGACCAATAACGCATATTTTGCTTATTGACGAACCCATTGAGCCAAAAATGAGCTTCGTGACTGAAAATGATTTTGCGATGAAATTGATCATCTTGGCGCATCTTTTCCAGAGCCCAATCGGAGTTAACGCTCTTAAAGTAGCGGTCACCGACTCCGAATTTCTGTAGTAAATTTTTATAATTTGCAGACGTTGTTTGTTCGTGTGCTTTACCATGATGAAAATGTTAAGTTTACTGAATAAATTGACAGTGACAGTTCGATGATTAGTGAAAGGGTGCGTTCACAAATTGAATTCAAAGTTGTCAAGTCCCTATTGGAAAACCCTCTATATATATAACCAATACTACAGAAATGACATAAAACGTATATGGCCAAAAATATAAAACGTTTTCTGGGGAAGTGAAATGCCCCAACTCACAGAAAAAGATGCAACTTTTAAGAACTTCGGGTTAATTACATATATTCAAATTAGACATAATTTTGTGTCATTCTAAGGTACTGAGAAAACTTTGATTTTGAGCGGTGGCATTAGAAAACAACTTTAAAAAGCAGGAAACCTGAATAGGGATGGGTATGGAATCTTTTGAATATGATCTGACCAAGTAGCATTGCGTCATTATGGATGATGAAACTCTCTTTAGATGTTTCAAGGAAACAAAGAGCAAACCTTTTTTTTACCAGAATAGGCAACCAATACTAATTCCCCAATTTCGATCAGTAATAGTAGTAATAATTTTGATAGGAATGGCGATTAATTTTAACTTTAAACACCACTAGCTTTTCATATACATACATATGTATGTATCTACTTTAAAACTTTTAAGTATTGACCAACATAGCAATAATTTCAATATAATCTTTTTACATAAATTGAAAAAACTTTTGTATGATATTGTTCCTTAAGATTATATTTTGGGCAATAGTACGAAATTGAAAAAGTAAAACAAAAAACCTATTTGATAGTAAGCTGAAAGTTCACTTGCAATTAATTTGTTAAACTACAGTACGTTAAAAATATTATTTTATTAAGATCATTTTTATAGTAATCCTCTTAGTTAAGAAAAAAACTTATTCAAAACAATCACAGTGATGAGCGATTAACTTAATTTTTAAATGCAGACGCAGAATATTAATCATTTTTATTTCGAATCGCTTTTTACCCTACTTTCAATTAATTAACGCAAAGAGCTTTTTTTGTGTATTGTTTTGATTATGGTCACGTTTATAATCAGATCAGATTCGGTTTCCAGCACTTTAAGATTGAATAGCTAGCTATTAAGAGGCAAGGAGAAATTTTACGAGTATGATGGAAACTCCATCGTTTTTATTTCTTACTCCCTGAAGGTATGTACAAACATACATCCGTACGATTTATAAATTCAATTAAAAACGATTCTCTTTCAAACTCGGGTAGGTTCATTAATAAAAATATTTCGAAACAATGGTCTAAAAATGTATGATATCATACTAATCCGCGGGATTCATTATTATTTTGATAACATTCACTTAAAATCATATAAACCTCACTTTTCACTATTCCTTTACGAAATGCAAAAGTTTCAATTAAAATAGATTTGAAATCAGGTATGTGTATAAATTTCTAGCGTACTTTAAAAATTTGTCCTCATTCATGTTAAAGTTCCACCCCATTTTACACAGGAGGTTATATTATCTGTGCAGAAAAGTGGGATTTTGGCGCAAATATTGCAATTTATTAGTTCTCTACCGAAAAGTCTGCAATTCGGGCAATTTATGAAGAGAATTCCTAAAATTCTCGAATAACTAGCGCACTAAATTTTCGCTAGCATTTCTAATAAATTGCAATTAGCGTCTGTGAACTGAGATTGCGTCTACAGCTTAATATGATGATTTTATGGTAGTTGATGCTTGCGGACGGTGAAGATGATGGTGTTGATGGTGATGATGGCTAGTGTGTGCACTTTGAACGCTTCATTCCGAGAAATTTATGGTTGTGCTTGCCAATGAAGAGACTTTCAATTTCTTCTTCATTCACTTAATATCGTTTTCTGATTTCTATTCTTTCGTTCAACCCCAACAGATGTGAACGCCGAAGGTGCTGTTGGCGGTGTTAGTGGTGGTGGTGGTCTCGAAGAAGTAGCTGCTGCACGCCGAGGTCGTTTTCGAGTCACATCGGCTGCATCGGGACCACCAGACACGACTCCTGGACGGTTTCGTCTTATGCCGTCAAGTAAGTGCTCGATATTTTAACCAGTTGCGCTTGCCCCGGACAGGGAAGTAATTTTGATTTTAATTTATTTTGCAGCTAATTATGGTCCAACATCTCCTATGCTGCAACGAGGCAGATTTGCTGTGATACCGGAAGAGCCGCACGGCTCACCGGCTCAAGGAACACCAATAACCGAGGAGCGCGAAGAGCGCTCACCATCGCCTGAATGGGACTTTGATATTGAGGTAAGTGGAGCGTTATTTGCAATTGAACTGAAGAGTAAGACAGAGAAAAGCATAAAAATATTTACACGTATGAGCGCTGAGCATAAGCTTGTCTGACTGATTTTGTGGTAAATTTTCAAACAATAACAATGTTGCGATCGTTGACTACATACATACCGATAAAATCCCCATAATTATCTCTGTGAATCAGGAAAGCAATTTCCAGTCGCCTCTAATCGATATCGGAGCGCCAATCTTTAATTCATTCGGTGGCTTTTTTGGTCTGAAAAATCACACAATCTGCGAACTTTTTTGTTTTCAGTCACGTTTTTTTCACCAATTGCCTCACCAATAGCGCGACTAAGCCCTTCCATTCTAGATGTGCTTGACCTCCCTTCAGGTCATTGACTATGAGTAATGAATTCGCAATTGAAGGCAAGAGTTTGCGTTCCCCTGGGCTGTTTACATGATCTTCTCAAGAATAAATTCCTTCTTTCTTTTTGTGGAGAAAAGTAGTAAGGGTCCACTCCGCCATATAAAAGAGTCTAAGTGCGATAGGGAGCGGTTGCTTAAGGTTCCCACTCGGTGGTATGAGGTTGTTGGTGTGAAAGGGTAGGGTTGATTTTCTGTCGAGGTGTGGTTGTTTGTTTTGGTGGGGTTGATGGTTGGTGTGGCTGGGGGGAAGGTGTGGAGGTGTCAGTAGTTTGTCGGCCGGGGTGCGAACAGAGTAAGGCAGGAATATCGCGAAACAGGGGTGACTGTGCAGAGCAAGTGAAGTGATCGCGGCTGGCTTGCTAGCAGCGGTATGAACAGTGCCAGCATATTGTCGATCTGATCGTACCGCATGCCAAAGAAGAAGAAGAGGAGGAATATTGCAAAGAAGTGGTTGCTCTTCCGCTGGTGCTTTTTGTGAATGGGCAAACAAGCCGATAAAACGAAGGGCCGATTGGGGCGACACACTTGACTTGGGGAAGATCGAAAGAAGCGAAGAAGAAGAAGTTAAGAAGACAGAAACACTTGGATCGCATAAGAAGACAAAAATTGGACTGCATTTGCATGAAATGACAAGATAAGATAAGATGCTTTCGGCAACACGTGAGGAGCATAGAGCGGCCGATTGGGTAACAGAGGGCTGAACTTGAAAATTATCGCGGGCATGAAGATAACATGATGAAACATGAAGAGCAGTAGTAGAAAGAAATTGAAGGAGCTGGGTTGGGAAAAATAAAAGAAGAGTTTTTGTCTTTTATAGTAAATTTTATTTATATTTGTTGTACATAATATTTCTATCTCTTTTATACACACTTTTGAGCATTCAGAGGACCCCCTTTTAAAAATACAAGGGGTTTTGCGCTAGTACCGGCATAGCTTATCTACTACAGATTTGAGCGGATTTGAGCGATTGTTGGCCTCTGTGTTTTGAAAGGGGAAAATTGCGCTAGAATCCCCATAGCTTTTATACTTACCCATACGACACACACACACGTATGGTATTTTTATATTTTCCGCGTAAATTGTTTATAAAATATAAAATAAAAATTTCACAACATAAACCAAACAAAATGAACGCTCCAGCTGAAACTTTGAAAGTAGTAGTAGCCCCATCTGGTGTGTTTTGATGGTGGAAATGGGCTGTTATACGGTCCACACACATCCTTACCGTTGACATATGATGCAGTCAGGTGAGCGTCGAAGATGTTCGGCCTCAATGTCTTCAGGGCAATTTAAGGCACTCATTTCCATACAGCAAAAATAGCATTTTGTTATGTCTTTCAGGTTGATGTAAAAGAAGCCGCTCCGTGCTAACTTGTATGATTTCCTGTCATCTAAACTTAGATTCCGAAATGTCTTCAACCGATCAGATTCACGCTTTAAGATCAACATTGTGACTGCAATAAAGAGTTTTTACAAAACGTCTTTTATATTAATCCATGTGTTGTGCTTTTGTGGAAATCCAAGCCATTTAACCAACACTTTATTCCCTCGTCATTTTAAAATTTTGTCTACAATGTAAACGTCGGGATATCTGACGGGGGTTAGTTCAAGCTGGTAAAAACCACCTTGCATTATTTGTTCTTGGTAGTCTTCAAGAATGTAAGTTACTGGAAAAGTATTTTGTACCTCTTTTATTTTGAAAATTTCAGTAGACCAGTTTGGGGTGTAGCCTTTTTCAAAAACATGTTTATATCTATTTATACGAACAAAGTCTCCTACTTTGTACTTTGGTCTTGATATAGATTTTGGTTTTTTATAAACAGTTAGCAATAAATGAATCTCATCAGCAGGACCTACGTCTATAGGTCTCATCTTTATAGTTCGATGTTTTGTTCTATTATTATATTATCTGTTAACTTGTCGAACATACTCAGCCAATGATAATTACCATTCATACTAAATTCCTTCCATATAATATTTTTTAACGTTCTATTAAATCTTTCTACAATTAACGCCTTTAATGAACGATTCGTTGAGTCATGATTAATATCATATTTTTCCATCAAGCGTTTGGCCGATTCATCGTAGAACTCTTTTCCATCATCTGTTTGCAAGTTTCTTGGAATACGACCCTGACTGAAAATCTGCTGCATTGCTTTAGTGACTTCTATCCCAATTTTGTTTTTAATTGGTAAAGCCCACGCATATTTAGAAAATGTATTAATAACATGTTAGCAAAAAACGAAAGCTTTGATTTTCTGTCGCATATGAACTCATATCAACTAAGTCAGTCTGCCACAGGTCATCTTTACCCTTAATCGTTACACGACGAAGCTTAAAGTTTTTGCGGGCTGGTCTATGCAGCTCGTTAATAATTTGTCTTCTACTTATTCTTGAAATAGTATATAAACGCTTTTAACAAAATGTGTGGTTTATATATGTACAAAAAAGCTTGTCAAGCATTTTTGTTTTTGCACTAAAAATGATCATGTTCAAGCTTCCATTTACAATGATCGTGGTGGGACCTTCCGGATGTGGAAAGAGCACTTTCATTAAAAATTGTTTGAACGATGCTTCGTTAATACAGCCGGAAATTACAAGAATTTTATGGAGTAATGCAGAACGCAAAGCGGTGCCACTTTTGGCATTATCCCTAAAGTATTTTCTTTCAAAAAGTTTTTTCGAAAAGTAAGCATGCATGCTGACACAATAGTTAATGATTCCGTTAATGGGTTCATTCCTGTCATATCGAAAAAATCACACATAAAACGAACACTGCCTAATCGTAATATATTTACATCATTAATGCAATACTTTGACATTTTGTTTTAATTGTTGAATATTTCTTGAGATTTGGTCGCGTACCATTTAAGGAACTCTTGCCTTTCTTTTACTTTCATAGAATTATACCCGTACATTTCAGCTGGCGGATATCTGCTAACATAGTTTAGATTTTCAGTTGTATTAAAAAAATAGAAAACGGTAAAAAGTTCAAAGAATCAATAATCGGATTTATAACCAGCTTTCTGCTTAAAAGTTCAGAAATTAGAAAATGTCCATCGTATCCTTGCAATTTTACACCCGGGTAAAAATGTACTACTTTACTCCCTTGGTGAACAATGTACTATTTTCTACCTCCGCGGTTTTCGGAAAAAATCAAGACTCAGCGTCAGATTGAGGACCTGAATCATATCCAGCATCATTACCTGGTTTATGAAAGGAAGGATGACACCAAAGGAGGATTTTTAAAATTGAAAAGACTACATAAATAATAATGTAAAATGTTTGCTTAAATAAATCAGTAACAGATTTTCTAAACTTGTCGTTTTATTTTTCAAACCCGCTGGTATTCCACACCACAGCTGACGCAGCATTGTGCATCTCTTCACTGTTGCCCAACGTCGCACGACCCTGACCAACTTTTTTCATATGCTCTTTTAATTTTCACGATCGTCTGCTACCCAATCGACCGCGCTATTCAACCCCCACGCGCTGCCGAAAAGCACATTTCCAGAATCTGTCCGCACTTGCATGCACATGCAATCCAAGTTCCGTCTTCGTAACTTCTTTTCGATCTTCACCAAGTCAAACGTGCCGCCCCAATCGACCCTTTGCTTTATCGGCATGTTTGCCCCTTCACAAAAAGCAGCAGCAGAAGAGCCACCACTTCTTCACAATATGTATTCCTGCTCCTCCACCTCTTTTTCTTCTTCTTTGGCATGCGGTACGATCAGATCGACAAAATGCTCGCACTTTTCACACCGCTGCTAGCAAGCCAGCCACGATCACTTCACTTGCTCTGCACAGTCACCCCTGTTTCGCGATATTACTGCCTCACTCTTTTCGCACCCCGGCCGACAAACTAGCCGACACCTCCACACCTTCCCCTCAGCCATACCAACCCTCAACCCCACCAAAACAAACAACCACACCTCGACAGAAAATCAACCCTACCCTTTCACACCAACAACCTCATACCACCGAGCGGGAACCTTAAGCAACCGCTCCCTATCGCACTTAGACTCTTTTATATGGCGGAGTGGACCCTTACTACTGAGAAAGATTGGTTGGATTTCCGGATAAAGCAAATCAGCTTGAAACTCCGGAAATCGTGGTTGTTATCAGCTTGCATGATTTAACGACTTTCGATTAATATACTTTTAATTGCTGAAATTACCGTTACTAGATAGAATTACTCCTATGCATCTCATATAAATGGAAAAGCACCAAACTACTGCTCCCGAGAGAATTTAATTTTAGTAAAGGGTTATATATTAGGTGGAGAAAATCCCGAGGGGAACTGTTCTACATATTAAACATATCGAGATGTGGTCGTTTTTTAATGATGTCATGCAGTTGAAAATGAAACTAATAAGGGGATACTCAATTATAAATAATAAATCAAAACAGAGAGTTGATATCTTTAGAAAAGCAAAACTCTATGTCTATAATAATAGTACATTGTTCACCAAGGGAGTAAAGTAGTACATTTTTACCCGGGTGTAAAATTGCCACCCGAGCCGTAGGCGAGGGTGGCAAACACCCGGGTTAACATGTACTACTTTACTCCCGTGGTAAGCATACTTTTTTTTACCACATCACCGTCGAAAGTTCATTTTTTTACCCAACTTTTAAGGAACAAAAAGTAGCGTTTTTTTGCCCTGAAAAATTTACCAAGGGAGTAAAAAAGTACATTTTTACCCGGGTGTAAAATTGCCACCCGAGCCGTAGGCGAGGTTGGCAAACACCCGGGTAAAAATGTACTTTTTTACTCCCGTGGTAAACCATTTTTCAGGGCAAAAAAACACTACTTTGTTCCCTAAAAGTAGGGTAAAAAAATGAACTTTCGACGGTGATGTGGGAAAAACAACTTTAGGCCCGTTCCACACTAGCCTCATTTCGTTGCACCGGGTGGCAGCGTACCGGTATCTTTCGAAAAAGTCGAATTTTTTTTCGAACAAATTCGGAAATCCTCCTCATTTGCCTGCCAGTCAGCAACGAGGCCGATGCTCAGGCTCCTTGAAGCGATGCTCTGGGCACTGGGTGCGTGATCAAGCCTGGTATAATTTCCTCGGCAATTGTTACGCATGCTTTAATGAATGTTCTGGGCCTAGGAGGTTGAAAAATTGGACAGTGCCAGGCCGGGTACAATAAAGACATTTGGGAATCTTTAAACCCTTCTCGTTTTTTCTTTCAACTTAGAAAATACAAGTGCACATAGTTTTGCCCGATGGGGTTAATATGTAAATATGCTCTTATATGGATATGCACTCCACTAAATTAAGAGAAAACAGATATTTTGTCTAGTAAAAAACACTAATTCAGAGTGTTGCGTTGTTAATAGCATCCGATGATAATTCTAATGAGGATAGTACCTACCGTCCCAAGAAAAAATGTTGGCTTAAATAATATAGGAATTTCCGAGATAAGAATAGGAATTATAAAAATATTCTGAGGTAACTGCGAATCTCAGATTGTAGTGATGCAATAAAATTTGTAAGAATGGATGAAAATTCATTTAATTACATTTTGCGATGCATAAGTACAACAATCTCTAAAACAGACACACGTTTAAGGCGAGCTATTCCACCAGAGGAGAAGCTAGCAATAAATTAAGGCCATACATCCGGAAAAATTTATTGAAAACCGATTTTCTTTATTGTTTATTGATGTACAACTTTTCAAAAATTTGTACAAAAATTTTCAAATAAATCCCGGTAATAAAAGGTAATATTGAGTTTTTCATTCTCCGAACTTTCAAATGCATTTATCTTAAAACGCAATTTTTCAAAACGGGGCCCGCACGAAGCGGAAATAGTAGTTGATCGATTTTCAAATTTTTCTTTTTTAACTTTTTTGTTATGCAATTCTGCACATCTTAAGCCTCAATGAACGTGTTTGAAAAATTATTTTAGTTTTTACACGCGCAAAATGGACCAAAAATGACCATCCATTTTGCAACTTGTTTTTCAAAGTTACATAATTTTCTTCATTTTAAATATTTTTTTTTCATTTGGGGTTAAGACGTGCCTTTTAGTGTCTAAATTAACATGCATTTTTTTCCGGTGATCCAGAGGCGAGTTCTGATGCAGGCCGATTTCTACCTTTTTTTGAGATAGCAACTTTAACGCTATCTTTAATAATGAAAAATTTTGCAAATCAAAAAATTTTTTTCAATATGTAATCTATAATGATGTAAAATTATGTGTAAAAATATTTTGTTTATATCTATCAAACTTTTTTTTAAATCATCTCTCAAAAACCGTATTATTTTGACTGAAAACTCCCGATGTGTGCCCTTAAGATTTCTCGCCACTGGTGAAGTTAACTTCGGACACCTTGTCCCAATGCAGCAAGTACAGATAAGAAGCAAAGGGTACTGATCAAGTTGCACTCGGTGCAACCAAAGTGAGACCAGTACGGATTTGATCGTTAAACCACCCCTGGTATGGTTTAACCGACGTGGCTTCACTTGAGAGCTCTTTCGCCTAAATTTAGGTAAAGTCTCACAAAAACGGCTCTTTTGCTTAGTAATGATTTTCGAAAGGCCCGTTCACTCGCAAAATAGTCTCCCAAAAATGTGTTTTCACGCACTATTCCATTTATGTGCTTGTTCGAAACCAAAGTGATACCAGTGATACCACCAACGAGTTGATACACCCATTGTGGAATGGCGGTTGAAGTGCAACAAACTTGAATAGGGATGAGTATGAAATATTTAGAATACGATCTGACTAGGTAGAAATGCGTCATTATGGATGATGAAACTCTCTTTACATGTTTCAAGGAAACAAAGAGCAAACCTTTTTTTCACCAGAATAGCCAACCAGCATTATTTTCCCAATTTCAATCAGTGTAAAATGCAATATATTATGTGCATACTCGCATGTAGATTCTGGTTAGGCAAGTTTACCAAAAATGAAAACACGAATGAAATGGAAAGTGTTTATATGCATATGTACATACATATATATATGTACATTAAATATATAAACTCCCAACGGGAAAATGAAGCTGACGAAAAACGTAATATATTATGTACTAACTGTAAAAAGTAACAATTCGGGAGGAAGTCCGTTACATGGTGATCTAATATGTATTGAAGTCGTCCAGTTATACTTAAATAGGACAGAGTGTGAAATTCCAATTTTTTTCCTCTTCCTTCGAAACGATCCGCTCTTCATAGTGTTTCCTATTTTTCGTTGATGCCTTTTCGCACTGTTCGGAGGATAATGTGTCATGGTCACCAGTCTGTGGTGAAATTTCGAATTGAAAGGTGTTCAGTTTTGTGTTGAAATTTTATTGTTAAAGGGAAACGCAATTACGACATAATATTTTGGTAAGTAGTATTGATATTTTTTATTCTATATATATGGAAAATATACACATATATACATATATTATATTTGGGGGACATTTAATAAGTCAAATCACATACATTTCAAATACATGTTTCGAATCAATCTACTTAACTGGTATACTACTTATTAAATTTCAAATTTTCTGACTTCGCTAGACTCCTTAGTTAAATTCAATGTATGTACAACGTTAATTATTCCACTCGACTGCAGCACGTACTTCAACTTTACTTAATCTACTTATGTTTTTTTTATTTTTTTACTTTGTTTTTATATTTTTGATATTTTTATTTTATTTTTAGTTTTTTGTTATTTGAATTTTTGTATTTTTTTTTATTTTTATTTTTTATTTTTTTTTATTTAATTTTATTTTTTTTACTGTTTTTTATTTATGTTTTTGTTTTTGTTAGTATTCAAAACTCTCCATATGTAAGTGAAGAGCTAACATTGATTATTGTTATTTTTTGTATTTTATGTTTTTTTAAACTGGAGGACGTAGAAAGAATGCATTGCGTCGTAAGATGCTACCATTTGGGAAAGTCACCACATACGATCTAGGGTTGCTATGCTTATTGCTTATATAAACAGGGATCCACTGCTTGTCATTGGTATTTTGTACCCATACTTTTCCTAAGTCCTTCTCTATACTTGGCATCGAAATCCGAATAGGCTTTTATTCAATTCCCTGGCGTAGTTGGCAATTCCGTAAGAAATTGAGATACGTCATTAGCAGTTCATCCTAATGTTTATTAATTTAGTTTAATTATTTTTATTATTGATTCAAAAATAAAATATTTGTTTAAATTAAAGCGATTTTTTCAAGTAAAACTGTTCACCTTTGCAACAATATAGAAAAATTGTTCATGGAACCGCTGGAAGCTTTGATTTATACGCGAAAGTATTTGATGTAAATTGGAATCGATTTGAACAAATACTATTATTCCATCAGAAGAATCACAAATATCACCCTCTGAGTTCCATATTAAATTTCTTTGATTATTTTTTATAATTGATTTATTGGATTAGGTTATTAATATAAACATTCGTAAATGTTCATATAAATTTTTATTTTATTATATAATTGAAAATATAAAACTATAAATTAATACATATTCTTAATAATAATCATGAACGTTAATACAATTATTGATAATTTACTTATTCTATAAATTGTTTTTAAATATATGGTATACATATGCCAATAGCAATTTTTGTATAAATTGTTTTGTATCTGTAAGCAAAATCCAGGAATTAATATAATTGGTACTTTCAATCAATAACGTAAAAAATAAATAAATTTAAAAACAATACATCTATTGAACAATAAATAATTAATTTACTGTTGTGTAATATAGTCGATATAGAAATGGATAAAAAATATATATTAGTTAATCTTACATTTATTCATGTTTTCATTTTCAAGCGTGTCTCACAGATGTTTTTCGTTATCACAACTAGGTTTCTTTTTTTTTGTGCCTTCGATAATTTTTCAAAGAAACTGTCCCACGCCGAAAAAAATATTAGGAACAGCAGTAGGATACAACTCCGAAAAATCTAAATCGAGCAGAGTATGTCCATGCTGACCATTAGCGAGAGCAAAATGTTTTTTAAAATAATCGCAAACATTTCCATCAGAAGAAATTAATTGGTGGTAACGTGCCCTACAGGTTTTGTCCAAAAGTATTGTTATGCTCCAACCAATACAACAATTCTTTTATTTCATCTGTAATGCATAAAAATTAAATTACATTAGCACACATATTTGTTATTTTTCTATTCAAAAACTAGTTAATTTCGTTAAATTTGATATTTAACAAAGTAATACTAGCCTGAAAGCTCTACTTGAATTTTTGTTTCCTGCATTCGACTATTTACGTTTAGGCAAATCGTCATTAGATACGTAACTCATTTCCAGATTATGATTTATTTTATTGAAATCAATCGTAAATATTATAATCATTTATTGCAACTATGAGCGTACCTACCACAACTCGTAATCAAATCTGAAACTATGAAGTCACATATGTAGTTGAAGACTGGAAAGATCTGACAATTCACCGTTTGGTCGGTATTCTTCGCTAAGAACTTCACCAAATGCACGAGACTTCTGTAGAAGTTTTCGAACGTAATTTGATCCACCATTTTTTGTTTTCCTTCAATATTCACTTTTGTGGCCATATGGCCGATCTTTTACCACACAATTCTCGTTATCTTTTGTGTTGCTATTTGCATCAGATATCTAAAAAAAAGTTGTTTCATATTTTATAAAAATTATACTTATTTCAGAATTAATAAAACATTGTCATTTACATTTCCTCCACAATCTTCGTTATTACTGTCTGGGGTTTTGTGAGATGTCGTAGAACAATCTTGATGAACTTTTTCTTTTCTAAATACATTTTTCCATTTAAAAGTAAATTCCAGCTGGTCACCAATAATTGGAATCAGTTCTTTCATAGATGCATCACTAAGAAACTTAAATCTATTGATTGTAATTTTTGAGGCTAAAATACAATCACTCATCCAGTTATTTATTATTTTTACATTAATTCATCTTACTAAACTTATCACTACATATTACCTTTAAAAGCATCAATGAGTTCCTCAAAATTCCCCTTACGCCTTTCTTGATCCGCCATTTCACTATTTTTCACAACACTCTCGAGCATTAGTTCACTGAGTTTGCATACAGACAGAATGTGGTTTCTCAGAACGAGTGCTTAATGTTGTCCTGAATAACTTAGTAGAGGGTAGACGAATTCATATTTTGAGATTGCTTATGCCACAGGTAGTAAACAAGCAGACAGGCGCCGGGAAATTCCAGTAATAAAACCCAAAATACACAGAAATGTAATATTTTGTGCGACGACGCTCATAAATTTATTGTTTTTTACGTTTTGAAAAATGTTGATTCCTTTGATATATTTAATATTTCCTTAAAATAATTGAAAACAAATAAGAATATGATACACCGAGTTCTTTCATTTAGCGAAGTGTAAATTTAGATTTATTTAATTTTCTAATTCTTAATATTTCTCATATCTTCTAAAACCTTTTCCAGAAATACAATTATTCTGAAAATATAAAAAAGTGACGAAATACAAGCCTTTCAAAAATGTTGAGGTACAACCAGACGGTATTTTCCGGTATCTTACCGACAAAAATTATGTACAAAATGTATTAAAGGCATCAATCAAGTCAGGACGACAACAAACAAAAAACAGAAGAAAAAGTAAAAAATCCATATGATGATCCTATAGAAACAGAAAAAGAATCTTTGAGACGTAAACTCAAAAAATGGCCCAAAGAATCTAATATATCCAGAGAAAATTTTGCTAGCCTACTGGCAATTTTGAAAAGTGAGGGAGTGAATGTGTCCAGTTCATTTAAACCTATTGAGCAAGAAAATCAGTTGGTCAAATTTTCGATCAGAATTCAAAAGGGGCTTCGCGCATTAGAAGAGGAGATCAAGAACAATAAAGATAAATATGTAAGCTTACGGTCTCTTATATCTAAATTCTAGCATTTGTAATTGAGTTTCAACTTTTAGGTTTCAATTATAAAAAAAATCATAAACCCCCCCGTTGTTTGACATAAACATTATTATTAATTACAATTATGACGGGGTGCAAAATGAGAAGTCGTTCAAAAAATTCAGAAAAATTAATAGTGTACTTTTTGGTAAGATTAATTCAATTTAAGAAATGCTCCAACTTATAAACCTACTTTTTGCAGATTGTTTACTAAAAGAGGGGTACACCGAAGCCTATTACATCAAGGAAATAAGAAAAGCGTTCAGAGTACACAAAAGTCTGTATCATAATAAGAAATGCATACAGAAATGCAAGCAAATGGAAAATCCCAAATAAATCTTGTTGCCTAATTCCATTTATGTTTAAAATCGAGATATTTAAGGGTTTGCGTTTTCAAAATAAATAATTTGTCATTTTATTAATCAACAAATATTTGTTATAAAAAAATCTTAATGAAAATGGAATTAGGTCAATTTCCAAATAAACGGCTCAATTATCCTGCTGTATGAGTTTAAGTGAATTGAATTCTCGGTTTTCTTTTTATGTATTCATACTGAATTGTTCGCGATTATTTCTTTTCAAAAATAAATAAGTAAATTCGTTATGTACATTATTGTTTATTTTTACATAAAACATAAGTTGATTTACTC
Source organism: Tolmerus cingulatus (assembly GCA_959613345.1). NCBI lineage: Eukaryota > Metazoa > Arthropoda > Insecta > Diptera > Asilidae > Tolmerus > Tolmerus cingulatus. The sequence goes on along the minus strand of OY390709.1, from coordinate 19,161,777 downwards.
CAAATTGATACAAATATCGATTATGTTTTCGTTTAATACCTTGTGGAACATTATTATAATACACTCTGTTTCAAAGCTGTAGACGCACCATATTAATGTTTGATTTCAAGAAAAACAGAGATTAAATGGCTCCATATATGTTGCTATCAATATCAGTTGCACTACGGCTTACTCTTTACAATTAAAAAAAAAAAAGTGCTCTGATAACGGTTTGCACCATTTAATCTCTGTTTTTCTCAAAATCAAACATTAATAGGGTGCTTTGAAACAGAGTGTATGTTAGATGAGTAGAGGCACTATTAGTTTACTATAGTTTCAAACTTTAATACACAAAACGATCTTTATTCAGATCATCTTCAGAGGAATACTGTTAAGTTACTTCTAATACAGTGGTCACATAAACTGACTCACAAAAGTGTTGCAATACTTGCGCTGTACTTCTTGGAATCCGTAAAAAAGTAGTATGAAGTGCACTGCATTTTCAATTTACTCACAAGCACCCATTTGCTTTAAAGTCAATGTCAACAGTTTTGGGCGTGAAGCGTATCTGTAAAGTTAATGTTGCTACGTCGCTTCTCTCACTATTTTTAAAATATAATTTACAATCAATTATTTGTAAAAATATTTTTGTATTATAAGTAGAGGTTAATTTATCCAAAATTCCATAGAATATGTATATTTTGCGCAATTAAGACAATTAACGAGTTATAATTAGGAATATGCGGAAAATTTCTGAGCCAAAAATTAAGGAAATGATTTTTTTTCTAAAAAATGAATTAGAAAGAAAAATGTACCAGATCTCAATAAGAGCATTGGTCGTCCATCCATCATAAATAATATTTTTCTGCTAATTTATGTTTAATATTTTGTAGAATATCCTTTATTTCTGATATCATCTAAACATCGTTGGGGCAAACTTTCGACCAGGCGTTTATATCGTGTTGAAGGAATCCTTTCCAAGTCGACTCTAATATTCCACAGCTCGTTTAAAGTTCGTGGATTCGACTCCTTAACCATTAAATCGATGTCGTTCTTAAGGTTCTCGATCGGGTTTAAATCGGGACTTTGCGCAGGCCAATCAAGATCAGAAATTCGTTGCTCCATAAGCCTATTCTTCACTATGCGAATTATGTACTGCTGGTGCAGTACGGTGTTTCTTCAAAAAAAACTTTATAGATTCTTTAAAATTTATTTTTTTTATATTAATTCTTCTCACTTTTGAATTTCAACTTTGACAAATTATGAGCGTTGTTCAAATCGAGGTTGGTGCCAGACTGCTGCATCCCTCGTAGTTTCGGCCCAGGGTTGAGGTGTGAGATCTGCTGACTCGTCATCAGGCGGGTGTCCGATGTCGAGTTCCTAGAAGTTTGATTAAGTGCATGCTGATGAAAGTGCATGCCGATGCATATGGTATGTCTGGGAGGCGGCTGATGCAGGGAGTTGGGTTACCGGGTAGATGCTGAGTTGTCAGATGCCCTATGCATGTAACTCCTCCCTCCTTAGAAGGATCCATACATTGGATGGGTCAATTAATCGTCCTCGTCCTCGTCCTCCGGCAAAGGATTCTGCGTTTGGTTGGAAAAGAGTGAGAGAGAGTTTTTTCGTCTATCTTGGCTAGTTTTATAGGTTCGAGGGTTTGTTGTTTTGATTTTGAGGTTAGGTTCCCGATCTTGAAGGCGTATTTTGTCACAATAATTGTGACATAGCGACACAGGCGAAGGTTATCCAATTATAGTCGAATCTGTCTGGCATATTTCTAAGGCTGACCTCATAAACGGCTTGTTGTTCTTTATAGAATTGATGTATTTTGTCCAAAGGAATGTCGTTTAGTATCAATTATTGAATATTTTTGGTTGTAGTTTTTAGTGTTTTAACAGCTGGTAGTAGTAAGGGGTGTCCAATGGTTGAGTGTTCGGTGTTTATGTACAAATTCTGCGTGGATTGAAAGCTACAGTTTGTCGGAAGTTCTTTTAAATGGGTTCCCTTCAATTTGGTGAAATCTGATGTTGTACAATCTGTTTTTATTTTTGTTTCTTGTGGAAAGATGGTAATATAATGGCTGGCTGTAACCTGCTCGACAACCTCGGTTTTGATGACAATTGGGACTGCCCTGCACGTAGCTGAACCGTTAGCCTTCAGTTGGAGTATTTGGTGGATACAGTCTTCTTGCTTGTGTTGCTCATTACCTTATGAGCTTCGCAGCAATAAATAGAATGCACATCTTTGCATTCGTTTTCATTTTAGTAGTGGTTATTGTCTTCCATTGCCAGAAATGGTTTGGAGGGGATAATAATTTTGTTGTCCTTGGTTGGTATTGGATATAAGTGGTAAAAGCAGTAGGTCTCGGGGAACATTATGGGAAAATGGATGATGAAAACCATTTTGTAGTCTGAGTATTAGGCTTCGACCTCTAATAATTCATAATATTTGTGAGCATCAGAAGCTTCGCTTCCAAAAACCAGTTCATTTGCAAAGCGGTGCTTCAGAATCATCAGGATGATAAATTCCAGGTCTCCTAATTTAAGAATTCTATTGTGTAAAGTCCCAAGTTGTGCAAATGTGACCGCGTTTTCTAATGTATTTAAGGTTTGCATAATAATGTTCGTCACGGCGCCAACTTCGTCCAGAGCTATCTTCAGCCGGAAGAAGTTGCTGTCGTCCGATCTTGTTTCTTTTAAGATATCGTTGATTTTAGCGGATAACCGGTATTTATTTTCTTTAATCAATTTTAGTGTACTATTGTATTCCTCTATTATTTTAGTGGTCAGCGAAATCTGTCTGTTTAACGTCATGGCAATATTATCTTGATTTGACTTTTGTGTTAATATTTTATATCCAATGACATTATGGTGATATTCAAATGATAAGACGGCATTCAATTCATGACCTTTATTACCAATGGCTGTACACAAACTGAGATCCAGAGTAAGAGAGTATATATGTATGTTTGTGTATGGCAATTATACATATATGTCTAATGTATTGATTGCTTCATCAAATCTCCTGCCGTTTTCAGAATCTAAATTACCAGTAATACTTTTGAAGATTGCTCCTAACCCGTCAAAAATATCTCTTTTCTTTTGGTTAATAGGGTAATGGAGGGAACTAAGCTTTTCTCTTGAAAGTTCGAGTTGAAATGATACAGCGTTTTTAATTGTTTTAAGTCCCGAGGAATAGGGTTCCTTTTGGATATTGGTTGATTTTATGGTTTCAAATTGTTTACAAATTGTGGTTAGCTCATTCTCTATTGGTCTAAGGTCGAAATAGTGTATGAAGGTATGATAGCTGGATTTGATTTTAGCTTTACCCAGTTTGAAGGGCAGGACGCCGGGGTTGGACTCTAAATTTGTTATCTTAACTTCTGCTGCAGTTATCGCCGTTACTAAAGCGAGCAGATTCCTGCAAGTAGATATTTTTATTGTTAGTTGTGGGTCTTTTTAGATTACTTTTATTGTACGTGTTCTCTGGGGTCTCAACTTTAGTTCTTTTATTCTCATTAACAACGTGTGTTTGGAAGCGCATACTTGCCTTGTTTCGGGCTCTTGTTTTGTGATAAACTAGCGTGTTCGGCTGGTAAGATAGTGGTTCTTCCCTATCTTTGTTTCTTTTTTCAGTTATATTTTCCGTTTGTTCAAGCATTTGTTGGTGTAATTGTTTATATATGTCTAGCGTTTTTTCTTTGTGCTAATTAATGTAGTTTGAGTATAGAAGCTTATTGGTATCTACATATGTTGAACGGGCTATTGCTACCTAAATGGCCATTTATTACATCTATTGGTCGTTGCTTTGTTGCAGAGTGGATAGTGTGGTTATATCCGAGGATTCCATAGGGAATTTGGTCAAAGCTGTTTAAATCTTTCTTTGTTTCGCTTAATATTCGTGAGTGTTCGATAACTGTAGAGTGGAATCTTTCGATTGTGCTGTTAGAGTTGGGGTTAAGTGGGCTTGTGTAGTGAAGGTTTATATTATGAAGGGAGGTCAAATCTTTTACTAACTATGTTATTTTTCAGCTCGGACCTGTTATCGAGAATTAACAGTTTAGGCGCACCGTGGTGGGTCATGAAGTTAACGAAGGTTTTTGTAACATGAATTGGAGTTAGACCGTCTAAGGGATAGGCTTGTCCATACTTTGAGAATTTGTTGATTATGATTAGGAATTTTTGTTTTTTATGGTAAATGTGTCTGCGTGTAAAATTTCGAATGGTTTGCTGGGTGTTGGGCTAATGCTGAATTTTTGTTTCAGCGGGTGTCGATCGTATTTCATTCTCTGACATAAATCGCAGTTATTGATATAATTAGTTATACCGTTTCTCATACTGGGCCAGTAATATCGTTGTTTTATTTCGGCTTCTGTTTCTTATATACCGCGGTGGTTAGTTCTACCTTCGTGACATAATTTGATAATTTTTTCTTGTTGATTTGTAGTTTTTACATCCTCTAAAGGTCTTCCACAGAGCACCAATTCAAAACCAGGATTTCTGAATGTGTTTTTTAAAATATTACAAGGTCTGGGAATGTATTCCTCTCGATCCAGGTTTATTGCAAATTGTTTATGGTTTAAAGTGAATTCTTTGAAAATATTGATAATGTGTTTCTCGAAGCTACTTTGGAATATCTCGATGATTGTTCTGGTTTTGTTTTGGAACAACCAGTAAATTTTTGGCGCCTTTACAGGGAGTGAGATAATTTTTAGGAAGATTTGGTTTTTGAAGTAGTTAATGGGTACTTCGGAAATTGGTACCTCGAATATAGGGTTTTCTTCACTGGTGTGTACTGTATCTTCGTCATCTTTGTCGCTATCTAGTTTAATTTCATTAACATTGTGACTCTTCGAGATGTTTGCTAAGGTGGACATAGTTTCGAAGTTTTCGCTATCAGAGTTTTCAGGATCACTTGTGTTGGTATTTGTTTCATTGATTTTTATTCGGGATAATGCGTCAGCATTTGAGTTTGTTGATCCCTTTTTGTAGATTATGGTGTAGTCGAACTCATCAAGCTTGAGCCTCCACCTTGTAAGTTTTGCACTTGGGTCCTTGATAGAAAAGAACCAGTTCAAGGGTTTATGGTCGGTTAATATATAGAATTTTTGGCCGTATAAGTATGGGCGAAAATATTTGGTTGGCCACACTATGGCAAGTAGTTCCTGCTCTATCGTACTATACTTTTGTTCTGTTTCGTTCAGAGTTCTTGATGCATAGGCTATGGGTTTTGCTTTACCGGGAAGACCTTGGGACAGAACGGCCCCAATTGAAAATTCACTGGCACCGGTAGAGAGGTTAAAGCGGCGCGTGAAATCGAGGTAATGGACGATGGGTTCATTTGTTAGTAATTCGTTACAAATTTCGAAGCACCGAATGTATTCTGGAGTAAGATTGATTCTTCTACCCTTCTTCAGGGAAGTGGTTATGGGTTTGGTGATCTTTGCGAGGTCTGGGAGAAACCTACGATAGTATCCCAAGAGACCCAAGAATGCCTTAATTTCCCTGGAGGTTTCTGGAAGTGGAAAATTTTGTATGCATTTTATTTTTTCGGGTTTAGGCCAAATACCGTCAGTTGTAACAATATGGCCCAAATAGATTGTTTCTTTTTTTAAAAATTCGGATTTGATTATTTGCATTTTGAGGTTAGCGTCCCGAAGACGATTGAATACTTTTTTTAGTTTCACAATATGTTCTTGAAGGCAGGTTGAATAAACGATGATATCATCCATGTACACCAAGCAGATTTCGTCTTGGAGCCCCTTGAGGACATCGTCCATTACTCTTTAGAAAGTTGCCGGAGAGTTTTTCAGGCCGAAAGGCATTCTAAGGAATTCGAAATGACCTTTTTCAGCATTGAATGCGGTTTTTTCGATATCATCGGGATGCATTTCGATTCGGTGATACCCACTTGTTAGGTCAATAGTCGAGAAGTAGTTACATCTTCCCAGTTTGTCAAGAACGTCGCTTATGTTGGGGATTGGGTAGCGGTCGTCTATTGGTTTTTGATTAAGTTTCCTATAGTCTATGACTATGCGTCAGAGCACCAGTTGTTTTCGACACCATCCAAATGGGCGAGGATCAAGGTGAAATGCTGCGTCTTATTATGCCTTGCTCCAGCATATTCTGGATTTGCCGATTGACCTCCCGTCTTTGAGTGAAAGGGTAGCGGTAATTCTTTTGGTGGACTAGTATGTCTTTCGTCGATCTAATCTTATGGTTAATTTTGCTAGTAAATGACAGAGGGCCATCGTCAATATAAAATACATATGTCTGAGTATTGTCTAAGGAGTAGGAGAATCTGGGATTTTTTATCATTATTCATGTGATCGATTCTTAGTGAAATTATAATATTATTTTTTATGTCGTCAGTTGCTGTTTCCCGGATATCTATATGATAAGATTCGAAATTATTTTTCGTTGGGATAGCTTTTAGTGAGTATAACACTGTGAAATTTACGTCATCATCAGTATTATTATGGATTTCGACCTTAGCCCATCCGTTTTCTGCAATTGTTAAAGTTTCTGGTATGGGGCAATTTTGAATAATTTGCAAGGGCACAATTATTTCGCCAGATTTCTGTGAAACGGGTATTTTTATCTGTGATATTGTGTTTCCTGGGAGATTTGTTTTATTAGAATTTTGGAAGTTTTATTCAGGAGGCCGATTTCTATTACTGCTTTTGGTGTCCTAAATTTTGATTCTGAAAAATCTAAATTTGCTCTAAGACCATCAAAAACATTATGAAATTTGTATGCGTAGAATTTTAGCACTTTATCTTCGTTAAATTCTTCGAAGGCCGATATTGTGACAGAATTGTTGTGTTCTGAGGATGCGAATGAACTGGACACTATGAAAGGATCGTATTTCACATAATTATGGTAGTATTTTTCGATTATTTCTGGGTTGAGAAAGGATTTCGTTGAACCTGTATCAATTAATAATCTCAAGAATGGTTTACGTATAGTGATAAAAGGTAGTTGCCTTTGATCGAAAGAAAGGTTTAAATCTATTACGGTGATGGTGTATTTTGTGGGTCTAGGAGAAAATTTTGGTAGTCTTCGTCGTTTGTCACCTCTTCATATTCGTTGTCATATTCATATTCAGAGTATGGAAGTTTGTCTTCCGCTGTATCTACCTGTTCTGTATTGAAGAATTCCTCAACATCCATTTTTGCTGTTGAGGGTTGAGGTTTGTGGGATGAATTCGTTAGCCTAGTGGTAACACTCATTGGGACCGGTTTATTTCAATCGCTTATTTGGTTCGGATTCGGCTTCCAAACGTTTTTTGGCTTGCCAAAAACTTGGGAGTGTGTCGGAAAACTTGGCGGCTGAGTGTGTTGTCTTTTAATAAAATCCACTGGTCCTGTTGGGAAAGCGGACTTTGTATCGAGATTCAGTTTTTCTGTAGGGGACTTATTTACGCTGGGGTTTTCTTGTTGGCTTGGGCTATATAGCTCACTTGGGATATACCGATTAGTTTCGCGGTTCCCTTTATTTACGTTATTTACGTTAAATTGGCTTCGCTTACGTTATTTACGTCAAATTGGCTTCGCTGGTTTGGGAAGGTATAGTTATTCGAATTTTGTGGGTACTTAATGTTTTCCTCTTTCTTTATGAACTTGATTGCCTCAAGCATGGACTTTGGTTCTTTAATTCGGATCATCATTCCGTAAGGGTTTCTTAAACCGGCGAGAAACACCTAGAGAGCTTGTGTATTGTACATGTTCTGTTTTAATTTTCGGGTTTCAGTATTTGTTTCATGAAGAGCCAGGTAATTTGAAATTGTATTCAGAAGTTTTCGTACTCTGTCGTGAAATTGGAAAGGGTTTTCATTGTGAAATTGCCGCAGATTATTCAGATCGAAGGACAGACAGTTTTCGTTGCGTGCGTCGCTAAAATTTGCAATTAATTCTTTCTTTATTTCTTCAATCGAGCTTGCACAGCTTATATTGATAACTTCCCGAACTGAGACTTTAAGTTTGCTAAAAACCGTACGGAAAATGACCACGTTTTGGTAATTGTTCGAATCAACACTTTCGATGAAAAATTGCAATTCGTTGGTATCCCCATCGAATTCGGGGGTCGGGTCAAGCTACAGCAAAAGAATTTTCCGGCACTTCTTTCACTTCCGCCTTTTCCAAAACTTTTTTTTTTTTTTTGTTACAGCTAAAAAACAACGCGATGATTTCTCTTTCTTAAAATTTGTTTTGTTGGTTCGTTTTGCCACTTGGCTATGGAAATAGTTGGAGTTTTCCGCGATGGATGTCTCCGTGGTAGTTTACGCGACTCCACCAATTATGTACTGCAGGTGCAGTACGGTGTTTCTTCAAGAAAAACTTTATAGATTCTTAAAATTTATTTATTTTTATTTTTTTTTTCACTTTTGAATTTCAACTTTGACAAATTATGAGAGTTGTTCAGATCGAGGTTGGTGCCAGACTACTGCATCCCTCGTAGTTTCGGCACAGGGTTGAGGTGTGAGATCTGCTGACTCGTCATCAGGGGGGTGTCCGATGTCGAGTTCCTAGAAGTTTGATTAAGTGCATGCTTATGAAAGTGCATGCCGATGCATATGGTATGTCTGGGAGGCGGCTGATGCAGGGAGTTGGGTTACCGGGTAGATGCTGAATTTTCACATGCCCTATGCATGTAACTTGCGTGAAGAATGCTTAGGACCATTGGCCCTGTTCAGACGAGTCTTCTTGAAACTGTTTGCAACCGGGTTTTTGGGTAAGAGGCAAGAGAAGAAAGGGAAAATGTCTACAAAAGTGCTTAACATTGGAGATAATTTTTGAAGCACAAATCGAACCTATTTCACTTGATGCACGCACTAATACAAAGAAAGAAAAATTTACGGGGGTGTGAGGACTCAATTAGAAATGACAGAAAAACGCATATACATTCATAAGCCTCGTATGAACAGAGTGTTTCAAAACGACCCGTGTGTACGCGACGACTTGTCGTTAAGCCAATTCGAAGCGTTCTTCGAGAAGACTCGTGTGAACAGGCCCATTACCATGAATAAACCTCCAGTTCAAGGGCATAAACTCATTAGCAAAGGGCTCCATCGTATGCTGTAAAATATCTTTATACTGGTGTTGGTCCAATGTAACATTAATTTTTCTAATAGATCCAACGCCATGCCACGACATCGCCGCCCATACCATATGTCCACCGCCGTTCTTCACCGATTTTATTCTGTATCGAGGATTGAATTCCTGGTCAACTGGTCTCTATACATAGCATTTTCCATCTGATCCAGACCTATTAAATTTGCTTTCATCACTCCACAAGATGGATTTCCAAAACGACAACGGTTTTTCTATATGGGCTTTCGCAAATCTCAGTCTATTCTTTAGGTTCTTATTAGACACATGTGGCTTTTTTCTTGCGATCCTTCCATCTAATTGGAATTCCGTCAACGACGGCGCACAGTTACAGCTGATATTTCTACATCATAGTCTTCGCGCAACTGCTCTTATTTCCCGGGAGGTTGTGAAAGGATTGACACTACTTATTCTATGGATAATTCGGTCGATCTTCTCTGAAGTTTTTCTGTTTCTCTTTTTCCTAATGGGATTAGCTGTCGGTCTGCTAGTATTAACTAATTTGATGGCATTGTACATAACTTTTCTGGAACATCCCAAAGTTTCTGCCGCCTCCGATATGGTCTTCCCATCTCCTGTTATGTTTACAATAATTCTTCGCATTTCCTCACTACAATTTTTACCTCGTCCCATCTTTAACATTATTTGATTATATTTTAAATATCAAATTACTTAAATGCCTACCTGTAGTTATTAGGTTTAGACAAAAATACACAAAGTTGTAAACAAAAAGTACTTATTTTCCTCTAGTATTCGCAGATGTGCTATTTAACTGAACGCTAAAATTGCAAAGTGGATCTTAAAAATCTGATAATGATACATATATATACTCGTAGATATGCATAGATACACATGTATATCATAAATGACAAGGATGTGTTTTAAAACAATGTAATATGTTATATATTTTAAATTGCTCTATTCTAATTACATGTGATCGAATAAATAATCAACGTCATTCTCATTGCAGTCGCTAATAATAATGACTGGACCTTTTTTATTTTCAACAAAAATTACGTCTTCATCACTATTTTCATTTTGATTTGGGAATTATATTGTATTCAGCTAATTGTGCCGTTTTTCTAGCGAATATTCCTAAATTTTCCTACCATTTTCAAGCTCTGGGCAGTACGTAGGATCGCTCATATAGCCGTCGTTATCGAATAAAATTACCAGCTAATTGTTGTTGCTTTACCCGTTTCTAACTCCGAACCACTCGTTACATCACTCTCATAATCCTTATGTTTTTTAACAGAAGTTTTACCTATTTCATTTATTGTAAATACTGTAGAGTCCGACACAAAACTACTGCACAAAGTCAAATGAGCGATTTCTGAACTACGTAATTTACTTATCTTTCGAAAATTATAAGAATGAAGAGATGAGTAGAAAGCGCAATGTGGACAATCGTGATGATTGCAAGTAATGGTGGCAATGTTTGGAAGAAATAAGGTTGAAAATACAATTTTTCTTTTATGTTCATACAATTACGAACAGGAATTAAGATGGGAAGCTTCAACATGACAGATTTTATTTTATATATACATATATGTATATAAAAGAATACATATACACGATACGACAGGATAAGATAACTTAAAATCTGTATTATAATTAAATACAATATTATGATTGTTTTTATAGTGAGATTCCCTAATCGTAATGTTTTTTTACTTATGTGCTGCAAAAGACTTTTATTTTTGTATTTTAAAAGTGAAAGGCTTCAAAGACTTAAAAAACGGAAAAAATAAATATCTGCAAAAAACTTTTTTGCAAGATAGAAAATAATAAAAGTCTTTTCTAACAGTAATTTTTGATTTAATAAATAAAAGTTTTTTCAGACCGTCTTCAACGACTTGAGAGAATACAGAACAAAACTAAGAGTCTTTATTGGCCTAATAATTTTTCGAATAATTTTAGTTAGTATTTTTCATTGAAACAAATTAAAATGTATAATAATTAAGTTTCAATTTTATAATAAAACTATATCATTCAGAAGTACCTACGTTATCGTGTAGCACTCGTCATGCTGGTTATCATGTATAGTTTTCACGCAGATCAAACAACTCTTACTACTTGATTTTTTAAATTGAAAAAAGAAAGCAGTTATTTACGGACAAACGTTTCTTTAATTTCATATTGGAACTAAAGTAATCTGATAGTACTGCTTCATGTTAATTCATGCACATTTTAGGCATCAATAGTTTTCTTCTCTGATTCGATAACTATTTAGTTAGTTTTCGTCGGTGGCATACTGGATTTCTAACTAATTTCTTACATAACATTATTTGATATTATCTCTTAAATAATCGATTACAATTTTTTCAATACCATCATATATTACTTCGTCACCAACAGAATAATCGCTAAATCATTACATTTCCTGCTGCGACAAGTTTAAATTTGACAAAATTTGAAGAACAAAGCCGAACAGTCACCTGCTAATATTCAACTTAAAAAATCTAGTTGCTGAATTGTACAGCCAGGGTAAAATTCAAACTACTACAAGTTGGACCAAAAAGCTTATATGCTTACGAACGTTAAGTAACAACGTTAAATCATTCAAATAATCCGCCTTTAGGCACAAGGTTGGACAACGCTCTCTCAAAAAATCAATTCGCCGCCGCCACTGCCAATTTCATTCCAGCAGTTTATTGGCGGTCAATTTTTCCGGTTCGTACCTAAGCGACCAGTACTAGATCAGAGTGCGATGAGGTATCAAACCAGTGGAAAGTTACCAAGGCGACCTTATCGCGATTGACAGCGATCGATGCGCACGGAGGTTTATCCTCCCCTGTAGATATTCAAATAAAATCAATTTTACGCGGAAAACAAGGGATGCGATCAGGGAAATTTTTTCCGGTTCTCACTAGAGCAAGACTCAAATCGGCAGCGTAGCGCACCGCACGCACACACCCCGAAAATTTGCGGCATGCTTTCATGAATCTCCACAAGCATGATGCCGTTTACTTTACGCTGGCAGTGTTTTCACGAGTTGCCCGCCGTTGCCGCGTCTTGACTTTTGACTGCTAAGCGCTTTCTGACAGCAGCTAAAATATTCGAAGAAAAGGAGCATCCGCGACGGCAACTGCGATTTGTTGCTTGGTTGCAAACGTTTTTCGCTCGAGGTGTGCAAAGTAGCTGCTGCTGTGTGGCTGAATTCGTGCAACTTTTCCGGCTTTGTTTTCGCGTCTATTTTCTTTCCATAAAATCATTTTTCTTTCTGTCCGCGAGTAAACTTTCTTGAGTTCTTTTCGATTTTTCGTCTTGCACTTGAGTGCGGGAGTTAAAAACCAAATCAGCTGTGAGACAACTTCGAACGCGGCTGGCCTGGTCCGGTTCTCCGTGTGGTCAGTCAGTCGTTAGATTCTCTTTCTTTCTGTGCCGCGAAGCGCCTTAGCGAGCTTTTACACTTCTTTTCTTTTAATCGCCGAGGGAAAAATAATTGTGTGCTTCTTTATGCCTGCGGGAAGAAAATGGAATTAGTTTTCCTCGATAGTTTGTCGATAGTTGCACTTGCACGAGTATTGGTGGCCGCCCGCCCTGACACTGTTTCCGTAAAGTAGTTAAAAATATAAAGAAAAATTATACACCGAGTGCGAGTGCAGAATTTTTCGAGTGAAAAGTGCTGAGTTTTTCACTTTAGCCAATTTTTTTTAATTTATTTTTTTTTGTTGGTTTTTCTCTTCTCCCTAGAAGTCTCTAGTGATATAAAATTTTCCATTTTGCGTCGGCTGCCCGTTTTAACACGAGGAAAATCGCTGGAGTTTGTACATCTGCTCGTACAGTGTCTGGCCCAAATTGAGGGAAACGTTTCTAGAGTACAAAGAAAGGAAGTTGCTCGAGAAAATTTGTAAAATAATTGTATATAAATTTTTCAAAGTAATTTTAATTTAGTGCATTGTGAATGATTTATTTTCGAGATAAGGCCTCTGTGCAGTTCCTCTGAATGCGAGATCCTCCACGATCGCCCTGTGTGACGACAACGACGGCGGTTTTTATCGCGATCGTGCGCCCCATATCGGTCCAACTTCCAGCTCACGATTCAGTCGAGTACTCCAAGGTTCTGTTTTTGCAATTTCCGAGAAAATTGTTCTACAAAAAAATATATACATATATAATATTAAAAGAAAAAAACATGTCATAACCGTGCTTATATTTTTATTCAAATTGTATTCAAATTTCGTGCACACGACACAGTTTTTAAGTGGATTTAAGTGAAAAGGTGACCGACTCGCTTTGCATGTTATCGGAGCTACGGGAAATTTACACGGATCAACTTCCGGTCAACTGTACGGGACCAACGCTCTGAAAAATAAATTAAACGAGGAATTTTACCATATTTTGGATAAGCGTACTATTTTCTGGTAATTTCACATGCTTGCTTTATTTAAATTTAAGAAACTCAACGAGTTGTTGGCTATTTTGAGATGGTTTAATGCACACGTAGCTCTCGTTATTTTTTTGCCACATACTCAACGTACGCGGATGCTGTATATCTTAGAAACTTAATAATGCCCAAGTTGTGGTAACTAAAATAATGGTATTTCGCCATTTTTATGCTCAAGGGCAACAAACTTTTCTCAAGAAAAACATTCTCTCTCTCGGCGAAGATCACGTTCTTCTTATCACACTTTTTTGTTTTATCCGGAAAATGTTGTCATGATGAGATCATAAATTTCGCTGCAGCTGGCTGTTGCTAGAACACAAAAGATCACTCATTCAGTTCACTCGATTTGGACGACTTCCAAAAGTTTAGGTGAATCATGGTATAAACAGAATTACAAAAGATCGGAAATTTTTTGGCTAGATTTCAGCTTTGTAGCAAAGTTTTGGAACTACACCTCATATAATAATAATATAAATATAGTGTAATAAAATTACCTTTGATGCTTCTTATTCTATTCGAACGGCATACAGACAACATTATGATAAAATACTACTTAGATTAAAAATTTAAAGAACCCCCGACACAAAATAATAAAAAAATAATTTTCAAGTTTTTAGTTTTCATTTCGTTAGTTAATAATCCTCATTCGCTTTTAATATAGTGTACATTATTTTACTAGTCTAGCCCTTTCATTGGATACCTATACATAATATAGGGAGTTGTGAAAAAAAAGTTATTAGCCATTTTGTGGTGGCGGTCATCTTGAATTTGAAATTTGTCATAGTCTTTAGTATTCTATTACTCAAGCCCTTTTATTTGATATCTACGTATATAGAGGGAGTTGTGAAAAAAACATGTAATCCGTCATTGGCGGCGGCCATTTTGGACCGATTTCCGTCAAACATAGCTAAGAACACTCCCGACTAATTCACCTTTAAAAAAAAAAAAATCAAAATGGGTCCATGAGTTCGGGAGTTACTATGCCACAGACAGACAGACACGTCAAACTTATAACACCCCGTCGTTTTTACGTCGGGGGTTAAAACATAAGTAAATTACGAAATAACTATTATCAAATTCCTCTTAGTTTGCTATCACTGAATATTAATTACTATATTAATATTAATTAAGAATTAATTTTTAGTTTTTGGTTATTTGAAATAAAATTAATTTCATTATTTTCCTTCCGTTAAGGAGTAGAAAAGTAAAAAAAAATTATAGATACGATTCGGTGTGATGCTCCTTTTTTTTTTAATTGGTTAAAATCGTTTCTTATTATTATTATCTATATATGTATATATGATATTAACGCGTGAACATCTATAATTGTCGTACGTATTTTGAGTATTTCTTATAAAAGGAGGGGAATGAAACTAATGTCATTCGAAAGGTTTTGTACCGATGTGCACAGAAAAAAGCATGTGCATATTTTTGTTAAAGAAGGTAAAATAAAGTGAAAACATAAAAATGATTTTCCCATTCAAAACTCTTTAAACAATTAAATGAAATCGTTCTGACCACATTCATGACGATGTCACCTTAGCTCCCATTGCCTTCCCTGCGCGGGAGAAGTTTACAAAACAAAAGAACATTATGCAAACAAACACAAGGTGTTTCCATCGTTGTTTGCTTCCTCTCCTCGCACCGTTCAAAAGCATAGCAATGCCATATTGTTTTTGTTTTGATTAATGGAAATTAGAATTTGTGTTCAATTCAGTGTTGTTACTCGGACATTTATATTGTAAATAAAATAGCTGTTACGCTTAATAATAGTAAATTGAAATAAGTTCGGAATCGCATCGATTTTCGACCGCAGGCGATAGTAGTAATTAACCCTAGAGTATAGACGCGGTTTTCCGTGAAACGTGAGTGATCGCGTGGTGAGCATTTGCCGACTATGCTTAAAATGATTTTTTCTTTGCAAGTAATAGTTAAATAAATTTACAATGATTTTAGAAGGATAAAGTAAAACATACACTATCGGAAAAAGTAACATTTATTAAAGGTTTATATTTAGTATGAGAAAGAAAATGCGTTGTACAAATGCAACGTGTACAAAATAATACGAATTTTTTGCCGCGATCGACAAAATACTCATAGCGCGAGCACTCTAGGTTTAATTATTATCTGATATGTTCTCAACCAATCGAAAAATAAAAGTTAGCCGAAAAAAATTAAACATTTCATGCACTACATGACTGAAATAATTTTAGGTTAATATAATGTTTTAAATTTCATAAATAATGATTATTTTCGGACTTTGAACAGCATCACTTTGTTTCTGACGATTAAGTACTCAATTCAATTGTGACGCTAAAGTTTACTTGTATCCTGTAATTCTCTGTAACAATTTAATGCAATCATAAAATCGTTTAAGTAACTCTTATTTAACGAAAGTTTAAATAAAATATAAATTTAGATTACACAGTCCTCTAAGTTTAACTCGTTTCATTTGAAAAATAATAATTGATAGAATATTAAACGTTTGCTTGTCACCATTTAAATTATTTGTAGTTTAGAGACAAGAACATTTCAGAGTTACATACATATATACAATTGATACACTTTTAATTAAAGCGAGCTTTATATTTCAATTTCATAATCTATCCGGGTGAGCCTAATCATCATCATCACACAAAAACCAAACTGATTGTCGACCACTTTCGAAATGGAATTTATATAAATCATATTTACGCGCCTCACTTCAAACATCAATTGAAATCTAGCGATAGCTACATTGTAAGTAACAAAGAAGTCCAGGAGAAATATTATTTTATAGTTTTTATCTTGTTTTTGAGGGTTCTGATATTTTAAAAGCGTTTTTATTTTGTTAAAAAAACGAAGGTCTGATACATACAACAACTAAAGGAAAACATTGTATATATGTATGTATAAATATCGTTTTTAGGGTTCCGTAGCAAAATAAGGAACCTTTATAGTTTCGCCTTGTGAATCCATATGTTACAGTCATTTGATTTAGAGATTATTACAACCATAGCATAGACATTTATACACGCTTAAAATTATACCCGTTGCAAAGCCATGTAAAAAAATTTTTGGAAAATAAATATTTAAGGATATCTTCCCTGGATTCAAAGTAGGGATGGATACGAAATCTTTACACCTTTACTTACCCTACTTGGGGTATTGTAAAAAATTGAATTTAAAATCATTATAAGTTTCCCTAAACTTGTTTTTAAACTTATGCCTCGTTTTTAAATATTTGACTCCAAATTGGCAATTTTCGATTGTTTGTGCATTGGCCAAGATATCACAATAAACGCAATTTCAGACAAATTTGAAAAACTCTACAATTTCAGCATATATACTGAAATTACTTTTAAAAATAACAATGCTTATTATAGTCGAACAGTTTACGAGATATAGGCGACCATGATGTGGTTATTTGGACTCAAACAACTGTTCGGAAAGAACCGCGTGCATTTCTACGCATAAGTATGGCTGTATATGTATTCGCAATTATGTATGTTTGCATGTGTGCATCTGGGTATGTTTGTATACATACATTATTATTTTGTTTAGCGTTGTATTCGTAATTTGTCATTGCAACGGAACCCTACAAAAGCATATCCTGACATTTTTGACCGCTTTATGTGAATATGGTCGAATAAATTGTAACTATAATTATTCTCTGTCCAACATTTTAATTTCTATTCTAGTGCTGGCTGCTCAATACAGCGCTTGATTTCGGTAAGCTGAATTGAGGACTCGATCGGAAAAATTAAATTCTTGAACAAGTATAAGCATAATGTGAGTTTCCACAAGTATTTGCATCTCGACCATATCTCAATGTTGTTCAAAGATGACTTGTTGCTTTACATTTTAATAGAATTGCGCTATGCCACCCATCGCGCCAACTGTATATGCTATATTTATTGCGTAACGACTCATGAACGATTTAAATCAATCTACCAGGACTTCAGGCTCCATGAGTATTCGCCTCCTATTGTGTGAGACATTAAATTTCGATAATAAAATCATATTTCGTGTCATTTGCGCTTAATTACGAGTGAAAATTTGCATTAAGATTGAGTGATATTTAGGTGTGTCACGGGCGACCATTCTACTTTTTCTCCTGCCTCCGCCTCCATGTCATAATTATTTTTATTTTTCTTTATTCGATTCTGTTCTGAATCGGGAACTCACGCGCTGTGAATTTGAATGCAAATTATGGCAGTGAACAGTGATGTGACACAATGTTTTGTTTACCGTCTTTTTGGCCGCTATTTTTTTGCTCGTTAAACTTATGCTATTGAATATTTAGAACTGGAAAGTTTTCAGCTCTTCGATTTTATTTATTTTTTTTTGACAGAGGTTTTTATCATTTAAAATATGGTTTGAGCTATTTTTGTGCAGTTTTGATTCTTTTATTTTCATTCAAGTGAAATATGCTGACATTGGCGATTGAAAACTTGTTTTAGCTTCATATTCTTGTATTGTACTTAATAAAATTTTATTTATAAAAATGAATATTATGCTATTTTGGGAGATATAAAAAAGCTCGGTTAAAATAAATTGAACCTCCTTTAAAAGTGTAAAATAACCTTATGTTTGAAATACTGCGACCGTCAGAACGAAACGAAGTTCACTTCCGGTAATTTCTTCTGATGAGATTAGATTATATCAGTGGTTCATTTGATTAAAGGCCTGCGCCCATACAATCCGTCAGAGTTCGTCATACGTCAAGCTTTAAAGCATTCAACGGATATGTTGTATGGCAACGAAGAGGTGCGCCCATAAGATCCGTCATCTGACAAGTGAAAATTGAAGTGACAATCGAAGTGAACATAGTAAAAAGCTGTGTTGTATTTCACAATTTTGTGAAAATGCATGACGGCAGTTATATTCCGCCTAGCTATGTGCGTATCCCATATATCCTTGCAAATACTGTTTACTTACCTTCCATTACTGTTTTTGATAACACTTTGCCGGGGCGTAAACAGCCAACTTTGAACTTGCAAGTTTAAAAGTTCATCCAAGGCTCATCCTAGCTGATGCGCCTTGACCGATGAAAATATTGAAAAATGTTCAACATTTTGATCCGTCAATACGTCGAGATACATCGCTTATGGGCGAAGCTCCATAAGAAAGCCTGGATTTCAATATTTTCATCCGTTGAGTGCTTTAAAGCTTGACATATGACGGACTCTGACGGACTTTATGTGCGCAGCCCTTAAGGCCTTATATGTGTCTAGCAGCGCCAAAAATGCGCTAAAAGAAAAAAATTTTGTAGTAGGGATAACAATAAAAATTAATAAAGTACCTACACATTGTTTATTGGTATTTAAACTTTACTTTATTTTTACAAAAATTACTATATAAAAAATCACGTGATTCACAACACTAAGAAAAAAACGTTGCTCCATGGTCGGTATCATATCTGCAGTAAGATCGATGTGCACAGTTAAAAAAATTCTTGTAAAATAAAGTTATAGTTATAGCACGTCAAGTCGGAATTTTGAATTTGAAAAATTTAGCAATTTATAACAGTTTAAAAAAAAAGTATGCGTTTTACGTCATAAATTTTACAATTTAATTATTTTTATAAAATTTTAATATTAAAATATCAAAAATCCGACTCGTCATACTATTAAGAAAACGATTTCGAATAGTTATTTAAAAAAAACATCGCATCAAAAACTATTAAAAGCTATGAGTTATCATCCCAACCGTTTCGGGAAAAGTAGTTTCGAGAAAAACGCGTTTAAACTTTTAAGGACAGCTAACTGCGCGTACCAAACTCTCGTCAGCCAGTCACGTTTTCGACCATAACTTGGGATCTATGGAGAATTTTTGCAATCGACTTTCACAGAAATAAGCCTAAAACTATAGAGTACAACAATATGTTAAAACAAAAACGATTTTTTGAAATTTTTGGACGTATGTAAGGCCTTAAAGGAACATTAATAGATCACTATTTTCACTGAAATTGCAAAATAAATTTAAAATTAAATTACAATTTTAGCTGATCAATATAATTAGGCTTAAGTTTGAAATCTACCACTCCTAAAACTGTCTCAATCAACCACTCCTAAAGCAGTCTCATAACAATTTTTGCGGGATTGGCAAAATGTATTGCTAGTATTTAGACTGAAATGATGAAAAACAGTCACTCGCCGCCGAGAGAATATTCGAGTAAATATTCAGCTATTAACAACTACGAATATGCTAATAATTGTCAGTAAATGTGTTAAAGAAAGTTCAATACGCTGCTATCCTTTTGCACAGATGTTTAATGAACTTCTGGAAAAAAATATGTTTATAAGCTTATTCTAATATTTTTGTTAAATAGAGAGCAAAGGTAGATCAATGAAATTGTTTATTACTTATAATTCTGTCATGTACATTTAACTATAGTTATACTCCTTGAATGGTGGTAATGTTTTGCGCGGTAAAAACAACAATGGGCCCTGTTTTAAGTTTTTTACGAATCGAATTGAAAAGAGTCCACGATTTATCTTTCTGGAGCAATAGCTGTAATATACAATTAGGGACAAGTACAAATTTCATATTTTATTATGTAGGACAATGAGCCTAAATACACTGCAGCCATAGTGAGGGAATGGGTCTTGCACAATTTTACGTAGTTGTAGTCACTATTTATAAATATTTTTGTTATCTATTGAAATAATATTGTTTAAGAAACCAAAGATATTTGCCTTTTCTTTGACAAAAACTCGTTAAAAGTTTATTTTGAATCTACCACCATTTCCGTCCAGTATTCTTACGAAAGCCTGGCGAGGTCGAAAAACTTATCCTAAAAAAACAAAAAAAAGTTGTAAGCAAACACCCAGTTGTTTTGCTCAAATATGAAATTTTCTGGCTTCGTCCTAATTTTACCCCCGCAACTCGTCACCCAGTATCAGCCCTTCAGCAAGAGGTGAGCGCACGTTCCGTTCCACTTTCTAGAACCCTTACGAATGTGCCCTAGTTGAACAGAAAACCTTACGAGTCGTTCCTTAAGGTCCCCCACTTGGCCAAACAAACTCTCACTTTCCATTTTGTAAGAGCCATTAATCGCGCTGGAAAAAAAGAAAATTACGAGCGATTTGCGTCACAACACTCTACAAATTGTTATCCGAATGGGCAAACAAGTTGCGAATTTCGATCATAGTCCCATCTACGATTATTGATACTTTATTGACACCCTGCATCTACAGTAATTATTTGGGAGGGGGGATATCACAAACGACAATTCGAGCAACAGACGTTTTCTTGGAACTCTGGCGGTCGATTACAGAAAATTAAAAGAACCCCCCGCGACACCCGCTGCTTAAGATGGAGTCTGCGCTGTCGCCAAGACGGCCAGAATCGGCTAATAAATTGGCCGCGACGTGATCGTACAGCTTAATTAATTTGCGGATAAAAACAGTCAATTTCTCGCCAAGTAACAGGATGGGATACTTTTTTATGGGCTTTAATGGGTCTTTATGGGAATTGTGCAACATTTCATGAGCCGCCTCGACTGATCAAGGGGTTAGTCATCGAACAGACGTTCGAACAATATTAGTTACACATACGTATGCCACACGTGCTCCCCGGGCAGGGGGAGGGATTCTTGTTTTGACCAACTACTAAAATCCTGACCAAAGTCCACACAAATGTTTATTTTCTTGGCCGGCTTGTGTCGAATTTGTGTTTGATGCTAGTGTGAATCGATGGAATTTTCAATAACTTTTTTCTAGCAAAGGTTGATGAATTTGTTTTCATTTGAATAATAGACGATCACCCGATGTTTGGTCTTAAAAGCGATATTTTTATTATTTATGCATGAGAGCCTTCAATTAAATTTTTCTTATATAAATAATAGCCACCAAAACCATTCCGCCCAAATATTTTAGTTGAAGTAATAAGTATTTATTGTTTTCAACAATTTGATTCATTCCCATTATGAAATTACAACAAAATTGAATTTATTGATGGTTATTTCTAATTTTGTTTCACTTTGTGGTACGACGAAAACGGGTTTAGCTCCGTCAAAAATATCTAGAAATCGTACGGAATTAAATCGAAATCACAATTCCATTTCGTTTTATTTTCATGTCTTCTAGGAAACAATAAAGTTTACGAGTTTATTACGATATACATAATTCATGGATATTTTTTCCACTTCAGTTAACGCTTATAAAAGATCTTAGCCCAAAAGGTTTAATTATTTCAGTATGGATTTATCAAAATTTTTTTGATGTGAATTACTCAAAAATCGCATGATACTTACATATGAAGAAGAACGAAGGAGTGGAAAACGAATTAACATAAGACATGAAAACCTCGGAACGTAAACTGGGCCATTTTAACCGGAAAATATCGTTAAATCTATGATTACGAAGAAAAGCAATGGGACTGTAAAGTTTAATAAGAGAAATCATTGAACTATTACGAATAACTTCCCAACTTCTAAATGATGAATTTATGAATTACTACACTTTTATTTTCAGAACGATGATGTCGCATTAATCGGAAATTAATTTCGTAAATAACACCAAAATATATTAGAAAAAAGCATTTCAGGATATTTAACGACAAAAAATCACATTTTTTGATTAATTTTCCACATCCCAAAATTGTGTGTTTATTTTAGCCAAAAAACACACGACTTAATTGACCTTCAAGAGGATTTGATTGTATGCCAACGTAAGCTGCCTCAAAGCCTTGTAATCTTTTGATTTATTTTGTTTTGGTCCCAACAAGCATGGCGTTTCCCCTACAAAATAAAAAATAAGTACACAACATTTATAGCTAAAGTCCCACAAACGTAAGATTCTTTTGAAAACTCCAGGGTTAATATATCGTTATCATTCGTGCGAGTGAGGCCTAGAATTGTTATCTATGTATTCCTCTGAGGAAAAGTTTAAGTTCCGTCAAAATCGTGCTTGGATCTTTTCTGTACTCGAATCGCGCCATTTATCATTATCTGCATAAAGTAGCTGAACAACGAAAACCCTCTGAGCAAATTAGAGTGTGCAGCAAAAAGGCATTTAATATTAAAATTGTTGCAACTGCAATCTCCCGCATAAAATGAGGTTCTTACAAAAAAGCACAACAGCTAAATTATGAGGAAGGCTATATTTCCCATCTGGTCGAGCTACTTTGAAATTGTGCGCTGAAAACGAAATGAGCCTATTGAAAACAGACACCATAAAAAATAAAAGCCGCCTTGTTTATGCTTGCGGACGTCCAGCTGATAGTGTCATGTTTAAGAGAACGCTCACCGACTCGTGTTGTCGCTGAGTGCAGCCGCGCCGCAACTTCTAGCAAGGCTAGCCGCGTTTTGGAGCGTCAGCGTCTTGACAGAGCGAGTCCTTGTGCGCTTCTTTTATAAATAAACAAATGAGTCACCCGTTTGATGTCGTGGCGGTTGAAAATGGCTTGTCATGGATGAGGGGAACATTTAATTTACAGCTTACTGAAGGGTGCTTTTTGATTAAATGGGCTTTTTCCCCCCAACACGAAGCAATATTTCGTGCCTAATTGTGTTTTATCAACTAGAGGCAACATAGAAACTTCACTTTATACTGAACATTTTTTAAATTATGTATATTCCGGAGAATAATTATATGTATGTAGTTCGATTTTACAGATGCCAAAACTGTAAAACTACATTCTCCCATCTATCTCAGGGTTGCAAGAACTATAACCAACTACTATATAAACCGTTTTATTTCCCTCAAATCCATAACAATTTTTCTCAGAAATTCTAGACTATCCTTTGGTTTTCCCTAACCAGTTAGCTGTCATAAACGAGTGTACTTGTCCTAGAAAATGGTTATATAAGTAGCGCTCTTCTTACACCGGACCCGGTTCGAAGTTTTACAGGCAATTTTCCATTGAATTAAATTTTAGTAGTCCTTGAGTATATTAAGATTTTCAAATTTGTGAAAAACGCATCAAATTGCCATAATACAATATTTGCCCATATAAACTTTAAATTTTAAGATTTTGGCACAAAGTGGTATTTTTGAAGTCGATGTAAAAACCTGAATTATGTATGTACATACATATATTAATCCAATACTAAATAATTAAGTCAATACAAAATCTAGGAAAGTCTTGTATTTAATGTTGAAAGTAGCAACAGAGGATTGCAATATAATTATAAATTTAATTTTAATTATTTTATACTTTTTAGTGCTTGGGATTTTATTGAATCGATTCTGTTTTTGCTTTGTTTTCTGTTTTTGTAATAAATTAGTTTCAATTTCTTTTGATTTCAATTAATTTTTTCATTTGAAGTGGGTAAGGTAATTCCGTGCATAAATTTGATCGAATAATTACATTATATGCGAAAGAATAAAGAAAATCAATGGCAATTGGAATGAATTTCTAAGAATTTTAGGATGTTTATTGAGGAATTTTTATCAGGAAAATGATCTCTCGCTCTTTTCGATTAGTTTCATACGATTTTTAACGATTTTCCACCAAATTAGAAATTCCCCACCCACTTTGGGTGGCCAGGAATTTTAAGATACCCACCTGATATCGCTACCATTTAAGATGACAAAAATTTATATTTTTATTGCAGCCAAATGGCTAACGACTATGGGCTTTTTGTTTTCTTTATGTCAATACATAATGGCAAATTGCATATGTTAAAGAAAATAAAATATGTTTTTATATATCTAACTCTTTTGTTCTTCCGGCCCAGAGCTGGTCAATGTCAGAAATATGTTTTGTAAATACTCAAAATGAAAGGAGCCATTTTCTTAATTTCAACATATATTACAAACAACATAATTTAATGTGTTTTTTATCACCCGTGCTTCCTAAGCCAAGTTTGGGTTCCCACTTAAAATAGTCTCACTTTTCATCCGTCGATTGGCAGTCCATATCTCTGTCAGTGGCTTCGACCAATTACCCAAAGTGCTACATTGGCTAAAGTCCGGTTAAAGTAGGAGCCCTTGCCTGTAGTTGTGTCTGTTGGTTGGCAAAACATAATCGCATAAATATTTGATCTTAACCATTTTTTCAGTGGAAGAATTGCTCAATTTTATTTATAGTATGGTAAACTGCCCTATTTCCGGACACTCACTCTTTTTGTTAATGTTATTATATACTTTCATCTGTACTCTTCCTTTTATTCGGACGGAGCTTCAAAATTAATAGTTATTTTTATAGAAAAAAAAATTATTTTGGTCTGAAAACTCCTCTTGGCCATCTACGCTTCGTCCAAATGCTTAAAATCAATATTAAAATTAATTTAAGTAATTTCTTAATTGAGGTAATTCGAAAATGATATATTAGTTGCGAACCATTCTCTAATCTTTTACATTATGAATAGAAACATAAACTTTTGATTTTTTATAATATTTCTTTTACAAAAACGTTTAAATATTGTGTCCGTAATTAGGTAGTCCCAGGTATACAAGTTTTCCTCATTCCGGCACCGTTGACCCCTAATTCCGGCCAGAAAGATTATGGCGGACAAATAGTGTCATAACTAGACAGTTTTTTCAATTAAAACCAGACGGTTTGTTTGTTAATTTGTCTTCACATTTGTCAGTAAAGACAGTTATAATAAACATAAACTAAACAGCTACATATGTCCCGGGAACTTTCCCAATTTATTACACCACCAATCAGCACGAAGATTTCTCGCCACGATCGAAACTTGAGCAAATCACTCGGTCGATTTCAAAAAAGTTGTCCTCCCCGCAAAATTTTTAGAGGATGTAAAATTCAATATTCGATTATCCTGGATTCACTTTCGATTTGCGCTCTTCATGCTCAAATTGCTCTAATTTTTCCAAAAGTTATTGAAGTTTTGAATGAAAATCCAGTGCTTATTTGGTTTATTCAGTGGCTGAAGTTTTTCAAGATGAAGAAATTGAAGTATACTGAAGAAATGTGTGAAGCCTTGCAAAATGTAGAGACGAATTAACTGTTCTGAAGGCATCTAAAGCCTTTAATATTCCAAAATCAACTTTAGCTAATAGAGTTAAATATAAACAAACGGAGAAATATAAAAATAAAAACGTGCGCAGTCATAGAAAATATAAATTATGTTGAAGAAGAACTAAGTGAATATATTGTGTTAGAAAAGTTAATGATGAAAATGAGCAAGTGAATTTTATAGGCAATGAATTTGTGATAGTCAGCTATGAAGGCGAATTATTTCCTGGCATTATGTGTATGTAAAAACGAAAATTTAATAAAAGTAAAAACAATCGGGCCACTTCCAATTGCTTCCATGAGCGGAAGCAACTGGAAGCGGCCCGATCGAGACGACATTTGTAACTACGCTAAAGAAGGTTTAATATCGAAGATTGCAGCGCCAAAGATCACTAACAGCCGAAGAATATATGAAGTTCCTGAATTAATAGAATTAAAGCAAGAATATTATAAAAAGTAGTTGGAATTTGCAGGAAAACTTTAATGTTAAAAACTGAGATTCCCCAAAAAAAAAAAATCATTATTAAGATAGGCCGGAATTAGGCGCAAAAGTGTCCGGAACTAGGACGAGGTCATTTTTCTGGCCGGAATTAGGCGCATAACCTAGTGTAGAATCATGTCATCGAAAATATTAATTTTAAAATATTCAACTCTGAGAAAGAATATTCTAATAATTGACTTATAATCTTCAAGCATTTTAGTTACTTATTGCATTTTTGATTTGGTGCATTAGGTGATTTGTTTTTTATATAGTCGAAAATACTTTGACATAGCTCAAGAGTCCGGTATAAGGTAGGTTTACCTTACTGGGATAGAATTACTCCACACATTTTCACAAGTGGTTTTATGTTATAATTAGTGCAATCATGTTTTGACAACCGGTGAGACAGCTGTGGTGTTGTCATTAAAACTGTTGTTAAGTGTGTAACTGCTCTCCTTGGTTAAATCACAAACATAAAGCATAGTTTTGAGTGGATCGTGATCGGTTGGCCTTTGCATTGGAGAACGGGTATTAATGATTCAGTTCCTATATGAAATAGAAATCAACCCAAGATATTTTCATTACAATTTAATTCCATATTTTAACAGATAAAATTTACTTGATGTATGAATATACTCGTCTTCCCTTGAGTTGTGGAACGTACAACAAGTGAACATTTTCCAGAAGGGTCGTGAAAGCTAACTGGTTAAATAAAAGATTACCGAAAATTTCGACGTCATCATGTTCTTCTAAAATTGGGCCTAATTAGTGATAATTTGTAGCAGGTAGATGACTACCGAAATCGGATTTTGATCTTTCGAGTTAAGTGAGTAGAAATGCAAAATTTAAGTTAAGTTATTGAACTTACTCGTTTGTTAGCTTCAGGCAATTATTATATCTTAAACACCTCAACCAAGCGACTTGATAATTTCATTTTTAACATATAACTCGGAATTCAATCTTCAAAATATAACATTGCTCTTTTAATCCTTACTTATTTATGCTTAGGGAGAAATCTTCATCTGAACAAGCAATTTACTGCATTTTAAAGAAAATCAATACTATGATTTGTGGACCATCCTCTTGTGGTTAATTTACAGCTTATACCCTTGACGAATGAAAGTGATTAAATTTTAAAGGAAATTCCCTTCATATCAGTCCCTTCCCCTTTTTCAATTGCGATAAATTCCCTTTTCTACTACTAAATTCTGCTTTGATAATAATCCAGAGGTTGGGTAGCAATCTGTTCTATTTCCTGGCCATTTCAACCGAGAAATATCTAATTCCAAAAATAGATTTTGTATCTGTAATTAATGGACAAAATGAATCATTATTTTTTATTCATTATGATTCATGACACTTGACTAAAACAAATCGATTGATACTAAGCCACTTCCGAAATCAAAATAAAAATATGTACATTAATTTGTATCAGGCAATTAATGAATGAATGGACTCATTCTGGCATTAGAAAAAACACATTCGGTTTTATCACCTTGGGTTCCAAGTAGCAAACATTAAACAAATGACATAGGCGTGATTTTTGAGTTAGTTCTCTTCCAGATAAAAACTACATTAAAACTGAAAATTAACTACAACTACAATTAATACATATAGGAAATTCGTTTAATATAATGCAATTTTGTCTCTTTGTTTTCTAGAAATATTCGGTTTGATTTGAGGATGGAGTTTACATCACCATGTATTTTAAATCTGTAAAGTTCTTCGCTCGGTATTCAGTTAAATACTATTATTATTCTATTTGGAATTTTGCCTCTATATCTTTACTAGATCTTTATATGTATACAGATGCATACGCCTAATTGGGAACATTTTTACATCCGACACCCATGTCGGATTAGGATGAAATTTGGCCTGTGTGTTCCGTTCGTTATACTTTCGAAAATATTAAACTTTTAATTTTTGACCTATCAAAGTTAAAAGGTGAATATTTCCACCCCAAAATCCCTTTCCAACTGCACAATTCCAATATTGAAGCACAAAACATTTCTCGCACATTTTGCAAAAAGGAAAATAACTTTGTTAATAGACATTTTGTAAAAGGAAAATAATTAGTTAAGAGACCTTTGTACAAATACAAATAATAAATTGTCGTAGCGGACTGACGAAATGAATTGACAGATAAACCAATTTGTTTTATCTTTAATAATACTTATTTTTTCAGGTTTTCAATCATTTCGAAGGCATAGGCCGGTGCCGGTACACATGGAAGGCGCGGGCCAAATGTCATCAATATCCGACATGGGTGTTGGATATAACATTATGCCCCTAATTGTTTAAGGGGGTTTACTGGTCTGGAAATTTTAAAAAATCAATTTTTTTAAAAATATTTTCTTATAGTGTATACTGGAATATGCTGTCCAAAGGATATTTTAAAATTCCAATAATTAGTGAAGTTACAACTACTTTAGTGACGCGGGAACTAGACTGGTTCTACCCGAACTACTATAGTTACCCTGAAATGTTTGAAAGCGTTTTTCTCGAAACCACTTTTTCCAAGCCTATTGACACGATATCTCAAGGTGTAATGAACTGGTTGACTTGAAATTCGGTACACACTTTCTTGATATAACTCGTTATGGTCGGTACCACGATCTTTAAAAAACCAAAAAATTTTAATATTTTTAAAAAATTCATAACCGGAAAAAAATTATGGAAAATGCAACATTTTTTTCAAACAGATGCCATTTTACGAAAAATTATTTTTTTTGTCGTCGAGGCATACACGATAACGACACTTTTACTAATTAAGAATCCATTCTTTTTTTGCCGTTTATTAGGAGACTCTAAATCTTGTCAACCAGGACACATAGTTTTTTTGTCAAGGCCTCACTTCACCACTTTGTAATTTCCAAAAATGACGACATTTTTGTTTAAATTTTAATTTTCGTTCGTTATCTTATAAATAAATATTGGCCAAAAATCCGACCCTAAAAATATGTTTCGTTTTTTTTTAAACTCAATTCCACAAAACCTTCAAATTTGGCTTTGTAGACCAGAATATCCGCTTAAAATAAAACCGTATTATTAGTTAAAGAGCTTAATGTTTTTTATAGTAAGATCTACTTCATAAAGTCCAGATATAAACTCTCGATTAGCGTTCGATCGGTCTGTCCCTACCTTTCCATCTCCGTCATTAGAACTTTGTGGCGCTAAACGCTACTGTTTGCCAACTTGAAATAAATTGCAACGGCTGCGTCACAAATATACAAATAATTTGCTCTTAGTCAATTATCATGATTGGAATCTGATTCAACGAATTTTGCATATAAATTTCGTAAATATCTCGAAAACCAGGTTACTCTCGAAGCCGGCTCTCTGACAATGCCCGTAAATAGCATCAGTCGTACACCGCTTGCACGCCGATTTTTTAT
Organism: Tolmerus cingulatus; assembly: GCA_959613345.1. Classification (NCBI taxonomy): domain Eukaryota; kingdom Metazoa; phylum Arthropoda; class Insecta; order Diptera; family Asilidae; genus Tolmerus; species Tolmerus cingulatus. Next base: position 19,132,513 of record OY390709.1, on the reverse strand, counting down.
CGTGTTCAAATGGAGCGGGTTTGCTATTTTTAAAAATTATGCAAATAAATGGAGAGCACGTGAAATAAGAATTAATTTCAAATAAACATAGAAAAGTCGGATTGAGTAGAAAATCAACAAAAATTAGAAAAATCTCGGTCGCTGGGTATGTTGACGTCAGATAATCCCAGTGCCGGTTCCAAGCAGCACAAGGTCATGGCGATTGCTTCTGAATCTGATTCTGAATCTGAATCTGAAAAACCGTGAAGCGTTCAATCGGCCGCGCATAGAACTTCGATAAGCTCCTCATCTCAAATGTCTGCCCTCAGCTTAAACCGGCTTCGTTGTTTCTCAAGCAGGAATGGGAATAGGGGGGAAAAAAATCAAGTTCACGATCCGCGGAAATTTAATTTCTTTCATCTTATTCTTTCTTGTTTTCTTCCTCCTGTAGATCATCTCGTTTTAGAGCTGAAAGTGACCTCGAACAACTTTTTTCACCCTGCGGCACGTTCTGCACTTGATTCTCGACTTAAGATTTGTGGCTTTATAAAAATGTATAAGCTCTTCTTTTTCTTCGGATTACTTTTTTCCTATTTCTATCTCAGTTCTGGCTGGTTCTCTACAGAGTTCCTATACTTTTCTTGTTAGACAGCATCACTCGTTTTGCGGCTCTCTAATGTATATTTTTCAATTTTTTTTCGTCTTTAAATTTCTTCTTGAATTTTTTCTTGTCTTCGCAAGAAAAGGGTTTCCCCTCATATGACTGGTTGTTTTGATGGTGGTGTGATTCTCAGTTTATGTAACAATATAAACTTCTCGTAATTTCTTTTCTAATTAAAGTATGTTTTGTTGCCTTTAATGAGTACAGTGTACAAAAGACTTATTGTTTGCTATCTCTCAGTAGCTTTATGTATTGGACACAGCACTGTACACCTCAATCCAATTACATCCAATTTGTCGCCGCAATTTGCGCACAACTTTTGTTTGACTTTCACCAATTAGTCCACACAAGTTGGCTTTTTCGCTTTTCGTTAATTCAAGTGAAAATATCATTTAGACACACAAAGCTTTCCACGCCCCGCCACACATTTTTCTATGGAAAAATATTTGCTTCTTGTGTGAATAACACGCACAGCACAGAGTGTCACCCGTTCAATTCTCTACAATATCAATATCTAAGTAGAATCTATATCTTGTTCCATGTCAGTAATTCTGTTTCCGCAACTAATCAAGTTCGAAGTAATTTTCTTCTCCAGTTGGAGTTTTTATAACAACTTCACCCGGATCGTTGTTAATTACACCCAATACTTATCGGGTAAAATATGTTTACCACACATTTTCAATGTTTTATAGCTTTTTACAGCACCAGCTGGCGACGAGTTCATTCGAGAATTATTATGGCATTATTTAAACAATAAGACTGGCTGTAAACTGAGCTTGGCAATGGACTATTCAATAAGGCCGGTGAGGAAAAATACGAGAACTTGATAGCATATAAAGGGTTTTCCAGTAGGGACTTGACAACTTTGAATTCAATTTGTGAACGTACCCTTTCACTAATCATCGAACTATCACTGTCAATTTATTCAGTAAACTTAACATTTTCATCATGGTAAAGTACACGAACGAACAACGTCTGCAAATTATAAAAATTTACTAGAGAAATTCGGAGTCGGTGACCGCTACTTTAAGAGCGTTAACTCCGATTATCGGTCGTAATTCTCGCAAAAATTTGAATCTACATATTCATTGTGTGATGTTGCCGTGCCACTGAGACAATGGGTTGGTCGAAGTGTCGAAAATATCGCTGCCGTTGAAACGTCCGTAGCAAATGATCCAAGCAGTCAATTCCACGGCGTTCTCAAGAGTTGGGCATCGCCCAGACCACTTTATGGCGAATTTTGCGTAAGGATCTTGGCTTACACCCATACAAGATCAAGCTGACTTAAGAATTGAAGCCGATGGACCATTTGAAACGACGTACGTTCTCCGATTGGGCTCTGGAAAAGATGCGCCAAGATGATCAATTTCATCGCAAAATCATCTTCAGTGACGAAGCTCATTTTTGGCTCAATGGATTCGTCAATAAGCAAAATATGCGTTATTGGTCGGGTGAAAATGCACATGTGCTTCATGAAACACCACTTCATCCACAAAAAATAACTGTTTGGTGCGGTTTGCATGCCGGCGGCGTCATAGGGCCATATTTTTTCGTCGACGATAATGATCGTCACGTTATTGTGAATGGTAATCGTTATCGCCCCATGATTACCGATTATTTTTGGCCCGAATTGGAAGATATGGACTTGGACAACATGTGGTTTCAACAGGACGGTGCCACAAGCCACACAGCACACGTTACAATCGATTTATTGAAGAGTAAGTTTGATGAGCGTGTTATCTCAAGAAATGGACCAGTCGATTGGCCGCCTCGTTCGTGCAATTTAACGCCTCTAGACTTTTTTCTTTGGGGCTACGTCAAGTCATTGGTCTATGCCAACAAGCCGACGACGTTGGAAGAGCTCAGAGCCAACATTGAACGCGAAATAGCAGCCGTTTCGGCCGAAATGTGTGGCCGAGTCATCGAAAATTAGGTCCAACGAATCGACCGCTGCAAACGTGCCGGCGGTGGCCATATGAACGAAGTCGAGTTGCATTCTTAAATGTTTTGATTGTACTTCAACCCAATAATAAAGTTTTTGAAATATCTCAAATGGTTTGCATTTTATTTTGAAAAAAAGTTGTCAAGTCCTTATTGGAAAACCCTTTACAAATAATCACTTCGAAGAAGCAACACGCGGTCAAGCTGCCTCCTGCTTCAAAGACTATTGAACCTACGTTATGAAGACTGTTCAGTCTTGCAATTAGGATGGTTTTGAACTTGGTACCGTCGATAGCATGCTCAAGCATTGTGATGGAAATGAGAGAAACAATGTTATAGCGCTGCAGGGTCTCGAAGAGATAAGAAACGAAAAAGGTTTTACAAGTGGTTCTTCATGCCAAAATTAATTATGAATTCACTATATATTTCAGTGCAATTGTTTTAGATATTTACAAAAAGCAATTGGTGCAATATGTCACAATTTAGCATAGATTCACTAAAATCTCAATCTGAAAAAACCACCCTGTCCTTTACAGCCAGCCGAATCGCTAGAGCGCCTCGCCACACAAGCGCATCGAAACTGCAGCGCAACTGTGATAAAAAAACGTTAACTAAAATCTATGTATCCTCTTCAATGTGTGAGGCAGGCATTCGACAGCGAACTAGTTCTGAATCCAAAAGATCATTTTAAAGCATTATTAGTAGCGAAATACTACAAAAACTCTTTTACATTTTTACCTGCTTCTTTAATTGCATAATTTTAGCACGAAGTTAAACATTTCATTCGTTTATTAATTATATTAAGCAACCTCTATATGTGAAATATCTTAATTTGCAATTTTTACTCCAATATTGAATAGAATCTAAAGAAATTATGACATTTCGAAAGAAAATAAAACAATTTTAATTTTTAAAATTTTTTATTACTCTGAGTAATCAATTGTTTAAATTCCACATTCTTAGTTCTGATACTGATACTATAGGGGGTCATCTGGACCCTAGAAAGTCTTGCTAACTTATATATCCTCAGAATGTGTAGGTCTAATGTCAGCACATAGTGTTTTCGACTTACGATAATTTTCTTAACTAAAAATAAACCTTATAACACAAATTCTAATAAAAGAAAAGCATAATTCTTCAGATATAGGAATCTGGAAATGTTCTGGGGTCAGCTTAATCTTAAGATTTAAAATTTTTTACTATACCTCTAATCAAATTTTATATGTCATGAGATGAAATTATTTTTGCTGAAATAGTTTTAATGGAAATATCCACAATTTCATTAAGCAGTTCGGTCTGCAGACAAAACAAAAAAATTCTTTGTGTTCCGTATTAATAGTCCAATTGGATGTAAAAAAATCGTTTCAGTGGAATTGAATTAGTTATTTTAATTCATTTAATACGTGTAAATGATAAAAGGAATTACAAATAATTCTTCGGCCCATTTATCGAAGAAATTATCATAAAAGTAATTGAAGGCTTTCTTATTTAATAAAGGTATATTTGCGTCGAATGTTTTTTTCCGCGCAACTTGCGTTCACTGTTTGTGGTTTTGTTTCCTTTAAAAATATCAACTTTCTTTGTTCGCGTGCATTGGACGTAGTACGAAGATTTATTTATTTATTATTTATTTATTCGTGCTAGAGTATCATATAATTTACGGGAGTTTCTCATTTTTATTGTAAAATTCGATATGTGAGCTTGTCGAAGAAGATTTCATGTGAATTGGGGATTGTTTTTCAAAACTTGATGCATAGTGTTGAACCACTTTAGCACGAATAACTTTGGAACATATCGTCGGATTCCAGTGCATTGTTATTTTATATGTAATTAATATAAGGTTTACAATTGTAAGACTACGATGATATAGGAAATACAAAAAAAATCCTTTTATTTTATTTATTATACATTTAACAATTAAGAAGATATTATAAACACTTCTGATAAACACCATGGTAGCAAAATAAATTTTAGAGAACTCTATACCACATCAACAGATTTTAGTCACACGCCATACTTTGTAATATGTAAATATTGAAATAAAAAGTACTTAAAATACACCGGGTGGAACCGAGTAATTCAACTAGTAGTTACATTTCAAGTTTAGATGTAACTAATCGGGTTGCGATACTGCTCTCAAATTTAGAATTTGATGGGGGGAAAATTAGAGAATTTAGAACAAAAAAGGCTTTTAAAATCATTTAAGCCTTTTATCGAGCTTATATGTATACAGTTCGGATGCTTTAAAGAAATATTTTTATTTTAATTTTAAAAACCCACACTTGGACCTTTATAACTATATACTTCAATGATATTTTCTCCTCAAAATGATCAAATATTAAATCAAGCAAATTTACTCATGATTTAGCTTATAAATTAATTACGCTTGGACATACATACCTTATTCAATCTTTTACTAGTTACTGGAATAATTTACAAAATAATACTATTACAGAATATAGGATAACAATTTTTGCTCGTTATAATATTAGGAAATCATCAGTTTGGTTCGACGTCAACATAGTTTTCAGAAGTTATGTGATATTAATCGCGTATTAAATATTCTAGAGCAGGTTTACGAATGGGATTTGTGGCCCGATTTCAATAAAACTTTGCAGACACCTTCCGTTCGCTCTAAAACGGAATTCAATTCAATTCAATTTTGACAAACTGTGAAAATCTCTTCCCACGTGCCCAGTTCCAATATTGAAGAAAAAAACACTCCTCGCACATTTTGTAAAAGGAAAATAATTAGTTTTTGTAAAAGAATTATAATTAGGTAATAGACATTTTGTACAAGTACAAACAAACTGTCATGGCGGAGTGACAAAATGGATTCAGAGATAAACCAATTTGTTTTTATTTTTAATAATTACCTTTGCTTTCACGTTTCTTATTGTTAAATGTTAAAAATAGTGTGGAATGTTTAGTGTGAGCAATGTTCCGTCGGATTTTATTGGAATTTTGCAGAGATTTTGGACTGAAACTATCTTCACAGTTTGTGAGAATTACAAATTGAATATTTCAGAAACTATAGCCGAGCGCCGCAAAATTTCTTCGAATTTTTCCGTTTTAGGGCGAATAGAAATTGTCTGCACAATTTTATTAAAATCGGATCACAAACACCGGTCGTAAACCTATTGCACTATTCAATCTACCTACATATTGGTAAGAAGGTGTTGGTAAAAACCATTGCGGTGCCATATTTAACTATGTTATTCCACCCCTCCATTACCAAAAATGTTGCGGTTACTTTCGCGTTTGCCATGCTAAAATTGAGTTTGCTTAAAACCGTGAGCAAACGTCATCGACCGACTGTGAGGGGCGTCAGAGGGGGCTCACCTTGTGTATCCGAACAAATCATATCGATCAATCAGCGTGAAATGACAATCATTCTGCCACAAAGTCGTTCCATAAAATTTGCCAATCAGTTTCAAATTTTAACACCACTCAGCAGTCGGCGGCGGCGCTTGCACAGTGCGTCAAGCCAAAATGTGAAAGAGTGCTTCAACCACGGCCACTCGACGGCTCGTAGTTTGCCGTGTTGCCGCACCCAAGCCTCCGCGAACTATCTGCTCCCCACTTGAGGGGAACGGGACAGACAGACATTAAAATGGTTCGACGGTCGGAATCACATGACCGCCCCTGCGGATCTAATGCGGCTTAAAGAGCTAATTTGCATGCACAAAAGATGTGCGACAGTCAGCCCGGTCGATTGAGCGCCAAAATTATTGCCTTTCTCCACCCCAACTGGGGAAATAACCCGGCGTTTCGCGCCTTTCCTTTCTTATTTTAAATAAACAAATAAAGTGGTGCAGAGCGAAACGAAAATTCGCCTCAAAGTCTGCGGGCCGCATAAATAAATATTGCGGGATGTGCGGCTCGCGATTTACTGCAACAATTTGATTGCCACTGCAGTTCAATGTTTATGCGCTGAATTGAAGGCCTCTTCCGACCGCACCGCATCGATGTTCCATTTCGTGAAAATAAACAACGCGAAACGAGTGAATGCGATGAAATGCAATGCACTGCGGTGTACTCATGGGGGATAAAATTGCACTTTTTGACAATTCAGGAAAAAGTTAGGCGCTGATTTGTGCAGTCGACTGCAACGCTCCGCAGCGAAGAAGCTGGGAAATTTGTTCAAGAACTCAATTTTTGCAGTCATGTTTAATTCAGCGCATGCTTTTCTTAAGCTGAATTGAGCGGTCAGTTGCAGAAACTGACTTCTTCGAAGACCGAATATTTTGTAGTTCGAAGATTCACATCGCTTCCACTATCCAAGAAATCGATCTCAAGCAGCTGGACGGATGAACTTTACTCCTTCGTTACGATGCAGTGCAATTGGATGCCACGCGAGTGGGTGCTCGCAGCGGCTTTATCTTTCATCGTCACCGTTGGCTGCAATAAATGCCGTTTTGCATAACAAATATTTTACACCCTAATGAAATCACGGAGTTGAGGAACCCCACCCTGTCCCGCCCTCTGCTTGCTGCAGCAACACTTGTATCACTATTTGAACGTTTTCAAATTTTCACGCAATGCGATGCCAATTTACAAAACACTGAGTGTACTGCAAGTGTCGCCGGAGTGCTTCGGCAATCCCCACCTAATTGAAAGAATTGATTACAACTTGCGCAATTATTTCCTCTGCGCTGTGGGTGGTGCAGGAAGAGGGAGGATTACTTTTCGTGCGTCTAACCCGGTTCACATGTTACGTAATACACTTTTCAATTTTCTCAGTAATTTTCATTTCTAATTACTGCTGTTACATGGACCACTGGCAGAAAGGAAAGTGATGAGATATTCAGCTATTTTTGCTGCCAAGAATTTCACGTTAATTAAATAATTTTAGAAATACCCTGCTACAGCAACAGGAGAAGTGATGGCTGGCTAATCAGTTTTGCTTCATGTGATGTCACAACGTAAATATTTTAATTGTTCTGTTGGTCACATGTTATTTTCCACTAGCAATTTTTCTTTCTAATTTCCTTTAGTTTTTATGATTTGAGTATTTTTTTTTGTAAATTTTATGACTTAAAGTAATAATTTAACAAGCTTATGTTTCGTAATTTATTAATTTCTTGAATGCCAAGAAATGTTTCTTAAGTTCTTTCAAGCAGTTGAAATGTACATTTAAGAAAGTGTTCGACCAAATATTTAGAATTTAGAATTTTGTAGAGTCGTTAATTTTGATTTGTGTCTGTTATTGAAATATTGAAGTTCAAAATTTCATATCCAATATGAACATTCCAACCAAAACTGAAATTATGTTACTTCTAATACAGTTCTGATTAAAATATTAAGACTACCTCCCAATCGACATGAAATTCTGATTTCCAGGGACTGGAACTTTTTAAACTGTCGATGTATTTAACAAAACAATCCCTCAAATGCTAATTTACTTTATACAGAATTATTAGTAAGAAATTTGTGGTAATAAAATAAACAATAGCTGTGTTCTTTTCACATCGGATCCGGTTCTGGGTTTGCGGGAAATTTTGCATTGAATTGAAATTTTATAAACCGTCACGTATATTAAGATGTTAAAGTTTTCCATGATATTTACCCATTCAAAATCCAAATCTTAAATCAGATAAATTCTTGGTTTAAGGTTTTGATACAAAGTGGGTATAATTCCAGGCAACTATGATTTTATTTTCTCGAAATAGAAAATCTTTATATGCGGTTTATACAATTTCAATTCGATGCAAAATTTCCTGCAAAACCCAGAACCAGATCTGATGTGAAAAGAACGCACCTATAACTGCAGTACAAAAAAAAATTCAATTGCACTACTGATTAAAATGTTAAGACCAGTTTAAGCTTTAAAGTAATAGCTTTTTGCCAAAACTCATTCTTGACTCTTCGTTAGTGTCCTTCCGCGGCCAACCAATAACCCTGATTTAAACATTATCGAAAATGTTGGGGTACCGAGTGGCAAAAGAACACCCCAAAAACACGAGAGATTTGAAATTGTTGATAGAAGAGTGGCCAAAGATCCCCTTAGAAGCTATCAATAATTTACTGAAATCAATGCCGAATTGAAGAATGCATTTTGTCAAAAGGCTATTACTTTAAACGTTAAGCTGATCTTAATATTTTAACCAGTAGTGTAGTTGAACTTTTTTTTGTACTGAATTTATTACTTATTTTTTATCACAAATTGTTTATTAATAGTTCTTAATGAAGTAAGTTAATGACTTAAGGGTTTTTATCTTAAATACATCAACAGTTTAAAAAACTACAGTTACTGGAAGTCAGAGTTTCATGTCGAATATTTTAATTAGCACTATGCATAGTAAAATTTTACATTCTTTAATAGTCTATTCCAAAAACATTAAATTAAAGAAATGAAAGCGAACAACATATTTAAAACATATGTTCAAAACAAAATATTCATAAAAGTGTCTTACTTGTTTGAAATATTCAAATTAGATTGAAAAATGCAAAAATATTCTTCAGGTAGTGGCTACTGATGAGCAGGTTCCATTAACTCTGCATGACGCAAAAATCTCATTATTCGAGGACACCAAATTCGACACTAAATCAGAGCGTATGGCCGACCTGTCCGCACTTTAAAAGTCATCCGTGCCTTAAATTCATTCAACTGGGAGTTGTCAATCAATCGTTTATCCCCAAAAATGTCGAAAAGCATTTTGTTAATAAATTACTAAAGTCAGTCGGCCATACTATGCTCAAAGATAAACAAAGGTTCTTCCAATTTACAGGGAGGGAAATTAGTGTCTCATTAACGTCACTCGCAGGTGAGTTGAGGTGACTGCCTTTATCTTCCGGCATAGTTCCGCCATCGACAAAAGAAATTACTTGCTCATGTCGTCTTTATTTATAGCAAGCGGCCACGGTATTCCTTGCTTTGTGTCTTGAGAGTCTTCTGTAGGCGGAAGACAAAGTTCCAAAGCGACTAGCAAACAATTGCCGAAAATGAAGATATGGGAAGAGGCACCTCAACGTGCGTATGGGGTCATAAAAACGTCTTCTAAGGGGGTGGTTGAGGTCCAACTTCCAGGCGTGGTGGAATGACAACGTCAACGACAACAGCGACCACAGCTAAAATTGGCGGCAACAACAGAATAAAATTTATTCGACGACGAGTCCGCGTGTTTTCGGTGGGTTGGTTGGTTGTGGCGCGGCGGCTTGAAATGGGGCCACCACTGTAGAATTGTCTGTTTGTCTGTCGGCCGCATAAGGAAGCAGCCACCCGGGCGTGCCCGTCGCGGCAGAAAGATGATTTCCGTGCTTTTAAGAAAATTGCTCTCGACGGCGGCACGGCAGGCTTCTTTTAGCGGCCGGCATGAGCTCCTTTGAAGTGGCTCGTCGCGGAAGAAATAGTGGGTGTGCTACACTTCAGCAAATATTCTGACAATGAAGAATGTCTCAATTCTAGAGGGATTATGGTCATTTTGGGACATCTTGTCATGGAAGCAGGCACATTAAGAAGAGCTTCCTTGGGTATTCGCAAATTATGTTCCCATACTACTAAGCTAGTCATTTTCCAGGCAGACCGAGCCATTCCCCCTTTTTTCCAGTTTGTAAGCAATAATATTATGTGCTTGTTACCCTGCTTACTTTTTAAAACAATCGATGATTTCGTAAGCAAAGTTAAACAGAGTGTTGTAAGCATCTGATCCGGGGTATGCCAACAGATTCTATGTATATACAGTAATGTGAGTTTTTGAAGCATATTTTCTCTACGTTCGGTAAAGGGGGAAATTGATGCAGGGCTAAAATAATCCTCAAAGTATCCTTTTCCATTTATTTCCTCCTCTCCATCCAACATAAAAAAACATTTTTAGGAAAACTAAAAGTAGGTGCCCAAAGAACTGGAGTGGTCCTAAAAATGTTCACAGTACTGCACATGATTTCCTGATCACTTTTGTTCAGACATCCCCGCCCCTAAAATCGACATTGAAAGTTTCGAGAGGGTGAACCTTGAAAATGCGCACAACAAGCGGAGAAGGTTTTGCCCCTCCGTCATTTAAATTATTTATTTTATTGTCGAGTCGAATGTTATCAAACAGAAATGGATGAAAAAGCAGTTTAGCAATTTCGACTATGACAATTGCAACAAACATTTATATACGCTGATTGTGGAGCTGAATAAAATTTGGCAATTTATGCATGTGCTAAATATACTATGCTTATTGGGATTAATGGAAATGATCTATATGTCTAACAAGAATAGGTAATAAAAAATAAATATGTAAAACAAGCCGGGGAATCAATACGGCCATAAACATTTTTAAGATGAATTCTGGCGAACAATCTAAAAACACAACAACAATCACAAGTGCTCAGCATAAGGCTGATCCGAGCTATGGTTAATTTGTGGCTAAATTGCAATTGAAGCCTGTACGGCGTGTGGATCTGGAAGGAAATATTGCAAAAACAAAAAGCAGAAAATTAGCAGCATGACGTTAACTGCTGTTTTTAGCAACGTGCGCCGCTCCTGTTTCGCCTATGCGATGATGGAGCAACTTTTATGTTTGCTTGTAAAAAGACAGCTGCAATTAACGCACACCTCACTGCCAGAGTCGCTAAAACTTCGGAGACGAGGCTGTGGGACCGGCTTTAGTAGGCAAAGATCAGGTAAAAGTGATGGTACGTTTTCCGAAAAATACAACTATCCCGGTGATGAGAAGACGACTGGTGCCAAGTTGTCTACTTCGCAGTTTTTGCATTTTGGCTCTTGTTAGACTGACATCAATCAGTCTAAAATTGGGCGGGATGATTCAGTACAACTGCTGGCGGCAAGATTATGTTGATGTTTAAGTTTTGAAGTACCCCCAAGGGGGTTCTGAGAAACCCGACTGGTTTACTGGGCAGAGGATGGGTTGGAGACAGGTGATCGAGATTTATTAGAATTATGTAAAAATAGGTTGAGCGGATGAGTGATGTTCGCTTATAGATAGACATTTATGAGTAATTTGCCACGAGATATTTAGTTGTAGAGATGACTGACGGATAGAACGGCTGCATGAAATCTTTATTTTATTAGCTTTAAGCCAAAGAAATAGCCAACAAGCTCGTCGAAAATATGTTTTTTCGTTCCTTTGTTAGTACCGAATTTAATTTCCTTACAGACTTGCATTGTGTGCCTTATTCCAACTAAGGAATATTTAAGTCTGTATGTAAAACCAGCGGCAGGAACCGCGGATGGACGCGAATAAACATCAAATTTTAATATTACTTAAAAGCGTTACTTAAAAAAAATTGGTAAGAAACTAGCACAGATGCCCTGACGAATGTGATACCAAAGTACAAAAGATAAAAACTGAGAGAAACTTATATTTTCTTACAAGAAATATTTTTATTAAAAAGCATCAAAACGGCGTTTATTACATTAAAGCCCCTTTCCCGCGAAATAAAAATCCCCCTAAGTAAATGGCAACAGACACGAGCGGTGAATTAATTGGAAATGCAAAAGAAAACATGCCAACTAAAGAAAGAAACACAACCGAGGAGGTTGAGCACCTCGGAGATAATGAGGTGACCGCTACCAGTAATGAGATCACTCATGATGAGATCTTCGAGAAGCTCTTTGATGATTCAATGAACGACTTAGAAATAGCCATTGAGAATTATGAAACTGACGAAAGTGAATCTGGCGAACTATCACCAACTTCGAATATGAATTCGAAGGAGAGAGCAACCCGAGTTCGGCGGAAAAGTCGAACAAAATCAAACCATGTTGTAACGCTGGGCGAGACGGACGAAGAGGAGGAAGAGGATGATGATGATCATCCACAAAAGATCATATCTGCTATACATCAATTACCAACACTTTTACCATTGGACGCAGTAAACCATAAAATGTTGTTCTTCCGCCCTTATCTGCTACCATTCCAGGAACGGAGGCGGCTATCCCAATGTAAAGAAGAAGACGAAAACGAAGATAGCGACAAGGCGCAAACGCCACCTGCGCACTCCAATCATGTGTTGGAGCATCCTCTTAAGCCCTCCCAACAGGATGTACAACCTCCTGCAAAAACGATAAGCGTATCTCAACAAGATACCTATCTTCCAATAAAAGTAGCTACCACTGTCTCCCACCACAAGGTCATCAGTGAGAAACTGGAACAAATCGAAAAACTTCGTCAGCAGCTGACTCTGCCTATGAAAACCAGCTCACTGCCGCTGAAGACCAGCACATTGGTCGACAATCCCCGGGAAGATGTGACCATGAAGATAATTCGGGGGAAGTTCACTGTAACAAAAGCCCCAGAATTCGAGAAACAACTGCGCGTTGAAGCTGAGAAACTAAGGACAATGACGGCGAAGCATAATGCTGCCACGATACATTTTCCATGTAGCTCCAATGAAAATTCAGAGTATGCGTCGGTAAAAGGACTCTTCTCGCCGCAGGGAAATCTGACGCCCCACAGGGACAGGCGATTCTTCGACACCTCCTTGGTAGAGATACGACCACTTTCAACTAGTACAAAGTCTTTGGACAAATGTGATACTATTTTAAGGGATGATGATGTGTGGGTGCCCAGGAAAAAGAGCCTACATCCAGATGTAAGTTGGACAGCATTATTTTTTTATTGTTGTTATAATCAATTTTTACAAATCAGTCAGACAAGCTCAGCTCAATGATTTTTATTTTTATATGAATGTTTTCACACATTAACTAGTTATAAGATTTTAAAATCTTATAGAACAGGCCCTTTGATAAAAACGTGATTTTTGGATATGACTTTCATTATTATTTTTAAGAAACTTAAACAGTTCGCAACAGCCCGATTGTTGTCCCTGTTGTATTACACTGTTGGTAGTGACTTGTTGAAATAAGAGATCTTCGTTGCCTTTGTCTTCGAATTTGTCTTAAAAAAAGTTCAGTATGTTTTGATACAAAGAAGAAAATTTCGATTTGAATTTGCAGTTCAACAGCCTATTTTTTTCAATTCAACTATACTGTGATTTCGATTAGCATCACTAGCTATGCTTTTTTCAAATCGGACCCAGTTCCAGGTTTTGCACGAAATTTTTTATTGAATTGAAATTTTACAAATCGTCTCGTATATAAAAATTTTATATTTCGCGAAAATAAAATCAAGTTTCCTGGAATTATACCCACTTTCCGTTAGAAACTTAATCCAAAATTTTATCTGGTTCAAGATTTGAAGTTTGTATATGTAACCATCATGGCAATTTGATGCAATATTCGCAAATTTCAAAATCTTAATATGCGTGGAGCCTTTAAAAATTTACTTCAACGCAAAATTTCCTGTAAAGCCTTAGACCAGATCTGATGTGAAAGAAACACAGCTATATTTTAGTTTTAATCATATTTCGTAATTCAGATAATTTTATCAAGCTTTAGTAATACCCGATTGCCTTTTGTAAAATGTGGAAGAAAGCAATTTTGGTTTAAAATCTTCAATTTGAAACTATTTACATTGGTGTGGAAATATAATTTCGAAAGTTTGGTTTGAATTACAAGCAAGGATTTACTTCCAAAATGTTGTCCTCCATTTTATTCGGATTAATAATATCATTCAATAGCCCACTTACATTCACATAAAGCCGAATTTATCAGCTTAGTCAACACTACCTCAAGAAACCCCCTTAGCTGTCTACTCTTATCACAATTTGCCTTCGTAGATAGCACGTCTATCACATAAGGAATGTATGTCACGAAATAAGCAGACATGCAGCGGCTCTCTTTATACGTGGTGAACATTTTTTAAGAAACGAAAAATCAATGACAAATTCCACATTGAGAACAATAGCCTCCAATTCTTGGGACTATCACCGGATCCTGGTTTAACCTTGAAATTTCATAATATTTTATGATTAAAAAAATATAAACGTGCCGAAGTCGCCAGCCAGTTCAATTCAAGATGCTTCACGCCTCAATTGCTATCTCAAACGATATTTAACGTGTCGAAAAAATATCCCAATGCAAATAGACAATTTGCGAGCCTAATTGATAGGGGCAATAAAGTGCGGGAATTTTCAGCACAACAGTGAGAATTATTTCAAGGGAATATTAGAATGGAAAAATTGTATGACATGTAGAATAATAAGAAGAGGCACATTGTTGACTTATGTTAACCCGGTTCTACCAGTTCGCGCTAGAATTTAAGGCTTGATTGAAGAAGGTAGAATGTATTTTCCAATTCAGTTAGAAAATACACGTGGACTTTTATCTAGATCAGATATATATAAGGCTTCACGCGACTTGACGACTTCTAAATGCAGTAAACGATTACTAATCAGCGCACTGCCATGAGGAGGACTTGGTTCAATGTTATCGCAGAGATCAGCCGATGACTGGTTAAGTAAATACTCGTTGGTTTGGAGTGGGTACAACAGGGCAAGCAATTTTTATTTTTGGAAAATTTCCAACATTCCTGGGAAATGCACCATATTTCTTTTGTATGGCAATGTTTACACGCTCACTTGACGAGATATGACGAGAATTTCTTGTGATGGTTATTCTTGTATAAATTTATTGATTTCTATATTTTATTTTAAAACTTTTAAAGTTGACAGTTTTCCAGTAAATCCAACAAGAAAAGTAGTTACTTTCAAAGTATAGGATGCGGCAGTAATTAAATAGTTGTTTGTCACCTTTAATTCCATTTGTTTAGCGTGTTGAATTGTTTAAACTTGAGCTTTAAAGTATATACTTCAATTTACTATAACTTTGAATAATTCTGGTAATGATATTGAAAGATTTTATTAAAAATATGACATGACCCAAAACTATATTGTTGAATAAAATGGCAGGTAATGAGGCAAATTTGGGAGTTTAATTTGGTATACTATACTATTGTATATTATTCGCTTGATTGTTTCTTATAAAAAGTGAAATGAAGAGACAATTATTTATTTTAATATAATTTATAAACAAAACAAAAGTGAAAATAGATCCTGCCCTGGTTTTTCGATTCTCACCATTCGCTGCAGTGCGGACGAATGTTTTGGAAACCAGGAGAGTCCCCATTGCATTAGTTCGCATGGCCTTCTCAACATTCTTTGGTTTTACCTTTTTGATTTTCCCTTTTTACGGCACATTTAAAAACTACGTATGTAATATACCATGCTATACCAAAATAGTTGACGGGTACTGTATCACATTAACCGATTTTGGTATTTCACTGTAAATATATTTGAATAATAAGAAAAAATTTCCAATAGAGCAATACTTATATCAATTACACAAATAAGACCATATATTTGTTCTTCTTTTTTAATAATCCAATCTCCACAACTAAGTTCAGCCAAGCATAAACACATCTGGTGTATCGCAAAATAAAAGTCGAATATACTCTATCACGCTTTTCATGCATTTGATTGTAAGCACAACTGAGTTTGATCCTTTCGAAAATGCATTGCTCGTTTCCACAAAATAGGAGCCGGGAAAGTGGATAGGGTCGTCATAGTAAATATAGAAAACTGTCTGTACCATATTAGCCGCTTATACCACAATACCCCAAAATCCCTCTACTTTGGATATTTCATTGAGTCCAAAAGTTTTCAGATAAATTCTACTGATTAAAAAACCTGCCCCCACAACGAATACGTACAACAGGTGAATCTGAACAAATTGGGGTGGTTTGACTTCTTGCCTTCAAGTTTCGAATAGGTTTTGGACTGACCATAGAAAACCACAAACATAGAGAAGTCCCGCCCCTACTTGACCTATATGTGAGTTTGCCAATCCTCTGATCGATTTTGATCACCTCCTTCCTAATGCATAGGGTTCCTGTCGACATAAGCCGATTCAAAATAGCTCTCTTTGCTTGACGACGTAATAAAAGCCATTTCCTTTCTATTAAAGTCTGGATTAGGTCAGCTCCTTCGCGGTCTTCTGGCTGTTACCTCTACTCCCGGGCAGCGGCGGATGTTTGTATTTTGCCACAATATCGCATCGTCATGGTGGCCTTTAATGGCCTGCAATCGCCTGAATCAGTGCAAATAGTCACGAAACGAAGCGGAAACAGTTTTCCCGCTTTTCTCAGCTTTTCCTCTAATATCTGGAACAGACTAGCATAAGTGTGTTGTTTACAAATCGGTTAAATTATTCATTGGATGCTTCTGATTTGAACTCCTTTTTCCATTCCCAGGAGCAGGATGGAGCCAACAAAAGCACTCTGGCCAGCACATCACGGCCTTCTAGTGCACCAGCTGAACCCGATGCAAAAGCCGCTCGGAAGGCGTACAAAAAGATGGAGAAGGAGGCAAAGTGAGTTAATTATTAAATAATTATAAATAATAGAAGTTTCTAATTTTCTCATTTTTAACACACGAAGGCGGCAAGAGAAGGAGCTGCGGAAGAATGAAAAGGAGGCCAGAAAAATTGAGCGTGAAACTGCACGTCGCCTAGAGCGTGAAGCCGCCAAGTTAGAAAAATTGAATCGCAACAATGAAAAGATTTCACGCAGCACAGAGCGTGTAGCTCCGCGATCGGGCTCCTTGGAGCGACGGCGCAGCGGTGACGACTCACCTGTCCTGAATCAGTCCACTGTTCACGGGATCGCTAGTCCGAATCGAAGGCCTACAATATTCGATGTGTTTAGACCGCGTACAAAATCGGATGCGAAACGCAAGGACAAGGACAGCCAACGAAATAGCGCCTCAGATCGCGACAATAGCAGTACAAGTAGCAACCATAGTGGGTCTGGCGGAATTATGCAAACGATGAAAACGGCCATGCAGAACACTGGTCTCATTGGTCATCGCACACAAGCACCGAAGTACAAAGACGGTTCAGCTCATCCGCATGCGGGAAGTGATGCTCAAGTAATATAAGACTTTTGTGTCATTTTAAGGATTATTCAATTTGTTAAATTGTATTTTTCAGTACTATCACACAGTTCAAGGAGTCCGGCGAGCGGATGCTTCTCGTTCGCCAATGACCAAAGTTATGGACCTATTTCGGCATCGTTCAAATTCAGCGGTTTCTGAGGCGGATAAGCGAAAAGCGGTGAGTGTCTTCGCTATTTGCGAAGAATCTTGTTTAAATGCATTGCACAAGCTGAAGCTTTTGAAAAAAGGCTTTTCATAAAGTTAAGCTGCAGTTGAACCCACTACAAAAGTTTTTTGGGTGCATAAGGTTTATTTAGCTTTTAGTAGAGTCACTAATACCTTGGACACACTACCCCGTAATTATGACGGCCACCATCATAATGAAGAATATCAAAATTACGGTATGACACATTAGCTGAGCGTAATTTTTGATGACAGTTGTCTGTGTGTTGTCATTGGAGTTTTTTTTAATAAGCAGTTTTTCGTGTCCTGAGAATTTTTCAAAATTTCACTGCTAAAAGCAAAGTGTTGTGTTTCTTTTCAACCCCCAAAGTTGTATCGGAAAAATGAACGAAGAAAACAGTGATGTTGTAAGCAATATGCTTATGAGCTATGTGTCGTCTATTCAAGAGCAAAATATGATAAGAAAAATATTGTTGGAAAAGCGGCAGCAAAAAATCAAAAAATCCTGATGAAGACGCCAACGAAAAACTTTCAAAAAGCTTGTTAGCTATTTGAGCCCAGATGGCGATACTAACAATGGTGTCTGTGGTGAAGCGTTATTTTCACAAAATGGAAGTCAATTTGCTTCATTTTGATGCCTTCATAATTAAGGATTTTAGGTTTAATAATGAGGGTTGTCGTAATAATTGCGGGTAGTCTGTCCAAGGTATAAAATTACAATTGTCATGCATTTTAAAACTAATTAGTGGTTTAACCCTTTGCACTATGTCATCTCTAGCGTGACAAAACCATTTTTTCTTAAAACTCTTCATACACTTAATAGAACAAATGAAGGGCAGTTTAATTAAATTACGCGTATATATACATAAAAATCTTATATTATACTCTTCTCAGCATAATAATAATAGTGTTTCTTACCAAATATTCAAACTCTTATCTCTATAAACATTCCAGACGGTTTTGAATAAATAAATAACAATAAACCAAATATTCGTATTTTGATATTATACATTTTTTATAAACATTCATATCGTTAATAAAATATTAAACCTTAAATAACTTTAAGCAATTACTTCATACCTAATATGTTATAACGAGAAAAATGAAATCAGAGTAAACCGAAAATAAACTAGGAAAGCAATTATAGTGCAAAGGGTTAATCAAATATTTATCAAAAGACGCAAAGGTTGATATGCTTTCTTAAATTTTAAAGGGAAGTACAAACATTTATAGGAAACTCAGGCACACTTTTCATTAAGTGAATGTCCACGATAGTTATGAACAAAATGTCATTCCATTGCTAATAACTAATAATCGCAAAAAGATCGATGGTTGTTATTATATATGATTTTCATCACATTTAAATATGTGCAGTCTCGATCAAAACTAAGAGAACTGATTAGAACTTCAGAAATTGATACTTCCATTTTTTCCCCAATGTAACAAAAAAAAGCAACAACATTAGAATAAAGTGCAACTATGTATATGAATGTCTTACGAAAGTGACATTTAATCTACTTATCAAAAGTTTAACAAAATGTAATACAGCTAAGCGATTTCACATTATAAATTTTAAAGTGACAAAATTAAGGAAATTGAACTTATTATAGTAGATTTTGAACTCAGCATGTTAAGCAAATTGATAATCAATAGCATAGCCTCTATTTTTAAATACTACAACACATCTTCTGTGAGTTTGGAGGTGGGTTTTGGATCACTGGCGTGCTGAAATTGCCAAACGGCTTATTTCACTTAGCGTGTGGGATCATAACACCCCTTAAAATATTTGTGTATTGAAAGCGGCCCATTATTCCGTTTATTTGACGGATAAGTTCTCTTCCTTGACCCGAAATATGCCCCCAAACCATTATGTTGCCTCTAGCAAATTTAATTGTACCTTGGCAATATTTTGGATTTACCAGTTTATTCTGTGGTGTCCGAACTCGATGAATTTCATCAGAGATTTTGGATTAAATTTTGACTTATCAGAGAACAACACTGTTGACCGCGGCCCACATGCTGTTGACCGAACTAAATTCGTTTTTTTAAATTCTTTTCTAAACTGTAAGGCTTCCTTGCGGCTCTGTGACTTTTCAATCCAGCCTCACATGCCCTTCCTTCGACAATACGAAGGCTTACATTTAGGTTTAATATATTAATAATACTTGAAGCTAATATCGTTCGACTACGTTTAATTTTTCTGACTATTCTAGCGTCATCTCTAATTGTAGTTTTCCTTGGTCTGTTCCCAGAATGTAGAGTTTCAATTTTTTCGCTGAGTTTAAGCTTAAACTTATTTTTATATTCACTTACAATTATCAATTTAAAGTTCTTAGAATATTTATTTCTAGCCGTTTTAAAATTATTAGATACTAGCTGGGTTACCCGGTTTCACCCGGTGTACGAATATTTTGGCCGCGCACCGTATTGGGTCCGCAATAAGGACAGCTAAAAACCCCGAAAATATCAATTGTCCTGCCAATCCCTTGATATTTTCAATTTTAGGGCGCCATCTTAGATCTGCTAATTTTCAAACTCGCAAAAATAGTAATCTATATGTTGGAGCGGAATATGTAGTACCTAACTTAAAGAATGAATATAATCGGATCCAGCGTTTAGGCGCGATGGGTTGCTCGGTTTTACCCCGTGCACAAAAATTTTGGGCGCCATATTGGATCCGCCATCTTGAATTTGCAAGTTTCGAATACATATTCGCAATAAGAAAATCTGAAACCCCTAAATACCAATTTTCACGTCAATGCCTTACTATTTAACATTTTTGGCCACCGTCTTGGTTCCGTCATTTTGAAATTAGTGAATAAAAGGCAGCCTATACATATGCTAGGCCGCAGTATGAGGTAAGTTCACTCCAAAAATAAATATAGTCCGATCCAATATTCAGGCGTTATAGGTTACCCGGTTTCACCCAGTGTACACAAATTTGCGTCGCCGTGTAGGGTCCGCTATTTTGAATTTCCAAACTTTGATAGTAAATTCGAAATTACCTCAAAATATCCATAGTACTACTTTTCATTTAAATTCCTTGAAGTTCGAAAATTAGTCTACGCCATATTGAATCCGCCACCTCTCAGTGCAAATTTCGAACATAGATTCGCAAAAAGGGTATCCAAAATCCCCCAAACACTAATTTTATGGCAATCCCTTCACATTTTTAAATTTTTGCCATCATCTTGGGTCCACCATTTTGAAATTCGTGAATAAAAAGTAGCGTTTATTTTGGGCCAGAATATGTGGTACCTTCACCCAAAAAATGAATAAGCTCGGATTCAGTGTCTAGGCGTGATGGGCTATCCAGTTTTAACCGATCTACCAAAATTTTGGCTGCCATATTGCACCCGCCATCTTGAATTTCCAAATTTCGAAAATAGATTCGCAATAAGGACAACTAAAAACCTTCAAATACCAATTTCCATGCCAATCTGTTGATATTTTCAATTTTGAACTGCCATCTGGGGTCCGCCATGTTGAAAATCATGAATAAAAAGAAGCCCATATGTTGGGCCGGAACATGTACCTTTATCCAAAAAATCAAAATGATTGGATCCACCGTTTAGGCGTGATGGATTATCTAGTGTTCAAACATTTTAGTCGCCATATTGATTCCACCATTTTGAATTTCCAAATTTCGAACGTAGATTCGCAATAAAGACATCCAAAAGTACCCAAATACCAAGTTTCATGGAAATCGCTTGATATTTTCAATTTCTGGCCGCCATCTTGGGTCCGCAATTTTGAAACTCGCGAATAAAAAATAGCCTATATGTTGGGCCGGAATATGCAGTACCTTCACCCAAAAAATGAAAATGATCGGACTCTGTGTTTAGGCGTGATTGAGCAACAAACAAACATACTTTCGATTTTATATAATGATAAACCATTTTATTTCCAATATACACTTGTGTGAAAAAGTTTAAGACCACCTTGATTGTTGACAGGATCTGCAACTTTTAGTACATGTAGATAGGTTATATGTATGCCAAAAGTCAAATGAAAATTATAGCATTGTGTCTGGCAATGTCCTTTATTGAAATAAAAAAGTTATTTGTTTAGTTCATTTCTAATGATAGAAAAAATTACTTTACAAAAAGAAATCCCTGTGAAAAAGTTTAAGACCATGAAGAGGTAATATAGCCCACGTTTAAATAATGGTGAATTTTATTAGTATTTCTCCCAAACTATAGACATTTCCGTTTAGGATTCTCGATGGTACTCTCTTTTGTGCGTTCTAAAGAGTATTAGTTCAATTTAAATATCATATCTGGGATTCTTTTAATTCTGTAAGTTGTTATATCAGTCTTAGGTCTTCCAAATTTGAAATATGGGGAAAAAAATCTGTGGATGTTTCGATTTTATGCCAGGTAAACATGTTTAGCAACTATTGTTATCATCTTTAGTAAATTACGAATACATTTTAGATCATTGGATTAAAATTAAAACGCCAAATTGCATCAACGTTGAACGTGAGCAAGACCTCTGTCCATCAGGCAATAAAAAGCTATGAAGAAACGGGTACAGTTGAACATCGAAACAGATCAGGACGCAAATCTCTCATCACACACTCAGTAAAAACCAGTGTCCTTATGTAGGAGTAATAGTACTGCTACAAGCACAGATTTGGCTCAGGAGCTAAGGCTATCACGAGGAGTTGACGTTTGTTCTTCGACAATTCGAAGATTATCATGCACAGAAAATCTGAAAAGTCGACGAAAAGACGATTATTATGGTGTCGGGCGCATAAAGACTGGTCACGACAATTGGAAAAAGGTTATATTTTCCGATGAGAGTACTTTTCAATAATAGTACCCTTAATTTCAGATAATATATGTTTACTATGTACATACATTCGTGGTTCTCTTAATTTTGCTTTTTACAATGTAGAATTATTATATATGTACATAATTGTATTACTATTTATAAACTTCTTGATACGTAAACTAAATGTTACTTTTCATAAACATATCCATATATATATTTTATTCTAGTATTGTGTTTTTTTGTTTTCTTACATTGCTGGAAAAAAATGAACTAACAAATTCTGACGTTCTAGTCAGTTGTCTTAGTTTGGCCGACCCTGTACATGCATATGAAATTATTTGAAGACATTAAAAACCACCAAACCACAATTTCATAAATGGTTACGTTATTACCTATAATCTTGGACATAATTCAAATATGAGGCGATTCTTGTCCTGCTGAGTCAGGCTCCAAAAATTAGGAAAAAAAAGGAGAATTTAGCTTCTCCGTATATCTCGTAGTACGCTAAAATGGGTTCTCCCTAATTAAGTTTAGCACTAAATTAATATCACAAATATGTAATTATGGCCACAAAAACTAAATTCTATATACATATAAGGGTGGATCGTATTATATGAGAATATTTGATGCTATTAATTCAGGCTTCGTTAACTTTTTGCGGTTTGCCACGCCAATCGTGTTTAATGAATAGGTGTTAAGTCTATCTTTCAAGCGAAGAGGCAAAAGAGTAGTCTCAGTAAAGTTCGTTGAATGAATGATTTAGCAACAAGTTAGTTGCAATACAAACATCTGTTCACATATGGACAATTTATGCTAATGTATCTAAGCAAATTCGAATTTTTGCGTGAATTGTATGTCTGACGAATTGCGCTTTATTGGTACGGAAGTTAATTAACGTTATGAGTTCTTAATGAATTAACAGGTATCAAACCTTTGTCACCCTGAAAACATATTCAATTTTTAATAAATTACAGAGAATCGGACAAATTTTATTAAATTTTATTATATAAAAACCAAAAAGTTTCAGAGTATTATTATATATTTATTTTGATGCCATATCGATGTCGATTATGGGGGGGGGGGGGTAGTTCGTACAAAAAATGGCACATCTTCATAAATTTTTTCTGACGACACAGTTAAAATCAATTTATTAAAACTAATAGTACATTAAAATATAACATTTGAAGAATATTCTGTGGAATTTTCATAGAGAAATATTAAAAAATACGGCAATAGCAGCAATTATTCAGAAGCACCTCGAAAAAAAGTAGAACCTTCATAATTCGGCGCTGAATCATCGGAAATCAAAAAACCAAATTCTTTTCGTTATATAATCGCTTTCCCCAGGTAACGCTGGGACGGATTTTTAAAATTTAAATTATTCATTCTTTGGGAACACTTTGAAGTGAAAAACGGAATTTTAAAAAAAATAGGTTAATTTATTATTGAAAAAAAAATTTAACTAATTTGAAAAAGAACTCTCCAACGTTACCTCGCAAAGTATGTACAGAAATAGTGTTTAAAACTTCAAAAGGATCGGTGCAGTAGTTTTGAACTTATGAGGGACACCGACTTTGAAAACCTGAGTTGTGGGAAAAACGCTTTAAAGTTTTGAAATTAGCGAAAACGAAGCTAAAATGTATGAGGACCAGTTGCTTAAACGGCTGTAACTTCGTGAGTTTTTCTCCGATTCATCTTAAATTTGGACAGAATATTCTTAAAAGGTTCTCTATTCAGAAAATCTAATAAAAAAAGAATGCAAAAAATAAAGTTTAAAAACGTTAAATTCATAATTCAAATATGTATCCTTACATATTTTAAAAGAATCATGCGCTATTTAACTTTTTACAACAAAAATCTTCTAGCTGAATTACGTCTACGTTACGTGTATGATTGATTTTTGAAAAATTTTAAAAAGTTGCATTCATAATACATAGTTTATTATTATTTAAATGGTTTTTATTAGAAAATAAGACAAAACATCCGCGGGGAGGTAAATTCCCATTTATTTTTTCAAAGTTAACTTACTTATGTAGCTCTCTGCCAAAAAGATATAATAGAAACATCAGGCGCTGATAGAATCCAGATTTGATGACGAAATATGTTACTTCTAATTTCACTTCGTTAATTGCTGAATTTCAAAGTCATGTGAAGCCATAAAAAGTCAAGATAAAAGCGTTTAGGAATTCTTACAGTTCCCCGAACAGATGTTAGGAGTTGTTTTTATGTTTGTTTTTTCATTTGGTGCAGTTTCACGCTGTATCTTGAATCTCATATGATAATTTGGCCAGGTGATTATGGGTAATGTGCAAGTGTCTGGGCGTGTGTCTTCTAGTTCATATAGTAGTTTAAAAAGTTTTAGTTGTGTTCGGTTTTTGCATCATGTCTAAATAAATAAAATATAAATAATAAAATAAATTGCTTCCCCTTTGGAGTGGCCAAGGTGTCCCCAATTTGAAACTTAAAACAGTCGGCGGGAAATGTAAATGAAAACGGCGCGTTTGCGACGCACCTTGAACCGTAACCGCGGATTATTTATGTTTTGCACTCATTGTAAAAAACAAAAAAAAAGTAAAAAATTAGGTCCGCATGCGCAAACGGTTGCTCTCTTATCAGCTTAGCGATAGTTGAAGCTTTTCCCTCTCAGAGGGCTCTGCTGTATGCAATTTACTAAATCAGTGGGAGGCTGCGTAATGGGCATTTCTACTAAAAAAGTGTTCAAATACTGAATTTTGATCTCTGCGGCGACGGCCCGTTTCTGGCCCTGCACTTCACGAATCCCCGTAAGAGCAGCTTTGATAAGTTTTTGGCCGCGATAAAGACAAGTGTCGTAAAAAACGAGCGCTTATCTCGTCCAGCTTGACGATCGTTATCAGCGGCGGACGCACCGATCCGAGCGTCACGACGGCTCGGAAGATTTCCAGGCCAGGCCGCGAATGGGTCGGCTGTTCGCTTTCCAAACGCGCGGCCGATTCGCTCTTCAGTGCTTTCGAACTTGGGCGGATGTAACACGGTCAATTCCCGCGTCGTCGCCACCGTCTTCACTAGTTAGATTCGGTAGTTAAAGCCGCCGTTTTTACTTTTTATCCTCTCAAAATAAAAGTGTCTCCGAGCCCTTGGCTGGCCTGTGGGTGGCTGCCCAGGTCGGTGCTGTGATATAATAACTATTATCGTCGTCTACATAGTGGCGGATCTGTTTTTCTCGTTTTTCTTCAAAAATACTTCGAAAACATAACGTGAGGTGATTGTGTAAAACAAGGTCTATTTGCGGCGAGGTGTGCCATATTGTTTACTGTCCTTCTTCACCACAAGTGCTATGCTCCACTTTGAGCACAGTATTTATTCTGCGATGCAGGGGAAAGTTAATTGAGCGTGGGCGGATTCTGTTTTTGTGCAGCTGTTTTAAAAGGAATTGCACTTTCCTCTGTTTCTAGCTGCGCGCAACTCCGACATTGGATCTGTCTGTTGCTTTGTTCCGACAGCTCGTTCGCCTCCTCCCTGTTCATTTGGGGTTAATTGATTATTTGCTCTTCGCTAGCGGTGTTCAGTCCCCTCCCCCGAAACAACCCCTTCTATCAGCAGAAGTATGTTATCATCTAAAAGACAACAAATTTTACTGCTAACGACATAATTTGAGTAGGGTGAAAATATGCGCAGCTCCAACTGTGCTCCGTCATAGAGTTCCTTGTCACCGACGTTGAGCGCAACTCAGAGCTGTACTTGGGACGAATTGAAATTAGTGCTACTAGATAGACTGAGGCATCTTAAGTGTCTGCACTAGAAGGGGCCGCCGTAAGTTATGAAGTTATGTAATATGCTGCGATTTGCTAATTGCGAAGATGTTTTGTCGCGGCTCCTTTCCCGGACCAGTGATACACAACTAGAGGCCCTGCCGCCGCCACGCTCATCAAAACGAGGTCAAGGTCTTGAATTTGCTTCATAAATGTTTTTATCTTTTGGAAGAAAGCAGTATCGCCGACACAGGTTTTGCAGGTTTTGCGGAATCTCTGGGGCACCCCAACTGCTTTGGTAACTCTTTTTCTGTATGCTACTGCTGACGCCTTGGATTAGATGGATAATTGTATTTCAACAAAATCTAAATTAGACATGCCCCTTTTGTGAGTGGCGCCTTTGTCTGAAGTGTGGAGCCTTTTATAGCAAATTGCAAACATTTTAAACTCCAACAAGATAAGGCCTCACGTGATATCACTGCTGAATTATTTTTCTTAAACTAATTGTTCATGCGTACTTTCATTCCATTTTATAGTTTTCGAACTCCATAATATAAAGAGAGAAAAAAAACATCTCCGTAAGATCACATTATTTATTTGGTCTTGGCTTTTAGAATTTTATAAACACTACTCTTTCGAATTGTTCCATTTTTTTAATTAAATTAATATTGAAATCTTTATCCACTCACATTGCATAATGTTGTATTCAGCAATTAAAAATAAGCCTGTATCTAGCAGTTGCAGTGCACATAACATTCGCAAAAGTATTCTTCCACTTTTTGTTTGAACTGCTAAATTCAAATCCGTAAAACTAATGCATAATTCAGCTGCGATTATTGTACTGAATCGTGCATCAGATGCAAGAACACACGTTTTTGAATTT
This sequence comes from Tolmerus cingulatus, assembly GCA_959613345.1. Taxonomy (NCBI): domain Eukaryota; kingdom Metazoa; phylum Arthropoda; class Insecta; order Diptera; family Asilidae; genus Tolmerus; species Tolmerus cingulatus. The sequence goes on along the minus strand of OY390709.1, from coordinate 19,105,578 downwards.
ACCCATAATTTGTAATATTGTACAATGCAAATCCTGAACTCTTGTGTTTATCTCATTTATTTCATTGCTTATTAATTTTATACTCATGTACGAACTGTGAACATTTTTAGGATGATTCTTATTCTTTGAGTACTTTTAGTTTTCTGAAGATGCCTTTTTTATGTTAGACAAAGGGGAGAAAATTAATGGAAAAGGACACTTCGAGGATTATTTTAGCCCTGAATCGCTTTTTCTCTTCTGTCGAACCTAGAAAAAGTATACTTCAGAAATTAGAAGTTCCCGAAATATTGAAGTGGTCCTAAAAATTGTCATATTACCGTTTATTTTTTAAATGCCTTATTTGAATTGATATTGATTTTGCCAAGTTCCTTAAGCCGTAAATCACTTTAAGTTATACCTTCCATAAAAATACATATAAAATCATTATACAAAACATTAAGGAGTATAGAACTGAATGTCGAAGAATATTTTCGCAAATTGAGACCCAAGATGTATAATGAAAAAGTTAAAAACTATGCAAAAGTCCAAAAATCAAAAAAACACAAGTTGTTTCTTATTGTTGTTTCTTGAAGTTGAGACTGATTTAGTTTATCTGCTATACTTATGCAAAATGTTTAATCTGCACTACACTAATTTCGTCTGCCACTGGAACGTTAATCCAGTTAATCCAAAGTTTGATAATATTAAAATTTTATTCTGTTGACTCACGTATTTTCAACCTGGTTAATCAGAATGGTTTTTTTATAACCATGGGCATTTGCGGATTTAATTTATCCACTTTTTCGTTCTTCAATATACTTCTGTTGCAAACAAATGTAATTTTACAGACAAGCACCATAACTTAAACAAAATAAATCGTTTTTCGTCATATCACCACACACAGACGTCACCTCATCCGCTTTATTAATAATAACAATTTAGAAGGAGAACTGGTTTTAAGCTCATTTTGTTTATCATCTTAATATACCGAATATCACGTGTGTTTTGGTGTACACCTGCCCAGAAGAATTTAAAAATTCGTGTAGCGAAGACTTTTTAGCTACTACTTTTTAAAGATTAAACAGTCCGAAATAGGTACTTTAAGCATCTTCACGTAATTGTCGTTACGATTAAGATTCTACAGACACTGCGTGGTGTTATGGAAAGTTTTTCTTTAGAATAAAATGGTGTGAAAGTGATTATTTTTAACTATATGTGTTGCGCGATTATAGTTAAATATGTTCAAGCGCAACAATTCATCTTACATCATGCTTAAAGCCTTGCACGTCTGCCCCTATCACCACAATGTAAGTTCAAGTGGTTTTTGCTTTAGGAATTGTTTAGAAGGAATAAACGAACTTTTTTGAGTAGTGCAGTGCGATAAAATTTATTATTGTTTTCATAATAAAAAATGTAATGCTATACATTCTGGACAAGATTGCAGTATAAAATACAACAAAGCATGAAAATGTTTAATACCAATATGAATCTGGCGAACAAAATGATCTAATTCCACAAAATTTAATTTTACAGAAGGAACAAGAACTGATTTATATACTTAAAATTGAGTTTAGCACGGTCTTTTATTGTCTCATATAAAGTTCATAACTATTGGACATGTTAAACCTCGATTCCCGTCTCTATTAAAATGGACAATATGTACATTTCAAAAATATAATTATGTCTTTTTCTTGTGTAATTGTTAGGTTTTTTTATTTCCATTTGAATTCATTTAAAGGAGTCGCACCTACTTAAACGCATCGAAACTGAACGTGTTTTTAGAAAATCAATATTGTCATTAATATATAGAGTCGATTGTATTGTTATATTACTATAAAAATCCAAAAATTCAAAAAAGAAACATCTCTTGTAGATTTTTATGAAAATTATTCCATTTCAAACGAAAACCATTTTGATGGAACTTATCTGCTTCTGAATCCATTTTGAAATACTTTCAGAACATTTTAATTGAAAACGAATACAAAATAACATGCACGGGTCCATGTACAGCCGGATTCATAGAAACAAAAATTGTTTACAAAAAGTTCAATTAGATCATTTTGCTCACCAGATTAATTACTTTACTACAAGCTGTAGGAATCGTTTCAAAAAGAGCATTTCAAAAATAGACATAACGATGTATTTTTTTATTATAATCTGGACAGTAGGCGTCACGAAGCATAGTAACCTGCCTAGCTAGTCATTAGCTATGGTTAGTCCCAATTTCATCATCAGATCAAAGGTCTCCAAGATTTTACCTTATAAATCAGCCCGTCGCTACATGAATTTTTAAGTAATTTAAACGGAAGAATTCAACAACACAATTTTATGTGTTCTTATCATTGCAACCGAAAATACATTCTGAGAGAACCATTCAACTTGGTTAAATAAATTTATAATTAATAGATTGATTAGCATCAATTTTGCTATTTTCTTACATTTGCTGGTTTTATGTAATAACTATAAACCATAAAATGCCGTCATTCTTATTTTTGTTTGGAAACCTAGTCATATGTTTTGATAAACAATTTCCACCAAAATTTTTTAAGCGGTTGTGAGTAATTCCTGGGTTATTTTCAGCAATATAAATTGCTGTGTTAAAGTAACTATGTACTTGGAAAATTTTTGATTTATCGACATACTTACAAAATTAAATTAATTTCGAAATTAAATGATAACCAACTAATATCAGATAGACAGAAAAGCAATTCATCGATTAGATGATTTGTAAAGACAAGCAAAATTATGATAACATTTTATCTCTAATTTTAAAATTATTTTGTTAATAAGACACCACGCAATGTTTCATTCATTCGATTGCTTTATCTGTTGAGCACTCGAAAATCACGTGGTTTTAAATTTGCTTTACTTTGAATACACTTAGAATAGAAGCGAACTGTGCAATTAGCTCATGTAGACTTCAGAAGTTTGTCCCTTGTTTTCTAATTTACTACAAATGTTCATATTGTACACTTCTAATTCCATATCTACTTTTCTCTGATATTTCACCATTTAACAAAATTAAAAAATGACTAAATTCATCAAGTCATGCTATAATTAAAATTTATTTAATAAGAGAACAACAGAAATCTTTAAAGATCATGATGTGGTTAATATGTATACAACACCATCTTTTTGATTTCATTCCTTCTATAGTGCAATCACGTTGTGATTACGTATTCACATTCACATTTTCGAATAGAAAATTTTTACCCCTTTTGTTTTTCGTTTACAAAAAGTCTTCTCACGAAAAGAATCATTTCCTTTTATTTTTAAACGATTCTTCTCCGGAAGTATCTTTAAACAAAGAAATTTTTCTGATCTAAATTCAACAGTTTATTATGTGTTAGGATCACAATCCATCAAACCGGACGTACCCGACATTATCTAGATATTTATAGATTTTGATATTCTTTTCCTATGTGTGCTTTAATTCCTTTTTGCTATAAAATTTCTCAATGTAACCACCCAGTTTCATAAACACCCCTGAAGCTTTAATGAGGCAACCGCTTAAAGGTTCGTTGTGAAAGTTATTTTCGCTTTCACAAAATAAAAAGCAAAGTTCCTCATGTTTTCGGATTGTCTTCTATAGTTTTAATTAATTTTAATTCCTCTTGTGAAGGTCGTTTTAAATACATTGCCCTCTCAAGCCCGTCCTTGAAATATTAAAAGACCTTGCCGGGTGCACAAACAAATAAAGCGTTTATTGAGTGATACTGATATGATAATACAAAATGAAATGTTTACTGGTGATTGAAATGCGTGGGCGAGTTTCACTGATGTGTTTACTATGAGTAGTCTTATCAAGATTCAATACTCGTAAATGTTGTTGTCTATCGTAGGGACACCTGAGATGTTTATTTAGTTTCCAGTTTACGTATAAATGAAAATAAAAGTGTTTCTTTTCTGGGGAACCCTCTTAGTGGAGTTACTTAAACAACTTCTCTGAACAGACAGATGTCAATGATTTTTATATGGTTTATTGGATTTAATTTCTAACCTTGTCAATTACACAAATTTTTGTAAACAATTCAGCTGAACATTATGCATGAAATTTATGTAAAAACAACACATGTTTTAGTCATGATGGAATTACCCTCCCGAGTTAAAACAAAATGATCAATCCCGTGATATTATATGTACAATGCATAGGATACGTTTTGGAACCCTAGAAGTCGGAGAGCTCGTGACAAAAGCTGAAAGAGCGCCTAGGAATGCACTAAATTGCTTTTCCTTGTTTTTTAATTAAAAATATTAGAAAACTCAATTGTTAGTATATCCCTAGGCGTTTCGAACAACTGCGCGACAACTGATACGACATGCTAACTGGCCGCGTTGCATTATTATGCGGTCTGATCAGGTTGTCCCGTGTTTTTATACTATAAAATATTTATTTTATTGTAAATTTTCAACAATTTCGAAACATTTCTAGTGCATGTAATAATTTGACATACATACTTCAAAGCCCGCCAAGTTTTCTAACCTTGCGAATGGATGCAGGCTCATCTGCACCCTTAATACTAAATCATATTAAATATGGACCTTAAAAATTATTGCAATTTTTTGTCACGACCCCTTGGACTATTACGTATAATTCAGTAATGCAGCTATTACATAATTCCATCGCTGAATTGATTGCATAAATTTATGTAGAATCTGACAGCTGCAATTCAGATAAACAAAGCATTGCAAGAAAAGACGGAAAGAATATAAAATGCTGCATGAAAACAATGACCTTGTTTCGCCCCCATCTCATCGACACCTCTGCTTAAAAACCTGTTTTAATTGAACGGCCATCTGGACGCAAATAGAAGAACTAATAAGTTCCGTTGATCAGTAGCTTTTTAAAACTTTTTAATTGAGATTAAAGTACCTGAAAATGTGACTCAACCTGGATTAAAGTAGTGCTAACAGTTTTGTGATTTTAAAGTGATACGGTGGATAACATACCGTTAATAACAATGTCGGCGGTGAAAAAATGGATGCGTGGGGCAACGTCACCAGCACCGCCGCCGCCCGGCACAACAATCGTGAGGCATCGCGGACGAAGTCAATCGCTCGATGTTCAAGCCCTGGAACGATCGGGGGTTCGGATGCTTCTGCAAAATGTAAACAATTCTTGCAATTAAATTGTGTTTTAAATTCCTTACGCAATAGATGGATGATAGCGAAAACACATTCGCTTGAAAATCTGTTAATTGGCGCATACATTTGTGAGGTTTCGAATATCAAAAGAATTTACTATTTTTTTGTTATAGGTCAGAACTTCTTTCCTGGCATTTATTTTTGTTTGTTGTTAAGATGAATAGGTATTGATAGATAGAATAATTGCAAAGTATTAAAGTCGATAAACCATCTTTTATTTATAAAAATGTTAGTCTTATTCGCGCACCTCGTGTACAAAAACGAAATGATAAACAGAATCCGCATTTGGTAACCGGCAGAGGTTGATTAAAATTCTGAGGATTGCTTCAATGTCAGTAAGAGTAATTTACACACAATAACTTTACCGAGAATAGCAATGCTTGATAAGCCACTTGCGATCGAAATGTTTGTTTTAAGTAAAAGATAGGCGTCTCATTTGTGTTCTCATTCATAAGAATAAATTTTTTCTTCATTAAAATATTTAAAGGTTAAATATGTTAAAACCTTTAATTATTTAATAATTTTGCTTGCAATTTTCCTCATTTATTTTTCGTTTTTTATTTACAGCGCGCAGCTGCACATCAGCAACAACTTGCCGCGCAGAGTAAGTACATGTTTTTGATAAGGTTATTTATTCATTAAATTGAACATAATCGATGAAAATAAGTACCAAGAATGTAATAGACGCTTTCTCGTTAATATTGTCATTAATGTTATGTATATTGATATTTCCTAATTTTTTTCAAAAGTGAGGGTCAAAATAAATATTATCTTATTATAAGAAAACATACTTGCAAAACGAGAATGCTGGTGCATTAAAAAAACAATTCCTGCAAGCGAATGTGAGAGCTACTTTTTTTATGCTACAGTTGTTATTCAAGTATCTCCACAAATTTTATTTTTTTATTTTAATAATTTTAAAAATTATATGCATTTTTGAATAGTCATTGTTTCATTATGGACTAATTATATTAATTTGCTTGATTCCTTATGGGCGATATGCAATAGCTGAATACGTTGCTGAAATAAACTATGGAAGTTTGTGTTGTCGTGTATTATGAGATGTTATTCAGACAAGTATTAAGATAATGCACTCTGGGTGTGTAGTTAAAAGACTAAAGGGAGTAGGAACTTTTACCAAATAGTAAGGCATGCACAAAATCTATAATAATTGGATTTAAAAGGATAATCGATAAAAATGTGTAACGGAAGAAAAAGTTGCTTGCATACTTTCCGTATTATCTGGCAGTTCCTCTTCACTTTGTTTACATTCCCAATTTTGCCGCGACGCAATTGCACTCAACATCGCATCTTTTTCCTTGTCGGAGGCAGAGCATTTTCAGCGCCATCAACATAATCCATTTTTTTACCAATTTCCCAAACACAGCGAACGTTTTACGGTCACACGAATGCACACAAAGCCGCGTTTGCCTACGCCGCCGGCTTTTTTGCACCCCATGTAAGTAAAAAAGCTTCAGAGTTTTGTCTCATTCCCTCCTTTGGGCCGGTGAACGGGAGACTTGGGTTTCCTCTTCTGGCGCGTTGAGATTATTTGTTCTACTTTTTCTCTTACATTTAAGAGCCGAGAAATGTACACAATGTATAGGCAAGCCCCTCAAAATGACGTAATCGACACATTCAAGATTGGGGTTGCCATGTGATACGTGGGATTAGTAATTATCCGAGATTATGCTAATCTGTAAAAGCAATTTCAGGTTCAGCATTACGGTGTTGCTGGGTTGATTTTGTGTTTATGTTTTGATGTTAAGAAAGGGGGTATGCGGCGACGGGAGTAAGCAACCAGCCTTGTTGTGCAATTCGATACGAAGCTGGTCGTTTCATGCTTTCTCTGAAAAATAAAGAACCTGCGAAATTTAGACACTTAATAAATGAAGGTGTTCATAACAATACATTCGAAATCAGCCTCTGGGTTGAGTTATAATTCATTGCTTGCATATAAGGTTACAATTACGATTTGAATGTATGAACTAAAATTGCACATGTACTGCAATTGCATTTATTTCCAGTTCATCATAAGTTTATCTTCTTCTTTAGTATGAAAAGAGAAACTTAAGTTCACATATCGAACAGTAAAGTCATACTATGAATGTAGTAAAAACCTAATTTTACGAATTGTTTTTAAAATAATCATTAAAACTTATCTAATTTATTTATGAAAGACTTAGAATATTTTTTTCAATAAACTAAAAATAAACCTTAGGGTAATGAGAGGCAACTTTGAAAAATTTTTAAAACAATAAATTACAAATAAAATAAAATACTATTCATGTTGCCATACTATAAAACTTCTATTTTATTTGTTTTTACTTTAAATAAATATAATCTAGTGAGTAGTTCTTTAAAAGGTTTCAATGTTTTTTTTAAATAAGAATTTTTTCAATTTCTAAAGAACTAATCATACACATACATACATATATACATATGTATATGCTAATTTAAGAGGTTAATATAGATACATAGTATATGTATGCAGGTACATTCAGAAAGGAAAAGATATGCATGTTCAAAACGCATCATATGTATACGGACTTGGCAACTTTTGAAGCTGAATTGAGCAGAAGCATCATATACACGCCTTTTCGAACTTTCATTCAAGCAACCCATTCAGCAATCGACCCTATTAAGGTTAGGCTTTAAGTTGACACACAAATCGGCAAAAATTAACTAATCTCTGAGCTGAATTAATTTTTTTTTTATTTATTTCATTTATTTAAGTTTGAGTTCATTTGTATATAAAACATAGGAGTTCTCATTTTAGTGCTAGAAGTACATTCTTCATTCATCTATGATTATTTATAATTAGTCTAGCAGAGGTACAATTTTATAGTAATCTAAGATTTTGGGAAAAGTAATTTTATTCTATTTAAAACCCAGTGAAATTGCATATCCTAACCTACATATCTATACCTAACCTAACCTAAGCCTTATTTACTAACTATCAACTAACTGTCGGATCAGTGGATTGTCCGCTATTCTACATTTTCGATAAATGTAGATAAATGTAGTCGATAATTTTTGATCTACGCTATAAACTTTGGTAGTTATTAAATCTACGTTAGCTTAGCTAAAGAGTGTAGCTCTGTGGTGGAGAAGTGCCAGGGCAAGTTAAAAATCATTTTTAGGATTTTATTTTGGGAGATTTGTAATTTGTTAATACGTGCACATTGAAACCAGAGGGGAGCTCCTGAGCTGAATTAATACTAATTTGTTTTGATATTGAAAATAAGTAAAACATTCGATCAAATTCAAACTGGTATCCCTATTCTCACGCCTAATTAAGTTATATTTTTTGTCCATTATTTTTTGTTTATTGCATTCGTTCGCAAATTATAAAAGAAGAAAATTATATACGAACTTCATGGTAGAGCACAAGTGGAGATCACCTATAAAGTGCTGTTTTTTATTTTCCTTGGTGAATTCGAAGAAGTTAGTTCATCTCTTCCCACTTCTGGAGGTATTCAGCCACACTTTCCACCGCGTGAGCAAAATCAGATGCGGCTTCCACTTCAGCCATGGGCCTATGTTACTTGCTTTGCAGGCTTAATTTTATTTTGCTTTTTAATTTTGATTTTTCGTTTTTTCTTTTATGAGGCACATAAGATGCCCAAAGAGCTCCAGCTGAAACGCATCGAAGAAAAAGCATCCATGGGAACTCTTCAGCCCAGGGAATTTGCTGCTTGATGTTTGAATTGTGCACGGAGGCAGAAAAAAGCGCCCATGACCTTCTCGTGCCCTTGAGACGTGTACCTATGCTTGTGTGAAAACATCGCGTAAAATAACCTCCTTCTTTCACCCTCACAAAATTATTGTGTTGTTCATATTGGAGCACCAGGCATTCCCTGGTAATTCCAGAACGAGAGGAACAGGAAAAGCGCACGTGCTCGCCGCAGGGACGCCTACTTTTGAGCATGCGTGCAATTCGGCGGCATATTTTGAAGATAGGGTTTGAGGAGCGTCACTCCGCATGATTACTAGCTAGTTATGCCAATCAATTAAGAATGCCAGGGATAAAAATGTTGACTGAGTTGGTCTCCGAAACCTTCAGTTAAATATGTTTCTTAGTCAAAGGTGGACCCCGTTGCGAGATTATGCTGATACTGGATGGTACAGAAACAGAACGCAGGGGGAGGCCTACATAAAGGAAGTTAAATCATCGAAAGGAATAAAGAAGGGAAGAAGAAGTGGTTCAATGGGTTGGTTGCATGACCGTGGCAACTGCTTGGCATTATGTCAGCGGACAAGAAAGGGAGAAGATTCGGGACACTGTGAAGTAATACTGCCATATGAGCGTTTATACCTACACATCACAACTCGCGATATTGGCGGACTTTTAGGTGGTAGATGTGGCCGAAGTAAACAGGAAGTTGTATTACTATACCCAAGGGATAGATTACCTGCATTTATTTTCATTGTACTCTGTCTATCCCTTGATTTAGTGGTTTAGACCTTTCGAAATTAATGTTCATCGTATTTAAAAGAGATCTTGTGCTTATTGTGTATATACCGAATAGTTTTTTTTAATTTTTTGCTTAAGACTGGAGTTTATTGGTTTTGCAAAACAAAATAATCGTATATTAGCAGCAAGTTATGGGGATTTTTCATGCGGTTCATACAACATTTCTTGTATTTTTAATGTATTTCAGCCATAACACAAGAATCATCTTATTTTTTATAGTCTTCTAAGTTAGAGTAACAATCAAATTGGACAAATAAATGATAACCCTTCCTGAAGAATGTATTCCGGTGCTTATAAATTTACGAATAAATTTGAACACACTATTTAACTGTAAGAAATTAAACGAGATAATTTATTTTATTCCCTTCAATGTATGACCCAATATTCAAATCTAATTAAAACATTTGAAAGCAATTTCAATTTATTTATTTAAATTGTGTTATATATGATTTGCTCTTAGTTCTTAAAGGAAAGATTGTCTGGACAAACAACAAAAACTTAATAGTTCTTTAAAAAAACCGTAGCTGCTGTGTCTAATAAAAACAAAAAACAAAGATATTGCTAACTTTTAAATATAATTTAATTCTTATAGCAATCCAACAACGCTGATTGTAAATCGTTTACCTTTTAACCGTTATTAATATGCTTACCCAAAACTGACGGCTGTTCAGCTTTACACTATGTGTAGCTGAATGGCCATAATTTACATGAAGGTGTTACTTAGCAAATTTTGCTGATAATCCTGCAATTAATATCTGTTATTTACATTGCAAGGACTTTATAATTACTAGTGATACTTAACCGTAGCAGAAATTCTTTAGTTTGCAGTATTTTTCCATGAGTAATTAAAAACACATGTATTGTACATTGTGGCTTTGAGCGAATCACTGAAAGGAAAGAAAAAGTGAAAAATTTGAAGAGTGCACTTACAGCAATTATAATTCTTGGTTGCATCCAGGTGGTCTGGGTCTGGGACATTGTGTTCATATTCCGCCTAAAGGCCCCTGCGGCTGTTGTAAAAGTGCATTCATTCAGTGCGACGCCTAAACACAGAGGTTCACCCTGAACCGACTGCATTTGTGGAATTCTCCAGAGAGGCCAGGAAATGCGGAAGTCGCATCAGGGCGCATTATTGAAAAACGAGAAAAAGATTAAATAAAATTAATAAAATAATATATTCATATTCAGCGTTTTGTTCCTATATTAGAAGAGGCCGCGCGTCCTGAAGCCACCCATCTGGCAATATTTCAGTAGTAAACGCTGCCGGCCGACACGCAGTGGTGTGCGGTTCGCCGTGCTTTGACAGCGTCTTCGGCTCTACGGCGGTGTGTTAGAGCCGGGCCTACATAGAGTAAGCCGGTTTCGGAGTGGCCAGCTCTCGCTCGGATGTCTCAAAGCTCCTCTAACTTAAGCCCAAGTCACACGACGCCACTCGACGTCTTCTCGTTGGACAGGAAGACCACCTTCAAGTTTCGCGGACTTTTAAATTCTAGTCTAAAAACTTCGGCGGTGGCTCGAACAACTCGTAGGAACTGAGTGCGGGGTTGTTTTTGAAAGTAGCGCTTTTCTAAGCGAAATTTTATTGTTGTATGTTGAAGAGTCAAGTTTACTTTCATTCAGACGCTTGTTAGACGCGCAATAACAGATAATTGAGGTGCGAGCATATAATGCTATATCTAAACCAGTTTGTTCTGATTAATTCTTTTATTTTGAATAAATGTTAAACTGTTTGGTCATATAACATTTTCTTTTTGAATTTGTCAAAGAATAGCTTCTTCGCGTGGTGCCGGTCTCTATTGAATAATATCAAAACAACGTAAAAAAACACGAGGAAGATATTTTTAGGTTGATAAATTTCGGGAGAGTGTGAACTCTATTTAGTTATTATTATTATTTTTTTTGTTTTTGTGAAAAAATAACCGCTATTTCAGGTGCAAATTCGATGTGGAGTTTTTGCTCGTGTACTGTTTTCGATGGTTTTATATTATTTTCGTCAAACCTCCTCCATTTAATAAAAGAAGTTTAACTGGAGGAAATTCATTCAATTATGTAAATGAGTTATTCTCTACAGACTTATTTATGAGTGCTTTTGCTAAGTAGCTTATTCTGAGGTGAGTTGATCTGCGATAGTTTGTCGAGTAGTTCGTGCAATGCTGCACGGTGCACTATCTTGGTTATAAAATGATTTAAATTGGAATCAAATGTTATTATAGTTGATGAAGTGAGTTGGTTTGATATGATCTTCAAATTGAAGCCTGATAATTATAAGAAATTTTTTAATAATCCGTGCCGGTTTCTAGTATTTTTACGAGGGGATTAAATGTGGACTATCTAGGCAGGTTGTACGTTTTGTCGGTTTTAAATGTTTAGATGTTTTAAAACGTGCGTCTAAAGCTGATAGTAGAAACAAGATTAAGAGATTTTGTAGCTTGTTTACTCTTCTTGATTCTTAGTAATATTTTCCGTCAAGTCGTTTTAAATTTTTTATGTTTATTGTGAACTTACTCCAATTTTTTTATTTTATGTTGCAACATTTTCTTTGTGCAACATTTTTATTGACGACGAAATCCTTGTACAAAATGTATTGACGGAATAGTTTCGTAACATTTAAATGTGTTTTGACTACCTATTGACTTTTTTCCAATATTAGGTTCATTCGATATCTACGTTCTTATCTGATTGTTGCGGAGGTTTTTAAGAAACACATAAATATTAAAGTATTGAAAGCACAAACATCTTAAAAACAATGCCCGGAAAATGGTTTGGATTTTCAAGGTAATCTAGGAGATATTTCGAATCTAATCCCCAAATTGTTAGATAGCGCGTTATTCACTTTTCTGTAATCCCAATGAAATGATTAAAGAAAATCAGGAGACCCATATCAACCCAATTCAACATCGTGTAGCGCATTTCACAAGAATGAAGAGCGGCAATTTCTGTTTCCAAAATTCGATTTACGTCCGGATCCACCCCCAAACAAATAAGGAAACAGCAATGAAGGAAAGACCAAAGATTAAATTCAGCGCCGACATTCTATCAACCCTCTTCCGAAAGATTGCTGATTTTGCTGTTTGTTTACATCGTGCGCTGCTTCCTCGTATATTTTACCGGCTAAGAGTCTTCGAAATTTTATTGTCACCATTTGGCTCGACTGGCCTACGTGATTCTAGTCAGAAGCAAAAGTGCTGCTGGTGTTGTTGCTGTTGTTCCTGTTGTTCCACCAGAGATGAGAGATTAAGCTATAGCTTAATTATCAATGTAAAGAATTCCAATTCTATGGGTAATTTGCAATTTTATTTCACCAAAAGGTTTTTAAACTGTGCTTTATCAATTTGATTTATAACTCGAAAATCATACTGTACTTACATATTTTTAGCAATTGTGATCAAATTTTTGCTATTACAACGATGAATTTTGTTTTCATTTAGTTTTCATTTAATTTTCATTCCTATTCCCATCTAAATCCGATTATGGTAGTAGAAATCAAATAATTAAACTAATTAGATATACAGAATTAGGAACATAAAGAAATTAACTAAAATATATCATCTTCGTTTTTCAATTCAGAACAAAAAAAACTTTCATTTTAAATTCCACGAAAATTATTGAACCTGAAGACATTGGAGCGGTTTCGTTCAAAACGTAATTTCCGCGCATCTATTAATTAGCTATAAATTATTAAATATTAACCATTTTACACTAAGAGGCAAATTACCCCAATTTAAATTTGTTTGAGAATAATTTTTATATTTTCTGTATAGTTAAAAAGTTAGAACACAAATAAATTTCCTAAGTACCAGATAAAATTGCAACAACAAATTAAACAAGTATGCTAATACACAAAAGTAAATAAACTTTGCAAAGTCATTATACGATGAAAATCAATGCAGCAATACTTGGACGTATTTTTTGATCCGTTTTTTCTCAGCAGTTCAAGGACGTTCAATTGGCAAATGAAATTTCTTTGCTGATACGCCTGGCAATGGAAAGTGTAATAGCACTTGGAGTGAATGAACTTGTCCCAAAAGAATTATAAATTCGATGGTTTTGCATTTTAAACCAAAAAAGCAGAAAGATTTGCGGAAGATAAATACGAAAACTATTCGCTCTTATTTAAATTCAAAGGTGGCATAATGTTGAACAAATTCTTGAAGATGATCAATTTTTGGAAAACAACATTAACAAAACGGCATCCAATTTGCACAAGTCGTTTTGCAAATAGATAAGATAAAAAAGAGGGCAAGAACGCTGATAAATTCAGTTTGGTTTGCTCTTCAATAATTTGCAGTTGTGTTGTAGCTATAGTAGGTAGGTTGAGATATTTGTTAAACAAATTTTTATAAAATTCAAATGAAAGCGTGGGTGTTGAAAAATATTAACTATTATGTGTTAATATGTATTCTACGTTATATGAATACTAAATTGAATAAATGTGAAAATTGTTCAAAGCAGTAAAATAAATTTGTAGAAGATTTAAACCTTAGAACGTTGCAGTATTATACTTTAAAATAGCATCCTTAATAAAACTTTCACAACCTTCATTTATTCCTAAGTACTCCGACTGGGAAAATTTGTAAAACGTTATCGGACGAACTCAGGCTTAAAGTGCAAAATTTGAAATGTACACCTCTAAAATATTGTGTCTCCATTATACATATAAATTTTATCCAGCTATATTCCTCATCCAGATGGTCAAATTTTAATTAAAGCTGTCATAGTTCGCATTTACCAAATTACCATCATATTAATGTTGACTTGGATTTTCCATGTACGCTATTCAAACAGTCTGTATTTGCGACCCCTAACGACCTTCAGGAAAATTTCAAATTCTTTAACATTATACTCCTATATATTGGTTGGCCGAGAAAAAATAAAAGGCTTTAGTAGAAACAATATGTGATATCAACTGATGCAACATGTGGGATCGACGCGCCAAGTAAACTGAAAAATAAATTGAAGTCATCACCTGCGTACACGACAGTCATGTGTGGGGTGGCTTTTGTCGCGGAATTTGTGATGTAAGTTTTGCTTATGGATTAATTTGTAATTTGTTTTGCAAAGCTGGTTTAGTAAATTGATGTGGCAGCATAGCTATCTCTCAGCTGAAATTTGACTCAATTAAAACACAGAAAAAAAAATAAATAAAAAAAATACAAACCATTTTAATCGATCGAAATATGAAAACATGGAATTGTAATTTTGCATAAACGCCAAATTTTTTCTCAAAGAAGTTTTATCATCTCTGTAGGATTTTTTCCATAACATAATAATAAATAATTAATCAATGAAAATGCTCAATCAGTCCCTATTTTCAAGAAAAATTAGGTTACACCATATTTTGAGCATCTATGAAAAAGCATAACAAAATAACCGATGAGCAAGGGACATATAATGTAATTGTAAGCTATAGCATTATATAAAATAAAATCGAAATGATCCATGCATTTGACTTTCTTCCATAAACTAATTACTTCATAGAATAAATACCGAATAAAGAACATAGCAAGCTCACATTCGTGAAAAAGTTGTTGGACAAGTTGGAATTAATGGCATATGATTTTCTTAGATTAGCATTTGGATTTTCAGTTAAGCTAAGTTACAAAGATTTATGCAGATCCTTTTAATGATAATTCAAAGTTGGTCAAATAGGGTTTTCAAAACCTGTATAATTACTAACAATACTACCAAAGCAAACTCTAAGTAGGTTGTGTTAAAAATTATGAAATAAACCGAGACACAAGAACAAACAATTTTGTTTTTAGTTTTGTAGACCCGATATAATTGAATAAAATTGTAGTCATTTTCAATTCCTTAATTTAACTTAGTGTCTTTCATTAAAATATTTTCCAAGTTGGGTTGTTATACTTCTGTAGAAATTTTTTAAAATCAAGGAATTTAAAACAGTTGGTAATTCCTGAATACCCTTAGTTCTAGAATAATGATGGAGAAGAGATATTAATTTGGGTGTCTTAAACATATATTTATGGTCTTAAGAGTGGTGAATATGCAAAAATTGTTTGAAGACAACATTACACATTTATAAACACTAGACAACAGAGCAATTTACAAAGAACTATATTTTCACTATTATTTCCTGAAAAAAGAAGTGTTTAAAATTATTTACCTTCTTCCATGTGATAGCTGTCGAAATGTTTAAATTTATCCATTCTGCAATCGTCCGTGCTGCTGTGAGTGCGTTCAATAAACGATGGAATCACGGACATCGAACCAAAATAATGATGTTCAACCATTTCATAATTAACTAAGTTATTTTTAGAAAGTAACCCTTTATATACATATGCGAATAATAAGTTCAGAATAGTTAATAAATGTACAAATTCGTAAAAGGAGATATTTTCCTTTTACGAGTTGTCTTATTGACTGATATTTTCCGGTTACAAAAATTTGTTTTCTTTATCTGAAATTTTTCTTTTACGAAATTTTGTTTGACTGAGATTTTCCTTTTACGAATTCTTTTTACATATTTTATTATTAGCACACATAAAGTGTTATTTTCTAAAAATAACTTACTTAATTGTGAAATGATCAAACATCATTATTTTCACTTAATATCCGTGAATTCCATCTTCGTTTATTGAAGGCACCCACAGCAATATGGACGAATTCAGCATTCCAAAAGTAAAACCTCTGTTTTGGCAGTCATCCCATGGACAGCGGTAAGTATTTATAAACAATATTTATATATAAACATTTATTTTTTCAGGAAATAAATGTCAAAATACAGTGTTTTGGGAACTGCGCTCTTGTTTAGTGTTAATAAGTGTGTAAAATGCGTGAAGTTACGAAATTTTGTAGTAAAATGAGGAAAAAATGCTAAAATGTTCTGCCGAAAAAAATTTTTTAAATTAACGTTATTGTATATTCGCCACTTTTAAGAGCATAAGTATATTTTTACAAAATTTCGTAAACTTACGAGCGTAGTTATTGACCTAGACCAGTTTCTCAGAATAGCTTTTTTCTATCCAAAATAATGATTACATTACAATAATTGTGTGTGTACAATACTTACTCCTTAAAAATCTAGCCAAATTCACAATTTTGGCATTTTGCAAAAAATGAAATGTACTTGTATTTTGTATATTATTTCTTAACATAATTTTTGGACTGTATATTACTTGTACATATTACTTTTGGGAACCTAGATCATAATTGATAATTATGCAAAAGTATAATATTCTTAATCTTCAGGAAACGCCATACTGTGCAAGATAGAAAATCACATAAATGACCTCTTCTCCGCCATACAATGGCCGATAGCTGAACGCACAGTTGGCATTCATAATTATCAGCTTTCTGATAGTAGCGCCGAATGATGAATGCAAGTAAGAAAAACATATTCTTGTCATATTTTGACCGATCTAGCGAAATGACAATCTGGCGGGAATGCAAATATGAAACATGCCCACCACCACACCTCTGTCTCACGCCCCCGGGGCATTTGTGCACCATCTCGCTGGGCGACATTTTGCATGAAAAATATATTAATTGGGAGCAATCGGCCTCCCATTTATATACGTATCAAAAACCTCTTATAACTTTATCAGCTGAAAATTAAAATCGATGTCACTCCAAAAGGAATCAAGTAAAAACAGGCGGCCAAGATACGGCAGAGGAACGCTTGTAGTGGTTCCTGATTCCTTATCAGAATCGTTGTGTCGTCTTACTCGTTTTCGTCTAAGAAATGGCGCAGAAAATATGAAATTATTTTTATTACCCTTTTACTTCGAATCTAATCAGCTTCTGGACAATTATAACACAAATTATCATCAAATACCCGATGAAAGTGAAAAAAATTTACTACTTTGCTACTGTTTGCTTGTGGTCGCTGCCATGTTGGTTGCAGTCTTCTTAGCTTGTCTAGACGTTTGTTACGATTGTATGTTTATAAAAAAAAACTTGAACTTACTTATCTTTATCTCATGTGCGCCGTCTTTTTTCAAGATGTTTTGGTGTTGTTTTCATTTTTAAACGAATCGTGATAAGTGGACGAAGGCAAATTATTTAAAACATGTCGAGTTTTATCAGCTGGGGACGAGGCTGGGAGTTTGTGG
Organism: Tolmerus cingulatus; assembly: GCA_959613345.1. Taxonomy (NCBI): domain Eukaryota; kingdom Metazoa; phylum Arthropoda; class Insecta; order Diptera; family Asilidae; genus Tolmerus; species Tolmerus cingulatus. The sequence continues at coordinate 19,087,905 of OY390709.1, read as the reverse complement.
ATTATTTTGTATTTTTAGAACTGAACAGATGTCACAAGCAGAAGCGAAAAGTTTAAATGGAAAAATATATTATTTTCCTACTATAGAGTAAAAATAAAAATTTTTTACATAATAGATACACATTTGGTTTTTAGTTTTTATTCTCACTTATCATTTACAATGAAAACTTTACTCTATTTTCCTTCACACATGGAGGTGTAATACATAGGTTTCCAATCTTTATGTTGTTAAGGCTTTTTAGTTTTGCAGATAATGGAAAAAAGGAGCGTCAACAAACCCCATTTAAAGTTACACAATAACTTAGCTCAGGAATGGAAGCTAAGACAATGTATAACTTTGTTGTTCAGAAACGCTATTGTTGCAAAGCCGAAACTTACCATGAGATCCTCTTCCATAAAAGATAGAAAAACTCTATCAAAATCCTTGGCACTGCCAACTCCAGGGGTAAATATCCGCTTAATGAAATGTGGAGACAAAGGATAGAAGCAATTTTAATCCGAACGCTTCAAGGACACCTCCTGAAGGACAAACTACATAAAAATTTTACACTAGTCATTCTATGCCGAGGTTTTGGTTATTTTCAATTTCCCAGATACGAAGCAGGCATCATCGCTTTTTCATTTTATTTGCTGCCTTCGCGCATACAAAAGAGAAAAGGCATTGGAACTTTTCCAAAGGAGTATAAACAAATACGGGTGCAAAGTGCAGTCAACACAAAAGAAGTAGTCTTTCAAGTATATGGGTCTAATTTCTTTTTGCAGTCTAAAGAATGGGGATGTACACAAAAACTGTTTTTGTGTTTACTTATGTGGGAGTTTCAGATATTTTCAGGGAATCTGCTCCAAACTCACAATGCAACATGCTGGGTGTATGAGGTTACTAATGGAGAAAATCTTCTTATTTCGAACTATTTTAGGAAAGCTGTGGTACTTTTGAAGTCGTTTTTCATTCGTATCTATTTCAATTACCAAATGAGAGAAATATTTGCAGAATAAGGTTGGCGTCTAAAAAGGTTTTAGAATTTCTATGGTATTGAAAGCATCAAGACTTAATCAAACATTCTAAATAAATATCACTAATTTATCATGTTACTCCTAAAACAATAGGAAATATGTCGTATACAAGACTTTGATCATGTGCTGCAGCCTCAAATAATGGACAATTTCAAACAAATCCTGTGGCGCCATAAGGTGCCATTGCTTAAAAAGTAATGTGACACAATTTATGAAACAACAGACTCACAATTTATGTTCATAAAATTATGCCTCTCTGCCCATAAAAGAATGTAATAACCGTTTAAATGAATAACCTTTTTGGTGAAAGTAGAATGAGAATTTTGGCAAAAGTCTATAAGCATTTTTATTACCTTTTTCTGAATATAGTGTGGATTTGAAAAATCCTAGAAATCCTAGCAACCACATATCTCAAAATCCAATTTGCACTTCAACTATACGTTCGCGCTTTGCTGCAGGATTATTCAAAATAAAGTGCTCGGGATATTCCCATTTCACTGGTAAATTTATTCCGAAAGGATCACTTCATCGCTCATTTAAGCTCGCCAGAAAGTGCTTGGAGCCGCTACGTTACATCCTCTTAATCTGCTTAAGTCCCTGGGTATCCTCGCAGGAGACTGTAATGGAAGAAAGACATCTTTGATTCGATCATCCGATATGTCCTCGAATGCTTCTCGCTGAAATTCAAACAACTTGAGAGAATTCCCACGAGGAGATCCGTATCACTCCACTGTGCAGCAAAATGAAAATTTACAAGAATATTTGATATTGTAATAAAACCTTGAAAAGTTTCCAATTGCTGACTTCGTCCTCCTGAGGATTTTCATAATTCTGCCGGATTTTATGTTTTGAAAAGAATTATGTTTCAATCCATTTATTAGTGCAAAGGAAATTGTTATTGAATTGAATGAATGAATGAATTGAATTTAGTCATTGGATGATTGGAAGGATAATATAATTTATTGGTTGTATGCTCACACAAGATATTAATCAAATTGTCTGTGTAAAATGCAATTGATTTATTCATTCCTGGGTAAGAAACATGAGAGGATATTACATGTAATTGAGAAACATGAATAGAAAGATTATTGCATAAAATTTCTAATTAATAACGGTAGATAATTGGAATTGGTAAATTATTTCTATAAGACTTTTCCTTAGATTACGAATACATTAATAAAAATATTTCATCACTTCAAAAATACTGAGGGTATCGTATTCTGGCCATTGAGTTGTATAACTCCAAATTCAGGAGCCAAGAAACACAGGGTGCTTCGGAAAAACAAAATATAACAGATAAGAGAAAATTCCTTCATATAAATATTGAGAAGAAAACCAAATCATGCAATAACCTTGGATTTCATGCTATACAATAGTTCTACTTTCGAATTAAGTAAAGGATCAAAGCAGCTGCCGGCAATATATGTTTTTTACGATCCTTAGGGTCAACATTTTTCTGCATACTCAGAGTACTTTCAGCAGCAGCTGCACTACTAATTGGACCCAAAATTATTGTCGATCTTTTTTTTTTGTAGATAAATAAAAATGGGTTAAATAGATGAAAGTGGTGTAGATATGTAAGTAAACTTCGTCATAACAGCATGTGACCAAGCGGACGTCTTTAGCAGCTACTAATTAAATTCGGCACAAAACACAAACAACTTGTGCCAATTAAATTAAAAGAAAAGCATCTCAACACGAAGAGAAAAGTTCAAGTTTCAAAGGAAGGTAGCCGCAAAAGTTTGCGAAACGTATACAAAGTCGTTGTTGTGAAAAAGGGTAAATAAATATTTTTCCCATTTAAAATTTTTCCCGAGGGGAATAGTTTTCTAGGCCTGTTACGTAATTAGCAGTCGGGTTTTCCCTGGAACAAATGGACCGCTAAATACGTGAACCAAAGAGTCAGCTGCAAAAATCGCGTAAATCCGCTGTGAAATCACATAATTTAATTACCTTAGTAAGTATAAAGTGAGAGAGAATTAATTTTATTTTTCGCCACTTATCGTCGCGGCAAGGACGACGGACAACAAAACAAAGCGAATCGCATCAACAAAGTCGAGGGCAGTGTGGCTGAATTCGCCGCAACTCGGGCGACTAATGAACCGCCGCATGTACGCACTACTGCGACGCCGCCCCGCGGGAATGTGGGTTAATTAATGCCAAGAATGTTGCAATTGCCGCGAGGGTAATTTATTGCCCGGCGCGTCGTTTTATAAACTTTATTAAAGTTGAGGGATGTGGGGTCGCGTGAGATCTTTTAATTTTCCGCGGATTGTGCCAAACGAAACTACGCCACCCGTTCATCCGGAAGCGCGTGAATTTGGACGGAAGGAACGCGGAGGCAAAATCTGAGCCAGAAATACATCCGACAAAAATGTCGGTTACAAGGACCCCTGATGGCTGGGACACTATTTCAAGGCTGGTGTTTTGTGGTTTCTGCATTATTGAATTATACTCTGTGATTTTTGATTTATTTAAATGTTGCTTTCACAACAATTGCGATGCAATTTTCATCTTCGAATAAAATTTCGTCTTACTTATTAGATCTACCCGCCCGCTAAAGGGAAGGGTATTTCTTTAATTTTATGTTTAGTAGAGTCCTGAAATAATTTTTTTAAATTGTCCATGGCAGCTACTTCTAAAAATAAATTGCTTGAAGGCTCCGTTTCAACGCTATACAAATATAACAGAAAAAAGGGCAGCCGATAAAGTACGACGTTAAAGCCCAAGTCTTCTAACGCAGCAGTCGTGCTTTATTACTTTAGGACTCTTGAAATGTTGTCATAGAACGCAAACATTTCTATGGGATAAGATCAACTTTTGGGGATAAGGAGAATTAAGGGATACTGCTTAAAGTAGGCGGCTTATTCAAGATGATGGGAAAACATCTGCTTGTAAATAAGTAGAATAAGTGTAGGAATCTGGGATATCACAATTTCTCGTGTAATCATGTAATTAATTTGTGGAAAATTAATCAATCAATCATCATGGAGAATACTTTGTCATAAGCTTATATTGAACAAAGCGTGGGTTTTAGTGCGGTAAGTAAAAGAATTGTAACTCTTGAGAATCATTCTATTTAAAGAATTTGTACTAAGTAATTCATTTACAAGCCTCACGAATTTATTTGGTATTAAAATAGTATATGATAATTGTGTTAATTTTGACACTTTTAACAGATATTTATCATATTAATTAACAAGCTATTTTTATAAGTATCTTTTAAAATACCTATGCATTTCCAAATGTAATAAATGTACATACTCTATTATTATATACATAACTTTAAATTTAACTTGTTAGTTAAACGACTATAAATATATATTTCAGACATGCTAGTATAGCTCCACAGAGTCTATAACGTTTGATTCAGTACTCCACTCCTACGCATTTGAAGTTAGTAAAATGTTCTCAGAAAATCTTCTTACGTAATCGTAAAGGAAAGGAGTCAAATCCTTTAGAAAGAAAGTTCACACATCAATAACATTTCGCCATCTGTTTTCATTCCCCAACAGCATTTCTCATGGTAATTTTTCACCATTTAAATTCAACGAACGCATATATACGCCAACATAATTCAATTTGTGACCTATTTTCTCGCATACAGATAGTATGAAACATTGGAAAATAGCGCCAAACAAACTCCATTGTATTATGCTACAACAGCGCGCATATGTCACGAATGTGTGTAACGACCGGCCTTGCACTCTTCGCCGGTGGCATTTTAAAACTATCCATGTCCTTGTACACTCCGCGACAACTGGATAGCACACCCCTTGAAAATCACGATTTAGAGGTATTTTTCTATAGAAGGGTATACAGATTTTTGCAGGTAGGCATCCTCTCCGTTGTTTAAAGGTAATTAGGAATTTTCTAGCTCTCCTACCCCTCTCCCATTCTGAGAATTCCTAATTATCTGTAATTAGGGTGCGACAAGTGGATAGCACATGCTATAAAAACCCACATTTTTTTGCGATCCGGCACAATTCTAAGTTGCACTTTGTAGTGACATCATTAGTAGAGTGCATTATAGATAATTTTTGGAAAAAAGAGAAGAACATTTTCAAACATGGGCCGCGGAAAAAGTTTAAATGTAACCGAAATTCGGTTAATCGGTCGAATGCGGGGTGAGGGGTGTTCCATAAGCCAAATAGCGAAACACTTATGCCGGAGCCGTAAAGTCATTCAAAATTATTTGGCTGACCCCGAAAACTACGGCCGGAGGTACAAACCCCGCAAAAAATATGCTCTTTCTGTTAGGGATGAGAGGGCTTTGCTACGAGAAGCGTCGAATTCAGCGTCAACAACAAGGGAAATTGCTACAACAGCAGGCATTACGGACGTGCAAAAGAAGCTAAGGACGTGCCAACGCCGTTTAGCAGAAGCAGAACATCTTCAGAGGAAAAGACTGAAGAGAAAACCTCGTCTTCAACAACGTCATCGTGAAGCTCGACTCGCCTTCGCAAAGAGCCATATCGGTTGGAAGAAACGCTGGAGAAAGTTCATTTTTTCTGATGAAAAGAGGTTTTGCCTCGATGGTCCTGATGGCTTGCGACACTATTTTCATGACCTAAGAAAGGACGAATTAATATCAACACGGCGACAGCAAGGCGGAGGTGGAGTTATGGTCTGGGGAGGTATTGGGTATCGTCAATGAACGAATATTCGTTTCGTGAGTGGCCGTATGAACAACGATGAGTACATCAAAGTTGTGGACGAAGAGATCGTCCATTCCACAAACAACCGGTTTGGAAACAACTACATTTTGCAACAGGATAACGCCGCAATTCATACGGCTCGAAAAGTAAAATAATTCTTTGAGTGCAACGGAGTTCAGATGCTTGATTGGCCAGCGATTTCTCCTGACTTAAACATAATAGAGAACGCGTGGGGACATCTTTCACGGATAGTGTACCAAGGAGGAGGCCAATATGCCAATGTTGAGCAGCTCAAGGATGCCATAAAGTCTGCATGGAACACGATGCCAAAAAAATATCTCAAAATGCCCTTTAAATCATTAAGATCTAGAATGCTAGAAGTAATTGAAGAGAAGGGTGGTCATACACATTATTGAAATAAAATAATAATATTTTTCGTAAAAAATTTGAGTTTATTTTCAAAATTCGTTTCTTTGTGCTATCCACTTGTCGCACTTTAATTCCAGATAATTAGGAATTCTCAGAATGGGAGAGGGGTAGGAGTGGTAGACAATTCCTAATTATCTTTAAACAACGGAGAGAATGCCTACCTGCAAAAATTTGTATGCCCTTCTATAGAAAAATACCTCTAAATCGTGATTTTCAAGGGGTGTGCTATCCAGTTGTCGCGGAGTGTAAAAGCTTTTCACAAATTAGAGAGATTCAAGATTTTTCCGCGCCAATTCGAGCTCCAATTTGTCATGTTCCTCGGAATGGATTTTGTGTTGTGGGCGAAAAGTTAATTTGTTCTGGTGGCTGGATAAAAGTTGTTACTTTCTTTTAGTTAAATTGGATTTTTATTTTAATGCCAAAACTTGCGCCGTAATCGTAGCTAAAAGTAGGTACCATACATTTCTCTAAATGTGTAAAGGTTTACCACTTTCCTGTGTAAATTCAAATAGAGTTAGAATAAGAAAATAAAGGATTTAATTGGGTATGTACTGTTTCTTTTTAGTTTAGCATCTATTTTGTTTAAATTTAGTTTAAAATCTCTATTCATTTGAAGTGACAAATGGAATTTTCCAAATTCTTAGCTTTGCAATTTGACACGACAAATATGCGTGCTTGTCTTCCTTTTAAACTGGAAAACGTTATTACACTTCAGAGATTTTTAAGGAAAGTTTTGTAATAAAATGTTTTGAACGTAATTTTTGCTTTATTGTGAAAATGACTGATTTTCACCAAAATTAGAGGTTCAAAACATTATTAGTGAACAAATATGGTACATTTTCGAAAATCATAAAAATTCTATTTAGAAAATATATAGTATAATATACATACATTTATCCTACTTTCATATGCATATATTGCGGTGTCAACCTTTCCGATTGACTGAAGGTTTCATCCGAGCATTTTTGTATTTCTCATTCAGAATAAAGGTAAAGTTAAATTTATAATACAGAGCACGTTTGAATACATATGTGCAAAAGCAAATAATAAGCTCATCATAAATTAGTCTCAAGATGATATTTAAGTATTTCGTTTCTGGTGGTAATATTACGTAATGCATTACCAATAGATCTCTGAGTCAACTTTCTGCCTTTAAAAAGTCGTTCATACATGTAAGACTGATGTGTTTTATCCTTGAGGAAGGTTACCAGATTCAATCATTGTTAACTCCTGCCCGGCTCGGTCACGAGGTTCATAAAGTTGAAACCTTTTGGAGTGCCCACCATCAGTCCCTCCCGCCGAAAAGGCGAAGATCGATCAACTACTTAGTTGGTTAATCCATTTAGAGTATAGCTTCGTCCCATATCAATTGATTACGTAAATAAATAGATGAGGAAGATAAGTCTGGCCGGACTCTAATCGAGTCCCAAAAAAGCCCCGCATAAGAAAGAAAAACGAAAAAACGTGCCTCCAATCCGTAAGCTGGCTATTTGAACGAGCCCAAAATTCGTCTGTCCACCCCCGTCAGTTGGTAAATGTCTGATATTTGCCTGGCGATAATTTGCTAATATCGCGAAAATTATCAGCAACCTGATAAATAAATTTATGCAATTTATATCTTATCCTGCAAATTTTCACGCACGAGTCTGTTTGTTTTCAAAGTAAAGAAATAAGCTGAAAAATCATGAGACGCGGCGACGACGGCGACGACGGCGATGACGGGAGACAGTGGATGAGCAGCTTTTTAAAACCCCCCCTTTTACCTCACTTCAGTTTTGTGTAAGATGGTGGATGTGAGTTGGATTTGCGCGGAAATAAATAATATTAAAAAACTTTCCTAATGCCAAATTCACCCCCTTCAGCGACCTCCTTCAAAGCTGTAGAGGGTGACTAAATCAGCTCTTTAAGTAGCAATAAAAGAGGCGGATCGTGCTTGAGAATTTTTTGTTGTTGAACTATCGCAACTACGCCTAGCCATCTAGCTCCATAGGTAGACGGGGGTGTGACACTCTTGCCACCCACGCGCAGCATTCGCCAGGATGACTTCTTGAGGCTCATGAAACCGAAGTCGCTAATCCTCTTAGCACCCTGATCAGTTCCTACAGGGGTGAATCCACCCCTGGCTAGCCCTTTTCTCACCTGTTTTGCGCTCTGTTAAGTGCCTCAAAACTCGGGGCTTTGCTCCTCTGGTGGAGGCGTTTGGGGCGTTTCGCTGCGGTTTCAAATTTACTGCGCACTTTCGGCGTATACACAAAAATTTCTTCATGATGCTATAGCCAACTCTTGAATTTTTCTTATTTTAGTTGACATATTTCGGATTTCTGAAAAATGATTTACAATTCTCAGCTTAAGCATCTTTGCGGACTTAAGTTTTGCAGAGCTTGGATGTTGGGGCGAGGAACTCAAGACCGCGTCCGTTCGCAAAATACGCAGTAGCCAATTTGTATGAATTGCCTATTTACTTGAAAATCAGATTATACAACCGGCGGTGACGAGTGCTTTCGCGTCTACATTTTGAGAAAAAATAATGTTTATCGCGCGATTGTTTGATTTCTGGAATTTTCGCCTTCAGAAAAGGTAAATTTGTTGAATTTCAAGTTGAGAGGTGCGTGCTTTTTAACGATGGGGCTTCAAAACGAATTAAAAAAAAGGTAATATTCTACGTCTCCAGAATTTATCTTTAACTGTCTAAAAGACTTTAAGATAAGGATTTTCGAATTTAATATATATTTTTTAAGTATAAAAATTAATTGTTAATTTTATAAAAGTGGATATAAAAAATTCAAACTTCCCAAAACTTAAAGTGATACTAAACAAAACTTCTGAAATTTATAACTTAAAGTTATTTATCATAGAAATTAATGTACATACTTTTAAGGTCATTCCAAATCCTCGGGAACCTTTCGTTTTTCGAGTCATGCCTTTTTTAAGTTGGACAGAGGGGGGAATATTAATTAAAAGGAAACTTTGAAATTTACATTTAGCCCTGAATTGATTTCCTTCCTCTGTCGATCCTTGAGAAAGTATGCTTCCGAAAATTAAAATTTCCTGAAACATTGAAGTGGTCCTAAAAATTTTCACAGTACTCAAAAACGTTAATTTCACGATTACGTCGATAATACTCAATTTTAAGAGTATCTTTTGAATCAAACTTACTTTATGCTCAAGTTTCCACTTATAACTACAGAAGTATAGTGATTCTAGAATTTTCAGAACTTTTCTTTGGAAATAACAAAATATCGAATCAAACTATTGGCATTAAAAAGTAAAAAGTTAAAACTTTGAATCTTTAAAAACTCCGAAGAATAAAGCAATATAAAATCTGCAGCTTAACTTATTTCAGACCGTTCTTGTTAGAGTTTTAAAAAATTTTAAAATTTCTTCAGTTCCTTTAAGCGATAATGATGCAACTGCCATAAATTGAGATACCATTTAAAAGTTCTGTCCTTATCTTTTTATCCTTAAGAAGGAAACTGCATTTTCCATCTATCTGGCAAAAAAATGAATATAAGTCGTAAATCATCTACTTAAAAATATGAAAAATATGAGTGGTGAGTGCAATTTTTTCAAGTGAGATTTCCATTAGTGCACAAATTGTACGGAAAAACGGGGGACATGTCAAGTCGTCAAGGGAAAACTTCTTTTCGCAGAAAAAAATTCTTCAAGTGTGGGAGACGAGACCGCTTAAAAATACCTTAAGTTGCTAAAGCAGTCCAGAGATGAAAATATATTCTGAAATGAATAGGAAAATTCGCTGGTGTGAAGGCGGAGTTTAAATAGTTTATAATACGCGAAAAACCTTGGAACAAAAGTGCTTGATGGAGTTTCTGAGATGATTGCACGCACATGTTCTTTTTTAAGTGGAAGGGCGCTCATAGCACTTAAATACACTGAAAGCCATCGGTCTTTCACACTTAAGAAAACTTACATTGCTCTTCTTCCGCTCCGTGGAGATTTCATATCCAATTTGCAAGACAAGATTTGACGAAATGGTTTTAAGTAGGCCAAATTGGCTCCTGCAAGTCATCCAAAAGGACCTTCGCAAAGTATAATGAAAACGTCTTAAGTGTTCTGTATGGGATCAATATTTAACATGACAAATATCATTGAAATTCTATCAATAGAAATGGATAAGAAAAGTACTTATCAATGTCATTTAAGTACCTAGCCATTTATGAAAAAGGACTCGAATAAAGAATTGACAATATAATCATTGATGGTTGAACGTTTCTTTGTGGTTATATATTGTATAACATACAAATATTTTAATAAACTTACGCATATACATATATTTTATTGAACTTAAGATATACTCTCAAAAAAGAAAAAAAAAATAGAAATAGAAAATGGTTTTTGACAAGCGCCCGTCTGTCAACTTTTGATTTTTCGATTATGGTTTCTGACGTGTTGGTTTATGAAAAATTAGGCTTTAATAGATTGACCTGGATAATTCAATAAATGCTAATGCGCAAGATGTAACCTAAAGCATTTCGACGAGGAGCATCAAAGCTTATATTTCTTAGAAGTATGTATAAGAATAATACATTTTTAAGTAATCCCACCTACGCTGCTGTGTCAGAATCAGAGACATTTCTAAAATTGTGGAAAATTAGAATTTTGATTATTTTAAGATATGTACTTTAAATTGAAGAACAATGGTTTTGATAAGCTGCTCTTTAAGACGAATAAATTCTTCGCAAATAATTTTCGAAGTTTAGCAAAGTTGGTAGAAGAGTTCAAATACTGCTTCATCATTAAAATTAAATTTATCTCAAAATAACGACAAATACGTGAGAACGAGTTTTACGAACACCTGAAATTCAATCACAACAACATCTTGAGGGGAATCTTGTTTACTTTTCCAATCTCTTTAATTACAGTTAGGCTATTAATTAACCTTTTGTTTACAAAAGCGTTGCCGCCTTCCGTTCGACTGGCTTTCTTCTTCTTTATCGGACCCACTGATGTCAGTAAACAAATTTTATCGGCGGCGGCAGAGCGCCCCCTGAAAATTGGCGAAAGTGCTTTTTATTGGAGCAATTAGCGATGACAAAATAGCCCCGAACAACTTCCACCTGTGCCGGGAAACATTAGCGAAAATTTATTTTTCTTACAATAACACTAGCACGTTTTTTCGGGACTATTTTCAAAATTTAAATTTCTGACTAAAATACCTTATGACGTAGAAAGACAGTACATACCTTTAAAAGAAACACGGGTAACATGTTTGGAAGTCTTAAAATGTTTTAATTGCGATTTCTGGTCGTAAAGAGATAATGAGATTTTTCAACATCCCCAGGAGATGAAATTCGTGTTTGAAAACCTTCAGTGGTTTTTTCAATTTAATTTAACCAGTAGCTGAGGGAGATTTTCGCCATTCTCAGAAGAGTTGTCCTTCATGTCGTCGTAGTTGAACAGCTGTGTACCTCTTAAAAATTTTCTTCTTGAAGGTGATATATCTTCCAGTTTGGGGTGTTTTTTTTAGTAAGAAAATTCCCTCGATTACATAACTTTTAATTGAAAAAAATAAACTTTCGTATTTATTTCCTGGTTGGGAAATGATGAAATTGACAAGAAAAACTTGTGCGAAGTTCAAGGTGTGCAAGATTAGTCACTGTCAGAATGTTGACTATAGCTAAACGACAGTAACGAAGGTGAAATTTAATTTTAGAAACTAATTATAGCTAACTACTGTACTTATGATAAATCATCTTAGTCAAAACAAGATATTAGCATAAAAAAATGTATACTGCTTAAGCTTCTGCAGAAGCTTCCTGTTTACTGTTTGGACATAAAAATAAATTGATGGTGTGCTGATAAAAAATGTATATAACAAATAGGAAAATTTTTAATAAATATTATTTATAAATTCAGTTTTTATTGTTTGACGTCACTACACTCGCTAGTATAACGATCTCCAAAACTTGTACGTTAATTTAATGCGTACATTAGTTTGGAATTATAAGAATTAAGAATGGATAAATTTAAGAACTTGCAAATTCAAAATAAAACTCTGTAGAAGAACTAAATTTTTATACTACAGTTGTGCGCAAAAGTTTAAGACCACCAAAAGTGTTTGGAACTCTTCCAGCTTTAAAAATTTAAATTTCAATTAAAAAATTGAATTTTGCGTCCTGCGTGAATACGTTTGTGTATAACATAAACTTACAATATTTAATATATTGTATGTATTTTCGAAAACGTCTTTTTAAAAAAATGTATGACAAAACTTATTATTAGTTTGATTATTTATCCCAACGCTGTTTTAATGAAAACTGAATAAAGGGTTTTATAGTTTAGCAGAACAGACAGACAAAGATAATACAATGTTGAATATGATGAGTTGAACAACAGATGCAACAAAAAATTGTATGTTGATATGGCATGATGCATGATGCATGTATTGGTTTCCATTTATAATTTTTCACCAAGGCATTGAACTATCTCGCATATCAAAAAATTACATATATGTATAACTTATAAACATATCTTAAACGTCGGAATGCTGTTTAATCAAAAACAGAGAGAGAAAAACAATGTATTTTCCCAAGAATCTTTTAAACGACCCTTGCACGGAAAAACACCACTCAGTTTTTGTTCCATAATTACCCAAACTCGCTCTATCCTAAAAAACTAGAAAATGTGCGATCATGTGATTTTAAAAAATGTACCTGATTTGATTCAGAAAAATTCACGTGACTGCTCGAGCTCCCGTACACGCTCTCTTTGTGTCTAACAGGTTTTGATAATTTTTTGCCAAGAAATTTCAATCAGTTCTACGTGCATATACAAGAAGCTATTTAAAATCTTATTATTCACCACATTAATTGTTTAAACATCTGTTAATGTTTCGCTCGATATATTTTCATAATCATACATTTCCAGAAGTTTTCAGAAACGTGAAAACGTGACAAGACGCACATTGTAAAAATGCTCTAGCAATAAAAAAATAATAAGAGTAAAACAAGCATAGAATCAAAATCCATTTAAAAAACATAGCACACATTTTCTCAATATGTTTTCTGCGCGGCGGTCATTAATTATTCGAAAAGCAAGTTGCTGCTCGCATCGATCGCGCGATTTATCGTAAACACTTCGAATAACAAGAGCGGTGATGACGAGGGCGATGGCGAAGTTGAGAACTGCTGGTTCAATTCGCTCACGTTCCTCGGGGGATGCTGCGAGAAGATTTACCAGTGAGGTCCTCTGAAGTCTAAGCGATGCAAAATGATTCAATCGATAGTTTAAATTTGCTAAAACTCATGAAAGCAGAATTGTGCCGGGATGACTTATTAGGCTTTAAAACACGTTCCAACGACACCCAGAGGAACTGCAAGGCGCCGCGAAATGGGTGGTTGTTTTCCACTTACCAACAAATCCATAATTTGTTTCTTTAGGCCTTTATCGAAGCACCCAGCAATTACCATATAAATTGCATGAGTCAGTCACTGGTTACTAATAGTGCGCTAGCAGTTGCCCCTTAATCTTACTGAAATCGATTTGCTGGAGAAGACGAGGGGGCTCGCCAGAAATAAGGCTCTCTTTTTTCAATAGCAGAACGAAAATTGAAAAAATCAAAAGCGAAAAACGCGCCTGGTATCAATGAACGCACTGAATAAATTTGCTTAACTTAAGCTAGATGGCATCATCACCGTCAGGGACTTTGGTCTTTACAGGACGCTTGCACGGTCGGCTTAAGCCGCGATATAGTGGGCGATTATGGAGCGTGTAAGACGTTTCAAGAACACGGCAAAATATAAAATAGAATTGCAAATAATTGGAGTAAAAATAAGTTTTAACTTATACTTAGTATTACAGATAAAAATAAACTGCCACCTCTATTTTTAAATTTAACTAAAACATTTATTAATTAGCCTCTAAAGCCGGGACATGTTCAATGAGAATATAATTTCACCAGTTGTGAAAAAGCTACCACTCAGAATTATTATAACTACCTACAAGTATTGAGTCATTATCCGCTGTTTAATTCATTAGACAACCTGCGCTTCAAAATGTATATCAAATCAACTTATATTATGTAGTATGTAACCTGTTCTAGCCCTAATTATTTGAATAATTCTTCTAATGGTAAAACTCAAGCACTATGGAATTAAACATTTTAAAAGTGATGTTTTATTTAAAGAAATGAAAGTTTATGAAACCAAAATGTTAACTATTTTGCGAAATTTTGAAGCTGACGGATTGATCTTAGCTAAGATAAAGAACCAAATTTCAGTTATTCGGCCTAATCGACGCTAGGTAAAAGATTGAGAAATAAATGGAAAACAATTAGGAGTTTATAAGCAACCTTGTGGATTCTTGTTCGAACAAAGTAGATTGCAAGGTGCAGATTTAAAAGAAAACAGAATAACCCCACCATTACCAATATTAATTGCCATTAGGTTAAAGCATTATTTCACAGTATTTTATAATATCTTACGTAAATTTAATGATTCTTTCGGTCTCCAAAAGTAATTCAGGTCATTAAATGACTTAGCTTTTTTGTTATCGCTGTAAAATCTAAAGAAAATGCCTCAACTTGCCAGAAATGTTACAGGCTCAGAACGAAACGCGCATAATAATAATGATCTCCTGAGGCAAATCGCCCAAATCACCATGTCACATAAGCAATTTTCATGAAAACTTAATCGAGTGGATCCGATCTAAAAGAGCCATAAAAACCGCCAAGTATCGCTGTAACTCGCAATAAATAGATTGCCGCTGGATTATTGCAATTTAGGGGGTTACCCGCAAAACAACCGCTCCTCGAGCAACCACCCCCGCGGATTGTTCAAAATTTCGGAAAAATTCTATCTTTGTCAATACAGCCGATCCACCAGTTTATTGACGTTTGCATAACTCTTTGTCACTCACTTAATGGAGCACCACGAAAAGTCAGCCGGCAGTTTCGGTCTAATCCGCGGTGATAATTTTGTTGACGCCAATTTTGCCTCGTCACAGTCAATGGAAGCCGGCTTATTTGTTATAAGGCAGTCGAACTTGGAAACTGGCTTTTGCATAAAAACCAGTGACAATCTTGTTATTTATGCTTTTCAAGCAGATTTTTATTTTTTATAGCGTCAAATAATTGCAACGATAATCAGTCGGACTGAATCAATTGTGCGGCTGACTGAAGAAATATGTGGAGGGCATCAGTAAATCATAAAAGAAATCTTCGTGCTTTGTGGCCAGCATTAATTTTAGTGTTGGAAACGATGCGCTTGCATAGTGATTTTATTATGAACTTTTGATCTGGTGCCAAGTTACGTTTTGGAATGATACGACTTTTCGTCTTTTGGCGGGTACGTTCAAGGACATATATAAAATTAGTACGATGACCGATGCAGGAAAAGAGGCGACACTTTTAGATAGTGAACTGCAATGAGGTCACGCAAATGGTTTCGTTAAATTGTCTTATATTCGATGATAATTTAATTTTATGAGGAAGAAGAAGTGACTTGAAATAGATGTCATTTGGTCGGATAAAGAGGTGGCCAGAATATTTTGGAATAGTGCCAATCGGATCTGGATTGGTAACGCCCGACAAAAATGAGTCAATTTCCATTTCTGTTAAAATTAATTACGATAGCATACGAATACAATGTAGTCAATAATTAGCAAAAATACTGTATAGTGCATGTTGTACCTTATGTACTCGTATTTGCCATTTTAACATTTGTAAGATTCATTAATTCGATAATTTTGAAGCAAACGTATTTTTAAAAGAATTTTTGTTGTATAAAGGTAAAGCAATTGGCTCAATTTAAATTCAATTTTCGAAGTCACTCATTTATTTTTTTATTTTGGTATTTAGTAAAGTCTTCATAATTTTGTTTCAAATGAGGAGAATTGACTGAACTATTTCAAGAATTGTTTTTAAATTATATAATTTTAAAGTTATATGTACATTAATATTGGATATTTTTTTTACTTTGTCAATAAAAAATTCGTTTGGATCTATGTACATATTTTAAGCGTGTTGCAAAATTCATTCCACTAAAATTTTTTGTAGGATTTTTTAATGCAATTAAACCTTTTTTTAAACAGCAAAAATAACTCTGTTCAGAATTTACTTGTATATTTACTACAGAAAATAAAGCGTATTGAGAAAATTTCACCTTATTGTAAATCGCCATCCATTAACACTAGTTTATGAGATTTTATTTGCTATTTAATGGAACACGTTTAAACCCAATCGGAAATTCCATTTATTTCAGTGGAAAACACGTATTTAATTTAAATTTATATTAAAAACGTCAGAAGAGAAACGACTACAACCGTTTTGAACCTCTAAGAAAACTCAAATTCGAAATGCTACTTTGAGCACACTAATAAGAGAAAAGACAATAATTTAGTTAAGGGGGTGTTCTGCTCTAGACGGCCAAATTTGAATGTTTTTTTGGAATTGTGTTTAAAAAAAACGAAAAATATTTTTGGTATGGGAATTTTGCCTAATGTTTATTTATAACATAACAAATTAAAAAAAATTAAACAAAAATGTCGACAATTTACAAAATTACAGGAATATGAAGTGAGGCGTTGAAACGAAACCGTGCGTCCTGGTTGACACAATTTTGAGTCTTCTAAATGTCTGAAAAAAAAAAACAAAAATGGATTCTTAATCAGTGAAGGTGTTGTTATCGTTCTTACCTCGAAAAAAAAAAATGTTTTTTTCGCAAAATGGCAACTGTTTGAAAACAATTTTGATTTTTCTCATTATTTTTTTCCGGTTATTAATTTTTTTAAAATAGTAACAAATTTTTCAAGTGATTAGAACTTGAGATATCATGTCAATAGACTTGAAAAAAGTGATTTCGAGAAAAACGCATTTAAACATTTCAGGGTATAAAAGTTCCGATAGGACTGATCTAGTTGGTGCGTCACTAAAGTAGCTGTAACTTCGCCAATTATTGGAATTTTAAAATTGCCTTTAGACATCATATTCTTAAAAGTATAAACTATAAGAAAATAATTAAAAAAAATCGATTTTATCAAAATCGTAGACCAGAATACCCGCTTAAACACTCTTTCTTTCTTCGGTAATCATTCTTATAAATAATTATCAATTGTTTTTATGTAGATAAGGATAAGGTAAAACACTGAACGTATTTCGTATCGAACGAATGTGTGTCAGTATCGTTGAAGTCACTAATTCGTTAATTTTTCGTAACATGGACTACCCCAACCTCTGGCTCCGTACACGCGATGTTTTTTCTATTTACCGGCGAACTTTACGTGCCTTGAATTGCGTAGTTTAGTTCTTCATAGTTTACTCGGTGTTTGTTTCCCTGTCCCTCACATGGCGTCTACGCATAAAAATATATCGCCACTCACGTCGAACCTGCAGATGCCTCTTCCACATTAACATACATATTTCAATGGGAATAAATTGCACCTTGACTTGATTCTGTCACGAAATGTGACGAAATATGAGTCTAGATATCGCAGCTAATAACAATGTACCACCCACGACAGTTCGAAAGATAAACAAAACCATGTAATTTATTTCGCATAACTCCACCATGACCTATCTAAGTTGGATCTGCGTTGCACTTTATCTCTGTAAAACTCTTTTCGAAATATTTCTTCGCTGCTGGGGACATCCGCCCACGCAGGCAGTCAGGCTCCATCTCAAAAGACACATCCTCTCCGCAAATTGATCGTAAACAAACATATCAATTTTTTTTGTAGCAGCAGCAGCAGCGAAAATACAGCGACCATTTGGCTGTCCAAAAATAGGCCCCCGCGCTTTTGCAACTAATAACAATTTTGGAGACAGACTGTCCAACGAACGAATGAGAAATTGAAAGGGGCTCCGCAAAGGGGAGCAAGATCTATTTAAGGGGAATTATTTTGTTTACAAGAATTAATTACAATCCATTCATTTTGGACAAGTCTGTGGTCTTTTGCTGTCTAGCGAAGACCTTGTAAATGGTAGGATGATTGCTTGCCGCCCCTGCAGTGGCCTTGGCGGGATTTATACTGAAAAATGGGTCGATGTCTTAATACTGTTTTAACATCTTCTTACTTGAGATGGGGAAGATAGGAACGATGAAATATTACACAACAGTTTCAAATTTGAGCAATGGAAGGCAAACCTCTAATCGCTCCAGAGGGCAAACCAGAACAAGGGGTAGATCCTAATCCTTCTCCCACACCATAAAAAGAACAAGGAAAAAGATTCGTAAGTGCACTTCATGTTATTTTCCGAGATTTCCTAGAATTTTCATGTTCCTAAAAGCTGTTTGCGCTCCCACAGGAAAGGGGTCATATCTCCCGGAATTCTTCTGCTCTTCCATAGATTTACAAACATCCTTGTGTAATTTCTGCTGCTGAAATGTTTGCCTTCTCCGAAAGAAGGCAACGAACGTTAACAAGGTCATAGGGAGGAAAAAGCTTGCCCTTTTATTTTTGGGTATAGAGAGCGCATGATTTTTTTCTTCTATCTTCTCCATAGTAGCTCTGGAAACATTCGAACGAAGTCCCGAGCAAAGGAACTTCAAAGAATAGCGTAGAGAGGATGTGGAATTTCAAGCCATTTATTCAGCCCGTCGAAAATGGGGAATTTTTGTTGGTAGATACACAAAGACAAGAGAACTGATGACCTAGGGGGTATATGGAAATTGGTTTTATGACGGAAACTGGTAAAATTCAAATTGATAGTTCACCAGTTACTGGGCATTTTCTAAATCGATTGCGACCAGATTCTACTATATTCTGGACCGGAAATGTCCATGTGATGTCTTCCGGATGAGTGCTGAAACTCCCATTTAAATTTAGTCATGTCACTGACATGCAATTTTGAATTGTTGTTGCACGTGACATGCTAGTGCAGCGCACTTTTACATTCACAGCTGTGTGACAACGACCCAAAACATATTTCTCACATTTCACGCTGACATGACCAGAGAAAAGCAATCGTGTTCGGTTGCATCCTCTTTGTTGGGCCGGGCCAACTTTGAAAATTTAATTTGACACCGGAATGCATTCAACTTAAGCGTGACCTTCTCCGCGGTTAATTACATTGTCGATTTGGTTTTTGCCAAGTTAACAAAAATACCTTAAAAATAATTTAAGGCATCGTCCCGCATCTCATTTTCAACTAGCGAAATATTTTATTATTTTCTTTGCGAAAGTGGTGTGCGGTCACCTTACGAATTATTTACAAAAATACAAAACGATCACTGTCTATCGGAACCGATGACTACCTCGCTGGTAACTGAGAATAGATTTTCGCTGGTAAAGCACCACTAGAGCATCTATTGCTTTGGAATAAGTGTTTTTTTACACCTCTTGAATTCCGAAGAGAACTCGTAAGTGCGAACAACTCTAGTTGGAAGAAAATAAGAAACCTATTTGCTAGCTATTTGAAGTGGAAATTGAAACTGTGACGTGAACGCACGCGAACACGAATATCTTGGTTTTTTTAAGACAAAATTAGAAAACCTTGGGAAAACTAAGACGTTTTGCATTTCTTTGCATTGAAATCCATTAAATTTGTTGTGGAATTTGGCAGCCTTTATATAGGCTTATTGCCAGCGTAATTAATAAATTAATTAATTAAATAAACTAAAATTATGGTATCCCGCAAGGGTGACTTTTAGATCTTCTAGGCCACTTTCAAAATAAACGGCCCATATATACATAAATACATGATCGTAGTTATTTAAAAAGTTTCTCCCTTTATCTTTTGGTTAAATTAAAGTACATTTGAAATAATTAAGTAAGAACGTAACGCTTATAAAAACATGACACGCGACCGGCTGTAATCGTTATATTATATTAATGAGACAAACTCAATATTAATGCGGAGATTTTCACACCTCCCAAGGAGCAGGTGGACATTTTCTCAGATTACACCACCTTTCACCTCAGTAATGATTTTGTAATATAAATTCTGTCAAGCAACTCGTTTTCAGTTGTTGTGAGCAGAGCGTAAACACATATGCTGGTATTCTAATGGGAGTCGTTAAACACCTTTAAATATTCATGTTTTTCTTATATGCATAAAATTTTATATTATAAAGCATGGCTTTATGCGACACATGAGGATAAAGTCGCACAATTTTAGAAAGAATTTTTATTAAATTAAGGAATTCAGTGTATGAATATTATGGTTTGAATAATTGACGAAATAAAATTGGTCTGATCATTTCATAACTCTTTTTGATCTCGATTATTAATTTTCTATATAAAAATATGGTAAGTGAAAATGACATTGATGTATGATAGTGCATAGTATCGAAAGATCTTGAATAATCCATAGTCAGTTTTTCGTGTTTTTTGTACACATTTTCGTTGGAGAACATTTCAAAGTAATTAGGTTTCTATTCAATCAGTTGTCCATTGGTTTGACGCTCCGAGCAAATTGACGCTATTTTTACTTTATGTCTGCTTTGCGCCAATGATTGATTGCTTTTTAATATGTTTTTCAAAAACAGACATATTTCATTCAATGTTACTGAAATTAACGTGAGTTCGTTTAATAGTTTTCGGAAAAATTGGAAATTTCAGTTGAATGCAAATTTATTTTTATTTTTTAATAACTCAAAATTGACCAAAAAACATACCAAATTTATACATTTTTATTCCATTCTCTAATGTTAAACTTACTGAATTAGAAGTTCTTCATGAATGACATATTTTTACCTTTAAATCCGGAAATACTATCAGTAACTTTAATTCACTAAAAGAAAGAATATACAAAAACTTTAATAACAAAAAGAAAAAATTCTAAAAGTTAAAACATTTTTAAGGTGTGGCCCGTAAACTACTGGTTCGCATTCATAAATTTTATCCTTATCGACGAATGTGTTACTACCCGAGGAGTAGTGTTTTTATTTTTCCTAATGATTGATCTCCCCCCTTTATAAGACATAAACTAAAAAGTTTGAATGAAATGTTAAATTACGGCAAAATGATGCTGCACCAGTTTAAGAAAAATAGTTTCAAGGGATTACTTTGTAACAATTTTAACAAATCTCTGATCCTAGACCCTTTACCCCTTAGCCGTTTTCACGGTATAAAATAAAACAGTGAGACAAGTAAAAATTAGAATTATCAGCAAACCCATCGAGTGCTTACCAACCGAATTGTATCCATAAGCTACTTATTGCGTCCCGATTTTTCCATATGAAGTCGCATCACGTCCTCACAAAATTTCAACCATGACAAACTCATCGTCGATGTCGTCCTTATAAAGAAAGTTACTTTAAAATTTCCATGAGAATTGATCCCTTCGCGCCCGTAGTTGCAGTGAGTGTGTAAGGGTTTCGCGTTCTGAAACAACATTATCTTGATGGTTCTGACTCTGAGAACGTCGTCCGTCTTGTAGCTTGCGTATGAACGAAGATATGCAGGCTGCTTCTAAACAGTTCGCGAAACTGCTTTCGCTGCTAATCCCTATATTAAGGGTTCTTCTTGGAGCACGATGAGCCGTTCCCTATTCAGCCTCAAGATAGTTAAGTCTACGCATATTTTATGAGCTGCCATCAAAAGGTGTAATGTTTTTTTTGCCCCTTTCTATGAACACGTTCCTTCATTTAGTATTCTATTTATATCGGACTTGCAGCTTTCTGCCCATTTTACCTACTTTGCTTTCATCCTGCGAAGAGAAATCATTGAACCCTATTGAAAGAAGTTCTCATACCCACCTCATCTTAAATATTATAAAAATTTTAAACTGAAACTCCTCTGTCCTGAGGTACCAAAATAATTTTAATATGAAATACTTACACAAAAGGAATTCTGGGGCATTTACCTTGCCTTATAGTTTATAATTTAAGTCGACACTCATTTGAACCGAGAAATTTGGGTGTTAAGAAGTGAAAGGGACGTGTCACGAAATATGAAATATCTTTTTAGATCATTAATGGTGACTGAACAACAGTAATTTCGAGGAAGATACTTTTTAAATATTTAAAACTAGTTGAAAGTACCCAATGTTGTCTGGGTTAAAATTCCTATTTCTATTCAAAATGCTTGTAGTTGAACAGCGATTCAGTGGACCTTAAAACCCGCAATGATGTGAAGATTTTTAGGACCGCTTCGTTAGTTTGTCGAATTATACCTTTTTTACGTTGGATAGAGACGAGGAAATCAATGGAAAATAATAATTGGACGATTATTATGGTTCAGAAACTAAAAGTTCCTGAAATTGTAAATTAAATATTTTCGCATTCTTATAAATCGATTCAACACCTTCTTGGATATCGCTTAAAATTGAAAAGGTTTAATCATCATTTTAAAATTCGTCCTTTTATTTATATTTCAAATGTACCTGTACCTAGTACATGGGTTTTTCAGCACCTTGACTAATATCTAAATATATAAGTATGTAAGATTTGATCGTATCGTACATTGAATAGTAAACAAACAGGTGAACAACACAAATTCTAAATTATACCCTAACAGGTGGGCTGAAAAGTTCGTAGGCTGACACATAGATGACGCCACTAGTATCAAATCCATATTTTTTAGTTAGCCCTAGCCTTCAAAAGACGCGCGTATAAATTTGACAGCTGTTGCACGAGTAGTATCGGAGTTATAGAATTTTTAGTGATAGAACTTTTGTTAATTTGAAAAAATGGAAAAAGGAATTTCGTGTGTTGATAAAGCATTGCTTTTTGGCGAAAACATATACTGTTGAAACAAAGGTTTGGCTTGAGAAACATTATTCGGCCCAGCAAAATAATTTTTGATAATCGCAAAGTGAAGTTGAGTCATGAGTGAGATAGCTAAGACTCTAAAGATATCAAAGGGACGTGTTGGTCATATCGTGCATGAATATATGGATATGAGAAAGCTCTGT
The DNA here is from genome assembly GCA_959613345.1 of Tolmerus cingulatus. Classification (NCBI taxonomy): domain Eukaryota; kingdom Metazoa; phylum Arthropoda; class Insecta; order Diptera; family Asilidae; genus Tolmerus; species Tolmerus cingulatus. Next base: position 19,064,995 of record OY390709.1, on the reverse strand, counting down.
TCAAAGTGGGTGCCGCGCGAGCTGACAATCGACCAAGAACAACAACGAATCGATGATTCTAAGGAGTATTAAAAATGGTATCGAAACTTTGTATGACCGCTATAATCGCTGTATCGCCCTCGAAGGGAACTATATTGAATAATAAAAAATATTTCTATCAAAAAAAAATTGTTGTTCTATGCTAGCCTACGAACTTTTCAACCCACCTGTTATAAAATCCTTTACCTTCCAGTGAAATTCCTATCGAAATCTGTTCAATCGGCGCCGAGATTAGTATGAACAAGCTAGACGAAATTAAATCGGTCAGTGAAAATATTTTTGAAGTAGGTTGAATGCACCACTAATTGACCGTAGACTAGTTGACTATTTTCTAATAAAGTTAATACATGTGTATATTAAACTATTAGGCTAACTAATCATTGCTTTGAAGCAACTATGTAGGTACATACATATGTACCAGGTGTATAAGCTTAAATCCGTTGTATGCTTATAGATGGCGTTAGGGAACATATTAAGCTACTATGGACACTTCACACTTTTTGTTTTATGAGTTTCACATCTGTCAACAATAATCAGTACCCATCATCAGCAATTTCATACAACAACATACATTTTTCCATTGGTAATCATGTCCAGTTTTTTGCCACAAAAAGAGCATATGCGGGAAGCTCTGATTTTCTGCTTCAATTTGAAGAAATCGGCTGCCGAATTGCATCGAATGCTTGTGGAGGCCTATGGCGGCAGTGCTTTATCGGAAACAACGTGCAGGGATTGGTTTCGTCGGTTCAAAGACGGCAATTTTGACCTGAGCGTCAAGAAGCGTGAAAATCGGCCCAGGAAGGTTGAAGACCATGAATTGCAGGCTCTTTTGGATGAGGACGATACCCAATCGCAAAAAATGCTTATCGAAACTGTCGATGCCCGTTACTACCACCAACTGATCAAGTTGCACCATGCTCTGCGTGAAAAAAGCCCGCATTGTCAGCAAAGACATGAGAAACTGATTTTCCTCCAGGACAACGCACCATCGCACACGTCAACAATGGTCCGAAACTACTTAGAGAGCCTCAACTGGGAGGTACTACCCCACCCCGCTTATTCGCCAGACCTGGCCCCCTCCAACTACCACCTGTTTTCGTCGATGGGCTACGCGCTCGCTGAGTAGCACTTCGATTCTTACGAAGACGTCCGAAAATGGCTTGATGAGTGGTTTGCCTCGAAAGAGAGGGAATTTTTTTGACGTGGTATCCACAAATTGCTTGAGAGATGGGAAAAATGTATAGTTAGCGAGGGCCAGTAGTTTGAAAAATTTGTTTTTGCTTTTAATGAAAAAACAGTGAATTTAAGCTTATACACCTGTATAATACGTCTTGATTGAACCTATTACTCGTATATAGACGAACAATTTTATATCACCGAAATTGGGCACGTTTTTGATAAACAGAGTATTTGGTACATTGCAGTGTTGTTTTGTTCGGGCTGAAATTATAAAGTAGGTACATACGGGTTACTTTTGACAAACTTTTGAAGTTTTGTTGGTTCATTTTACACAGCTTATGATTTCCAGCGTTTTGAGTCTAAAAAGTGTTGAACTAACAGTTCTAAAGTTTCAAATAACAACCTCTGGTCAACAACTGGTGATAAGAGCATATTTTATATAGAAGTATTATATATAAATATAATTGATGCATTTTTAAATTTTCTTAAATAATAACTTTGTAAATTATTTAATTTCGAATATACATTTGTAACATTTTCATCTTTATTTTAATTTACCAGAGCAGAGACACCTTATCTGGCCAATTGCAATTACGAAATTCTAAACTTTTCTTCTTAATAACATTAGTATAGAAAATAGAAATCGATATATAGAATTATTTATTGAACGGCCTGCGTACAGTGGAGCACAATGCAAAATCAAGTTGGAAGTACAGAAATATCTACCTTTAAATTTCAATTTAAGAAAAGGACTTTGGAATTTTTCAGTGGGCTTCGAAGCCTGGCAACCATTCTCTGTCCAGGATAATTTCATGGCTTTCCCAAAGTACAGCGTTACATAACCTGGCAATGCCTAGGACAACCCCAAAAATTTCGCTCAAAAAACGGTTGAGACTGAGCATGTCCTTAGTCACATGCACAGAGACTACGTGTGCCTTGGCACGAAGGATACCCGCCAGCTGAGCGAAGCGTCCTTTGGAGTTTGCCCTGAGTCCTGGCACTTTCGTTGCCGCCGTCGTCGGCGTCGCTCTAGCCGGACTCGAATTTATTCTCGTTTCATTACAACGTGAAAAATCACGTCCATGTTGCAACTCATAATCGTGCCGTAATTTTTGTTCATTGTTAAAATTACTCCGATCGCCGGAGGAGGGAAAAAATAAATGTTAGGCTCCTCGCCAAATTGTCGCAGTCCCGGGGGAGCAGCGGGACAGTTCAACGATCGTCGGCAGGCTGGAGCTTCAGGGTACCTAATTTAAATGCCTACAAGAGGCTCCTCCGTTCCATAGAAAACGAAACGCGTTCTATCTCTTGGATCAGTCGAGTGCGAATCGGCGTAGAGACCACCCACCCCCTGACGGAAGAGTCGTGCACCGAGTGCGATGCAATCTGATTCCGAGACTTGAGAAGTTATTTTTTGTCTGAACGAATCCGGGTCACTTGCTGGATCACGCGATAGCAGAAAATAGCGAAATTTTTTCAAGTTCTAGCGAAAAGTGCAATTTCTTTTGATTCTACTTCATTTGTGCCCCCCGCGTCCGCCTTGGGGATGAAAGTTCATCCACACTTCAGGGGGGGAAGACTTTCTGGACAAATGTGCGGATTCGGTCAGTGCTAGTTGAGGAGTTCCACCGACAAGGTCTTTCGAGTTGGCGAACAATTGGATCTTTGAATCTAGTGTGACATAATTGTGGGACTTTGTCCGGAGAGCATTTGCCGTCTTTTGAGGAGCACTGCACCCCGTCTTAGGGTAATTATCACCTCCCCCCCCTATTTCACGAGTGCAGTTTTCCTTCAGGCAGTGCAGTGCATTCAGCAGTGTGCACTCGAGCGGCATAAGATTTCTGAAATTGTGTTTCAAAACTTTACTACTTCGACGTCTGTTCCTCTAAAGATAATTTATTTGCGTTTATTTGCGTATTTGTATTTTAGCAGCCCATCGTGGGTGAAGCGGTGGTTGGTGAGAGTTTATTCGCATGTGCGTAGAGGAAGGTCATGGTTCCATTTCGGGCGGTTCACGTAATAATCGTTTTTCGGGCGGTCTTTTGTAAATTTTATTCAGATTGTACATTTGCCCTGAGTTAATTTAAATTTCATTTAAAAAATTCATTATTTTGGGCGGAAATTCTGCTTTTATTAGTCGTTCATGCGTAATTTCGCGGACTTTTTGTGCGTCGTAAATTTTTATTCAGGCACGTCCTTTCCCCAAACGAATAAGGTTTACATTGGATCAGTTGAATAACGAATGACATGAATGAATTTTTGCATGAATTTGTTTCATCAAACCCCCTGGTCTTACGTTACTTCTTTGAAAGAAATTTTTAGGAAAATTCAAGTATCTTCAAATATCGTTTTATCACTCACATTCTTTTTTTTTTATATCCACGGGATTTTTTCACTATACGTATTGCGTTTGTCTATTTGTTGTCATATAAAAGGTAATTGTAATTTGAATAACTCTTTCACACCGATTAGAATGATATAATATAAGTTTTAGCTTAATTAAATTGTATATATGATGCCCAAAGTAAAATCTTTGTTGTCAGACAATAAAAGTTACGAAAGTCGGCATTCCACTAAGAAAAAAAAAGTCAAATCTATTAAAATTTATTAAGTAGAATATTCGAATGAAAATGAGAAAATCTTTTTATAGAACTCAGAATTCTATAATTTTGACTGGCTGATGACTGGATTTTGTTTTGATATATATTTCGAAATCAATTTCACGTATGTATATGTATATTTACACTTTGGTAATATGGAAAGCACAATATATTATTTCTTTAAGAATAAAATCCAAAATTTGTCTTGACAGCACTTAGTGCACTCTTTCAATGAAATTGTCGCCTCCGTCATTAGCGGAATCATCAAGTTAGCAATGTTTAAGCAAAACTTGTAACTACTTTTAGTTCAGAGGAGACAAACCAAATATCGAATTTATTACAGACCAAAAAAGTATCGTCAGATGTAGAAAATTGAAAAACAAATCAAATTAAAACATTTTAATATATTTATCTGATTATCAATTTCAGTACAATAAATTGTGTTTCGGAATGCACAACATATTTTTGTTTATGATATAAAAATTGTAAATAAATGTTGAATAAGTGGCGAAGATCTGATTAAAAGTTGAGTAAGCAAGTCTTTTAATGATTTTTTGTTTACGTATACAATATACAGTAGGTTAGATTTTCAAGTAAGAAATGAAGAAATACGCCTTTCAGCATTTTCCCAGGGAGAACACTGGTATAACAAAAAGCTTAGTATTTTGCAGAGGTGGGCAAATTGTAATCGATTACAACTATATGATTAAAAAAAGTTAATCAATTTTAAATTTATGTGATTCCAATTACAGCATGCAATGTAATCTACTAGGGCGACTACAATCACAAAACAATTTTTAATCGGGGAAGATTCCAATTAAAGTAATTTTAATTCGTAATTCAATATAATCAGAATTTCGAGTTTTCCGAAGTTGGTTTTTTTCATGTTGGGCAAGGGAAAAATCATTCCAGAACACAAATAGTGCTTGTCTTACACTGCCCCACTTAGAAGTACGGTCTTCTAATGATTATTTTGTAAAAGTTTACAAATTAAAAACTTCACATTTCAACACAAGACTTCATTTATGAAAAAAGAAAAAAGTATGGAAAAAATCAAACTTAAGCCTAACAAAGGAACGGTTGCTTATATTTTGCACAATATTTTATATAACTCTAGTAATTATAACTTTTTGTAGTAATTGATTACATATGGATTCAATTTCTAAAGTAATCTGGAGTGACTTAACTATACAGGTAATAAAATTACTGGTAATTTTAATTGCCCAAAAATGAAAACAAAATTTTTCCCTGTTTATTATATATTATATATACCACGTATTCTTTGTAATTGTATGTGTATTTGTAATGTAGCATTCGGAAAAAATGCTTTTATTTAAACATTCTACTGCGCAGAGCCAACAAAAAATTTTTAAGAAATCTGAATGCCTGTGCCCGTGCGCTAAGCAGCCTGAACTCAGAAATGTTCTATGTTATGAGTACGAAAATAATATTGATATTACGCAAACTGTTCAGATGTTCATGAAACGCGGTTTTGCGTAAAAGAGGGCTATTATGAACATATGAAACATATGATTAATTATTTCTTATTAGTTTTGATTAGCAAGAATAAATATGTTGCTTCCTCAAGCAATGTGTACAAAATCTGATTCTTAAAATTATTAAAATTTTTCATATATCGACTTATCGAATTTTTTGTCTTCAAATAATAAGTTACTTTTAATTTCTTGCCTGTGATGATGGGTCAATATTAACGGAGTAAGATATGGTATTTGGATTCGCAGAGCAAAATACCTATTGGCCAACTGTTGTATTAATATTTTTAGGACCACTCAATTTCTTCGAAAACCCCTACTTTTACGAATCATGCCTTTTTTAAGTTGGACAGAAGGGGAAAATATTAAATGGAAAAGGAAACTTTAAGATTTAAATTTTTCCCTTCTTTGTTGATCCTAAAGAAAGTATGCTTCAGAAAATTAAAAGTTCCCAAAGCATTGAAGTGGTACCAACAATTTTCATAGTACTGAATTTAATTTTCATGGTAATCTGTTTAATTGGAAACCGAGAAATGTCCCCATATTGGATCTATCATTTTAAATTACAAAATGTTGGTAAAATCGTGAAAAATTTCAGTGAAGCATCCATAGATACTATTACGACATTACACCCGAAAACTTGAATTAACACATTTGTAAAGTAGTTTCGAAATTAGTTTTTCCAAATTATTTTTGACTCAATATTCATTATAAAACATTGAATTTCGAAAACTATGGTCACCAAATTGATTCCGCCATTTGTAATTAACAAATTTGTATGAGTACAAGAAAAAAAAAATTTCACTTCATTTCGTTGCATTCGAAACATTGTGCACGCTATTTTGAACCTCTTAATTTTGTTAGTAGGTTCGAAATTAATGTAAACGAGTTACTGTTACACTAATTTACATTAAAATTCACTTAATTTCAAAAACTTCTGTATAACTAATAATTGTTTTGCACCCTCATAATTTTCTGTACAGTAGCCATTAAAAATTATGGAATTGTAACTATAAACAGATAACGAGATAAGACGAAATAATGACTTTGTGAAAACTATATGTATTTTAGAATACTTTACTTTACTTTGTAAAACAGCTTTGGTAATATCATTCGCATAAAAAAATACCAGAGCCAGCCGCAAGGATTAATTCAAGTATTTTTTCTTTAGAAATTGACAAATCGGCTTCATTATGAAGGCTTTTTATCTTTGTAAGAAAGAATCTTAATCTTTTAGGATGGCCCCCACCAATTATTCTCTCCTACACCTAGGTTACCATTTATGCAAACTGAACATTTAACATAATGTTTTAATAATGTTGATTAGGATTAATTTAAAACACTTATTTCAATATCTCCTATATAATGCAAATGATATACATACAATGGTTGAATGCGTAGCGAAATAAAATCTGAATAGCAGTCTCGTTTACCACACCTCCTGAATAAGCAATATTTGGTTGATCCCTAAATTAACCTTTCGTTTTCTTAAAAAAAGATCAAACAAAGTATCATCCTTAGGCAGGAAGTTTTCGAATTAGAATTAGCCGAGGTCTGCGCATCGGGGATTGGTTCCTTCATCTCCTCTTTCGCAGCAATCTCAATAAGAGAGTTACGTTTAATATTTAACTAAACACGAGAACATCAAGAAAAAGGACTGAGAAATTGTTTAAAAGAAGTATCCTTAATTTTGAAGCATTTGACGGTCTCACTCTCTTCCTTCTTCGGTTCGTTTGTCCTCAGGGCAAAGACATCCACCTACAGGAAATCCTCTGTAAATCGTGCCATAGGCTTGACTGGCACGTGTGCAATGAAACGTGTCCTGAGTAGAAATGGGCCAAGACAGCTGAGAAGATATGAGCTAAAAGGCCAAGAATCACATCCCAGAGAAGTTATTTGTAGTGACTTTTTTCGAAGTACTTAATGTAACGTGATATCGTAGGCGTCGAAATAGCATTTCTTTAAAATATGGGTCTCTTAAGATGTGTCAAATCGCAAAATGTAGCAGAAAGTTGACAAAATTGGGATGGCAGCAACTGCTTGTCTTTATTATATAATATTTTACGTGGGCGGTTCTCCAGCTTTGGGATGTAAAAAAAGCGCAACTCGAATTATTACCTTAACGAGGGGTTCTAATCCAGTAAGGTAATATTTTTTTAAGGTATCGGAATTACTTGTATCTGGATTAAAGACGAAACATTTTGCAATCAATTTTGCTCAGTGGGGGTAATCAAGTTTTATGTAAATTTAAAGTAATGATTGTTTTTCCCTCTTTTGTTAATGTCTTTCAGAGTCTTAAGCGGTTATTGCGTAACAATTATAAGATGTTCAGCGGAGGTGGTAGTCCCCTCGGCGGAACAATATTTACAAAATCTGTTTACTTTTGTTGTTAGCGACAGTTGATGCAACAGCCGGCTGAATAGTGTGGTTGTAGTGACGCACGTGCTCATAGGTAGTCTACAGCAAAATCTGACTAGCCACGCAAATTAGTGCTATTCGATTGGCAAATAAATAGAACAAACCTAATAAAGAGGCGAATCAGAAACGCACACGCGCCTAAAATGCTTGCGCAAGACTGTTTGCAGCAGTAATACGTTCTTGCTTAAATAGTAAATCGCTAACACAAACGGCAAGCTGAATAGCCTTCCTGAATGCATAATTTAGTAGGAGTGATTCAGTTGTAAAAAATATAAATATTTTCATACAAAATGAGGTTTTGACACACAAAAGATGCAGCGGTCTGCGCCCTTATGGCCGCAACCCGTCTAAAGTCTCAGAATGAGCTATCAATGATCTGGTTTTTCCGGATAATCCAATAAAATCAAACTTCTCTCAGGAAAATTTTATATTATACATTTAATAAAATGTATAAAGTATTAAAATTAAATCATAATCGTATTTTGAAAACAAAACAATAATAGTAAAAAATTTTAAAAATTTCAACAACAATTTTATGGGGTGGTGTGAGTATGACTAATTTTACTTCCGTAACCAAACGAAATTTCAAGATTAGAAATGAAATATATTTCGGTTTAAATTTTCTATATCAATGAAGTGTATACAAATTTTAAATAGGCACGTTTTCAATTCGTAACAAATATGAATTTTAATAAATCGAATTTTCACAGTTTGGTCAGAAACATTCCCATTACCATAAACATGAACCAATTTTGTATGCAAATTTGTGTAGTTCTTATTTCCTTTACTAAACTTCTAAATGTGAGGTTTATTTCAATTTTGCTTATGGGAAACGTAATTTTAAATTAAAAAGTACATAATTCAAGTGCATATCTACTATGTACGTACACTCTATTTATATTTTTACTCCAGATTTTAATTGTTAGTTCTTTAACTATGTATGTTTGGTATGTACATAATATGTAGGAAAAATAAAACTGAGTCAAGTTATTCTTATTGTTCATACCGCAAATATTTAGTTTAATTAAATAAAATATGTAGAAAATTTTGTACTGTTTAATTTTACATAAAGATTTGTATGGCTAAATATATTCTTATTCTTATAGCTGAATTAATAAATAAAAATTCTATGGCTTAATACATGCGTGCATCGATCAGCACGTGTGTGAAAAATTGATTGAATAGTGTTGAAAGCCGTTAAAACAAAAATGATTGTTTTAAATTAAACCTTACTTACCTTTATGCGAAAAAGGCGATATATCTGAAAACTAAGGCTGCGGAAAAAGAACGGCCTGGTCCCTTATGCCCTTGGCACGCTCAATGGAAACTTGGCTGAGCACACAAATTGCCAAAGTGAAGCTTTAGCCATCCTTAAAACGAAAAAGACATTCTTGAATCGCTATCTTGCGTCACAATCATCCCACACCTGGCACGACTGGTTGGGCACCATTAAAACTCGTCCAAATGTTTTCCGTTTTCGAAAAACAGAAACACCAAAAAGTCGACAATAGAAGGAATGACGATGAATATTTAAAACAAAACAAAACGGCAAAAACCGGTCACATTCGATACGGTGGTACTCGTACCGACAGAACAGCACCCAACATAAACATATCCCGCCGCAGCATAACCGCGAGTTAGGCGATCAACGGTAGGTGCGTTGAAAGTGAAATGCTCTTAGTCTGGTGCTGGTTATGGGATCAGATCGCGAAAATCGTAAAGAGTGATAGTAGTCGTCGCGGAATTCTTCGCTTAAATTGAGACGAAACAGAAATTGCCGCTCGAAACTGTTGTCCCCTGCGTTGCGTTGCACTGTCTCTATCGGTGCACCGGCCCTCCTCTAACTTTGACTTACTTTCAGGGTAATCACCTGTTGGATTGCTAATTGCATCGATAGTGTTAAACAATTGAGTGTGACCAAGTGTTCGAATAGGCGACTTATTCCTCGATGTGAGGATCCTCTTCGGACACGCATGTCTTCGAAAGAAAACAATTTGAGGACCTCCCGTTTCAATATGTGACTGCTGAATACTATGTAGAAGTGATCTAGATCTAGTGCGAGAAGCAAGTGACCGCGTCAAGTGTGATGGTTAGACAGTATTCCAGTGACGGACATACACCGGTTAAAAATAGATTTAAGGTCAAACGCGAAAGATAAATAATAGTTGTCTTGATACACAACGACGAGAAGGCAGCAAAATGCATGGAATACAGCACCTCTACCGGCAGCACGCAATCGAGAAACAGATCAGCACGGAGAGTTGGCACTCGGCGCAAAGCCAACTCGCAAGCCAGGCACACCTGCAGCATAATTACCCCAACATGAGACTGAATAGTATTAGTTCTGGAAGCAGTGACACATCGTCGTCTAACAATTCGAAGTCATCGCCCAGGTGGTCACAAGGTTCGTACCATGGTTACATATATCCGTACTGCTATAATGTTGGCTTCATAATTCATATAATATTGTTGCAGATAAAGTGCTAGAGAAGCTTGCATCAAGCCCTCAGCCAGTTCCCGATTCGGGGAAATCAATCAACAATCACTACCGAAATTCACCAAGCAATGTTTACCCAAAAGGGTCATGCGACAGCTACGGCAGCAGCCTTAAGCGAACCCCTTCATCCCGGCGAAATTTGTTCTCAGAACGGTCCAACAGTCCCGCCACGAACAATTATTACGTAAATAAATTGTTAGTCATTTCACAAAAAATCTCATCTTCGATGTGGGAATATTTTTGAACTAGCACTCACCGATTCTGAAGTATTGCATACAAAAATTAAGTTGTAGATGCAATTACAATAGAAGGAAAATCGAACTACGAATCTCTTTTGCAAGATGAAATAAAATACAGTTTGATAAAATAGTACTACTATTCATTTAAAAGTACCCTTTTAGGTTTTTGATCTGATTACAAATGTGATCGTATGAAATTTAAAAATCACACATATCTTTTCTTTTCGTAAAATTTAAACAAAAAAATACAATATTTCAGTCTAAAATCGCATTGTATTTGGATTTGATTGCATAAAAGAGGTCGATAAATTCTCTTGAACTGTTATATCTCTTTAAAAGTATCCGTCTCAGATCTCCTTGAGGAGTTGTAATTTGTTTCATGTTCCGAATTAATTTATGTCGTGTCATTTAAATCAATACTATGCTAATTTAAATTTGCTGTAATAATCAATTATTTTATAAAATACTTTAACAAATAATAATAAACTACCACGAGGGTAATAACAAAAACAAAAAAACAAAAACAATTGTATTATCCTTTACATTCTACTGTCTCGAAAAAGTTTCAACAAAAGTGATTATTGTCAATTTACACCCTTGGGTGATTTTTTGTGGAATGACCCTTGTTCAAACTATTGAAAAACAAATGATTAATCTTTTATCGCCCTTAGCCGGCTCGAAGAACATCTGCCGACTACTATGGGTCGCCGCCACCTCAAGGATTCTTCCCGCACGATCTCGACGACATTTACGAAAGTTCGTCAGACCATCAATACTTCACCCACACCGGTGCCTATCGACAGCCCGAGCGTCCTTCGATCAATTCAATTTTCCACCGGGTGAACGCTGCCCATTCGCTAGACGAGTACAGCTCCTCGCACGCATACTACGCGAACAAGTATAGTCTGGACCTGGAACGTCCTGGCTACAGGAATCGGTTCGACAACTCAAGTTTTATCAAGAGCCTCCATGAGACATCTCACAATAGCGAGGAGAACTCGCCACGGGAAAGTAAGCCCTCGAAACAGGGTAACAGCCACCACCATCATTCCATTCAGGAAATGTTTAAGCATCTTGGGAAGAAGGTGCACATTTGGCCCCGGAAGTCAACTGATTCCACAGCAAACGTATCGCCGGCCTCCCCGCTTAACGACAACCAGGAGTATTTTCGCGGTAGATCAAAGAGCCTTGATGTTAACGTTCCCACCTGCGATAGAATTCTTAATGATTGCGAGGCTACCTACAAAATCTACGACAAAATTGTTAAAGAAGGTACTATTGGGTTACGACAGGAGTTTGGATATAACTCCTTTGGGATGGGTGCAAGCGACCGATTATTGATACAATACAATTTTAAAATACTCCCCTAGGAGCCTATATTACATTTTCTCTCTAATGCTTCAAAAAGGAAAGCTAAATACCACTTTAAGGAAGCACCGACACCGCGCAGTCTTTAACTTACCTGTCTGTTATTTTAAGGAGTTATTTACTGCTTGAAACTCACTGAGGTGAAAGTAATATGACGGGATGTTTCTTGATTCCACATTTTACCTTTTGTTACAAACCGCTTTAAGGTAACAAGTTTCAAGGGCCCAATATTCAAGGAGACCAATTCTTCCTTGACGTTTGCATAGCTCCTTTGAATTTTGTCGGGATGAAAAATATTTTTAATTTATTAAACTACTACTGGTTTACTCTACTGAGCAAATGTGCAATTCTACTTTTGCCGGTTGAGTTACTCTGCCCTTTTCACTGCTATTTAAATAATTTTTCTCGACCTTAGCAAAGTTGCCCGCATTAAATAATAATAATAATTATAAACAGACCAAGTAGCTTGTATTAAGCGTTAATAAAACAAGTAACAAGTCGGGATTGCGATGGCAACGACTTTCAGAACTACATACATTTTTGCATTTCAAATATTTTTCTGTAGTCGACTTTTAGCTAAATTTGCAAAACTACATTTGTCCATAATTCAACTAAAACGAAAGTACTACACTTCTTTTAAAGCTGAATTAATTTAGTTATCGTTTTCTGAGAATTCTTTAACACTAGAACTACCAAAACCAGTAAAATTGATTGGTAGTATATTTTTTCCTTGACTGATGTATACTTATAATTTTTAAAGTTATAGATTAAGATTTATGGCATTTATTAAGATTCATAATTACGACCTATTCAAAAATCGTTTTCAATTGTTGATCAATAATTCAAATTTGCAGGTAATTACATTTTATTAAAGGCGCAAAAAATGAGTGGAATTACAGGTTCGAGTACTGGTAGTCCTAGTTTTAAGGACAATTCGTTTATAAAAGTAATTGCCCTTTTTAAACGGAACTGAATAGCAGACTGTATAAGATGATTAATTAATTATCTTTAGTAAATTGTATACATAATACTATAGTGATACAAGTGTATTATTTTAAAATTTCTATTACAATCTTGGTACTTATGTGTTATAATTTATCGTAGGATCAAAAACATATCACAACTATTTAAGACATTTTACTAATTTGTTACCCTTTTATCTGAAACAGGTGCGCATATGCGAAGGGCGTCTGCCGATCTAGAGAAACGAAGAGCGTCCCTGGGTGCTAGTCGAGGCCTAAGAGCTGATGGTACATTAGATCCACACCATGCAGCGATTTTATTCAGAGACTCAAGAGGGGTAAGTTACATACATGCATAAATATTCGTTTATATCATTTATTTTTCTTAAACGCACTAAATTGAAATTCAGCGCAACAATAATTGAGGTTGATTAGACATCCAGATAATTTTGATTTGTGTTCAAATTAATTTAAACAATGTCACAAAATACCCCAGTTGGTCAAAAAAATTGTTCACGAATATCTTGTAAACTAATAATTTATCATATTAATTCAAAAAATTACTTTTAATTACGTTACTTTTGTAAAAGCCTTTTATGGCTACAAAATAGTGGAAGCAAAATATACAAAATCGCTCTACGCCAATGGACTTCAAATGCCATAATCTAATTTGCGAAAGCTTTAAACGAATGAGTCTCCGCTCATTTGTAGGAACTATTGATTGAATAACCATAAAACTTTTTATAATTAAAAAAGCTCAAGGTGTGTACAAGACTCAGGTAGATAACAGAGAAACGCTTAGAGGAAGCTTTCGTGATATTCACCAATTCCGCTAATTTTCACATAATTATTTTAGGCGCCAAACCTCAAACGCTTTGCTTATAACCGAAGTTCTAGGAAATTATGAATTTAGCTTTAGTAGTTCAGTGAGGGGAAAATTTGAAGCAATTTAAAACTTTGATCAACTTAAAGATTTTCCCATTTATTTTTAATATTTGTTACCTGCTCAATTGCACGTACCTTCTTTTCTACGATGTTAAGTGACGGTTCCAATTAAAATAACAAGTTGATGCAATTCGTGATTACTTAGCTTAATTGCATATTCACTACAATTTTATACCGACTAATGTCTGCAGCTAGACCCATGTTTTTTGATTCTTTGTTTAATTGTCATCGAATTGAAAAGTCAATACTGTAGAGCGAAAGCTGTTAATTAGTTGCAAATAAATGTAATTCTATGCAAATGTATCTTTTGTATGGCAAAAATACTTCAGGGTCCTCTGACCCATTGTATCTTTATTTTAATTTAATATCTCGAAAAGTTGAAGGAGATTTCTGTAATACTACAGGTCAGTTAAAATATGTGCGGTGTGGTATACATATGTACATACGTATGTTAATGTCGTTTTATGAAAAAGTTATATTTTTAAGAAAATAAAGTTTATAATTTCTAACTACCAATCAGTTTCCATTCTCAACAAATATTAAATCCTACAAAGATTTCTGAAATCCAATAGACATTATTGTGTAACGACTTAATACATGCATACAATGCTTAAAATTCAACCTAAGAAGTTGCAACTTTCATAAAAGTTCTCTTGAGTATTTTCTAAAGTTTTCTCTTAATATATCCCCTTTTTCCTTTACACGATCATACCCCGGAAAAGTTCGTGGCAATTTTTCAACAAATCTCGTCTTGTGCAAATGCAAAAAAGGTATAAAAGGCGTAGACAATTTTCAACTGTATATCCATAAGCAAAAAAGTGCTAAACTTTGGACATTTTGACGGCAATTACTGACTTTTTGAGGTTTATGTCGCCCTAGGATTTATGAGAGATGTGAAAGCCTTCAGTGATTTTGTGTCTTTTGCAACTCGGAAGATTTAGGATTTTAATGTAGTTGGAAAATTGAGGGAATTTAAATCTTTGGTATGGTATGAAAATTAATTTATATTTTAATTGTTTTTACAAGTAAAAGAACTATAAAAACAGTAATAGAGTTTAGAAACATTCGATTTTTAAAGTAACAGCCTTAATCTCTGCCATTTATTAAGATCACTCAGGAAGTAAGATGAAGAGTAGTAGAACACACAAATTTTACCTTCCGGAAATCGGCATATACATACATATTTATTTTTAAAAGTTTTCCGAGGCCATCTAGCTGATGAAATATTCCTTATATTTAATCATTCAGTTTTTTCGTTAATTGCGGACTTCAGTGTTGAATAGTAGGGATCCGAAAAAAAGTAAAATATCTAATAATTGTATAATGGTAGCAACATATTGCAACTAAGATTAAAGAGATCAATTTGTAGTTGATAAAATGAAATGAAATCTCTCCGTGCACTCCTAAAAGCCTAATCCAGAATGGATTCTCGAAAGTTCGGCAGCGCTGGGAACGTACGTGATGAAATGCTTGAACCCCTTCCCATCGAATATCCACTTCGGCAGAGGAATAGTACAAAAATCGCATCACGTCGAAGGAAATTCCTATAAATCCATTTTGAAATATTTTCGCCCCGGAGAGCAGAGCATTCAGCACTGCCTTGGACATTGTACGAGTTATTTTTTTGCTTCCATGATTCCAGTCTATATATTCTGGACGCCAAACAAAATAATTTTGACAAAATCCATTTGCAGCAGAAATATACAGGGTGTTCAGAGGTGGGAGGGAAATATTGCAGGAGGTAAAAGCTCAGACGGAGACAAGCAAAAAATCGTATGGGTGGGGGGAGGGGGTCATCTCGCATGGTTCGGACTTTACAGAGTGTTTCGTAAATCTTAATGTTGCCTTGTATGGGGACGCTTTCGTATTTTTATCTTTTTTTCTACGCATCGCAGCGACCCCAAACAGTCTTACAAAATCACTATTTTGAAGTCCTTTCCAAAAAAGTCAACATCACCCCCCTATCTCCACAACCCCTTGGCCAGAATCCCCTCTAGACGTTGAAAAATTAACTTTTATTTCCCGATTTTTCACCTTTCGTCCCATTTTTCTCCGAAATTCACGTTATTAATATACCTACTTTTTATTTTTTTTAAATTGATTTTTTTTAAATTGCCTATCTTATTACCTTTCCAAAAAGGTGCAACATGCCTAGGTAGAAAGGAGTTGCAAAAGTCCTGAAATTAAAACATCCTCACAGGTACCTAATTACTTTATTCCACCATAATGGAAAAAGTCGTTAAGTAAACAATTTTTATGACAGCAAGGTCGGACATGTTTGTTTAGGAAACCCATGTAAACTGTTATAAAATAATTAATGTAATCTCGTTAAATGGCGTTTTTAGTTTATGATATCCGATATTGACTCCTAAATATCCTGACGCTCCGTTTCTAATACCTCCTATGAATTATGGTATAAAAATGGGTAAGTTTGAAAGGACATTGACAATAGTCGAAGAAGCAATCGATAAGAACAGGTGTTTAATAGAAAAAATTAAGAAAAAATGGCAGAATTCAGTGTAGAACAAGTAAACATTTAATGCCGCTCCCGCGAGGTCTGTCGTTCATTTTCATTAGTCCCGCAAAGTCATGAGTCAGTGCACCTTGTGATCGCTGAACGATTTAAGATCGATAACTTGAAAAATAAACAGCGGAAAATATTCTGTTCGCCTTTTATTTTCTACTAGTACTATTATACATTCGGTTGTCGTATGTAAATGGCGCGAAACACTTAACCGCCCCCATTCCCCTGTTGTGTTTGAATCGAATGGTAAGTGACCTTCCTCAATATTTTGCAATATGCTCAATTTTCAACAAGACAGTGGCCCAAACCACGCCGCTGGCGCAGTAAATAATCGCCCAGAGTGCATGTCGGCTGCTTGAGGTGCTGGCCCCCACGGAGCATTTCTTAAGTAAAAGTGGTAATCCCGCTGCGCTGCTCCGTTGAGGCGCATGTTCGTCGTTTAGGCCTGGGGGAGGGGACTGGGACTCTTTTCAGTCTGATCTGCGATGGGCCGCCTGAATGCCTTGGGCTTCTTTCAGCTTTTCCACCGACAAACAGTTCAATTTTAGTCAGATCGCGGTCGGTGCACTGCGCGCATGCGTTACTTGCTTTACATATATTTATATTTTTTAGGTCGTTGTTTGACTAAAGTACGTTGCTCTGGAATTTCCTTGTTTTTACTTTTTTGTGCTTTCATAAGTGGAGTGTGTTGTTTTTGGCGGAATTTCCTAAGTTGGATACAAAAAAAGCAATTATTGGTGTCAAAAGTGTGATTTATTTTGCGTGCGTGTAACAGGCTTTTTCAATTAGCCTAAAAGTAACAAAAGGTGAAAAAATGTTTTGTCTCCAAACATGTTTCGTCGGTTATCTCTGATTGATTCATCTCCGCCGACGTCAACGCTTTCGGTAATTCCCCGGAGATTCCACTCAAAAACTCCACCACCACCGGAGACACAACCGCCGATTGATAAAACCCATCTGAAAGTACCGAAACGTAAATCGCGTTCTTTGAATTCTTCCCCAACGCAGTCCCACAAACGGAAGGACAAAGGCACCACCGTCCCCACCACCCTCTCGGGGGCGCACAGCTTCCGCGGTGATTGCCCGCGAGATAGTTTCATTGGCAGCGTCTCAAGTTCGTCGTCCAGTTCATGGTACTCTAGACTAGGGAATTCCCTAAGACGAAGCTTACTACGGCGGGGAGCCTACGACGGCTTCTTAAAAGATGGACGAGTAAGCGATTTTGTGTTTTTGTCTTTTCGAAATTTGCATACGATCGTGGCTTGCGATTTAAAATAACATAGTAGCTTAATGCTCAGGTAATTAAATGTGACGAGCTATAAACCTGGAGGCTCGGGGTTGTAAAATTTTCTATGACGCGATAACTTAATAGCAATCATACCGAAAACTTGTTTCTTTCGAAAATTCCCACCCATTTAATGTTTTTTCGTTTTAAATTTAGAACAATCAATATTCGTGTCAACGTCTGATAGTAATAAATTCTATGGTATAGGTATTCGCCCAGTCAAGATAATTTTAGCGACAAAATATCACTAGAGACTTTTGCAGTCATTTAAGGCGTTTGCATCAAAATGTAATTCTTTATATGAATGTTATGGTCTCGTCTTGAGTAGGGAATGTTTTTTCTACAACAAAAAATACATGAAAATATTGGGCTTGAAATAGAAAAAAGGGTAGTTTTTCGAAAATATATGAAACGCTGTACAAGTTTTCTTGCTAAAAGCTGAACAGAGCAGTGGCGGCTCGTGGTATTCTAAGCAGAGGAGGCAGAAAATTCCATAATCTAATTTGTGGCCCCACGCTAGACAAAAATAGTGACAATCACCTTTGTTACCATTATCGCCTCTACACTACATTATATATTAGGGGTACCGGTTAATTCGTGCGGTTTTTTTTCGAAAATTGAAGCTTGATTGTGAAAAAATGGTTACAAATTTTCTATTCGAAGTATTGTCCATCGCTAGCTATAACCTTTTCCCATTTTTCTGGTAATTCACGAATACCCTTTCTGAAAAATTCGGCCGGCTTCTCCGCTATCCACGAATCGATCCAATTTTTGACTTCTTCATAATTCGAGAAGTGCTGGTCAGCCAGGCCATGTTGCATTGATCGGAAGAGATAGTAATCGGATGGCGCAAGGTCTGGACTATACGGCGGGTGGGGTAGGACATCCCATTTGAGCCTTTCAAGGTAGGTTTTGACGACCTGTGCAACATGTGGCCGAGCATTGTCCTGTTGCAAAATTACCTTGCTGTGCCTTTGTTCATATTCCGGCCGTTTTTCGCGCAGTGCTCGGCTCAAACGCATCAATTGTCGTCGGTAGACTTCCCCTGTGATCGTTTCATTCGGTTGCAACAGCTCATAATAGATCACACCCAGCTGGTCCCACCAAATACACAGCATAACCTTCAGGCCATGAATATTCTGAACGGCCGTCGATGATGATGCATGGCCGGGGTATCCATACGTTGCCCGACGTTTTGGATTATCGTAATGGACCCACTTTTCATCGCCAGTGACAATTCGATGCAAAAAACTTTTTCTTTTGTGCCGTTGAAGCAGTTGTTCACCCGCGAAAAATCGGCGTTCGACGTCCCTTGGCTTCAATTCATACGGCACCCAATGGCCTACCTTCCGGATCATTCCCATTGCTTTTAGACGATCGGAAATGGTTTGTTGAGCGACGCCAAGTGATTTTGCAAGTTCTTCTTGCGTTTGGGATGGATCTTGGTCGAGCAGTGTCTCCAATTCGTGGTCTTCAAACTTTTTTGGCTGTCCGGGCCGTTCATCGTCCTCCAAGTCAAAATTGCCACTTTTAAACCGTGCAAACCACTTCTGGCACGTACGCTCAGCTAGAGCATGCTCACCATACACTTCCACCAAAATACGATGACTTTCGGCAGCCTTTTTCTTCATATTGAAGTAATGAAGAAGTACTCCCCGCAAAAACACTTTATTCGGCACAAAATCCGACATTTTCAGAGTAAAAAAAAGTATTGTTGTTTACGCTTCAGCTAAATAACACATACTGATTCTGAAACTATATGACAGTAGCTTTCCAACACATATTTGGAAAGGTGAATCACTGGAATATAAAACAAGTTACGCCATCTGTTACAAAACCGCACGAATTAACCGGTACCCCTAATAAATATATATATTTAAAAACAAAAGCAAAAGCTAATAAGAATTCAAATTTTATGCCGTATTGCATATATTCTATACATACATAGATATATTTATAGCTATTTATAAATAAAATCTACTCTACATTCCTTAATGGTCGCAAAATTATTTATAATATTGTAATACCAAAGCGGGTCTTTTTCCAGTTCCTTTACCAACGTTTTTTCTATGCTCAAAAGAGCCAAATCCGATAGCCGATTTTGATCCATTGTATTTGTTCTATAATCTTTAATTCTTTCCAAAGCAGGAAATCTCCTTTCTGTATTAACTGATGTAGTAGGGATTGTTCATATAAGTTCAAATAAGTTTGTTAACTCCGGCATAACGTCAGTAATATTATTTTCGATTAAATTTTTTAACAAAGATGACACTGTATCCCTATCATTCTACAAAGTTTCTTTACTATAAAACACAATTGATTCACTTTTAAGTTTAACAGAGTCGTAATTCGTTATTTTTTCATCTAATGTCTTTATAACGATACTACTAAAAATTCTGAAACAGAAAATTGAGAACTTTCCGTAAGTGGCAAAAATGAATGTCATACTCATCAAGCTTAACGCGTAAGTTTATACAGATTCGCTTTTAAACGACCAAAGCTCAATCTCAAAACTTTTGCTCAGATGAGAGTAGCCTCCGGGCACGCACACGCAGAAGTCTCAGGCCCTGTAGTTTCTGCCCAGTAGGAAATATTGTAAGTATATTGTAAGTACAAGTTGTCAACTTTCAGAATTCAAATATACGAGTATAAATATAAATATATTTTAGGTTGATTCAAAAATATTTTTTTTTCTTTCAAACAGGTTTAATAGCTGAAAGTATGGAAAAGAAGAATTCTGGTCCAAGGAGAGCTCATAATATTAATATTTAGCTCATTTAACTTTTTAGTTTTCCATAAGAATAACATGGTAAAGAATACTTTACTAGATAGTTTCGTCTATATCTCCTGAAAAAAAAATCTTTCACGAACGGAACCAAGTCCATTAAAAAGAGCATTAAATTCTCGTGTTTGATAGAAAAAAAAAATATTTTTGAATCATCTTAATATGCCTTTTATAAAACACTTTAAACTGCCTTTTTGTTAAGCGATTGGAACGGACATTTCATAAAGAGCTTCAAAATTCCTTCTTATAAACCCCTTTAAAAGCCCTTTTACGTAAGCAAAAAAAAAGAGCTTACCTCTAATGACACGTAATGTTAAAATAAAATGAAGCTTCTTACGGAGCGTAAGCGCTTTGGTGCTTCAAAAAAGCGCTTCAGGAGAACTTTCCAAGTGCTTTTTTTCCTACTGGGTGCTCAGATAGACACACACAACCACAACTTATTGCATCTCTATGACTTGTGCTTAAAACCTCCTTGAGGCAATCGGCGCACTGCCTCCTCTGGCACGCACACACAGAAAGCAAAGCTGATTTGTCGCGGAGAAAAGAGCTTGCGCAAAGGGAACTTTCTGTTGGATTTGACTTAGTAGTTCCGACTGCACAGCTCAAGCTCTTTTTTTCGCATGGAGTGGGTTCTAGAGGCTAGCCTCACCTTGATTTCATGCGAAACTTTCATGGCACAGGGCAAGGCGAAAATTACAAATATTGCCACAGGATACAAGGAATTTCTTTGATATTTCAACAACTTTACTTACATCAATAGTTCTTTAAAAAATTGTGTTAACGTTTTTTCTTTAATTTACAATTTAAGTACTTAAGAACATTTAAGAATTGATAGAGGAGGCACTGCCTCCCCTGCCTCCTCTGACGAGCCGCCACTGGAACAGAGGTACGCCAATTGATTCTTTATGCTCTCATGACGGCCCCGCAAAAAAAATCGGTCCATCTAAGCTAAAATCGCGATTGAAAATTTAAAGGAAATTAACCTTAGAACATTAACATAAGGAAGCGCTGAAACGTTCACACACAGTGTACGCGAATGTAACATTTTTTGGGGTGCTCTGGAGAGCGAGCCCCCGTAAAATTAATTTTAAGGAGGGTTACGGTTTAAGGATTTAAAGTAATTCAATAATTTACTTAAATATTCTACAAATTTAGAAAGCATACATATGTCATTTCACTATTTTTAAAATGTGAAATATGAATTTATGAATCATTACTCTTAATTTTGTGAAGCCCCTCTTCAAATTGCCTTAATTTTGGCGCCTTTACTAATGTTTCTACACTCATGCTAGAGCTCACACATACATACATAAGTGACTTTGGTACGCTTGACAAGTCATATCGCGCTTCCTTACGTTCACGTTCTGAGAGATTAACCCAGAAAATGCTTTATAAGTTCTTTCAGAGACATCGCAGAATATTGCTTTATAGTGGGTTAAAAAGTTGAGTCGTCAACTTCTTTAAGGATATTTCTCATGATCCAATGCGCCAATGAACAAACGAGAGAGACTGCGTCAAACTTCGAGAATGGTAATTTCAATACTCAAAATTTGACTTTAGTCCTTCGGTTTTCCTAGTTTGTGTATTGGAAGATCGATATTTTTTCTGTGAAAAAGCTTGCCTGTTTTATAGCCTTTCTCAGAAGAAAAGTTATTCGTGCTAGATTGATTTCAGCGATTCAGCGCCATACACCAGATAAGATGTCGGAGCCTCGATCCAGCTGCGATGACCTAGGCACGTAATTATCACGAATTTCTCATTTTTATTGTAAACTTCGATGCATGAGGTTGGCTTAGAAGATTTCGTGGGAATAGGGAATTGTTGTCTACACCTCGAAGCTACTTTAGGCCCGTTCCACACTAGCCTCATTTCGTTGTACCCGGTGTCAGCGCACCGGTATTTTTCGAAAAATTCGAATTTCATTTCGAACAAATTCGGAAACCCTCCTCATTTGCCTGGCAGTCAGCAACGAGGACGGTGCTCAGGCTCCTTGAAGCGATGCTCTGGGCACTGGGTGCGTGATCGAGCCAGGTAGAATTTCACTGGCTACTGTTACGCATGCTTTGATGAATGTTTTGGGTGGAGGTTGAAAAATTGGACACTGCCAGGCCAGGTACAATAAAGACATTTGTGAGTCCTTAAACCCGGCTCGTTTTTTCTTTCAGCTTTGAAAAGACAAGTGCACATAGTCAAAGACTATGGAACCTACGTTACAACGACTGTTCACTCCGGCAATTTAGCTTCTCATTTTTCGTGACCTTGGTACCGTTATTTCTCCCAACCCCACGATCTTGCTAGAAGTCGATAGCATGCTTACGTATTGTGATAAAAACGAGAGAAACAATGCTGGGCTTGGAATTTAGAGGAACTGGTACAGAGGCTACAGGGTGCCGACAGGCGATCACTTAAAACTGAAAAAAAACGTTCATTGAATGAAATAAATGCATGAGCTTTACTAAATTGTTTTTATTGCAAAATAGTTGAATATTTCTATTGCATTTTTTAAGAATATAATGTATTCTTTGTATACACATTTATTATTTCTGTTTCCTGAAGTATAGAGAGAGATATGTGTGTAATAAATTGCATATACTGAATAGTTCTCCGCTGGCTTTAGATATAAGTTCCCTTTAATGTTTGAAATGAAAACACTGTAATTTTTCCAAGGAGGAAAAAGCTCATGGCATAAAAAACCTCCTTATTTATTTCAACAACAATAATGTTACAAATTTAACAATGATCAATCTTAAAATACATCACAAACGTTTGATTAAACTAATAATAAATATTTAAGACTACGCGTAATATTTTAAAAGAACAAATAAGTTGAATTCAAATTATGAATCACAAATGCATCACATTTAATAATTCCAATGGAAACGTCTTACAAAAACAATATTTGACAAGGAATTTTCTGAGTGTCTATAATATGTGTTCACAATTAATTTCTGTAACCCTTAATTTATATTGTTCCCTAAAATATTTAAAATCCGCTAATATACATATAAATTTTGAAACATATTAAAGATAAATCAATGTGAATTAATAAATGAACTTAAATATTTTAAATAGCAGGCTTACGAAATGATGATACACGAAAAATAATTTTTATATTAAATACATCTACATAATTATTTTATGTAGTTTACCTGTCATTATCCATTGGTACATTGAAAAAATTAAGTTGAAGATGATCGTCTTCTTTAAGGCCACACGCTAAACACTTCACAAGACGTTTTCCTCCCATATTTCACTATCACAGCAATTATTAATTAATACCACAAAAAACTGTTTTATAATTGGTCCCTTATGCCAAAATATCAGTTTTAATGCACAAACAATTTCAACACAAAATATTACAATTTTCAAAATCATGTGCGTAATTTCAAAAAATGCACACAAAATCGAGTAAAACATAATCCAAATCAATCACCCTGTCCTTTGAAGCGAACGAGCTACCGCTGCGTATCGGCATACAATCGCATTTGATTAGCATTCGCCGTCGATACGCACAAGGAAAACCTATGATGAAAAAACGTAAACAAACTTATATGTGAACCCCTTCAATGTGTGAGTCAGGACTTCGAATCTCGGCAGTTCCTATCTGAAAAGCCTTCCGTATCGGCACCAATACAATGACAGAAAAACCCAATGCTTCGCCGATACGCAAAGTAATAGGTGAACTCTTGTTGCGTAGTGTTTGTCGGCACTTGTACCTGCTGCCGTCCTTCTTGCGTATTAGGCAATTTAAACAAGAATTTGGAAATCGAACCAGCTCTCTTTTCGACTAATGGGTAAATTTTTTGTTTTATTTTGCTGAAAAGTGACCATAGAGGGGGTAAATTGCGTCGCAAAATTAGAGTGAACATTCTTTGTAACTAGGTTCCATATTCTTTGACATAGTTTTACCCGATGGGGTTAATTAATTATATGTTCTTATATATGCACACCACTAAATTAAGGGAAAAAAGATATTTTGCCTAGTAAAAAATATCCTAATTCAGAGATCAGCATTAAGTGTTCGTTATTCGTTTCGTGTTTTTTATGCTGAAAAATGTCTTTGAGAAGTACGATGCTAGTTTCAGCAGCAGTAGCAGCTGCCTTGTTAATAGCATCAGACGATAGTTCTGATGAGATACCTACTGTCCCAAGAGAAAATGTTGGGTTAAAGAATGTAGGAATTTCCGGGATATGAAAGGGAATTATAAACATATTCTGAGGGAACTGCGAATCTCGAATTGTAGTGATGCAATAAAATTTTTAAGAATGGATGAAAATTCCTTTAATTACATTTTGCGACGCGTAAGTATAACAATCTCTAAAACAGACACACATTTAAGGCGAGCTGTTGCACCAGAGGAGAAGCTAGCAATAACATTAAGGCCAGACAGACATTGGGAAAAAATTTATTGAAAATCGATTTTTTTTTATTAATTATTGATGTACAACTATTCAAAAATGTGTACAAAACAGATTAAATAAATCCCGCTAATAAAGATTCCATAGCGCATAATAAAAGTCTAAAAATAAAAGGTAATATTGATTTTTTCATACTCCGAACTTTCAAATGCATTTATCTCAAAACGCAATTTTTCAAAACGGGGCCCGCACGATAGCGGAAAAAGTAGTTGATAGATTTTCAAATTTTTTTTAAACTTTTTTGTTATGCAATTCAATACATCTTAAGCCTCAATGAACTTGTTGGATAAATTATTTTAGTTTTTACACGCTCAAAATGGACCAAAAATGACCATCCATTTTGCAACTTTTTTTTCAGTCATATAAATTTATCAATTTTGAATATTTTTTTTTCAATGGGGGTTAAGATGTGTATTTTAGTGCCTAAATTAACATGCATTTTTTTTCCGACGACCCAGAGGAGAGTTATGATGCGGGACGATTTCCACATTTTTTTGAGGCAGCAACTTTAACGCCATCTTTAACAATGAAAAATTTTACAAAAAAAAAAAAATATTTTTTTATAATCTATAATAATGCAAAACTGTGAGTAAAAAATATTTTGTTAATATCTATTAAACGGTTTTTTTACATCGTCTCAAAAAACGTGTTATTTTTACTCAAAACTCACGATGTGTGGCCTTAAGATTTATCGCCACTGGTGAAATTAAGTTCTGACACCTTGTCCCAAGGCAACAGGTACAGATAAGAAGCAAAGGGTACTGGTCAGGTTGCACTCGGTGCAACCAAAGTAATACCAGTGCGGAGTTGATCGTTAAGCCACCCCTGGTATGGTTTAACCGACGTGGCTTCACTTGAGAGTCTCAAAAAATCGGCTCTTTCGCTCCGCAATGATTTTCGAAAGGCCCATACACTCGCAAAATAGTCTCTCAAAAATGTGTTTTCACGCACGATTCAATTTGTGTGCATGTTCGAAACCAAAGTGATACCAATGATACTACCACCAACGAGTTGATGCACCCAGTGTGGAATGGCGGTTAAATTGTGGAATTGCATATAAAATTCCTATAGGAGTCATTTACACGACATTAAGCTATTTGAGGTCGTTTCAATTTAGGTCCAAACGATTTACATGACTATCCCGCAGGTCTTTGATGCGGTTCCTAGATTTATTTTAAGCAAACACTTACTCTGAAAAAAACACCCGAAAATCGAAATTTTCTCTTTATTCTGTCATAATTATTTTAATTTCTCGGTGTTTCAGCCGACAACCAATAGGCTACTAATCAGTAACAATTTAGAAATTTGTTTTTATAAAATAAATATATTTTTGTGCAAAAAGGATGTATGAAAATGAAACTATGGAAAAACAAATACTCCAACATCTTTTGCTCATCCCAAGGAAACAATTCTTCAAACTACGATCCAAAAACTGTCGGCAGTACGAAATAGCTCTTTAAAAATAGCCATAGGTGTGTCTTCTGATTACCGAGGCAGCGCCATTTAATCTATCTAATTTTTCGCATTTGTAGAGCTAATTTTCTGGGATTTTTTTTTTAAAAGTTCAGTTTAAAAAAGCAAACATTTTCTACGAGACATAAATTCACAAATAGAAAAGCATCGAACTAACATACAGGTTCGTCGCTATTCTCCTGTTTGCTATACCACATGTTCAAAAACTTTACAAGCCCCAAAGCTGTTAACAAATTCAAATCACATAGGAGAAGCATGCCAATTTTCCTTATTTTGCTTAGTAATTTAAGGCATTTACAAGTAAAATAACTTACATACATTACAAGGCAGAATGAGAAAAATTGGCGTGTTTCTTGGTTCTTGCCGCTTAAGCTTAAGCTAGATGTTTACAGTCCACATATTCGTTAACATTCAGATCAAGCGGCGAATAGCCTCACGTGCTTCTCGATCTGAATCTGAGAGTTAAAAAAATGCAAGCTACTTTCTTTGGCTGCTGCGAGCGACAGTGACATAATCGCAGCCGGTAGTAAAACCTCGAGCACGGTATGCATGCGCGATAATTGCCTTCTCGAGGTGAGAAACGACGTTTAATTGAGGGCACTATTTTTAACCGGGCTTCTCATATCTGATCTTTATTATGACAAACGATCTTGTTTGGACTTGGGTTTAAATTGAAAAATTCATGCGTTAAGGCAAAGTTCGGTTTTTGTCGCTACCTTCAGGACCAAGGTTTAGTTTGAAAAAAACCATAAGTTTGCAAAAGTTTTTGAAATAAACAAAACTACTATTTACGGACATTTTCAAAATTTTCTACAAATAAGTCTATACATAACTAAAAATAAAATTATTTTTGACCTCAGAGTCAAATGATTTATGATTAAGACTATGGCCATACTTTAGTGTCGTTTATTGTACATACATACCTATGCAGTTTTTATTAAAAATAAAGTGAGTCCTATTGGAGATCGTACCGAATTTTATTTCTTTTAATTTTTTGTTGTGGAATTATCAACACATATATTTAGATATTGTTTCAGGATCTAATTTGTAAAGCTCGTGAATTTTTAGTAATGTGATTATTATTATTTTTCTCTATTTTCAGTTACCAGTCGCAGATCCGTTCCTAGAGAAAGTAAGCCTATCGGACTTAGGTAAGTAACACAAACAACGTTTAAGTATATTGAAAGTTCTAGATGTAAGACAAATAGGATCGGTTGATAGTCTTGTAAAAGTACAGCAGTGATCGACCTACAAGTTTTAAATAATCCAAAATTGAATGAAACCCTTGATGCTTTCTACTTCCTGCAATCGGAGCTTCGAGTACACTTTTTATGTTATAAAACACATAATCAAAGCGAAAACAAAAGGAATATGTATTAACTTAAGTTTTAGTCATAGGATATCTAAATTGATAAAATGAGTTTTCGTGATCCAGTTTTTAACCAATCAAAATGAAATGAATGAAGTCTGGAGGCAAAATTTTGTAATTTCCAAAAATGATGTGTTTAGAATCCGTGAGAATTTAAAGTTATGGCGTAACAACTAAAATAGAGGTTTTTCGACCTCGAACATCGGAGATCTAGGCATCCATAAATCTGCCACCCAACGGAAGCCTATGTGGCTAATGGAGCCAAGCGTCCTCGACGATCCATCAATCAGATAGAACAGTGGAACGCCCACGCAAAAACCAGCAGAAATAGACGCGAATTCCCAGCAAGAGCAGAAAAATCTCTTACAAAATACACTAAAGAGATGTTTTGCACTGAAATTCCTCCTGGGTCCGATCATTGCCAAAAACATCGCCTTAGCAGCAGGCAGCTCGGCTTCCCACAGGTCCCTAAGAAGCTGAACGGGTTGGTTGATGCATTATGGCGGCCGATTCCTCTCGAGTTTGCGTCTATTTTTATAGTGCAAAAATTTCAAGCGGTTCGAACGCGGTGCGCTCCTCAGCTAAGGCGTCGTCCTAACCGCTGGGAACCAGTCTGTGATAAGAGTTCGATCGTCGAGGCCTTGTTTTTTCGTGTCGAATCCCTTCGCAATTCGAAAAGTTGTCGAAATTCAGTGCGCAAAACATCCAAAAAGTTTAGACACAGTAGAGGATCTAGTGATCGTGTCTCACGA
Organism: Tolmerus cingulatus; assembly: GCA_959613345.1. Taxonomy (NCBI): domain Eukaryota; kingdom Metazoa; phylum Arthropoda; class Insecta; order Diptera; family Asilidae; genus Tolmerus; species Tolmerus cingulatus. The sequence continues at coordinate 19,036,648 of OY390709.1, read as the reverse complement.
ATTTCATTTCCAGAGGAGGCCCAGGTGGGAGCCCAGTTTCCGCTCAAATAGTTTTAATCCGCAAAACTGCTTCTATTTATATCCGATCGAGGCGCTGCTTTCGATTACAGATTGCAATCAATCGAGCCGTGGCGTCGCCTGCGGGTGCTCAAGGTCGACGATTTCAGCGAGGTGCCCCGCCCTTACGTGATCAGTCGAGGATCGCCCAAGTCGCGTTATTAATTTAATTGCAGTCGCACGACCTGGGCCATATTTCGCCAGGATCTAATTTAATAACTTTTTGGTCTATTTGAAGTGGGGAGGCGATCTGGCCGGCTTCACTTGCCGCACTTCGGGGCTTTTACACTCTGAGGTGCTATTTCCGATGCGCGCAATTTATTTTGGTTTTTCATATTTTCGACATGAAGAAAATTAAATTAAATAATTTGACACTAATGGACCGATATAAATTGTAATTGTTCTGGGTTTTTGCAGCTAAATTTATTGGGTGAGTTGCTTATTTCTAATGGGTTGTGAATGTTAAAAATTAGCTAAACAATTACAGCTGCAATTGAGCTTTATCCTCGGCTTTAATTGTTGCAAATCCCGGCGATTGTAAAAACAAATTGTTTCTATTTGTTTCTATGAATGATATATTCGAGAATCTTCATTAATTTAAAGAAGCAATAAGGTATCCCGGCAAATATTAATTTTAAACTTTTCGACTCTTCTCAATTTAAACAAAGATGACTTTGTCCTATCTTGGTGGCAGGACTACGTAGCGCAGCGCTGGCCATCAAATTCCCTTTAAACGAAACTAGGATGATTAGGATCGCTCAGTTAAGTGTGAATTGTCGCTTAGACATAAAGGTTCAAAATTTCTATGTGACCACAATTTGAAGAGACAGCTTATACTAAAGTCAATAATTAAATATCTTTGTGAAGTGTCTTGTAATTTAATAATTAAAGGATGACGGCTAAAGGCGATAACAGTTAAACTTCGCTAAATTTTCGAGATTTTAATTTTAATCTTTAATATCTACCATAATATGTAGTTATTAGTAGTTAGCTGAAATCTTTTATCTTTATTTATGAATAAATATGATTCTTTTTTCCCAAATGAATTGAATTGAGCTACAAGATGGCACTAATAGCTCATTTTTGGCCAAAAATACAATAAGGTCGTTTTTCTTCGTACCCCTTCAATTCAATTCTAATTCATCAATACTGACATTTTATGCAGTTGTCTATGTGAAAAATGACTCAAAAAGCAATTGCCGATAAATCTATTTCTATAATAACCTCTGATTATCCTATTGCGGGACAAAAAAGCGAAATATGCTTATAGGTGAAGACATAGTCCTAGGCTAAACTTTTATTCCAGACTACAGCGAACCTGGTGTCCCTCAAATAAAAATAAAAGTATTTTTATTTAGTTAGACAATGGTATGAAAGAATAGAATCACCAAATTAAGCAAACATATTTATAGTTCAAAGTAAGGTCGTTTCGAATTCCAAAAATTAAATTATATTTGTTGTGATAACAAGAATTGTTTAAAGCTATTTGTACTTATTTAATGTGGAACGTCCTGCCGTAATATTTTAAACATCCTTTTCTTCAAATATCATCTTTCACAAAAGCGTTATCGTTTAGAAATTAAATATATATATATATATATATGTAACTACATGTTCCCATTTCTAGATCTCATATTAAGGTACTAAAGGGTTCTGTTCTATTCGATTTTTTTCCTGCGAGATTTAGAACAGAGTACGTAGTTTTATAATTGAACCGAATTTTTCAAATCAACGGCAACGTCACTGATACAAACAAATTTGTGATAGAAATGTGACAAGTATAATAACTCAAAAGTCGTTTGGATACTACTTATTTTAATTTATTTTTCAAGAAAAAATATTATCCTCAAAATTAGGTCTACTAATAGTTAAAATGAACTTAACATTAGAACTACCAAGACCTTTAAAAATGACAGGTACTCAAATTCTTCTTTGAGTGATTTACAATTTTTAAAGTTATAGGTTAAGATTTATGCCAACACTTACTTAGATTCATGATTACGACATATTCAGAAATGGTTTTTAATTTATGATTATTAATCTAACTTTGGAGGTACATTACATTAAAGGCGCAGAAAATGAGTGAGTTTGAGTGCTGGTAGTTCTATCATTCATTCATTCACAATTGAAAATATTAAATTAAAAATAAATTACATAAATGCAGTATTTATTTTTTAAATAGGTTTTGTATATAAGTCTAACCACTTACAAACCTTTAAGGGTTTTTTTTTTTTTTGCTGTTTACAACTCAATTAACTTAAATTTTAAAAACCAAAACCTTTGAGTGCTGCTGCTGCGTAAATTTACTACACTGCTTACCCTGGCTGCGGCTTCGCAGCGCACGAGGCGATAATGGAGCTTTTCTTATTTAAAAATATAAAATGAAGTGCGAAAATGATCAGAACCCACCCTGCCGCCAATAAGGACGGGTGCTGCTGTCCTCTACTTAATCCGAAGTCAATTGAATTTATGAACGACGTAAAAATTTGAATCATTTTCGAATTTATTACCAGCGGGGACTCGTTGGCCCGCCAATGTTTGCAAACAAACCGTAGTCGGTGTTTTCGAAACAGACGGCGGTTTTGTATCGCTAAAATTACTTGTGTCGGACGACCGCCGAATTCTATTTCTGGTGACGGCCACTATTTATTTATTTATTTATTTATTTGTTTTTAGTGCGATCCATCAGATCTAGACGACATGCTAAATAGAGCTAAAAAGTGCAGGCATATCGCGCTTCTCTGAATGTGAGAGGAAGTAATTCTAGTTTTTTATGCGATGAGTGGACACATTGCTTGGATTTCAATGTTGCTTGGCATAAAATTCGTAAATTTCATCGGAGGGAAAGTTTTTCTTGGCGGGTGGTGACTGTAGTTGTTTTCACTTGTTGTCGTACTTGATGCCAAATTGAATTTGGATATGCGCCGGGGTCAACATGTGATCCATCACTATCTTATCTGACTTTCTTTGATACCTATGTATATGAAAAGTTACCTGCCCAGAAATTCGTGTAGTTGGAAATCGATGTCAACAACACAACAACTATTATGTATTTATTGTCGCAATCAATTAAACAATTTCTCTGCTTTATTTCGACTAAGAAAATTTGGGTTTCTGTTTTAAGCAATGAGCGCCATTTCAATCTGTAAGATGAACTAAACAAAATTACACAAATAAAAATAGTCTAAAATAAAAATAAACAAATGCATTTGCTAATCAATGTATTATAAGCCCTTAATTGTTAGTAACAAAAATCAAGTGTTTTCTTATTTCTAGCCCTCTTTTTGCCTTGATACTATGTACAAAGTTTTATTTTTTGAAAAGACATTTTCTGTCATAAAATACATTGTAATAAAAATAATTAGAAAATATGTATATATGCATATTTTAATTCAATTAATGTTTCGACGGTGGTTTTTGGGAAAACTAAAGAGCATTGTATGCTAATGACAAAATATAAGGTTTATAACTAATCAACAATAAAAATAATTTTTTTTTTTTTTATAATTATTCGTTCAGTTCTGCTCTGTAAGATGAACTACGAGCAGGAATATCTTATAGCAAAAGTACCACAGAATATACGCAACCAAAAGCCAAAATCTAATCTTCTAAAAAATAATTCCCTTGCGTATAATAGAAAACGGAACGGATTTTAGCGCTTTGTCTACCAGCTCTGCATTTAAATTTATTTTATGATAAACATTTTTTCGCCCGTTTCAAATCGTTAAAAATGAAATGTGGCTCTCTTCCATTATTTAGGGGCTATATTATGAAAAACTCAACGAATCGCTTAGTTTCGTCTATTTTAGTTGAATTGTGTGGACATTTCTTATGTTTAAGCAATTCAGCTATAACAGATGTGTATATCTTTTAAATTTTACACCCCAAACGTTGTTGAGGAAATGCACTTTTCGGCGATTCACAGGTGACAGATCAACACCCTCTTTTCACCTCAACTAGTTTTCTTTAGCAAAAAAAAAGTAGAAAAATCCCCGGAAATTTGCATACAAGAGGTATGCTGAAGAGATGTTGTATCACAGCCAGTTTCTTTGGTGCGCGCGAGGATCCTCTCAGATTAGAAAAGACGGAAGACCGGACGCAAATAGCAACGAAGGTCAAGTTGTATCTTTTCTAGTTTTCTTACCTTGCCGAGGCGATCTTGGGAGCATATCTTTTAAAACTCTTTCGCGGAGCATGATATCCTCAGTGGCACCCGCCTTGTGCACAGTAGCGCGATTCGTCATAATCATTGGTTGTAAATCAAAAGGGCGTTGGGTCTTCTCACCGGGGTGCCGTACCAAGCATAATGGATGTGCATACAATTAAAATTAATCACCAGTTCGCACCCGCTGCAAGTTCGTCAGATATAAATCACGGCTCAATTAGAGGTACAGCGAGCCGTAAGTAATCGCCCCTAATTAATGTGTGCGCGGGGTACAAGAATAGCCGGCGAGTGTACGTCGTAAGTGTGGCCAAGAAGACTCTACTTTCAAGGTGGCCCCAGAACTACGGCCTAGTGACAAAATTATCCAATATCCGCAAATATATATACATATAGTGGACTTTTGGAACAACTTAATTGGCCCACAAAATAAGAAAAAAATAAATAAAAACGATTCGCACGCGTTGTCTAGAGGCAGCCTCCGTTGAAAGAAGTAGTGGGCCCCGGGAATTTTTCGGTGATGCGTCCATTAAAATCCGTGCAAAAACTGGTTTAGTGGCCTCCTCATGCTACAACTTCACTTCTATTCAAATCACGCTGGCCGTCTTGTACTCGGAGGTGGCTCATCCGATTGGTGGTCATCCGATGTCTATCCCATAGAAAGCATCAAGGAGTTCGAACAGATCTCCGAGGCGTGGAAACGTTGTCTTGCTGAACTACTGAAAAAAGGTCGGTTCCGCGTATCCATCTGTAAATCAACAATCTAATCAGGGTCCAATTTATTTATACTTTTTCAAAACTTCCTTGCAAATTAATAAATATTGTTTTATCTTTTCAGAGGAGGACGAATCACAGATATTCGTTAAATTCTTCCGTTTCCATAAGTGCTACGATTTAATACCAACATCAGCTAAATTAGTCGTTTTCGATACTCAGTTACTTGTTAAGAAGGCTTTTTACGCGCTAGTTTACAATGGAGTTCGAGCGGCTCCACTTTGGGATTCCCAAAAACAGCAGTTTATTGGAATGCTCACTATTACCGACTTTATCAAAATTCTACAGATGTACTATACATCGCCAAATTCATCGATGGATCAGTTGGAGGAGCATAAATTAGACACGTGGAGAAGTGAGTATCTTTACAATTTCCAAATTACTCTACAGCAGTTATACTCGTATAATACAAATAGTGCATAAAAGTCAGACTTGTCGATAAGGTTTAAGGATAAAACACCATAAATCGTTGGTTTATTATAATAAATTACGTGTTGCACCAAGTAGTTTTGAGGTTAGATTCAAATATTCAATACCGGTTTGTTAATGTGTTTGTATCAGGTGCATGTGTGTTATGTATAAACTTTGTACCCGTTGAAGATCCAAATACAAAAATGGACGACATTTTTAATCTGCAAATTTAAAACAGAATTCTAAACAAACTGTTATACTACATAGGCGCGATCTTATTTAAATAGCTGAGTTGTGCTAATGTGTATAACAGTTTATGTGATCCTTAAGATAAAAGTTAAAAAGTTTGCTATTCAAAATGCTACTTTATGCGATAAAGATTCACCAACACACAAGCTGCTGATACCAGTGAATTTGTTATATGTATATGTATATGTATATATACCAGTGAATTTGTTATATGTAGTGAAAATGTGGTATATACATAAATATATTTGTAGTACAAAATAAGAGGCGACATAGCAAGCTCTTGAAAATAAAGCTTTACTTACTACTACTTAAATTTATCACAGTGCCACCGTTTGTTTTTTCTATATTTGCTTCTTAGACTTCAAATTCGTCACATAAAATAGATAAAGGGGGTGAAGATACATTGAAGTTCTTCGTTTTCTTCATGGAAAAGCATAACCATAGTCTTTCTAGGATTTTATGTGAACTTGGTTTTCTTAGCACAAATTGTGAATTGCTTTTTGATATAAGCACTAATTTTGCTCATGCCTTAATTCTGAAAATATTTGTTAAACTTCTCACTCAATTTAGCTTACGGAAGCAAGCGCTGAATTGAGTAATTGACTACAAAAATTGAATTCCTTGGTAGTAAAACAATACAAAGTTATTACAAGATCACAGTTCTTATATTCTTGTTAAAATTCATCCAGTCGATTCGTCTGAACTGTACAAATAAATGAAACTATTATACAGCCAAAATTATGCCTACTTATTGAAAATCTTTCTTTTCTTTCAGACGTTCTACGACACCAAGTAATGCCTTTAGTTAGCATTGGACCTGATGCATCGTTATTTGATGCAATCAAAACCCTGATACACAATAGGATTCACCGATTACCGGTCATTGACCCGCTGACGGGAAATGTTTTGTACATATTGACACATAAGAGAATACTTAGGTTCCTGTTTTTATATGTAAGTAGAAGAGACGTTCCCGGGACCTGTTTGTTCGGTTTGTAATTTTAAAGTCTATCCCAATCGTTTCAGATTAACGAATTACCAAAGCCGTCATACATGCAAAAGAAGCTGCGCGACTTGAAAATTGGCACGTACAACAACATTGAGACTGCTACCGAGGACACGAGCATAATTACAGCTTTAAGGAAGTTCGTCGAGAGGCGGGTGTCAGCCCTACCTGTCGTCGATATCGAGGGGCGCCTTGTGGATATCTACGCTAAATTTGATGTTATTGTAAGTAAAATTTGTATATAGTGATAAATTACTTCGGTCAATTAAAATAATAATATAAAATATGTATAGAATATTCGAAATATGTTATGTATCAATTAAAAGATTCATATTTTGCAATGTAATGCTCAATTCAGCTTAAGAAAAATGAGTGCCGAATTGCACATTAGGATATGGACCATAAAAACTGAACTTATTAATTTGAAATTTGTGAGATATCCTATTAAAATTACTTTTTTTGTTTTTTTAGATTAAATGAAAATAAACACATTTTGTCTTAAACGAAACTTTTGTAAAATTCCAGAATTTGGCAGCGGAGAAAACCTACAACGACTTGGATGTGTCCTTGAAGAAGGCCAACGAGCACCGAAACGAATGGTTCGAGGGTGTTCAGAAATGCCACCTAGACGAGACTCTATACACGATCATGGAGCGCATCGTCCGGGCAGAAGTCCATCGGCTGGTGGTCGTCGACGACGAGGAGAAGGTCATTGGAATTATATCCCTGTCGGACATTCTCTTGTACCTGGTCCTCAGACCGAGCGGCGAGGGTGTGGGAGGATCACAGCAATCCCTGCGAGCGTCCGATCCCTTACTACAGACAAAATCATCCGAGGATGAGGATGAAATAAAAACTCCATCTGGATCAGGAAGCCGGAGTCTGATCGAGGACATCCAGGAGGAGGAAGACGTTAAGCCAGAGAGCGATGATCTAAAGGCCGATAAGGAAAACAACAACGAAGTCGAGGGCGAGGAGAAGAACGACTGCGCCCAAACAGAGGTAGAGAAGACGCGCAGCGACGAGGAGGAGGAGGATCTGGCCACTCAAGAAGCCGACGAGGCCATCGAGGAGACAAAGAGTACCGAAAATTCCAAAGAATCGTCACAACTGATAGAAGACTGTGTCCTCACGAAAGACAAGCCCGAATCGGATGTATCCCTCGGGAAGGACACAAACTTGAGTCATGAGTCGACCCTAGGCACCACTGTGCATGCGGCCAGGGAGGTGACACTCGTCAGCGAATAGACCGGCTGTGGGGGGAGACCGGAAGGAGTGATCCAGACACTTAGGATACGAGTTCACTTAGTAAACATTAAGCAATTTACAATACAGCAGTTGAGTCCCCTCCCTTCTTTTCTTCTATTTATTTGCTTTCCCGTCTTTCTTGCTCTGTCCGCCCCCGCCCTCGCGGACCTCCCCAAACTAAGCCGGTAAGATTTACTATAAAAGCCTTCAAAAGTAGATTAGGAGTTCGTCGTAGTTCGTTGCCAAATTTAATTTACAGAAGCCCGATTACACCGCTTTTTTTAGTTTATTTCTAATATATTGTATGTAACAGCCTCTGTGCTTTCACACCCTCGTCCCAAATTTCGTTCTATCGTTAGTCGATAAAACTTAGCAGTTAGTAAGAAAAAAAAACAAACAAAAAATTTAATTCAATTGAGATAAGCTAAAGCAGCGCTAATTAGTGACGAGTGATATTACAGAGAATATGAACGATATTTTGTCTGTAAAAATAACTGATTTAACAACTAAGTTGCCTAATAAAGGTGATATTATTGACAAAATTAACCGTGTTTCTTTCTATTCCCATTTCAGCCTTAAAATCCCTGCAATCAAATTTTTAGGGTAAATTTTGTTCTTGAAAGCATGGCCTAAAACACAATTAAATATTATGTAAGTATTTTTCAAAAAAAATGTGTCAAGTTGCTTAACATTTGCTGAATAGAATTTGTCTGGACTTTATAGGGGTATTATTGTAAAATTATCCGGTTTGAGAAATTATGGTGTAACTTTATCGAATGGAAATAATCGTCGTAGAATATTGCTTTAATTTTAAAAAAATATTTTTAGCGCAAAATAGGTCATTAAGGAAAAGTCTTCTTCCAAATTCTTGCAGATAGACTATGATTGATAATAGTATTAATTAAAATGTAAATAGAATTTAGGCAACAAAATTAAAAACGGGCTACTTGCATTCTCCATTCCGACAGAAACAAATTCGGATCGCAGTCTAGGAGGTTCGCAGCCAAAGCTGGCTCTGCTAGAGAGCTTGGATTATACAAATCTTGTTAAACCTTTCAGTCTGCTATAAAATCTCCTACATTCAGATAGGTTGGATTTCCGTCGGAATCGAGAATGAAACCCATCATATTATTTTTTTAATCACAAAAAAAACTAACATTTTATATAAATTAAGAAATAAAAAGGCATTAAAATTCTTCTTAATTTTAGAAATTATGTCTCTAATTTTAAAAATATACATATATTAACAAAAAAAAAAAATATATACTTTAAAGAAATGTCTTCGTTATCTATCACTCAAATTATGCTGACGTTAAACAGAAAAATAAAATTTTTTTCATTTTAATTTTTGCATTTTCTATAAGTAATCCAATACTTTTAAAAGTATGAGTAGAAATGTCCTAATTCGTAAAAATGACGAAATTTTAGACTTTTAAGTAATAAGCACAAAGTCAAATTTTCAATCGTGTTCTATTCTAAACAACTTTTCTCTAGCTGGCTACAACTATCCGATTTTTGATTTAAAACGAACCAAAATTTTCATAATTGTAGTAGCTATCATGAACGCAGCGGTTGATTTGTAAGCTTTTATATGTATATCTTACAATTGTTAGTATGTGTCTGGTACGAATCTTGCAAATTAATTTTGAACCACTTAACATAGTCCGATCAATTTGGAATTTTACATAGTTGTGTAATTCAGGCGACAATACAATAGTCTCTATTCTACTAACTTCAGAAATAACCACTAGTGTAGTAACTATAAATCAGTGGCTAAAAAGTATAACCATCGTGAAAACCGTTTGAATAAAAAATCGTGTTCTACAAACTCAGTGACTATTGATCAGTGGAAATTGAATAATTTATTTATTTATTTATTAAACCCCAATCGGCTTTATTAATCAAATTAAAGAGGTACAAAAGGGAGTAAAACTGATGATGCTTGCATTTAGAGCTAATACCGGTAAATTAAGAATATGTTAATTAGAATACCTAGGGTGCGCCATATGGGCTCTGTACCCGAGAGCGCTTAATTTTATATAGATAGGGTATAAATTTACTTTATACCTTATCATAATTAAATAAATAAATAAATAAACTAATGATGCAAAAAGGTTCTGATATATATACATAAATTAGGTGTAGAGAGGTTAGTAAGGACTACTTCAAAACTAAGTTTTTTATTTTGGTCTTAAACGCGGAATAATAACCATCGAAAACTTCGACAGTTGCACAGTGTTCATTCACAATCTTAGCTATTCTGTTTTTAAACCCATGGAGTGCGGAATTCTTATATAATTTTGTAATTTCCAGCAGATGGTTGGACTGAGACCCGGCCTAGATAAGTCTAGAATCTCCGGCGAATCATTTGAAAAAGGGGAGATCTGTATCTTGTCTTCGATGAGATAGACTGCTGATTTTGAAGCCGTGGGTTTCGTCAATGCCTTGGGGTCGTAAAAAGTGTGAGATGTACCTGCAGAGCTTATGCTGTATAGTCTCCACCTTATTTATAAGATTGCCCGTTAAAGGTGACTAGGCAATAGCGCAATTTTCCAGAATGGGTCTGACAAGGGCCAAATATAGACGGAGAAGTGCTGAGACATTGTGGAAAGAACCACAAAATCTAATAATGAAGCCAAGCACTCGGAATACTTGTAGAGTTATTTTTTTCATGTATTATAACTGGGGAACGTTAATTTATTGTCATTGACGACACCTAAACCTCTTATGAATATTAGCACCTGCATCTGTAGATTGCTTCACAGGTAAACTGTTGCTTGTTGATAGGAACATGAAAACATAAGAGCACATTTTTGCATGTTTCAGTTGAGTTTATTGATTGCCCACCACCTAGTAAGTCCATTGATATCATGTTGCAAGATTTTGACCGTTAACAGATGATATTTTCCTAAAGATCTTCAAATTGTCTGCCTGTAGAAGACAGTTTGACTATGGTATAAATTAATTCCGATGTATTTTTTGAATATGCTGAATAAAACTGGTCCTAAATGCAATCCTTGAGGAACACCCGATGTTACTTTTTATTTGGTTGAAATGTGAAAGTTCACGCTGACTTGTAGGGGTCTGTCAACCAGGTATGACCGAAACCATTCCTATGCTTTACCCCTAATCCCGTACCCAACTATTAGTTTATTCGACAATATTTCATAGGCCTTACTGAAAAAAAACTGCGTGGACATAAAAGCCCATACTCATTGAGCTGAGCAGGAGAACCACACTTGTGATAGAATCATTTTCATGAGCAGTTTGGCGAAGGAAGATTGAATGTATGTTGTTTGATAATTGGTTGATATAATATGTATATATATATATATATGGTATATAATAATCTATCTCCAGAGATTTGCTAAAATTATATATGAGTGATAAGCACGAAACAATTATGAATTTGTTTAGTTAGGTTATTTAGAAAGGTTTTACTATTTTGTGTAACATGATTTTCTGCAGTGAAAAATTAATTTCAATTTTTTCTCTCTTACTATCTTACTATACTTAAAAACCTTAAATGCGTATTGATATTAAGACTTTATCCCAGGAGAAATTCCAAACAATTCCAAGAAATTTAAATTTGGAACTCATCAACAGTACCGAGCATGTGGTTGCCTTATAAAATAATAAATCGAGGTAAAGTAAAATCTTCCTTATTGGAAACATTTTAAATGTAAGGTGTTTCTGCAGTTTTCCACAAAAGATTGTCGGAACGTGAAGAAATTGTTTTTGAATAACCATAATTTTTGTTACTAAATGCATAAAATTTAAGCTAAATTTATACCGAGTAATCAGTAAAAAAATTTAAGAAAAATGTAGTGATTTTCAAATTGTCTGCATTTTTGCGAAAAATTTACGAATTGCAATGAACACGGACTCAATCAAATGCTTGTACTAATTTTAAATCGAGATTTTTGCCTCACATGCCTTAAAGGATATGAAAACTAATAAAAATTCGATTTAAAAACTAGTGGATATTCATAACAACAGCATTTTTAAAGTGACTTCGTAACCATTTCGAGAATAGCTATGATAACCAATTTTTCTAGCCAGTAATGGAATTCGAAATCGAACAGAAGTGACAATCGTAGTGACTAACCGAATATAGCTTACATATGCAGAACAGGCCCCAATAGCAGGCAATTTTTTTGAACTACATAGTATAAATAAATAAACCTGCCTGCAAGCAAGATTGGTGGATTTTTGAGAATCACATTTCAAGTTGAATCGACAGAAAAGTGCGGGTCTAACTCGCAACATAATGCAATGCAGGGAACCTCCTTTAGGGAGTGCCTTTTTGATAGCTTCCTTCTGCGAATAATTTTAAATTGATGGCTAATTTAACCGCATTAGGAACTGCAGTTGAAATTGTTCTTTCTTGAAAGCAGTCAAAAGACACGTCCAGGATGTATGATAAGTAAATGAATTACATTTCAATTTAGTGGCAATAACTGAATTAAATTATTAAATGTTGGGTTTAAGAAACTATTAGGTGTTGCGAAAGAAATCTTTATAGATTTATTTGAAGATGCCGAGGAGGACTACAAAACATTTACACAGCCAATAGAAGAAAATGAAAATTGTTTATTATATCCGCCGTCTGTTCCACTTCTTTATTTTTTTTCTGCCTGATCTTTTTCTTAATTAGGAATTATTGATAAAAACGCTCAACACTTACATATTTTTAAACATCCGGCACTTAAATAAATCTATACAGGGTGTTCACAGGTGGGCGGAAATATTGCAGGAGATGAAAGGTCAGGCCAAAACAAGCAAAAAATCGTTGGGGGAGGGGGGGGGATATCTCACATCGTTCGGCAGTTACAGGATGATTTGTAAATCAGGCTGTTGCCTTATATGGGATCTTTTCTTCTACGTATCGAAGCGACCCCAAACCGGTCTCAAAACATCACTACACACCGTACCCTACCCCCCATTCCTTGGCCACAGTCACCTCTGGAAGTTCAAAAATTAACTTTTATTCCATGATTTTTCATGTTTCCAAAAAGGTGCAACATATTCAGATAGAAAAAGGATACAACAATCTATTTACAAAAATTCTTCTACAGAATATCATGACAATTCGAATTTTTAAGAAATTATACTTAAATTGACTAAAAAATACATTTTGTCACTTAGAAACTAATTACAATTAAAAGTTATGTCCTATAAAAGCTGTTCAAAATGTTCTCCACCAGTTTCGATGCATACAAGCAGCCTTCGTCTTATTCCGTATTTGAGGTCTATGGTAGCCAGTCTCCCCCGTATTTTCGTCGCTACAGTCCCAATCCTGGTAACTAATTCTTCTCTGGAGCTGATTGGTCTTAAGTAAGCTTCATCTTTCATTATTTCCCATAAGAAGAAGTCCAGTGGAGTAAGGTCCGATGATCTAGCAGGCTAAGGAATCGGTCCATCTCGTCTAATCCAGTGGGCTGGGTAATGTTCATTAGACGCGTTTTCTTGCGTTTTAACGCGTTTTGCCCCATTTTGACGCGTTTTGCCACGTTTTGACGCGTTTAGGCGCCTTTTGTGGCATTATGTCGCGTTTCCACGCTATTTGACACGTTTTGACACGTGTTGACGTGTTTTCTTGCGTTTTGACGCATTTCGATACGTTTTGACGCTTTTTCTCGCGTTGCGTTGCGTAAGCGTTTTGTTGCGTGTCGTTGAGTTACGTCGCGTTGCGTTTGCGTTGCATTGCGTTTTGTTGCGTTGCGTTGCGGTTAGCCTCGTTGCATTGCATTACGTTGCATTAGCGTTTGCGTTGCGTCGCGTTGCATTGAGTTGCATTCGCGTTCCTCGCGTTGCGTTGTGTTTCGTTGCGTTGTGTTTTGTTGCGTTGCGTCGACGTCTGCCTCTGAGTCTGCGTCAGCATCGGCAGCGGATGCAGGGAACCCTTAGTGGAACGGCAGTCTGGCAACCTTCAGAGACTTAAACCGGCGAATTCCTAGGAACGTTTCGATTTCCAATGCTCACAACTTTAAAAATTCAAAATCGGTCACTGAACTAACTATTAACAATTTTAGATTTGCATCATTTATACGACAGCCCAAATGGGCCCCCTTGCGTCTTGCTAGCATTGTTCGCTTTAACACACACACAAATAGAAAAAATTATTGTATTTTCTGATGAAAACACACATATAAATCATAAATCAAACCATAAATGTAACTCACATGAACCAAACCACAAATCTCAGTAAACCACAAATGCAAACGCAACGCAAATGCAACGCGGCACAATGCGACTCAACGCAAACGTGTCAAAACACAACGCGACAAAACGCAAAAACGCGTCAAAAAAAACTCCTGTTTCATGGTAGTTGCCGGCATTTCTGACCGTTGCCGTCTTTATTCCCTATTAAGTATTAGGCAACTTAAACTAGAATTAGGAACTTGAACCAGCTCTCTTTTTGACTAATGGGTCTATTTTTAGTTTTAGTTTTCTGAAAAGTTGCCGTGGTGGAGATAACTGTGTCGCAGAATTAGAGTGAACATTTTTGGTAACTAGGATCCATATTCTTTGGTTTGGGACTCCGTCTTTCTTTTCGCAGGTATTCACTTCAACATTTCTGAATTTCGATTAGGTAGATCACTTCGACTGTGGTAGTTCTTTCACTTAGTAATGATAATTTCGCAACTTCTTGGTTACTCTTAATAGTAATGGGTACTTTGATACCCAATTAGAAGGCGGTACCTACTATGGCCGTTGTATACCGCCTTCTAATTAAAATCTACTCATCTGCATTCAAATTCCGTTTTAATTTCCTTCACCTATCAAAATGTTTCTTTTGTTTTTTGTGACTTCCTTTACCCTAATGGCCGCTTTTCGTCTGTCTTCCTCTAGATCCTAAACTACGTGCTATTCCACATTAATCATATTTGTCAATTTTGAATCTCCAAGTCCTATTAGCCTAAAACCAAACACTCGTGGCAATTCACTTGGCGTCTTCTTCGTAATACTGTGTTCGGTATTATTTATCGTAAATTGAATCTTACTTAGCTTATTGTCTCATTTATTACTTTCCTTTGCGTAGTAGCCAATGCTGTCAAAATAATAGAATTAAATCTGTCCGCCTGTAAGTTTGCTCAGATATTTTGTCACAAGCCTTCATTCTCATCTGAGCAATACGTTGCAGTGTTTACATATTGTGACTAAATCATGTGAGCGAAGTGTCAAATTTGGTTTCTACAACTACGGATTTAAAAAACAAGAATTTGTTATGTGCTCTAAGTGCTTCAGTAATAGCAATTATGAAGAAAAAGCGAAGGAATAAAATCAGTTTTTCACAAACTACATTCAAAAGTAGAACCACACGGAAAACTTTCCCACGCATCTACAAGCTGCATTGTTGCTTCCTTATTCCATTCCAACTGAAAATTTAATTAATTATTGCATTCATTTATAATATTATTTCTATAATTCCTACCTTTTCCATTTTGGCGTTCACAAATTTCTCCTGATTAAATATAAAATCATCTGAGTCGCTCAGAAAATTAGAAACATTTCTGATGTCAAAGTTCTCAAATGAATTCACAAATGACTACTCATTTGAGAAATCACAGCGCGTTTACACTTTCTGATATGCCACTTAAGGCAACTCATTTGAGAACTCATATGTGTTACTCAGATAGTGTAAAGAGCAATTTTAAAAGCGCCTTCACACAGGTGGACATTTGAGCCGTTTATTTTGAAAGTGGCCTAATTTCATTTATGTTAAAATCGCGATATTTAAGGGTTTGCGTTTTCAAAATAAATAATTTTTCATTTTATTAAACAACTAATATTTGCCATAAAAAAAGCTTAATGATTTTAAACAAATTTTGTACAATTTGTTTTAAAATGTACAGGTAACTTACAAATGTAATTATTTAAATAGCTAGCTTAACTTTTTTGGAAAATGGAATTAGGCCACTTTCAAAATAAACGGCTCAAGTGATTAATGAAATAAAAGTTCGTTCTAAAGAATTTGTGAGTTTTGAACTGAATAATACTTTGTATAATTTATTTCAAAATATTTTGAAAAAACCAATAAATTTTTCTGTTCAATTAAATGCATCAATCTAATTTAAATTCAACTCAATTTCTCCTTAGCAATTTTTCAAATTCACTTTTTCAACGAACAGACAGACCTAATGTAAACAAAAATTCACATTTGTGTCTCATTTTGCGGGAAACACCGATTTAAAAGTAATTTTGTTTTGAATTAATGATTTGGAGAGGATGGATGTGAGGAAGTAACGATTATACATATATCTTGACTTTTCCTACAGTTTCGAACTCCAATCAGAATATCAGGGCTACGACATTTGTGAAATAAAATTCGTTACCATCAACTCCATTAGAATATTTTTTCTTACTTTTATTGAACTATTTATCTAGTTCTTCGACCAAGAACTGGATCAATTATGTGGATTAGAAATTGTTGTTGTAAATATTTGGAAGTATAGCGCCTGAAATAGAACCAGAATTCGATGAAGAAGGCGATCGATTTTCAAAAGTATCTACATAAAGGGTTTCCCAATAAGGATTTGACAACTTTTTTTCAAAATAAAATGCAAACCATTTGAGATATTTCAAAAACTTTATTATCGGGTTGAAATACAATCAAAACATTTATGAATGGAACTCGACTTCGTCCATATGGCCACCGCGGGCACGTTTGCAGCGGTCGATTCGTTGGACCCAATCTTCGATGACTCGGCCACACATTTCGGCCGAAACGGCTGCTATTTCGCGTTCAATGTTGGCTCTAAGCTCTTTCAACGTCGTCGGCTTGTTGGCATAGACCAATGACTTGACGTAGCCCCAAAGAAAAAAGTCTAGAGGCGTTAAATCGTACGAACGAGGCGGCCAATCGATTGGTCCATTTCTTGAGATGACACGCTCATCAAACTTACTCTTCAATAAATCGATTGTAACGTGTGCTGTGTGGCTTGTGGCACCGTCCTGTTGAAACCACATGTTGTCCAAGTCCATATCTTCCAATTCGGGCCAAAAATAATCGGTAATCATGGGGCGATAACGATTACCATTCACAGTAACGTGAAGATCATTATCGTCGTCGAAAAAATATGGCCCTATGACGCCGCCGGCGTGCAAACCCACCAAACAGTTATTTTTTGTGGATGAAGTGGTGTTTCATGAAGCACATGTGGATTTTCATTTGACCAATAACGCATATTTTGCTTATTGACGAACTCTATGAGCCAAAAATGAGCTTCGTCATTGAAGATGATTTTGCGATGAAATTGATCATCTTGGCGCATCTTTTCCAGAGCCCAATCGGAGAACGTACGTCGCTTCAAATGGTCCATCGCCTTCAATTCTTGAGTCAGCTTGATCTTGTATGGGTGTAAACCAAGATCCTTACGCAAAATTCGCCATAAAGTGGTCTGGGCGATGCCCAACTCTTGAGAACGACGTGGAATTGACTGCTTGGATCATTTGCTACGGACGTTTCAACGGCAGCGATATTTTCGACACTTCGACCAACCCGTTGTCTCACTGGCACGGCAACATCACACAACGAATATGTAGACTCAAATTTTTGCACTAAACTTGTTACTGCCTGTCTACTAGGGCGAGAATTACGACCGATAATCGGAGTTAACGCTCTTAAAGTAGCGGTCACCGACTCCGAATTTCTGTAGTAAATTTGTATAATTTGCAGACGTTGTTCGTTCGTGTACTTTACCATGATGAAAATGTTAAGTTTACTGAATAAATTGACAGTGACAGTTCGATGATTAGTGAAAGGGTGCGTTCACAAATTGAATTCAAAGTTGTCAAGTCCCTATTGGAAAACCCTTTATATACAGCGTGTCCTAGAAAGCCACGTCCAAATGAAAACGGAGCAAGCTCATAACCGTTCCAATAAGCTTCTTTGAAATTTAGGAAAGTTAAGTTCGAACAATTTTTCCGGTGTGTTGTCCACAAATTTTGATACTTTCTATTCCGTTTTTTTTTACAAATAGAAAAGAAGTCTGCCATGAAATGTACGACAAGATATCTCCAATTGTCCTAAAGGTTGGAGTATATAGTCTGTTTTGATCTCACGAGTTTTTTTTGCAACGCTGCTGTTATTCTAACTTTCAAAATACTGGGGTTTTCGAAATAGTGCCGTAACAAAAACCATAAAATAAGTCAAATTCATGTTTCAGATTTGATACAATATTTTATGTGATTTGCTATCCTTACCTACGACTTTAACCAGAATGCGCTGAATGTCAATTGAGCCGTTTATTTCGAAAATAGTCTTTTGACTGACCATCAGGTCGATTTTCTCCTATTATTTTAAGGTAGAGACGACGTTATGACATTTGAACTTAGGCCACTTTCAAAATAAACGGCTCAATTATAACCCTACGAAATTTGAGAACTCGGAAAGATAAAGAGAATTTTAAAACTAAATCAAAATACAAGGTTCCATTAAAAATTGAATTTTATTTTCATTGAATCCTCAGAGTAATCATGTTCATATTTCAATTCAATTTTACACTTAAGCTAGCTTAACTGTTGCCTTAAGTTAGAACGGCTCTATATGATTTGAGTGATTAGTAGAACTCACGAGATATACACGCGCGGGTATTTCTATTTCTCTTCTTTTATTTACTTATTAGTTTTGCTTCGTTTTATTTATTTATTTATTTTTTTGGTTATTGACTTTCGTCCATGATCGTAGTAAACTTTAGAGTAAGATTTTTTTTAAATACAAGCAGCGGGGACACAGCTGCAACGGCTGACTCTGCGCGACTCGGGCTTCTTTCCCTTTTTAAGACACGCTCGGTTCGGTCCGGTGTCGCTGCAAATGTGTCCCCGGTGGCCACGGTTCAGTCGTTTTGAACTACATCTCAGTTGAATGAATTTGCTTAGCCTAGGTCCACATTACTTGCTTAAATGATCTTAAACCATATAAATTGTTTATACCTAGTGTTATTGAATTCATAAAAATATGCCTTCTTGCCTAAGTCCCTCATGATCTGCTCGCCTACAAACTTTAACACACCTCTCCACGCACTGAATGACAGTAAACCCACCAAGTTTCGCTTATTTGTTACAAATGCCTCTTCCAAATTTCTTTTTTTATTAATTAAACTTACTATAAATCTACGCACGGACTAGTATCTATTTAAATGGGTGATATTTTCCAATTAATTTTCATCTACACCATTTTTATCGTTCACTTATCAACACACGCACCAAATATCACAAGGATAAAATTATAAATTAAAATAAGGAACAAAACATGATTATGCACAATTTTTTATACTTTTTGCACCAAGCTGAGCAGATCGTTTTATAACTAGGCCTAAATTCTTTAAAGATGATAAGGCCTGGAGGATAGTCATGTATACATAAAATTCCTATAGGAATCATTTACACGATAGTCAGCTATTAGGTCGTTTCGACTCAAACTTAGTTACATGACACCATCCCCGTGGGGCCGCATTTGGTACCTCGACTCAATTCATTGAATCGCCAACCACGGCTTAACAAAAACAATTGCTGAATTGTAGTCGGACTGGAGGAAATAAATTCCGCAAAGAAATTCTGCCGAAATAAATATAAAATTTTAATTGGTTTTTAATCACAATATAGATAACACATATTAACTGACTACAATCTGAACATAGTTTTAAAAATAGCTTTTTACCAGAATGACTATAGATAAATTGACAAATTGGCGTGTCGGTTTATTAAAATTGTTCGCGACATTTTATATTATCAATTTGTTCATCGACATAATGGAGGAGTGCCTCATATTAAAACCTTATTCCAGTTTTTGTAATTTTTCGCGTTTATGACTATTCACTTTCACGGCAAAAATCCAATTAAAAAAACCGCATACGACCGGATAAGACGAATTTTCACAAGACACTTCAAATCTTCATTTTGCGAGTCAGCATTGTCTGAGTTCGTGAATTCAATTTTTACAAACGATCGCTCAATTCTTGAGCTGATAAAATTGAGTTCTCGAATACGGCGGCACGTTACTACGTATACCTCACCGAATTTCTCACATATGCGATTATTTTTATTAAGTCAGCCCAGCTTAGTACCACAACAATAATGAATTTCCAATATTCTGGCTTTAATAACAAAAAAGAAACATAATTTCCTAACCAATACAAAAATTAAATTAAATTAAAAAAAAACTCACAAACAAAACAATGGAAATCGGTTCTTTCCCTGAAATCTTACAACAAAATGATTTTATCTAGAAAAATATGTGACCAATATTCCATTTTACATCATCGCCTACAGATTTACATTATATTATTAAAAAATGTTACATAATCACACAAATTGTCGTCAACCGGAGCACACTTGTAAAAATCGTTTCGCTCTAATTCAACATTGCACTTAATTATTACTGGGAGGAAAAAGGAAAAGTAGCTTATTCAAATAAAGATTTATAAATACATGATGGGCGTGGCGCGGCGCGCAGCAAGAAGATATGTTGACCATAAAACAAGTCAAAATCGGAAAAAAAGAAAATGCCAACGAAAAAGTTTATAACAAAAAAAGTGCTTTCTCAAATTATGTTTATTGTTATATCAGTTAATATTAAAGTTCAATAATAAATCTAACTAAATTAAAACTAAAATATAGTCCTTGCTGTTAACACAAAACGAATAAGAGAAATGTAACATGATCGGATTGTATGCTTTGTTCTTAAAGTAGTAGAACGGAAGTAAGAAATCATTTACTTATTGGGAAGAGAACTACAAAGCAAAGGGACCGAGTTAAAATCTAATAAAAATATGTTCAAGGGTGGGACAAAGAAGAAAGACAAGATTCGAACTGTTGTGACCGCATCTCCATGGGACTACACAACGACAACCCGCCTTGGTCCTCATCCTTCCGCCCAACTATTATTAAACATTTTATTTGTTATCATTATTATTATTTTTCTTTCATTCTTTTTTTGTATGAATTTGCATTTGCCTAGATTTGCTCGAAAAAAAAGAAATATTTACGACAGGTGGAACGACATGCTACCCTCGCTGGCAGCTACCTTTAATTTTAAACGCATTACCTCGCGGCTAGAATAGTCTGGCAATTTGAGGTAATTAACACAAGTCATCACAGACGGTAAGTATTCATTGGGATTCTGATTGGCGTCTAATGTCTTCCGGACTATTGTGAGCGGCGGAGTGAGAGACTTGAAGCCACCAGTTGGCAGCCTCGGGCTCCCGGTAACGAACTGCAAGAATAATCGTTGTTCATCACGGTTGTACGATGATAAAATCTCGTAAAGGTATTGTATCGCCTGGGAGTCCTGAGTGAATCCGTGATCTGTGCGGCAGCATTCCTGAAGCATACGAATGTCCCAGCGTTGATAGTTTGAAGCTCCGGTTCCACAAAAAACATTCTCCAATTCTTCTGGATAGAAAATGCGAAGCCTATGAGAGGGGAAGACAGTGTCGAACCCTAAAAAGTAAAAAAACAGATTAGAAATTGCTTAATAGAAAATCATAAACAGTAAATAAAATCATAAGAGTTCGACATATCGCATATAAAAGCACTGCTTATTTTATAAGATTATGTTGTGAAACACATCTGAATATTTTCAGTAATCATTAAAGAAATTTTACAGATATATTCAAAATTAAACCAAAAAGAAACAAGAGATCGTTTGTCCTAATTTGTTTTCATGCAGTTTTAGAACTCTACAGTCGCTGCTGAAGTTGAATTTGACGACAAGGTATTAAGTTCATATGACTTATAGATGAATATTCGTCCTTTGTGCGACTATTACAAACTCTTGAAATATAATTACAAGGCCGTACCTTCTCTCAGAGCTTCAAATTGTCTTTGTACGCCTTCCACAAGGAACCAATGTGTCACCAGAGCAATGTACTGATGCAAATTGTGAATTGTCACAGGAATATCACGTCCTCCACGCCTTAATTCAATATTTGCATGTCCGGGTAGGACGAAATCAAGCCCCAAATCAGCAATAAGACATCCGTCTAAGTCTAATGTTTCAATCTGTAATAATAACATTTTTCTTGCATTAAAAATACATAGAAGTAGAATAGAAGATATTTACCTTTTCAGTCTTTTCCATCGCATCTCTATTGGGATCATTCTGTATGAGATCGCGTTGCTTTACAATATCCTGCAGACGAACTAACGTCGTCTGGACCTCTGGTGCCACACTAATTAAATCCGCTAAACTAAGAGAAGTTTCTTCAGTGAGGAGCCACCTATAGAAAGGTATCGAGAACGGAAGATCCAACTAAAAATATAAACAAACATAATTACAAGCGCCACTGCTAAAATTTGTTATAAAACTAACCATTCGGCTGTCCATAACAGCCTTTGCAATGAACTTTCCTAAAAACTTAAATTTCGATTTCACTCGGGAAATTTGTGATAATTTCGCCGCCTTTCCAAGAGGAATGGGGAACAATCCATGGGGAGCGTTGACGTATGTTACAGCAACCGACTGATTAACCGGGACCGGCGGTGGGGTGATGTTTGTTGGAGGCAAATGAATGTAATCTGTTTGTTCAATGATCATATTAAGGGCATTATCTTGAGCCAAGTAGGCAGACGAATCTAAATTCGGTTGATTGAGAGAATTGTTTGCTGCCACCACTCCGCTATTGCGGTTATTCCCGCCGCTCTCATTTGCAGCATCATCTATCTGAGCAATACCAGATTTAACTACGTCAACCACCGACGAGGAGTTTTGCTTATAGCTATCACTTCCGTTCCATAAACCTAAATCACATCGCTGCAACTCGGCGGACACTAAGGCGTAGAATTCCAACGTTGGACCCAGACCAGTGCCAACCTTTCATAAGATAGTACACAATTTGATCAAAGTTTAATATGTATGTATGAAAATTAATTAAAGGAAAAATATAAAATTCTTAAAATATTTTTAGTCTTTGGATTCTCAGATATAAAACATAATTGTTGTTAATAAATAAATTGCTGAATTTAAAGCTTACCTCGTTGTCATATTGAATCTCTAATAAAGCCTTCGAATGGCCAAAATCTTGAATGATGTGTTCTGCTTGTTTCAGAATATCCTCTCGAGATATTGCACGCTTTCGGCGATCTAGCCGTGGGGTGACTCGCTCCGAAGTATCGGATGAGTTCAGATCAGGAGTCGTGTCCAGCAGACGTTGTAGAGCTCTGTCCCGATCAAATGAAATGGCATAGAACAATAGGTGTCTTGTTTCGAATGGAAACAGAAACGGGCAAGCCATTGCAATCTGCTGGAGCCAAGTTGGCAAGTTGCCGGTCATTATCACAAGTGGATCCTGGAGCTGCCTATTTGCTTTGGCTGTAATCTTGGAATGAATAAACTCCGCTTGGGTTATAAGATGCTCGTGTACGACACAACCATAGAGTGATTCCCAGTGGCGGTTCAGTGAGTTTATTATACGTAGCATGCACAACGCGTCCAAGGAGGCATCTTGTACTGTTACGATATCGGTGGGCAGTGAACTTGTTAGGAATGGCGTCAGAGCTGAGTTAATGTTCGGGACGATTCCCTCCTGCCAGAATTCTGTCTTCTTACGCATCATCTTGGACGATGAGTACGTTTTGCTGCTCTTCTTGGAGGCGGTCGACTGTGCCCCTTTACTGCTTCCAGCACCAGTCACATGATCGTCCTCAATTGGGCGGTAGTATATCGTATGCTGCTGGACCCATATACTTGCATTGCCTGTAGGATGAAAAAGGGGTTTACGATTTATAGATATAACTTAACTTAATCTATACTAATATTATAAAGAGGGAAGATTTGAATGTTTAAAGCTAATAAACACAAAAACTACTTGACCGATTTCAAAAATTCTTTCACCATTAGAATGCTACATTATTACTGAGTAACATAGGCTATATTTATTATAAGAATTAGGGATCCATACTAAAACTAACGTTAAAAGCACAATTTTCTTTATCCCACACAAATTGATTCAAGCAGTCATATAGTTTCGTTTATTGGAGTGTTGCTATCTACCTGTAGATTACTTTTTGAATTATTCAAATCGGACATTCAGCAAATTTTTTTCAATATTGTTCCAGTTAAATAGTGCGTTTCAGAACTACTTATAAATTATTTTATTCAACCTGGAATGTTAAATGTTTATAGTATTCTCACTCTTTTTTTGTTAAGTATTTATCAAAAGTTCTTTTCAGAACTATTTACTTAAACCATTCTTGACTTATTTTACTTATGTACAGACGCCAAAATTAAGGCAATTTTAAAAAGGGCTTCACACGGGTGGATATTTATTTTTTAAACATCAGTGCATGCGCCAAAATTAAGGCAATTTTAAGAGGGGCTTCGCACGAGTGGACATTTAAACAATAAATGTCCACCCGTGTGAAGCCAGGACGAACCGCTAGTTTATTAATAAAGAGAATAACAATTACATTAAAAAATTATTACGACTAGTCTTAAGACCCGAGGTTTTTACATACCCAATCAAATAACATCATTATTATATACATATATTCCTTAAGTATAAAAAATCAAAACAATAGCAAAAATAAAACTCAGACAACTTACCTATTGGAGTTTCTGTATCTGTGTCAGTCTCGGACTGATCGTTAACCAATGGTGAGAATTGCTTCACTGCCTGATATACTGTCATGTTATAGGGTAGAACGTGATCACCAATCAAGAATTGCAACTTATGCTTAAGACCACCCTATAAAAATTCCAGAGTTATAACATACAGAATATAATTTCTAAAACGTTAAATTATTTACCTGGGACAATACAACAGCTGCTACGTTATCGTCCATATCTTCTTCAGAGTCATCCTCTGAATCGCCGCGAATACCCCCGTATCCTCTTACTACTAAATAACGCTCAATTGCCTGGACTAAAGCTAGTGGATCTATTTTTACAATGCCACCTTTCCATTGGCGTAAATTCGTACAGTCCGGATGTCGTTGCAAATTGCACTGTAAAAAGAGATTTTTTTAGCGATTTGGTGTAGTGATTTAGAAATATATTAATTAAATGAGCCTTCACCGTTTTGAGCATTTGTCATTTACAATTGATATTTTTTGATTTTTTACCCCAATAACAGCAGGTAATGTATTTTAAAAGTTTTAGAAACCTTTAAGTCTTCTACACTGTAGTTTTTCTACTAAAGTACGTTGCTTACGCTGCTTCGTTTAAATTCTTTAAAATGAAGCCGCTGTCAGAGGAGATTAAGAAACTTTTGGTTAAAGATTGATCCAATGGTGTGAAATATAAAGAAATATCGAAAATGTACAGCATTTCGGTATCAGCAGTAATGACATTTTTTGGAAAATACAAATCGTTTGGAACAACACCCAGTTTGAAGAAGACATGCGGGAGGAAAAGGGGGAGACAAGTACATATACTGGATTAATTATAATGCAAGCTAAAAATTGTTCATTATATTCAGCCGCAATTATTAAAGAGAAATTGTGTTTGAATATTTCGTTGCGTACCAAGGAAATTTGTACGCAAAGAAAAAACGTCTGCTACTCTCGGCCAATATAAAGAAACGTTTCGAGTTCGCAAAAAATATGCTATATATACATCAAACTTTTTGGGATCGCATAATTTGATCGGATGAATCAAAATTTAAGCTAAAAAATCCTAAAAGGCGTCAACGAGTATGGTGTGAGCCATTGAAAAGGATAAAATTGAAGTGTATACAGTCCATTGTTACGCATGGGGGCGGAGTTCTAATGGCTTGGGGGTGATTTTCTTCAAAATGAGTAGGACACTTCGTCAAAATTGACAAGTCATTATGTGAATCTACTGGAGGAAAATCTCAACAATCCGTCAAAAAACTAGATTGTGTTACAACATGACAATGATCCGAAACATTCGAGCAAGAAACTTTGTTAATTAGTATGTCCAAACGAATGTCCTAACACAAAAAAGGGGGCACACAAAATATTGGTATTCTAACGCTTTGTTTTGCTTTTTTTCTATTTATTTTGTATAAATTAATTTTACACTTTATTTTGTCCAACAAAATGGTTTCTTTTTGAAAGAAGTGTCACTTATTTTTGTAAGATTAATATGTATTGAAAATTCAATCTTTGGTTTTTATTACTATTTACTAAGTATACAAATTTTATTATAAAAATATTTTAGCTAAAAATATATTGATATTTAGGGTAAGAAGCATTTTTGGTAAATTTAAACATATCTTGTGTTTTACGCCCAGTTCTTCGTGAATGTCAAGTGACTTATTAAAAGTCAAAGTGTTTTGATGCTTGCAAAATTTGTAAATTCATTGGGTTATCAGTAACGGCTATTACTTGCGATCAAGATCAAATTAATAAAAAACTTTTCACTACACTCGAAATATCACAGAAAAATTCTAGTTTTATTTATGGAAGCCAAATTATTCATGCTATATGACGTTCCTCGTTTACTTAAAACCCTCAAATAGACTTTTGGCTTTGGATGTTGAAACCTTAGATGGGATAATATCATAGAAAATCATTGAGTATCTCTATAATCATCACGCAAAAAACAAAACGCCATTCTGTCGCAGCTGGAATAAAATGCTGAGTAGCAATTAATACATTTTCAGCCGAATTGCGAAATATTGCTAAAGCGACAGCTATTATTTTAGAAAAAGTAAATAGAGATTCCAATAATTTACATCAATTTTCAGTTTTAAAAAATAATTCTGACGACTTGAAGTGTCTTCATGAGATGAAAATTTATGTTTCAAAAATCAAGCATGTAAAAAAAAAATTTTCCCGTATATTTTTTCAATGGTCTCACTTTGTCTATAGTCAATAGAGCAAAAACTCCATTCACGTCCACGAAAATATCAAATACATTACTATTAATTTACGAAAATTAAACCAAAATCCATTGGAAAATTACTTTTCGCCTATTAAATCAATGAATGGACACAAAAGTAATCCAAATTTGTTTGAGATTATTCAACTTATAGCTAAGATTATTACTTTATAATTGCTTTTCACCGTAGAACTGTGAAAATAACGAGGACGAATACTTTTCTTTAAATTGGGAAGCAGTTCTATGCAATAATTTCATTGAATATTTTAAGCAACAACAGAAAACTTCTTAACCAAGTGATACAGCCGAGAGAAACTAAAGGGTCCGCCATCTAAAGTTTTTTTTTTCAACTAGTGCTTATTTCGTGAATGATAACACTTAGCTCATGTCTGATTTGACAGATAATTAGTTTTATCCTTCCGCTGAACGAATATGGTTGTGTATACGCTTGAACAACGCTGGGAAATATTGCGACATTACTTTGAAAATCATGGTAATGTTGCAGAATGTGTGCGAAAATTGCGTACGGATTTTGGAAGAAGAGAAGCACCGTCAGCTCCGTATGTTCGTTATCTTGTGAAAAAAGTGAAAGAAACTGGCATCCTCATCGATAAACCAAAGCGTGAAAAGCCAAAAACAGTGCGTACACCCGAGAATATTGATGCTGTGGCAGAAAGTGTGCGTGATGCGCCATCAACATCAATTCACCGTCGTTCTCAACAACTGAACATTTCGGAGACATCATTGAGACGAATTTTGCATAAAGACCTTGGTATGACGCCATACAAAGTCCAATTGGTTCAGGAATTGAAGCCAACTGACCATCCAATGCGTTTTCGCTTCGCTGAGTGGGCCTGCGATCGACTTACAGAAGATGCCGATTTTGCCAAAAAAATCATCTTTTCGGATGAAGCTCATTTTGATCTTGGCGGGTATGTAAACAAGCAAAATTGTCGCATTTGGGGCACAGAAAACCCGCTCGAATACATTGAAAAGCCGGTACACCCAAAACGAGTCACTGTTTGGTGCGGATTTTGGTTCAAAGGCATAATTGTTCCATTTTTCTTCGAAAATGAGCAAGGAGTGGCCGTTACAGTCAATGGCGATCGTTATCGGGCCATGTTGAACGAATTTTTGTTCACAAAAATTGAAGAGGAGGATATTGGCAACATTTGGTTTCAACAGGACGGCGCTACGTGCCACGCAGCCGAAGCTACACTCGATGCTTTGCGCCCTGTTTTTGAAGATCGCATTATCAGCCGCAGAGCTGATGTCGTTTGGCCACCTCGGAGCTGCGATTTGACACCGTTGGACTATTATTTGTGGGGTGCCCTCAAAGATAAGTGTTACGCCGACAAGCCAGAGACAATTGACGCTTTAAAGGACAATATTCGTGAAGCCATTGGTGAAATACAGCTGCACACAATCGATAATGTGCTTAAAAATTGGACCGATCGTGTAGGCTACTGCATGGCCAGCCGAGGCAGCCATTTGAATGAAATTATTTTCCATTATTAACCGGAAGGATTGTACTTTCAAATAAAAAAAGAAATTTGAGAAAATATTCAGTAGTTTTTTTTTATAGCATTTTCAAAAAAAAAAAAAAGTTATTTGCGGACCCTATATATTAATAACGAAATTCAAACTGATCAAATCAATTAACCTGACGATGAATTTATTAATTTGAATAAAAATTTGTCAAGCAACGACATTGTAATAAAATATTTGTGATTAAAAGCGTATAAAAATATTAAAATCTCGATGCCAAGTCTGTGAAGAAGTACTAGTAGGTAAAAATACTGAAAATGCTGATTTATCCAATGTACTTATCGGAATGAAAACATATAATGGTATTAAATTAAATATATTTTGTGAAATTATTTACCTCAAACCTACCATATATAACATTAAGAATATAATAATAGTTAAAGAGTGCATTGCTGACACGAATTTAAAACATCTGGATTGGTTTCATACTAATCATAATAGCTATAAGCATCGTTTCATTATTTAGCCCTTATGATATTAGTAGAAGACATTGGGTAAATGTGAGTCACGTCAATATTTCACAATTGGAAAGTCTAACTCATGCAAATGACTGTCATAGTTATGTTTTTGACCAAACTTATTTTCCATTAGCAATAAATGCGAGTACACGTACTTGTTCGTTTCATGCGACAATCACTTAGACAGTTTTCTCAAACATATATTCCGAACGTTTAAGTTTGCATTGATTAGACAACGATTTTTGGAGAATCCTATTAATGAAAAAGAAACGAGACAGCGGCCTTCTTTAGCCGGGCGAATTGAAGGACGAAGTCAGATAAATTCGAAATAGAAACCTTTATTTTAAACAGTCGATGGGAAAAAATTTATGATAGTCTTAAATCAAATGATTTTGTAATTAAAAGTAGATCCAAACATTATTTTAATTCTATTCGATTATATAACTCTTCTTTTGCAATG
Source organism: Tolmerus cingulatus (assembly GCA_959613345.1). Lineage (NCBI taxonomy): Eukaryota > Metazoa > Arthropoda > Insecta > Diptera > Asilidae > Tolmerus > Tolmerus cingulatus. The sequence goes on along the minus strand of OY390709.1, from coordinate 19,007,485 downwards.
ATTAGTAGTGAAGCAAAGATGGAAAAGAGGAAAAAGCACTTTACAAATGCTAAGCTCACATGTTTGCTTCAGATTATTATCTAAGGCTCCCAAAAAATGCATAGCCAATTGCTCCGAAAAATAGCCATATCATAGAAGTTATGTCTCGCGATTGGTTGATGTGAGGACCATTTGTTTGTTCTAGAGTCCTCATCTAGATTCTTATCTCTGATAGAACTCTACTAGATAAGGGATTGATTTTGTCTTCCAACCAATTAAAAAATTATTTTATTTTTATCGATAAATAGAGAAATCTCCGGAAAAATGTATTTGTTCTAGCATTCATTCATTTTCAAATTCAATATTTTTATATCGCAGTTACCTTTAATTGGTGTGTATTAAAGAACTTAAGTGCACTTTGATTTGACCGCCCTCCTGGTCCGGCTGGAAAGTCATGAACTTTTACAGGAAACTGCTCAAGCTGCGTCACACAACCATTTAGCTTCGCAACAAATGCGCTGAATGGGGCCGCTTGCACGGTCGGAACTGCGCCAGGACACGTAATCGGATTCAAAGGTAATCCAGCAAAAACGAACAAAAATGCTCGAAGTCGATTATCACGCGGCACAATGCCATGCTCGGCCGTCATGTATGTGAGCATCGCCTTTATCAGGCCCGAATGGTTTACCTCAAAGGGAGAAATGTCGCTTTCAATAAGGATATTTTTAAGCTCCTGTAGGGCATCCAAGCAGTCCTCCGCATTGCCATCCAACTTCTGGATAACCGCAGAGAGCCGTGTCAGCACGGATGGAGTCGACTGCGAGGACTTCGTAATCTCTTGCTCGGTGTATCTGTTGATGAACGAGATGGCTTGATCACGAATCCACTGGCGAGCCTTCTCGCGGTTACCTGTTAAGAAATACTGACCTTACAATCTGTTCCACCAACTCATCTCAAGGATAATAGACCAGTCGTTAGAAGTAATTATTGTAAAGTTCAAATTTTGAGCAGCCGTTCTATTTCATGTACAACTATATCCAAAGTTCCATATTGGATTCTTATAATTCTAGAGATTTTTAAGAATCAATATAATGCATAAAGCTTTCATTTAATGCATTTAATCCATTATTATTATTGTTTTAGTAACAAAAGAAACTTTCGAAGCTCGCAAATTTTGTTTTGAATATTTAGATTTGTAAAATTACTTACTACCTAACAATAATTTGTTATACGGCTTTTAATTATTTATATTTATTGCATTTTGATTCCTTTTTTGATCCAATGTTTAATTTACTTTACAATATAATTACTTCGGGATGCGAGCGTTTCTAAATCCAAAATACTCAGCTAAAACCACTTACCTGCAGCTATGAGATTCGCGTTAGATGTACTCTTTGAAAGTCCTGATGAGTTTGTACTATTACTGTCTTTGGCAAATGAGCTGTGGTGAGATCCTTGACGGCCCCATCGCGCGGGATTTAGAGAGGATAGGAAGGATGACTTGGTACTACTTCCGGCTGTACTACTATTTCCAAATCTAGAACGTGTTCCAGAACCGCTAGAGCTTGGAGTAGTTCGACCGGATGAACCACTTCCGATGGCAGTTGCCCGATTTATAAGCTCTTGCACAACGGATTCCTCCTGGCGGGACTTTGATCTGCCACTGGATTGGGATTTTCTCTTTGGTGGGACCTTGCGTTTTAGCATGTCCGTCATTTTATTGGGAATTGGTGCACTAGACGAAGCTGTTGGAGTGGAATGATTATCGGATGCCGGTGGTGCTGATGAAATCATATCAACCTGATGGGGCTGAAAGTGGGCAGGATGATGATGATGATAGTGATTATTATATTGGCGGGGATCAGACGCGGACGTCGAATACATGAAGAAGTTCCCATTGCTGGGAAGGGAGCTGGCCATCGGCGGTTGGCCTTCTGTACCAATGTGAGAAGGTGGTGTGCCACTTAGGCTGATAGCTAATGCAGAAGAGCTAGTTGATGGCATCTGCAGTGAAGTTGAACTCGTCGATGGCATGGACATGCTCATCTTAGTGTTAAGAACGTTTATTGCGTGTCCCAGATTCTTCATCTGAGAACCGTGTCCCTTAGAAGTACTGGGCACAGAGCTGTCAAAGTCAAATGGATTTGCGGGTAAAGTGGACGCTGATAGTGGCGCACTTAAGGTACCACCTCCCTGCTTGGGAATTGGATTCGAGCAAATTGGCTTGTTCAGATCGGCTAATTGGGATATTTGATGGATGACACCTTCTCGACGAAAATGAGTACCGAAGACCTCAGGCAATTTCTGCATTAAGATCTCAGCCATTTGTAGGGCACCGACAACAATTCTCAGGTCATTTGAAGCCATCATTCCTGCGATGTGACTGGATACAATCTGGTTCTTAAGTACATCCTTAAGTAAATCAGCGCTAGCATAGTAAACCATTCGCAGTAGAGCGCGCAAGCATTTGTAGCGAACTGCGGGACCAGCAGAAGAGCTGTATACCTCATACAGGACACTAAATAAGTTTTTGATGAACTCTGATGCAAGACCTCTCTCCTCACGCAAACATGCTATTCTCGCATCAATCGATCTACTCTGGTTGTCGTATTCTCCCCCTGGTGATTGAATTGCTGCAAGTCCAGCAGCTGATAAATCCTGCCCTGTGGAAACAGTCGGGACGAAATTAGTGTTAATTTTTCGTTGAACGGGGCGCGTGGTACCCGTATCCTCGTTTATCTGCTGCATCGAATGAAAGTCAACGGTGTACGTTCGCCCGAGGGTACTAAGGCTAATTTCATCGTCGGAATTCATATGTGCCGCCTCAATCATCCGTGAGTCTATAGCCGAGTACGAGTGCCACGTGCCACGGTCGTCTCTCCACTGCCATTGCACTTGGTCCTGTGTACCTAAATTTGGTCGCTCTAGAAGAATATCTACACTAAATATCCCGTCTGTGGGCAGTCTCGGCATAAGCTCGCCAATAAGGCATGTTATCTCGTACAGCTCCGGAGGACTCCTGGATATCAATTCAACGTCCACTGACTGACTCGGTTCGGCTGATCCAGTCAAAAGGTAGAGCAGAGTCGATGCAATGTCGTTCTTAAGAAGACTTATAGCCAAATCCGGACAATTACCGCACATAACACTCAACATCCGTACAACATTCGTAAAGGTGCCAGAATTCAGGACTGATGGGGTAACGACCAGTAACTGCTGGCAATTCTTGAGCAACTCCTTGCTAGCTATCTCTAGCAGTTTGTTGGGATCATGCTGGAAACTTTCAACTAGACGATAGAAAGCTGTGCAGACGCTCTCGACACATTTTTTATCCTGTTGTGATAGTAAACGAGCCAACAGAGGAAGGCTCTCCCTAACGAAATGAAATTCTTCTGGATGGAGATTCAAGCAACAATTCGCGGTTATTGCTAGAGCGGCACGCTGTGCGTTTATTGAAAAGAAATCCAAGTAAGTTAGACAAGCTGATACGCCATTGGCTTGCAAGATAGCCTTGTTGTGCCGTCTCGAAAGTATTTCTAGAGCAGTTAAACTTTGTTCAGCAACATCCATGCATTGTATAACTTGTAGTTTTTCTAGAAAAGCTGGAACGGCATCAACTACCGTCGTCGATGATCTCGGCAAAGCCTCTAGCATGTAAGCTAACGCTCTGCAAGCATTGTTCATGATGTCAAAATTATGCTCCATTCTGAGGAGATTAATTAGAGCAGGTACGACTTGTTTTATTGGAAAACCAGCCAGCGTATCTTCATTACCCATAACGAGCATCTGGCACATCTCTATAGCAGCTTGAAGTTGCTGACTCTCATCGTGAGACTGAAGTCCTTGTAACAATTGCTGAGCCTTTGAAGAGCTTCCCGCCCCGATAGTTCTATGAAGTATGTGAGTCATTCGAGGACCCAATGCTCCAAAGAGATGGGGTGGTAGACCCCGAGCCTCAAGCAATGCCTGCAACCGTCCAACTTCGCTATCGTCGCTTTCCGAGTCTGGATGTGCAGCCGCATTGCTAGCTGATCCTGCTGATCCTGAAGGCGGTTGAACACCATTGATGTTGCTTGTTGTTCCCGTTGGTTGTTGAGCCATCGCATGCAAATTAGATACGTCCAAACTACCGCTTGGAGGTGCTAATGATGACTTGTGTATTTTAACGTGTGGATTCAGGTTTTTCGTTGTATCGGCGCCAGACGGACGAGTGGCATCACTTGCCACAACAGCAGCAGCAGCTGTCGCTGATATCTGCGAAGACGTGGACGGTCCACCTACAACCGACGAAGAGTCGTAGTGTTTGCCACCTCCTCCGCTATTTTTGCCAGATGAATGCGACGATGATACAGCACCACCCGAGCGGTAATGATGATAGTGTGTTGTCCGCGAAGATGTACCAGCCCCTGCCGAGGATGTTGACGCTGCTGCTACACCACTTCCACTACCTTGTGCTGTTGAGCTGCTTACGCAAGAACCCGTTTTGCCTCTTGAGCTACGCCTAAGTATGTGGGATGACGATGAAGGATTGCTAGATGCCTGCTGACTGACGACTAGATTTCCTACTCCGCTTTGTAGCAGCGTCTCACTATTATTAGCTGCCCCACTAAGTCCCGAGTGATAATTTTGATTAATAACAGCTTGCAGCGAGGATTGATGTTGTTGCTGCTGCTGCTGCTGAGAATGTGGGGCGTCCCTACCTGCACCACCACCACGAGCTAAACGCGCCCCCAGGTTCGGGGCTTTACTGTAACCCGTCGTCGTTGTTGCTGACGAGGACGTTTGGTTCGGGATTGGCGCACTATTGTAGTTATTCCCACCGCTCCCAGGCAGATAAGCCGTTGCTGCTGAACCCGATTGCCCAGAACCTGACGACGATATAGTCTCCGTCGATGTGGAGTAAAATACCTCAGATGAGTTGTCACCAACTTTTTGTCGCTTTTTTGGAACAGCTCCTCCACCAACTGCTATAGAGTACGACAGTAATGATGACGTTGATGGTATGCTCCCAAAATTGTCCGCCGATGTGTAATTTAGCAGCTGCTGATACTGTTGCTTCTGGTGTCCGCCTATTTTAAACTTTTTATATTTCAACGAGCGTAGATCTCTAGTGGCCGCTAAATATGAGTACAATTTATGATTATTGTCCACCTTCGTCGAGGTTGACGCCCACTGAGTTGGATGGGAGGTGGATTTCTTAACTTTATTTTTGTTATCCTTTGTCTTATATAAATGTTTATATTTTTTGGAGGATTTGTCTGACGCACTATGTTTATCCTCTTCGGCTTTGAGCTCAAAACTGCTTGTGCTGCTTGAATTCTCTACGTTATCCGGAGTGCTCAAGTTCAATTTCTTCGATATGTCTCGATTGCCCCTAGTCTTACGATAATAATTCAGTAAATTATTCTTTCCTTGTTCTCGTTTCAATATCGGTACAATGGGCTTAACTTTTTCTAAATTATGAGAACCCGAAAGGACTGGACTTTCAGCTTTGTTACTTCCAGCACTAGTATCTAGTGCTATATGATCTAACGGTTGTTTTGTCCTTGATCGGGTCCTGTGAGCTATGCAATCGCCACCGCAGTCTACTAATGAGGACACTGACGAATTAGACTTCACCGGCTGGAAATTGCTACTGATCGATCTTTCGCGGCGCTTCTTCTCTAAGCTGGACTGAGTGACTGAATCTGTGTCTGTATATATATTTATATATTTTTAAATAAGTATGGTTTATCTAGTGATATGAATATAAAAATAAATGTACATACCAGAAAATGTTTGGGCTGACTGCCGTTTGCGACTACTAAATTTCGTTCGGCTGCTAGGAGATTCCCTGTCTGCTGGTGATATATCACTACTATGAGAGTCGCAGCGCGCTAAATTTGACGAGGCAAAGCGTTTCTTCCTCCGTGATTCACGAACTCCTGTTCTAGTTTTTGGGGTTCTTAAACTAAGCGAAGCTGCAGTAGTTGCTGTGGTGTTTATTGTGTTTCTTTTGCTTCTGTTTGTATTGCAATTTATACCTTGAACCTGTCTTTTGCTTCTTGAATTTTTTCTTCGTAAACTGTTTGTGGCTGCTGCTACGGCTGTAGATGCTGAAGAAACTAGTGTGCTGCTATGATGCCCCTCCGTCACTGCAGAGAGCGATTGATTGTTAACGGATTCGGCCATAGACGACACTTAAGCGTCCACTCTATGTCATTAAACATGCCCACCAGAGCGAATTTCTCTTCGGTTGTAGGCAGATATGGTTACGAAGTTTTTGTTTAAATTTCCCAGAGCCTTTGCTTCCCGAAGGACTTTTACCTTTCTGGAGGAGCTGGCTTCTTTTTTATACTATATTGAGTGAACTCAAAGTTTTACTGCTAACTAACAAGTCTCAATGACTTCCTTTCGCTTGCCACAAATTAATCCGGTTTTCCTTATACTGCTAGTATTTATCTGTAAAGAGATAAATGTTTTTCTATTAGTCGTCGTTGAAAAAAGATTTCGAAGACAAAAACAATCTCTATTTTTTTAGTTCTATTTTAGTTAACATGTTAACTGTCAGATTTTAATCAACCATGTCAGTTAATATTATGTTACCACGGGAAAGAATTAACCCGGCAAAATATCTAAATCTTAAATCTAAACTCACAATGATTTCCTTTTAATTTTTTTTTATGATATAAAATCATGACCCAATCTTCTTAAAGTACTTCGTATTTTTTTAATGCAGTATATCCATCCTGACATGAATCCATTCTTTTATTTAACATCCATTTTGTAAGAGCGAGTCTTTAAAATTATTCAAATTTCTGGTATATTAAAATGATTTAATCGTTTTGCGCCACTTATGCCCTTGACCGATGTTTGAGGAATGAATTTTCATTTAACAATGCGATTAAAGCCTGGAGCCTTATTATAGGCGTTTTTCTTTTCTTGATCTGAACTAAGCTCTGGACAGGGCTCGAACATAGCGAGCGCGTTCTGTTTAGAGAGTACTCAGAGCGTTCAGATTTGATAATAGTATATTACGATACGAGGACGCAAGCAGATTTCAAAGTGCTCTTCTTAAAAGAAAATGAAAATATTGTTCAGTTATGCCCAATCTCAATATAACACCATAACCAAAAAACCATTTGCTGACAAATCAAATCTGTACACATAATAGCAATTTAGTTTTGAAATGTCAGCCTCTACTAACTGTTCTGGATTGGATGTGGCAACATCAAATGGGTTTAACTCACACTGAAAAACAAGATAGTGAGTGATGACCAAAATGAGCGAGATAGGTGATGAAATTCCAATGCGAATGAAAGAGCTGCAGATAATTTGGGTTTGGTTGGCTGGTCTGGTTTTCTTGGAGATTATGCATTATGCACCAATTTTATGAACCTTCCCACTTTCCGAAATATCAAATTTATCTGCATGCGTACGTCATATAAGATTTCAAAAAACATTTACGAGTCCCGATGTGTTTGAAATATTATGCATTAATTACATGCACGCGAGAATCATAAAATACGGACCAGGAAGAAAACTTACTCTGACTTCCCCCGCAGTCAAAAGTCAAATCGCGTGTGCTGTGGTTCAGGAAGTAATTCCGGAATCGGAACCAGAACAAGGAACTACCCGGGTTAAGGCGAGTTTCTGAACAGTTGACACTTCCATATATACATATGTAAGGTAAGTGCTCGTTCAAATTTGGCTGAGCGCTTTCTGAACATGGTCTGAGCTCAAAAAGACACACAAATTTGTAACTCTGAAGACTCTGAGCACTCTACATAAGAAAAAGAAACAACAGCTTTTTTACAGTTCGTGTTCTGTTCAGAGCAAGAAAAGAAAAAGATTAAGTTAATCAAGGGTATAATTAAAAGGTTCACAATTACCATTAGTTTAGAAAAACAAAAACAAAAAAAATTTGTCCCAACAAAAAAAAAAAAATTGTGGAGTGAATGTGTAGAGTTGTTGAGGATGAGGAGCACATAATCATGAACTGTTCGAGGTACAAGAAAATCAGAGATAGGCTCCCTATTTTTAGAAATAATTTCTCGCTTATAAAGGCACTAACACTACCCACAGATGTAGTAGTTGATTAATTGATGAGGTTTTTAACTGAATCAAACGTAAATTTGTAATAATCCTCACGGTGCTTGGTCTGGACTCATTAAAGAAACACAATTAACAGTCTGTGTCTGCCGGATCCGTTGAGTTGGAGTTTTCTGGCAAGTTTTTTTGTCCCAAATGAAGTGCCTATGATTTATTTATAGTCTTGAGAAGTCTTTTTTAAAGTGTGTTGAACGTTTAAATAGGTAATTGCCATCCATCCAATAATTATTGTGTAAGCCAGGCTCACTTATGGTTTGATAACTTATTTTATAAAATCATAATTACAATTAAGAGACCTTGATGTTCCTTTAAGCTTGTGGTGACATAGAGGAAGGCCCAGAACAGCAATATCCGTTCTGAGAGAACTGTTTAGGAGGGCGTAAAAACGCCAAAACTACTCACTAAATTAAGGACACAACCAACATTTGAGTCAGTCGTTAATGTGGCTTCGGTTGCTGTGGCCAGGGGTTCACTAACCCTGGTAAAGCCCATCGGGCAAGCTAAAATTACACCAAATGTTTTTTAATATAATTATTTTATACTTTGCAGGGAATTTGTTGGATTCGGCTATTATTTTATTTTTTTTCATTTTTCTTCAAGTCCAAATTCAGAAGCTCTTCTGCCGCGCCTGCTCTGCCCGCTCATATGAAGTACTGCAGCCACATACAAAAATGTGGGCAACAGCGAAAGTTCTACGCTGATGTCGGGATCCCTGATCTCAAAGATTTTTCGCTGAACATTTGCTATGCTGGGACATCTTATATCATATTGATTTTGAAAACGCCTTATAAGAAATGTTCAAATCGAATCGAAAGGAGCTTACGGAAGCCCTTTTTGTATAATTAAGGCCCGTTACGTTACGTAGTAAAAATGTAAAATTTGAGCGTATGGGACGTACATGTTTATTGCAAACAAACGTGGAAACGAAATGGAACGGAACTTGCTTAACAAGTTGAGCGAAATTTGATTTTTTTTTGTAGATGTATTTCATATAATTCAAAGTTTCAGTCATTTTCGAATTGAAAGAAAAATTTTGTTACAACATAAAGTATTTTCACAATTGTAAAATTTCTGAACGGATCCGACTGTTGTGGCCACTTCTCCGACAGGCGAAACGGATGCTTTCTGTTCCGGCCCTTATCCAAAAAGGGCTTTCGGAAGCTTCCTCGATTCGATTCCAAAGTTTGTCATGACAAGACTTCTAAACTGATACCATCCGTCCCGCCACGTCCCGTGTCGACTGGTCAAATGAGTGACCCCAACAGTCCCATCCGTTCAGTAATAAAAGTTATAAAATTATTTGTTGCTGCGCGATTTCTCTGTCTATTCGAAAATGACAACTTCATTCGAATTATCGTATAGTCTTTATGATTTCTCACAATTTCAATGAAATGCTCATCGCTCATTTTTACCCGACTGAGTTCAACTTGTTTACCTATCAAATGTTTGAGATTATTGTTTTCCATTCCCGTTTGTCTAACAGGTTTTCAGGTTGTGTTGCATAAAAGATGAAATTTGCTCACTTGTCCCATCACATTTCGTTCCTCTTCATCCGTTGTGTGCAGTACCATATACGTTCCATATGTTAACTTTAACACAACTCCCGCTGATATATACTTTAAGAACACGATTTTCAAAAGAACACTCTTACCTTTAAGTAACATTATAAGAAAATTTTGAAATGTGGCGACATGATAAATCACCCAAATAGTTTTAATTGTTTAAACTTCTGTTTTAGCAGCCTGTACTATATGTCTTATTTTTGCAGTTTGTGCCAGTGCCTGCTGTGGTTTTAGGAAGCTTGCGTTACATGTAATTGTAAAGCTCCCTAAAACTGTATACTACCAAAACCAATCGATTCATTCAGCTTCTAAATGAATTCAAAAATGACAAGTTCATTCAGAGCACACTAATGACGTTCAATTGCTTTGATACCACCTAAGTAATTTCTCCAAATTAAAATAGAGTTGCACCCTCAATTCTCCCCCAATTTCATATTAATACCTTTACGAGCCAAAATTCGATAATTGTTTACGTCTGCTGAGCTAAGCAAAAGTCTTATTGCTGTCTTGAATTAAAGAAAACGAATCTGCGAAGTATCATCATCAGTTCCTTTGTTCTCTTCTAGAACCCCGTCGCAGCGATAAAACGCCTCAGGTCGGAGCACCCGAAATTCCCGTTCGCCATTGCAGCAACTGATTAAAATTTATAATCACACCGGAGTAAATGCACAACGTTTTTAAAGCAAGCCGAACAACTGGTCAGTTGGTCTGGTCACTGCGGAAATACTTTTGTAAACCGACTCCTCGAAAAAAAAAATTAAAGCACTTCACTCCTCTCACGGTGTTTGCTTCCAGACGAGACGACAGTCAACAGCAGAGACAAGTTTAGCATAAAACGAAGAAACATATAAAATAAAAATAATGATAACTCGTACAGCGAAAAGGAGAAAAAGCAGAACTATAACGTGGACGACGACGACCCGCGAGCAACAGCAAAAAAATTAATAAAAGCGAGACAGGAAGCATTAAAATGAATCAAAACAAAACAATTGACATAACCAAATCAATGCACACACTCTCGCTCCCCTCCAGATCTCAAGTCGTATACATACACGCCCTGTTTGACAGTGAATTATCAATAAAATCAGCTGTTGACGGCACTTGTGTTGGTTTTATTATTGACACACCGCGCGAGAGCATAGAGCACAACTTCGGATCTGCCCGGAGCAGAACAAGCAAGAAAAACAAGAAGAAGACAAAACAGCGACATAAGTTAAAAGAACGTGTGAGCGCCACAAATAAACGCTGTGCCATGGGAAAATGGACGATTAAATTGACGAAATTTTCGCCTCACCTCACAGATCATCCACACACTTTTCCCAGAGTTTTCATTTAACTGAAATGGTTAATCGGATCAACAAGCTGGTGATTAGTTTAAATCACGGAATTTGTACATTTTAAGGCAATCTCCATTCAGGACAACTGCACAAAAACTCAGCCTCTGGATTTGCTCCAGCACAGTGTAACTGCTCCCTTCTCCCACTCGTGTAGGAGAGAATTCTTTGTCACCACACACGGCCACTTCTGCGGGCATTAAATTTTTCCCTGAGAAATCAGTCCATATGTTATGTTCTCAAAATAATTCCTGAATCAATCAATTCCTGCATGTAAGGTTCACGGTTTTCCGAAAAATTAAATGACTTTTTCGAATGGTTTCGCCCGACAGACGATATGAAACGTCGAACCCGAGAAGGCGAACAGTCTGAAAAGTGCCATTTGCATTTTCACTGGTTTGCGTTCTTTCTGCGATGGGAGAAAAATTTGCCAACCAACAAAAAAAAAATTATATTTTCCCTAGAAACACAAGTTTTTGTACACTTCCTTCCTTTCTACAACAAACCGACACGGTTATTTTAAATAAATACCTTTATCTAGGGATTGAATTTCTTAATCAAAAACAGAAAATTCCAGCGCTACGCAACTCGATTTCTGGCTAAACGTCGACGGACTGTGGCTCTGGCCTCTGCCTTGTCGTCGTCTTCGTTGCCTGGCACTCTTTCCTCCTTGCTCGCTTCGACTCGCCCACCAGTCCAATGTCAAACCAGTTAGCTCGGCAGCTCGCACGCACACAGCCGTATCGCGAGAAGCACCAAAATGGTGGAGGGCTGGCGCGGTAGTGTTGCTAACAGTGCACATAAAAATTCCCCTTTAGCGATGTTGTCGTCCCAATTTCCAACATCTAAAATGCATTACACGGAACTTTTGAAATTAATAAAATTGCCAAACCGTCCATGAGCTATTAACTAGGTTCTTTTAGTTCTTTAACGATATGAAGCAGCTACAAAATTACTTTAGTGCTTGTACCCCGACAGACTTTTAGTTTTCAATTTACATTAATTGATTAATATCTCTATGCACTTCAGAATTTCGCTCACTCTTTCACTACTAAGGATATTTTAACTGTAAAAATTTTAACAGAATTACGAAGAAATTTAATATAAGTTTAATAAGTCAAAGATATATTTTCACTAAAAACTGTCGATAGCTTCAGTAGTAATAAAAAATGGTATAGAACGCTGCCTAAATTTATAAAATAATATTTATGTAATTGATTAAAGCCTAATCTAATGTACTTTTGTAAAACCTGCCAATCCTTTACCAAAACGGCAATTATTATACTGATCAAAATTGTTATATGTTCGTTTAGGTAGCAGAACAAGTAATAAGATAACTTCAACCGAATTTTGTCTGTAGATTACGAATCCGAAAACCGAAATTTTTCAGAACGTCAAAATTTGCAAAAAAAGAGTTCACACCCCTTTTTTTAAAACATTTTTGAGTTCATTCTTAAAATGTTAAGATATTATTATGTAATAGAAATGTGGTTTAAAATAAATCTTAAAATTTAAACTATTACTTTGATCTGCGATTATATTAGTTACTTCAGATAAAAAATCTGTTCCAAGAAAATATCGAATCTAGTTTTATGAATTAGTTTAAGTTTCCAATAATACATACAGTTCAAGCTTCCATTTACATATATTATAAATCTTTTTTCAAAAATCTTATACAAATTCTTTTCAGATTCGTAATTGGCACAATTTTTTCTTATAGTTCTTGTGATTTCAGGACACCGCTGAAACTCAAAGTGGCTGATGCAATAATTAAAATGCCCGATTTTACAGTGCGAACTTAAGTTCTGATCGTCACTTAAGCTCCCGTTTAATCGTTTTTCGGAATTTAAATGTAAATTACAACATAAGTGGTCACTATACTTAAGTTGACAAAATGGGCCACTTAAGGAACATATTCTGTGGAAAATTCAACAAGTGGTTCATGATTTCCGCTGGTGCAAAAATAGAACACATTTTACTTCCGTTATCAATATATATTTTGATCTATTGATTTGTTCAAAATGTTCACAGTACATTTAAGAGAACAGAGTTCTGAACAAACTTTAATCAGAATAGATTAAATAATTAGAATATTTCATTGTGATTCTCTAAATATCCTGAATATTGCCTTGATATTGTTTTTGTTATGACAAGTTAAGAAATAATAAATTTGATACTGTGAAGGCAGTTAATGGGGTTTATATTTCAGTCATATTGCTGAATCTCTTTAGTGTAAAATAAGCTCTCTTGAATTAGGGCAACAGAAAGGGTATTTTGAAATGATATTCTTAGTAATAAGAAAATAGCAGTCATAGCTATACCAATATGTATACTTATATTACAAAACTAAAATCAATTATATAAGCCATATAAGAATTGTACTAAGTGTACTAAATATCAAAGTCAAGCTAAGTTTAGTGAATTAGTTAGCCATTCTGTAATTATCGCTGACTAAAGGAACTGAAGTCCGTAAATGACGTTTTCGTATAAATACCACATGTTCTCTCCTTGAAATTTCTTACAAATTATTTTTAGACCGACTGGAATGCAAATTCTCATTGTCACACAGCAAAGCAGCTATGGCTAACAACTACCTAATTGCGATTAGCATCGATCCAACCAAGAATTCTTCCAACGCGCAACAAATAGCTTAAAATGGGAGATATCCAGCTAATTGACCAGTCACTCGGCCGTCTCCATCGCTGATGTGATTGTGAGATATTTCAAGAATGGAGGGCAGGAAGGATTTGTGAAGACATCACCCTGTTCCAAGTATCCAAGTATTCATTGCTTTTTGTGAGAATTAATACCGCTTAGATTTCCTCGAGCGATTCGGGGGTTTTCTTGTCTTTCTTTGTAGATAGAGGGTACATCGTAGGGGTAGTCTAGTTCGAATTTGATGGTATAGTGCTCTCGATTGCAGGAACTTGACTCGTTTCATTTTGGGTGACTGGTGCCTCTGTAGCCGTCCCCTCGGTCGACATTCGAATCGAGTTCAGAATTTTCTACCAGTACAAGTTAAAAAGTAGGAAAGATGACACACGCATACACACTTTTTCAGCAAAAATTCATTCATTGGTTCCTTTACAAATTAAAATAACTAGAAGTACTTCTCTGCAGTGCCTAAGTTATTGCTTCTGCAATAAAATGAGATACATGGTACAATTTATAATTTAGCAAACATTTAAAGTGTATATTTAATCCTTTCAAAACGTTGAACCGTGTATAAAACAACACAAACAAACAATTGAGTTAAAATAACCCTAGACACCTTTCAAACTGGTAAAAATTTAAAACTATATTGAACTTAACTTGTAGGCATGTTTATTGTATATGTAAGAAAAATTACATGTGGATGTTCTTATAATTATTGAATAACTGAAAAAAATATGTATGATATAATATATAAATAAGTATATTAAAATACAACTTACATTGGGATATGGTTAAGGTTGATTGGATAAATATTCACAAAACTGATCGAAATACCTTAAAGAAGAAAGAAATATTTAGTTAATAATTTGCAACAAAGGCTTCGGTGTGTATGTTTATAATTTTAGGATATCCTCTTTGTAAATTTCATTTGTGCTTGTATCTTATGTAATTGCTCTGTGTAGTAATGGAAACTTTAAAATTCGACGATATTTTTCTCAAAGATATGAATATGTATTTATATACATATATGTGAACCATAATATGACTCCAAGAAGCGCCTCTATGTCAAAATAATATCCTCATTTTACTCTGCCGACTATTTTACTCACTTTGAGCGGCAAAATTAATGAATTCCAAGGTAAGTGAAATGAATCTACTAAAACTTTCGGAATTTTATTAAAGAATTGCAATTCAGAAGGTGCTGTGTTAAGCTCTTTTCCATCCGATGCGGGTGACAACTTGAATAGGGCCCTATGTATTTATCCTTTGGAAGCTGTTGCAAAAAGTTGCAGTTACCAACATGGAATCAACAAATTTTCACTTTTTTTACAATGATTGATGATCTATAAACCTTTGTTCTACAATTTCAAATTTCGAATAGAAATATACGACTGCTATATTTATAGAAAAGCTCCCCAATTATTAGTATTATACAGTAAAATGGTTTAATTTAATTTATTGGAACCAATTTCTTTCTATATCCAATAATTCTCACATTTGGTTAGCTCAGTTTCTCCTGAAATAAAAAAACAAAACTAAAAGATTGTTGTTTATACCTGACTACTATTTAAACGTAAGCGCCCACATATTTATATAACAAAATGTGTTGTTGTTTGTCGAGGCAAGAGAAAAATCTTTAATGTGCAGCTGTTAATTGTTCTAATTTGTTATCAACTGTTTTCTTCATAAAAAAATGCAACAGAAGGAAATTTCGATTAGACATACTTAATCGTAGACAAAACGCATATATTATATAATTGCGCACTTCTTCACCGCAGTCCATTCAGCTCATTGGGCCTATGGGTAAGCAAACCATGTAAAATTGGCAATCATTTTGATTCCCCAGTCAACCAGTTTTACTTAAGATGAGACGCTCGATTTTTCTTATCATCAGTAAGATAATGTGTAAACAGTTAACTGAGTGACTAGATCTTGTCCAATAATGCCAATTTGCCTGCAGACCGCCTTACGTGGTTTATAAAGTTCATCCCGCTTTTGTTGGGGGTCGTTGCTTTTGTTTTGTATTATATATCAGGTCGGCAATTCGACCCTACGTCCATTCCTCTAAAACTGGGCTCATAGTCGAGCCATCGCCGCTTTCAGAGGGGACCGAGCTTAAAACGTTCATATATCTTCGAATCAAGCAGGCACTCGCACAATCCGGTGTATCCATGGATTTTTAGGGTCACTAACCCTACTTATTTGCCTTCTTTTTGTCTGCTTCCAACTGATCAAAATAAGTGAAAAAGGAACTCCTCTTCTTTGGGACTACACTTGGCTTGGACTCGACTTTGCAGCTTGAACTGCTTTGGGGTGTCTTCAAGCCAAATTCTATTTATTCCCATGTCTTAAACCTCACAATTTTCGTAGCAACAAGCAACTTATATTTATGGAGCCTTATCGGCTATTTATCGCAAAAGAAAACTGCTTTTTTCTCATGGAAACTCACGCACTTGCAGGTGGTGCCACAGAAAAAAGTAAAAGGAAGATAATAGCGCCAGGAGATGCAGACGAATCAAGAATACTATATTAATCAATTGATATGTATTTTTACCTAGAAACTGTAATACTGTAACTATTTTATATTATACACTAATAAAATAGGAGGGATTTTATAGGTGTTAGGCATTTCGCATGATAGCATGTCTAATTAATAATATTCAGAATTGTTTTTTTCCTAAAGATTAATAAATATATTACATCATTTAAACATTGGAAACCTTATCAGTACTAATATGTAATAAAATGGCTCCGGCTGCAAGATCGTAAACCTTTTATTGAAATTATATTTCAAAATATGTATTATTTCGGAAATTTTGAAGGATTTTGAAAACATTTTTGAGTTATAAAGATGGTTACTAAAGAATTATTTTGTTTAGTTCGTTATGGCCTGCAGTAATGTAAAATAAAATTGCAAAATCGACTATTTTCGGTAATTATTTCTTTAATTTTGAGCCAAAATATTGTAATTTGAGGAAGAAAACCAAAACTGGCAAGTGCATAGACAATAAGCATTTATTAAAAATTAAGAAATATTTAAACACAAACGGCTGGTATAATGCAACTCATTATAACTCCCTTCCTGAATTCAACCTCCAAATACACGATGCGGTCATGTACGACTCCGCATGTAAAATCCATGGTAGAAGTTGTTAGAGCTGACAAAAACATCGCTAACTTCTTACAGTCTATGAGACACCCCATTTCGACATTTTCTGTTGAATCCTTTTCATTCTGATCAATTTCCATGCGCTTCACGGTCAAATTTCGATAGTATGTCGCTATAGTCGCTGATTCCGTTTCAGCCACCACAGACAATTCGCCATTGTTAGTGGTTATGATAGTTATAGATGGTGATATGTTTTTTATTTTATCAACTAAATTTCGAATAAAACGCAAACTGGGCATTGCGAGGACAATTGGTGCAGTTGGGACATTTGGAATCTTATACGCGTTCCACTCGGAGTGATGGATTACAGACACTGGAACATCATGAACAATCAACCTATCTTGGTTTATATTGGCCGACGGAACTTCTATTTCAACTGTAAGGCAGCTGAACTGTTTATTTGTCAACTTCAGTTTAACGTACTGGACTGAGTTCCGAAGGGCAGATAGGGCCCGGGCCAAGTTGTTTGGATTAAACGACAGCAATATCAAGTTATTATCATCATCCAGGCCGAACATATCATATGCATCGAAGTATGTTGCACAGTCAATTTCCATCCAAACTAGAGGAGCTGTGCTGGTTGATTCCTCGTTTATGATGTAGTGGACTTTGTCATTGCTTATGGTCATAACACATTCTTTTGTTAGTTTGGATAGCGTTATGACTGTGTTATAGAACTCTTTCATACACTGCTGCTCTCTTATTAACGCCCGGAATCGCATTTTACCTAGATAAGGGAGGTTTTCATCATTTAAATAGTTTCTATTGTTCCTTCTTTATATATATGTTTTGTAAAATAAAGATATAGACTTTAAAAAAGTTAAAACTCGACTTAAACAAATAAAATCTACCTTGAAAAGTAAAAGTAAACTTTATAAAATTTCTGACGAGATTCCAAGTACAAATGTAAGATAAATTTAAAAATCTTAATATTGAGCTGGGCCCTCTATAGCAAATTTAAGACGTAGATTCCACAGTATTTTATGTGTTGTGAGTGCAAAAAGTATAATGTCAAACAGATAAGCGAAATAAAATTATTATTCTAGAAAACCTTTTATTTAAGGGGACGTCCGTTTTATTGGATTTCGTATTTTACTCGACAAACCCTCTTAATTGATTGCCATATCAAGTAGAATAAAAAAAAAAAATATTCCGTAATCGTGGAGGCGTACCCTGTATTGAATTTAGAAAGATGTTACTATATCTACTATAATTGTCACCGGATTTATACGTGTGTGCAAAATTTCAATCTGTTCGGATAACGAGAAATTGTTCAAAATGGACCTGCGAAATTTCAAACAAAAAAACAGCAAAGTTAGCTACATAAAAACTTTTAAAATAGTCAGTTTCTTTTCATTTCCACATGGATACCATATTACCGTTTATTACTTGGCTAAATAAAATAAAGCAGCCACCGCATTAGTGCAGAAATTATTCCACCTTTCCTATCTTATAATAAACCTATTGATTATATTTTTTATACGAGCATACAATGATTCAATACGCAAGATACCAATACCTATATGCAGAATAACCAAAAAATGTTCTATCATCTTCATGTAATATGTAGTATCACAAAATGCTTCCACCCTAATGTTTATTGCCATTTTTTTAGTCATACACTTGAATACAAGTTGCATGAATACTAACTCAATTGCTCTCATACGAAAGAAGGAAACATGACTGTATGATTGATTCAGAACGGTATATTCAGGTAAACGGTAAGGTAACTCTCTGAAATGGTAATTAATATCTAAATCCTGAAACCTTTCTTGGAAAATATAAGAAACATTTTAACAATCCTAATTGAAGGATAGGAAATAGATTTCTTATGCACAAATTTTTACAGGAAAAAACGGTACATGCCTAGCCAGAAATTCATTAATTTGTCCCCAAATAGGACGAAAATAAATTCAAAGGGATTACACTTTGACAATTTATGTACTTTCGTAGGTAGGCTATTAGCCTGATCCTTATTATAGGTATTTTAGAATGTTTCGCACCTTCTAGTTATCTTGGATATTTCTAAAATGTACCACAAGTTTTTTATTATAAACAAAAAAAACCCAGAAATAAATGGGTACAATTTGTTTAATAGTATGTTTTAGAGAATTTTTTCAATTATATTCTGTACATAAAAATACAGTACTGTGAAAATTTTTAGGACCACTTTAATGTTTCGGGAAAATTTAATTTTATAATATATACTTCTCTAGGTTCCACAAAGGAGAGAAATCAGTTCAGGGCTAAATTTAAATCTCAAAGTTTCCTTTTCCATTGATTTTCCCTCCTCTGTTCAATTAAAAAAAAAAGGCATGATTCAAACACCTAAAGGTTGTGAAGAAATTGGAGTGATGCTAAAAATATTCACAATACTGTAAATAATCAAGGTGTTCGAATTCTACGTAGGAAACGGTATACCAATCAATTCCTTAAGGTTTCATCATCAAACGTTTGTTCTTGGCCACCCACCTAAAATCACTCCCTCCCCCCAAAATCGACATAGAAATTTTTTGACAAATGTGCTTACTTAAATCCTTAGAGAACCTTGTAACGAGAAGAAGCAACAACTTATTCTAAACAGAATAATAACGGGATCTCGATCGTTAGGATGTGCTGCCAAATGTACGTGTTTTTGGGAATCAAAAAACACTTTTAGGTCAGTTTTGAGAAAGGAGTGATTGTAGATGGGGAATCGAAAAAAAAAAATTAGCTCAATACACCCCCCAAGGAATTGATTCGTACAGCGTTTCATACACAGAATCCTACCGCAATATGAATACTTCTGAGTAATTTTTTCTCGATAAATTAAATTAAAACGACTTATGGGTAAAACAAATTTTCACTTACCTAGATGCGTACATAAAAAATTCCGTATGCATTTACAAATCTTACGATGTTAACAACCAGTCCAATATTAAAAAACTAAACTAAGATCACGAAATTTGTACGCTTATTTCGCCCTCTACATATGTATGTATATAAGGACAGAACATCATCAAGAAGAAACTTATAATGATAATCTGCTGCGATAAGTAAAGCTTAATATCAATAGTTAAAATATTCTGAATGATGGATATTTTTAGGATTTGCTAGTTGAAACAGAAGATAAAATTAAGTTTCATTCCGTATGTCATCACGAAGCGTAATAACTGAGTTTTGTTGCCTGAGCCTCTGTTCACTAATCATCGTCGAAATATAATGAAGCATTATGCTTTATGGGACACTAAACCAAATTTCCGGCAAAAGTAATTCACACAATAATTAAAATTTATTGCTTCTACTATGTAGCCTACCTCCAGTTTAAATTTATTTTTCTTTAGAGGTATAAATTAAATATGTTTTTAAGTTTCGTCTTCAACTTTGAAAATATTTCAACATTTTATTTGCTAGATGAAAATTTTACTGTGCTATGTATCAACGTACTTTGATTACAGCCTGATTGAGAATGTCTATAGATGTTTTCGCATGAAAAAGGAACAAATTTTAATATTCTTTATTTTCATGTTGGCAAATACATTGACATGTTTTCTATATATTCATCAACCACAAAGTACAGTTGTGTGTAAAAATATAAGACCATGATGACATTTTTGGTATATCCAGTTTTCCTCAACTTCATACAGAAAAATTTCGAATGTAGTTTTTAAAATTTACTTCTAACAAATCAAATACAACTTCAGGTTCAGAATAACAAATTATTCTTTTGAAAACAACAATATCTAAAAAATTTAATAAACTTTTTTTCCATCAACTCCTGTGTAAAATGATAAGACCATCATACATTTTACTATTTAACTTTTGAAATAACATCCATCTATTTCGAAAATAACTGGCAAATCTTTTAGGCAAATATTCCGTTACTTAAAGTGATGTGATATTATCGGAATTGTTCGATGCATTTTGCATTTCGTAATTTCTGGATAAAACATTCATTGCGATTAAAGTGTTAAAGTGTTAGTCAATATCTTAGGATGGGTAAAAAATCGGTTGATTTTGTGAAATTATGTGAGGTAAGCCAATAAAGTTTTAAAAAATAATGAATTATAAAAAAACGAAAATATAGGTAATAGGACTGCACAAAAACGGCGTGGTCAAAAGACGGATCGCTGAGTTAGTAGGTGTAAGCAAAACTTGCGTTCACCATACTATAAAACGATATATCGAAACTGGCTCCAACGACTGTCCAAGAAAAGTGACACCCAGGGTTCGAAGGAAACTTATAAAAATAACAAAACTTAACCGAACAGCCAGCGGTACCGAAATTTCACGACAACTAGCGGATGCCAGCGGCGTAGAGATTTCTTCGAGCCACGTACGAAGAGTCCTTTGCAAAGAAAATTTGAAGAAAAGATCAGCTACTAAAAAGGTTTATCTTACAAGAAGGCACGCAAAGGCAAGGCTTGAGTGGTGCATTGCCAGACGAAATTGGACAGGTCATGATTGGAAAAAAGTCCTATTTTCGGATGAAAGTAGTTTTCAACTGATGCCCAACTATCAAGTAAAAGTTAGCCGCCTTCCAACAGAACAATTCGATCTAGCTTGCATCAATCCTCAGCGGCAATATGGCGGTGGAAAAGTAACAGTATGGGGCGGAATATCCTGGAACGGTTATACGCATTTAGAGTTAATTACAGGGTCCGTAAATCAGGACTCTTATATGGATATTCTCAACCGAAAACTACTTCCATTTATGGAATGGAATATGCCATTAATAGGAGCCATTTTCCAACAGGACAATGCTCGTCCTCACGTAACTCAGAGGACAATGAATTGGTTCCATAACAATATTACTGTTTTGCCATGGCCTGCCTGTAGCCCGGACCTTAATATTATTGAGAATGTTTGAAAAGTCTTGGGGGAAAGAACTGCAAAGAGAAAGCCAACAACAGTGGAGGATTTGAAGAATGTCTTGGAGGAAGAATGGCTAAGCTTACCACAGGAAATGCTTGAGAACGTATTTGAATCCTTGCCTCGAAGAATTACTGATTGTATTCGCGCAAAAGGTTATTATTTCAAAGGGTAAATTTTAAAAAGATATATGGTCTTATCATTTTACACAGCACTTGATGGACGAAAAGCTTTTTTTTTTTTTAGATAGATAGATTTAATGACAATGACTTATTTTATATTGTGAACCTGACGGTGTATTTATTTTTTCAAAAATAAATTTTAAGAACTCGAGTCGAATTTTTTTGTGTAAGAGATTGAGATAAACTGAATGCAGCAAAAATTTCATGATGGTCTTATATTTTTACACACAACTGTATATCCATTAAGAAATGAAACCTGCACACTTTTTTCAGATGATGTGGTCCTACTCAGTATCCTGTGGTAGAAAAGTTGAGCAGCTAGCTTTCCCCAAACTAGAGCTCCCAAAAGCAGAGGTCAGAGGCTTGCTAAGTTACAAGAGCAGGAATAATTTTTTTGAGGAAGGAAAACTGAAATCAAAATCAATAAAACAAAAAGTTAACACTACTAATTTAGAATCATGCACAAGAGTAAGTAGCAATTTTTACAAGAAAAACTAGTATATCATGCCTAGCCAAGAAATCGTTAATTTGTCCCCAAATAAAACGAAAATAAAGGCAAGGGATTATCCTTTAACAACCTATGCAAGTTCAAATGTAGTTTATAGTCTGATCCTTATTTTAGGTATTTTAGAATGTTTCGCACCTTCTACTAATCTATACTTATAAAATCGTTTGCCCTAACTGACTATCAGCCACATAGCCAAAACGTAAGGAGGGGGAACTTTGCATGAAAGTCTTTGTTCTTGGAAGTTAGAAACTGGAAAATTTCGATTACAGCTACCGGGCATAAACAAATAATGACACGTTTCAAGTTTTCTGAATACTCACATTTTATGGGGGGAAATGGGTGGTGAACGTTTGTATGCCAGTATCAGTTTTTTTTCTAATAATTTCAAATATAGTAATATAATTTTTAAATAGTTTGTGTAAATTGGCCGAACTATGATGATATTTAATTTAGGCTGGGATAATACGAAAAAGACAGGCTTAAATATCTCAGTAACGACTGAATCGATTTCGGTGGGACTATATTAGAACAGAGACTTCATCGGGAATGCTTTAGACAATTGTTTTTTAAATATTGCCTGTCTGTACGTTTGTTATTTGTTATACATATATGTATTTGTATAATTTCGGTAATATTTTATGCCGTGCGCGTTCCTTACATTTCTATATATATTTTGAAGCAATTAGATCATTTAGCAATTAAAATATCTATAATGAGTTGCTACAGTAAATGTTTTAAACTCATTATTACACTCGGCATTTATACACTAATATGAGGTGGAATACCTGAAAACTAACTTATTGAAATCGAATAAGAGACGGCCCGGGTATGCTAGCCTTGGATATTTCCAAAGTTTAACATGGGGTTTTTTCCAATTATATTCTGTACATAATACAGTATTGTGAAGATTTTTAGGACCAGCTTTATGTTTCGCGAATTTCTAATTTCCTGAAGCATATTTTCTCCAGGTTCGACAAAGAAGGGAAGTCAGTTCAGGGCTAAATTTAAATCTCAAAGTTTCCTTTTCCATTGATTTTCCCTCCTCTGTTAAACTTAAAAAAGTTATGATTCGAAGAATTGGAATGATGCAAAAAATATTCACAGTACTGTAAATAAATACGATGTTCGAATTCTATATAGAAAATGCTATATCAATCAGTTCCAAAGGGTCTGCTGAGCAATCATTTGTTCTTTACCACCCACCTTCCTCCTCTTTCAGAAGTTGTTTACCAAATGCGCTTACTTAAATCTTTAGAGATCCTTGCAACGAGAGTTACAGTCTCATTCTAAAGAAAATAACGATATTTATATCGTTAGAATGCGTTGCCAAATGTAGGAGTTAGGCGGATTAAATTTAAAATTAATAGTTTTTGAACTAGAAACAACGAAAAATTTCATAAATTTTGAATTCGAGTCCCTGATCAATAAGAACTTAAGTGAGTGGATCTGTAAAACACGTTTACATCATTTTTAAGAAGAAGTAATTTTAGGTGGAGGCCAAAACAAAAGTTAACTCCACTTTCCAAGAAATCGATTCTTATAGTGTTTTAGAATCCTACCACTACGTATAAAGAGGAATATTAATTCTTAACCATTTCTCCCCGGTAAATCAAATTAAAAAGATTTATGGGTAAAACAAATTTTCACTTACCTACATATGCGCATAAAAAATTCCGCATTCACTTACGAGCTTATGATGTTAACAGCCAGTCTAACATTCAAAAAACTAAGCGAAGTAAGAATAAGAAATTTGCCCACTTACTTTCCCCCCTATATAAATTTTAAAATCAGAACATCTTATTACCCCTAACTTTCTTTATTTGTGATCGTTGCAAATTCATTTAATACGCATGAACCACGTTTAAGAAATTAGGGTTAAGATATGCGATGATGTGGAAATCGGTTATCAATAACCTATTTGACTACGTATATGATATGTAAAACCCTAATTACCTGGTATGAGCATCATTTAGTTGGGTAGGTAAAATAAGAGAAATGCTTATATAATAAGAATATAGATCTTAAAATTGTTGTACAGGTCTCTTTTTAAAAATGTTTGTTTAGTAAAAGAGGTTATAATTTAAATTACCAATTACCGCGATAAATAAAGTTTAATACCAATAATTACAATATACAGAATATTAAACCGTGACATCGAGTACTATAAATTTTTAAATTTTAATAATTGAAACAGAAGATAGAGAAAGATAGATAGAAAGTGTCATTTTGTGTGTGATCACGAAGAGGTAATAACTGAGTTTTGTTACCTAAGTCTCTGAAAGTGACTCAGCACTCAGAATCATAGTCAAAATATGATGAATCATCTTGCTTAATGGGACACTAAACAAAATTACCGACATAAGAATTCACAGAGAAATTAAAATGTATTGCCTCTACTATAAGCCTGCCTCCAGTTCTAATTTGTTTTACTTAGATGTTTAAACTAGCTATATTTTTAAATTTCGTCTTCAACTTTGAAAATATTTCAACATTTCAATTGCTAGATGAAAATTTCACAGCGCTGTGTATCACCATGTTTGGATTGCAGACTGATTGAGAATGCCTACAGATGTTTTCGCATGATAAAGGAACAAATTTTATTATTCTTTGTTTTCATGTTGGCAGATACATTAACACACTTTATCTTTATATAGACCTCATTCAGCAACTTCAAAGTATGTCCATTTAGAAATTAAATCTGCATATTTATTTCAGATGATTTGGTCCTACTCAGTATCCTGATTTCTGTGGTAGAAAATACTTCCTAAAAGTTTAGCGGCGAGCTTTCCTCAAACTAGAGCTCCCAAAAGCAGAGGTCAGAGGCTTACCAAGTTACAAGAGCAAGAACATATTTTTGAGGACGGAAAACTGACAAAACTGAAATCAAAATCAATAAAACAGGAAATTGACACAACTGATTTAAAATTATACAAAACATTTTTGGTACATGCACCAACAGCTGAAAATATTCACTAGGCTAACTGCGGTCAATTTAAATTTTTTCGTTTTAATCATTCTCGCTTTCATTCGCGCAAAGTGCAAGGTATCCTTCCCTGGTGCAAGTGCTCGACAGAAGGTGTCCCCGGCCAGGCAGGGCGCACAGCACACGAATAGCAGCGACTGCACACAATCGAGGGCTGCGCTAGGGTATTGTGCCTCCTCCGGATGAAATATGCGGAAAGCTTTTAAAAGAATATAACAGAACAGAGCCAAGAGCGTTGTCAACGAATTTATATGCAGCAGCGGACATATTTGCGACTGGATCCACGATCCATAATCCGCCCAAAACAACGAGGAGCTCCTTTGACAATTATTTTGTTTTTCTGCCCGTCGTATGTATACACTGCTCTCGAATTCGATAACGTCAAAATTTTTTTTGATAGCTCAATTTATGGCAATTTCGCCTCGCAAGCAAGTGACGAAATCGGAGGGGAGGAGGATTTTCACTTACGCGACACTAAAAAAAATCTTCTCATTTTCATTTAAAGGAAAACTTGATATTCATTTCGATTGCCACTAACGTTGAATGGCCAAATCAGTCCCGAATTCAAGACTTGATTCAATTTGCAAACACTCGGAAGTCTTTAAATTTTCTTCAGATACAGGAAAAAATCACAATGATGCAAATGAGTTGCAGGCCCCCAACAATATTGCGTACATTTAATGGCATAAAATTAATACTTACTATGTGATAACTTCACTCGTGCCTTTGCTAACACCTAGTTACTATTTCCTTTTAGAACCGTCCATATTTTTCACACACCTAATAAGAATTGAACAAAGTCCTTTTCACAAATGTTCTCACGTCAAATAAATCCACTAGACAGCCATATTTTTCAGATGACAAGGATCGCCACTGGGGAATTATCTTGTTTTGGTAAGGCCATATCTAAGGGAATTTGGTCGCTGGGAGGGAGCAAAATTAAAAACGCAAATGGCGGGATATTTCAAAAAGAGGTATGATTCATGGAATGATTATTAATTAATTTATATTTGTGAATTAATTTCAAACTAGATACCTAAAGTCTGAAAGTTTTAACCATTAATGTGCTTATATTAAGTATTATTGATTAAACATTACCAGGCGTTATCCGATGATACATACATTTGAAAGATCATTTTATCTTGTATCACTTATGCATTTTTATTATTAACTGTGGAAAAAACATATATAATACTTTTATTGAAACAATTAATTTAAATGTTAATCTTTTTAGACATATAGGTATATACCCGTAATTCAATCTTTTTACATAACAAATTGAAAATCATCATTAAATACTAGTGTAGAAATTATTATAAAATCACCACATTATAGTAATTTTCTTATTTGTAAAATACTATAAAACTATCTATTTTGGTATCTAGGTAATGAATTGACCTAACAATAAGTGTAAATGATTCTAAAATCATAAAGTAGGAATGGAGATAAAATTCATTCTAAATATTAATCTGAGATATAGCCGAAACCTTGAGAGATTTCATGACATTCTGTGAGGTAGTAGTTATAGTATATCTATATGTCATGTGTGCAAAGACAAATCTTCTTAAAAGCTTTCATTTAACTACATTATATTTGGGTAAAACTTACAACTGAATTCTAAACAAGTTCTCTCCAACCGATTGAGCTAAGATATTGCGCACAAGTTTCATTTTGCAGACAATCATTGACGTATAATATAATGTTACTCGCAAACATAATTTCCTATAGGAACGGACGATACGATGCTTGTTCGTTCTTTTCGCTCTGATGACGCAGCCGGGAGCTGAAATGGCGTAAAATTAACGCTCTATAATGTCAACGTTTTGTTGGCAGGGGAAGTGACGTTACAGTTTTCTGGAGAATTTCTTTGTTGCAAAAAATTTAATTGCTATAATTGTAATATCATTGCGAAACGTTACTGATGTTTATTCCCATTGAGTTGCATCGCTTTAGTGGAACGTGCAATATTCTTTTTATTTATAATACTAGCTGGGTTACCCGGTTTCACCCGGTGTAACAATATTTTGGCCACGCATCGTATTGGATCCGTCATCTTGATTCTCAAATTTTGTACATAGATAGATAAATACCAATTTTCCTGCTAATCCTTTGATATTTTGAAATTTAGGGCGCCATCTTGGAAGTGCAATTTCAAACTCGCAAATATAGTAACTTATATGTTGGACCGCAATATGTAGTACCTAAGTTAAAAAATGAATATGATCGGATCCAGCGTTTAGGTGTGATGGGTTACCCGGTTTCACTCGCTGTACAACAATTGAATCCGACATTTTGATTTCCAAATTTCAAAAATAGATTGGCAATCTAACAACCCCTAAAATACGTATTTTCATACCAATCTCTTGATATTTTCAATTTTTGGCCGCCATCTTGGGTTCGCCATTTTCAAATTCGCGAAAAAGTATCCTATATATTGGACCAAAATATGTAGAACCTTCACCCAAAAATTGAATATGATCAAATCCAGCGTCTAAGCGTGATGGGGTTGCCCGGTTTTACCCCGTGCACAAAAATTTTGGGCGCCATATTGGATCCACCATCTTGAATTTGCAAGTTTCGAATATATATTCGCAATAAGAAAATCTAAAACCTCTAAATACCAATTTTCACATCAATCCCTTACTATTTAACATTTTTGGCCACCATCTTGGTTCCGTCATTTTGAAATTAGCGAATAAAAGGCAGCCTATACATATGTTTGTCCGCAGTATGAAGTATATTCACCCCAAAAATAAATAAAGTCCGATCCAATATTCAGGCGTTATGGGTTAACCGGTTTCACCCAGTGTATACAAATTTGCATCACAGTGTAGGCTCCGCCATTTTGAATTTTCAAACTTTGATAGTAAATTCGAAATTACCTCAAATTATCCATAGTACTACTTTTCATTTAAATTCCCTGAAGTTCGAAAATTAGTCTACGTCATATTGAATCCGCCACATCTCACTGCAAATTTCGAACATGTATTCTCAAGAAGGGTATCCAAAACCCTCAAACACCAATTTTATGGCAATCTCTTCATATTTTCAAATTTTTGCCATCATATTAGGTCCGCCATTTTGGAATTCGTGAATAAAAAGTAGCCTTTATTTTGGGCCAGAATATGCGGAACTTGCACCCAAAAAATGAATAAGCTCGGATTCAGCGTCTAGGCGTGACGGGCTACCCAGTTTCACCCGAAGTACCAAACTTTTGGCCGCCATATTGAATCCGCCATCTTGAATTTCCAAATTTCGAAAATAGATTCGCAATAAGGACAGCTAAATACCCCCAAATACCAATTTCCATGCCAATCTGTTGATATTTTCAATTTTGGACTGCCATCTGGGGTCCGCCATTTTGAAAATCATGAATAAAAATAAGTCCATTTGTTGGGCCGGAACATCTAGTACCTTTATCCAAAAAATGAAAATGACTGGATCCACCGTTTAGGCGTGATGGATTACCTAGTGTTCAATCATTTTAGTCGCCATAATGATTCCGCCATTTTGAATTTCCAAATTTCGAACGTAGATTCGCAATAAAGACATCCAACAGCACCCAAGTACCAAGTTTCATGGAAATCGCTTGATATTTTCAATTTCTGGCCGCCATCTTGGGTCCGCCATTGTGAAACTCGCGAATAAAAAATAGCCTATATGTTGGGCCGGAATATGTAGTACCCTCACCCAAGAAATGAAAATGATCGGACTCGGCGTTTAGGCGTGATTGAGCAACAAACAAACAAACAAGCAAACAAACAAACAAGCCAACTTTCAATTTTATATATATACATGATGTATATAGGCAAAGTTTCGTTTAGAATATGATTTGGTTTGTGAATTTTAAGACTTTCGGATTTCTTATAAAATTTAAGAGCTTTTTAGCTCCTACCTACACTATCAGAAATCGGTTTAACCCATTCGTTGCCGAGAGCATATTCAGCTAATACCTACCACGAATATACGTGCTATTGGCAGCAAAGCATCAATTTGTTTTGTGGAATGGATATGTCTAAATAAATTCCCAATGTATTAGTAGAGAAGAAATGAATATATGGCATAATAAAAATGTGTGGTTTAATTAATTCGCATCATTTTGTTTTTGATAGTCTCCCGCCATTCTAAAGGCCTGAGAATCTTCATTTCTGCCCTTTTAAAAAACCTTGCTACTTTTTTATTTACAATATCTTTTGATCTCAATTCTACAATCAAACTTTTTGTTATTTAAAATCATTGTATGTCTCCTACATAGTTTCGTTTTTATACATTCATACATATTTTGGTTTTGTAGCTTCACTTGAAACCTTATGAGCTTGGCTTACTCAGTGCATTAAACAACAGAATTATTTGCAATGGTAACGTTTGAGGTTGTTCCACTCCACTAAAATATGTCACTACATATTAAATTAAAATCTGGACATTCCATTTTATATTGTGCTGAAACAACCTTTGAAAAGAAGAATAATTATTGGAAGTACAACAAAAGAATATTTAAAAATTTCATTCAAATCAGTTTACCAATATAGATTTTTAAATAGAGACTCCACACTCTTTTCTCAGCAATCCTACATTATATATGTATGCACATACTAGCTTGGCCGTCCCAGTGTTGTCCAGTATACCAATTATTTTATTAATGCTGGGGGGCCCGATTTCCACGAAATATAGAAAAAAAAATTTCATAAAAATTGGTCGAGCCGTTTCGGAGGAGTGTGAATACTAACACCGTAACACGAGATTTTTATATATTAAATTAACATACGCACATACATATGTATGTATATGGTAATGAGCAGCGAATTGCGAAATTTAGCACGTATTTTGTCAATTTTTGAAAAGCTTTTTATGAAATATAAGCCCATAATAAGAGCCTTTTACGTTGTTAAATAAAACCCAGGACTTCCATTCCATCCATTAAAAATATGAAAAACTGAGGAACTCCTATTACAATTCAATTAAATTAATATTTTTCATAAACGAATTTAGTTCATACAATAAATAGTAAATAAATAATATAGTATCATATACAGATTTAAAAGATTGCTATAATGAGTTCCTATTTCCAAAGTTTTTAATTAGTATACAATATGTAGCTTATTTTTATATTTATTAATAAAATATATGTACATATATAATAATCATTTTTATAGCTAAAAATTTATCTATGACAAATTCTCCAAAATATTGGCAGTCTGGCAGGAATAAAACTTTAAAAGTTATTTGTCATTAATAATTGTTTTTATTTGCATTGATTAAAAATCTGATAGTTTTAAAGTTTTTGTTCAACAATTATTTAAATTTAAATATTTTTGCTATTTGAATTCTATCTTATCTCGTCCCTCTCTGGCAGTAGGTTGATAAATTGACGACCGGTTGAGACAGGAGAGTCGGCGGTCTATCTTTATAATAATGATTGTGGTGAGAATGCACGATTATCTAAGTGAATATCTGATAAAAGCTTATTTTTTAAAACTTTCTAAATTAGGAATTAATTTAAGGAATAATTTCGAACACCTGAAATTTTTATTTTAGCAAAATTATAGTTGAACGAAATCTCGGGTGCATATTTTTCAGACTACGGCTGAATGTTTATTAGAACATGGGAATTTTTTTCAGACTAAATATGTATCCTAAAATACAAAACTTTTCAGAACATGTAAAATGCAACAGATTTTTCTTTTCAGTAAAACATTTATTATTTACAGGTGTTTATTGACTTCATACAAAAATTGCTTCAATGAGTCCTCATTGATCACTTCTAGATGTGCTGCGGGCTCATTAGAAGGTGAATATAGGCATAAATTCTGAAATCCTTCCGAAGGCGAAGGCATTCTTTCCCCATTGCTATTATTAACACAAAACGGATTTTCAACACCATCATTACTTCCAATACCCATCTTATTGCAGGACTCGGCGACAATTTCATCAATTGACTTTGCTAACAGTTCCTCGCTGAGTTTCTCCTTGGAACCCGTACCAACAGATCCTGGAGAGGGGGTGAGCCGATTTGCATTGTGAGGAATATCACAGTTTTCGTCCTGCAAAATAGACGTACTATGCAAAAGTTTCTGAAGGATATCTTCTGATGAAGCCTCAGCTGTCTGAGCCGTGCACTTGTGGGTCCGTTGAGATACTTTGTAGCGAAAACTCTTCTGGCATGCATTGCACTTGTAGGGCATGGCTCCTGTGTGAATTCTTTTGTGTACTAAATATGAAACTCGCTGTCGGAAGCATTTTCCTGTTGAAAAATTGGTCATTTACTGAGTGTTCTAATTTTTAATAGTACACAGTCTTACCGCACATTTCACATTTAAAAGGTTTCTCCCCACTGTGAATTCTCTCGTGGTTATGAAGAGTGGAAAGCTCCTTAAAAGCGCGTCCGCAAGTTTGGCATACATGAGGTTTTTCATCACTATGGTACAGCAAATGCTTGTGGTAAGATTGCTGGAAGGTAAAGGTTTTTCCGCATATCTCACAAGTATAGGGCATTTCACCTAAAGAATACAAATCAAATTTTTATTATATAATTTTATTCTTTGCATGTCATTGGATCCTAGATATTAATAAGTTTGTAAAGGATATCTAATTCTTAAAGCGTTTGTCCGAACAATGTTTCCTATCAATTAGCAAACCGACCTATTGAAAATGAACGTAAAATGTCTACAAGTATTAATCTCTGTGAAATTTTCATTATTAGAATCTCTTAATAAAAACATGGTCTAAAAATCTAGACTATTAAGTTTTTGGGTTATGCTACTAATAAAAGTATATCCATCACAACCGACTTACCTGTATGCAGTCTTTTATGTTTCTTGAGGAAATATTTTGTTGTAAAAGACTTAGAACAGATATCGCATTCCCAAATTTTCGTTGATTCACTCCCTTTTCCGCTTTCATTTGGAGGTTTTGTGTCTTGATTAACTATCAAATCAACTTCATCTGAGGTAGGCGTCTTCACTTCGGTTTCTAAATTTGTAGGGAGGATTTGTGGTATCATCAAAATTTGCACATTAGTTGCTGTAGCCTCAGGACTGGTTATAATTATTTGTCCACAACTCCCAATATTGTTCTGCTTCGTTTGATCACAGATACTCAGTTTTGGAATATTTTGGGCCGTTGGAAGACCAAGGAAGTGGACAACTTTCAGATGGACCCGAAGTGACCCTTTCATTTTAAATACCTTGGGACACAAATGGCACTGGTACCGTGCATCACCAGCCACAGTGGGCGTTGGCCCTGGAATTTGATGCATCAATTTATTGTGCATATTTAACAGATTCTCAGAACGAAACATAAGTTCACAAATTTCACATTTTGGTTGATTTGCAAAAAGATCAGATACAGCAGCAGATTTTGGCGGTGATTCATCCGGACACTGTGAGTAGGTGGTGACACAATTTAAGTAGCCTTCTTCGGATGAACTCTTTTCGGTTTTTACTCCAACCGTATTTGCACTACTGGCCGTAGAGTTGCCCTCGCCAATTAAATTCGTATGGCTAAAAAGGTGAATGGTCAACTTGTCCAGCCCAAGGAGTGTCTCTCGACAAATTGGGCAGGTTAGTGGACCATTAGCTGCCTTGATCAAACTTATCCGAAGAGAATCTATGTTTGGAAAATTTGTTTGAGCACACAATGGACAAGGCACAGAAACTGAACACATATTTTTGGTACTAATTCAGCAAGCGTACAGTAGATTTTGTTGAAGCGTGAATTACGCAGCAATCGCTATGGATTGTTTTTAATGAAAATATCGCAAAAAACTGAGCGGGTTTAAGGTAAAAATGTCTCTTTTCCCAGAAAGACAGTTTTGGGAGTTCGCGCAGCATGTGCTGTACGGGCGCCGTCGGAACGCTCAAATGGGGTAAAAATAGTTCGTCACGCAGACGCACTGCTCCCTCGAGTTAAAATAGAGTTGCGATCGTGATGCCACCGAATGAAGATCTTTTCTGGGCGCGAATAGCCTTCTGTTTACGTTTCTAATAAACGATACCTTTTTGGAATGACCGTTACTAATAAACTACGTATTTATTGGATTTCGTATTTCAAAGAGATCGTTTGCATATTCAAAATAAAAATTACGATTAAAAATTTTCGAATTTCTGTGTACAGCATTTTATCAGGAAAATCTGTTTCAAAACTTTTTCATTAATTTTGTCAATAATAAATAGAAACTACGAACATATTTTTATATAATTTTATCTGCACGATGCTTTCAGTATTTCTTAGTACATTCAGAAATTACAACATATAGAAATTTCGAAAAAAATGATTTAAAAGTTTAAAACGTCGATTTTTGTGATTTTAAACCTTCGTATTTGTCACTATAAAATTGCCAAATGTGGTCCAATAGCTTTGATCACCAAAAGAAAACAAAGAACACCGAAAAGATGATTTTTCCACTGCCCTTTTGAAAGAAATAAATAAATTTCAGTTGCCCATATCTAAGCATACTATCGTTAGTTAGAATAGAACCTTATTTTTACTCCCTACGTTGTGTTACTTGAATAACATTAGATCTCGATTTAACTGGTGTTAATAATTACCTAACTGTATTAACATCATCCAAACTTTGATAGTACCACAAACGAGCCTCACCGTCATAAACAAAAACTTACAATTCTATAGCAACAGCAAAAAAAGGCACCTGGAATCGATCAAACCTCTTCCAAATATTTATCAAGTTTTCCCAGATTGAGCTTAGCAAACGAAGTATCGAGTTTCTGTCATAACTTAATATTTTCTACGTACATATTTCAGAATTTTGGAAATTACTTTTCAAATAATTGAACGATGTCTCAACAACCCTACATAAAGGAAGTGATGGAGTCCATGGGTTGGACTGGTGGCACCTACATCCCGATAGCCAACGAGGAGAACAAAAAGTTAATGGAAAGTGTTAACAATTTACTAAAAGCAAAGGCAGAGAAGACGATAAGAAATCAAGCTGCTGGAGAACGTGTGGATAAGCTAAGAAATCATTACAAAAATGCCGAACAAGACATTGATCAGAATTTGGTGAGATATAATTGAATTGATTTTAAAATGCATAGCATCTATTTTAAATTTTCATTTTAGAAACTGCTGTGCGCTCAAAGGTCACAATTAACAACGGAAACCAATATGCAAAAATTATACGAACGCCAAGATTCGAAGCTAAGACTACAGCTGAAACAAATTGAGAAGGAGAAAAGAGAAAGAATGAAATATGAAGAAAGTACTGAAAGTAAGTCAGATTAATAATATAATTACCTCACATCCCTCCCTTTGCATTACCAATGCCATTTTTTTTATATATAACTACATCAAAATAACCAGAAATTTAGCTTAACACTACTTTTCAAAACGAAGCCATACAACTATACCTACATATTTTAGGTTTATAAGAACTATATTTATTAGTTGCAAGCATACATATAAATCTATGCCACATACATATGCTCTTTTAAATAGGTTTCACAATTACATAAAACAAACCTTTTGACGGTAGCCAGAAGGAAGAGATAAATTTCAATGTGGTAAAAATTGTTCGCACATAAGCGAGTGTAATACTGAATTCTTCACCCCTTAATCTATTCACCCCATTTGCAAACATAGCAAGGACTTTTCCATGCAGAATATGTTAGCCAAGTTTAATCAAACCCGATTAAAAAATATATGGTCTATATGGAAATAAAATAAAATATGTAGTGAGGTGAAAATTTCCCTCCCCCTTTCCTAAGCCTAGCAATTTTTTAATATGACCTAAATATCTAGCCATTGAATGTATTCGCAAAGTTGAATCAAAATTCATTAGAGATACGAGAGCTATCACGGTCACAAAATGTCTTTCAAAAACTTAGGTAGCCTCTCACCCCTTTGACTGATCACCATCATTTTATAATACACATTGTCCATATTATGTTAAATGTTGTCAATAGCGGTTAAGGAATACGAAAGATTCCTGGTCGAAAGAATTTTTATATAACATACGCTGCCCCTAAATCCCCCCCCCCCCCCCCCACATTTTCGAACTTAGCCGAGATATTGGTAGGATAAACCCTTAGGGGAACCTTGGTCAAAATCGATTAAGTAATGCGACCCCTAACGTGCCCCCAAATTTCTTTATATCGTTGGTGCGCCTGTTAGTAATCGTGTACTTTTTTTGGAAAGGTAATTAGATAGGTAACTTAAACAAAATAAAAAGTAGGTATGTTAACAACGTGGATTTCGGAGAAAAGTGGGGCGAAAGGTGAAAAATCGGGAAATAAATGTTAATTTATCAACTTCCAGAGGTGATTGTGACCAAGGGGTTGGGGATAGGGGGGCGGTGTTGACCTGTTTGGAAAGGGCTTCAAAATAGTGATTTTTTTAGATCGGTTTGGGGTCGCTGCGATGCGTAGAAAAAAAGATAAAAATACAATAGCGGTTTCCATATAAGGCAACATTCTGATTTACGAATCACCCTGTAACAGCCGAACGGTGCAAGATGGACCCCCCCACCCATACGATTTTTTGCTTGTCTCGGCCTGACCTTTCACCTCCTACAATATTTCCCTCCCACCTCTGAACACCTTGTATATATACAAACGTATGTACATATATATGTAGAGAAGAGGTAGCGATACTGACCAAGTTTATTTGTTGGTTTCTTAAGTTGTAAGGCTAGGCACTCTTTTAAATATCGCAAATTGTTCAAATAGATTTTCTTTATTAACAGAGGAAATTAAGAGACTTTCCAAGAACATCGAGTCTCTATCTGAGAAAATAGAGTGGGCAAAATCATCGCTTTTAGAATGGCGGCAAGCAATGTTGAAGGGCGAAGAGGTCAACAAAATGATTGAAAAATTCTGCTTAGAAGACCGAGGACGAGCAACGTGTTTAGAGGCTCAGCGACGAAAACTGCAAGATTTGATTAATAAGCAGAAGAAACTCTTGATCGATTCGCACGAGGATCAAAAGTCTTTGGAGCAAGCCCTCGACCGAACAGCCGAACTTTTTAGGCAAGCTCACCACGAGCGTCGACAAATGGTCGAAACCTGGAAGGATGCTGTATCTCAAATGAACCAGCGAGAAAGAGATATTGAGATAGCAGAGTTAAACTATGACCACATGATGACGGAATGCGCTAATAAAACTTCTGAATTAAAAGAGAATGAGGATTTCCTAAACCAACTGATCGAGAATAATAAAGAAACAGAGGCAGCCATCAGTGAATTGAATGGTGAAATATCTTCAATGAGGAGGCGACTTCAGGAGATGATCGATTTGGCCGCACTTAAGGATAATGAGCTTTCCATTCAGCGTAAAATGTTGGCAGGGTTTGCCCAACGAGTCGAAAAGCAGAGGCGGCACAATAAAAAATTAAAATCTGAAAAAGAAGATAAAGAGTTACAAATTCTAAGTGCAGAGAATGACTTCAAAATGATTAAGGAGAAATATGAACGATTTCTTAATATAACTGTGACCGCTAAAGAACGGCTACAACAACTCGAGGAACTGATCGACACTGAAGTGAAAAACAAAGACCAACTTACTAAAGAGGTCGATAGACTCAATGGAATACTCTATCGGTCACGGCAACAAGAGCTGATTTTTCGAAGTGAAGCCAAAACTTTAAAGGTATAATTTCTCCGCTAGATTTTAGTTTAAATTCATTTTGCTGATCACGACGATCTTGGTGTTTGTATCGAACGCTATAAGTTCGAGGGTCTCTATACCATAAATAAATCGGTTGTGGATAGTAAATATTTTCCATTATCCCATAAATAATATTTTGAATTAAATTTGGGTTATTAAACACTTGAACCGTTATGTTTAAAAGCCCACTTTTAAAACATATCATTTTGAAATCCTCGATGTTCCTGTTTAGGCCAATTGAATTTGTTTTTCAAATGTCCAATTTATTATAATTATAACATTTAGAACACGACAAGCCAGCATTTAACCCATGCCAAGGGCTTTACCATACAGCGCAAATGTTCTCTTTGTTTAATACGCAAGTGATATTAAATAAGACAATAATTATTATTTAAAGAATTCCAATACGTAGTTAAAATCTTTTTTCCAGTCGCAAAACTACAGCATTGAATCGTCTATTGAAAGCACTAAAATCAGCATGAAAGAGGCTGAAAAAAATCTCCAAAAACAAGTCGAAATTACTTACAACACGGTATTCGAACAAGATTTAAATTAAGAATACATTTATTATACATATGAATTTTTATTGTACAGAGTTACAAGGCCCAATTACTTGAAATAAGGATTGCAAATATCGAGGGGAGGACTAAAGTGGATGTTGTAAAAATTAAGCGCATTGCAACTCTCACAAAAGAGGCCGAAGCTGCCACTAAGTACTTAACTGCCCTTCAGGGCCAAATCAATAATTTGGAAGAAAGCATGAGAAGAATAACGAGCAGGACTGTCGAAGATAAAGCTGAAATTGAGAAGACGGTAAGATTTGGACATTAATCCATCGACTTATTCTTACTGAACCGAAATTCCTTATTTTTAAACAAAGATTTTAAATCATTCTTAATCATAAGAAATAACTTGCAAGGAAGAATTTTATTATATGATTGTAATATTCAAATAATTCCTTCCTTTGTTTTCTACGAGAATAGATTGTTGGATGATATTTTAAAAATTTAGTAAAAAAGCTAATACTTAATGTACATAATATAGCTGATTTTCAGAAAAAAGTTTCTTCTAATTATTGGACCTTCATTAATAAATAATTAAATATAGAACATTAATAATTTTTAAGTATAGGATCCTTGAAATAATTTAAAATGGTTTAATTTTTTAATTAGATGTCCAAATTCCATGAAGCACAACTTTGCTGTGAAGGAGGAGAAAAGATGATAAAAATGACAATCCAGCAAAACCAAGAAAAAATTGTTGAGTTAAGTATCCTAAAAATGCGTATCAATGAAATGGAAAAACAAATTGAGAAGCATAACAACAAGGCATACAATTTGGAAAAGCACCGAATGGAGCTGGAGAGGGCAACCACAGAGCGGTTGATCGACATAAAATCGCAAACTGATTTGCTAACTATGAAGAGAAAGCACCTCCTCGAAGATCGCGGAACCCTAAGGGCTGATCTTGGGGAAAGGCAAGTAAAAATTGATGCTTTGAAAAAAAGATATGGTCTGGCTGTTGATCTGCTGGGAAAAAATGAAGATGGTAGTCTCGTAACTGCTACTCAGCTAAAAGTTGAAGCAGCACAGGAAAAACAAATGCTCCTGGATGAAGGTAATGAGCTAAACGAAAAAGTCTTAAAGGCTGAAAGTGATATAAAAGCCATGGAAAATACTTTGTGTCTAATCAACTTCTCAAACGACTCCTACCGCAAAACTTTCGAGAAACTAGACGATGAAAGTAAGTCAGCCTTTTTTGGAAAATCTTCCACTTATTTAGTGTTCTAAAGACCATTGTTTTTCAATACATACAATTATAGAGAAAATAATGAGTACAAAAAGTAAACATTCAAAATTTGATTTGACAATCCGTTCAATGGACAAATTAAAATAAATAAATCAATGTACATTAAATACATTTTATATAGTGTATAGAAAACCACAAAAACTACAATCTATTGTTATATACATGTTATTGTGAACTAATGAATTAGATGTTAATTTATTTTATGATTTGAAATCTTTAAATGTAATCTACCAGGGTCTGTGATCGCTTAATAAGTCCATTATTATCAGCTTTGTCTTTTAATTATTATTCTTACAGCCCCTGAACTTCTAGAGCTAAAAGCCCACCATGAGAACTATTGCTTTGCTTTACAAAAACTTAGAGCTATCAAGAACAACATTAATTTACGGCTTCACGATATTGACGAAGGTAACGAACGTTTTCAGCGACTTGAAAAAGACTTGGAAGATAAAATACGCAGCAGATTGGATCACAAAGAGATTCTGATGAAGGTGTACAAGGAGCTCATGGATCAGAAAACAAAATTGCAACGTGCCGAGCGGGAACTGAGAATGGCTCAAAAAGCTGTCCAACAAAAATGTTTAAGTCAAGAATTTATGGGAATATTTGAGAAGACGTTAAACTTACGAGAAG
The DNA here is from genome assembly GCA_959613345.1 of Tolmerus cingulatus. NCBI lineage: Eukaryota > Metazoa > Arthropoda > Insecta > Diptera > Asilidae > Tolmerus > Tolmerus cingulatus. The sequence continues at coordinate 18,968,110 of OY390709.1, read as the reverse complement.
TCGAAGAAAAAAACACTGCAGCACTGCAGTTAATTGCTGATTTAATCGATGTGAATCCTGAAATGAGACCTGAGGTCTCACAACTCCTACACGAGAAAGGTCTTAAAATACCCCAAATATCTCGAGCAAAAAGCCAAGCATCCTGGCGAAGTGATTACTCGGAAATGTCTTACGAACGGGGAATGAGAATCCTCCCAAGTTCTATAAAAGGTAAGCCTTGTTTCATTTGTTCTCTGAGTAAACAGCTAAAATCGACTTCTAATTCCTCAACAATTTCTTTTCAATTTCGCTGGCAATTTTGAAAGTATAATTCCTTTTTTAATAATTTCGAATGATAATTATATTTGTAATTCCCATCGAAATATGTCATCCTTTTAATCAAAAACTAATGGTTTTTAAAATAGCTTACAAAAATTCTTTCCGATTTAGGAACGGTTTCCAGCTCTTCAACTTCAACTCGCTCCTCATCACCAACAATTTGCTCTTCATCAGTGCGGTGTAAAATGACTGGATCTGCTTGTCCCAGTGTAGTTTCTATTGACTTTCCTGTGGATGAGAAGAAACCTACTGCTCGCAAAGCTTCAGTTGAGGCTTCATCATCTAGATCAACAAAAAAGGAAATGGGGAGGAAGAAGTTATAAATAAAAACAAAAAACGCTTTCCTATTCCAGTTTGTATCCTTTGCGTATTAATGAAATAAATCGTCTACTTTAAGTTCACTTTTCGAGCACCTATGACCGCACAATAATCTTATAAATGACTGATTTAGTAAATGATTTATAATGTTTCCAGGAAAAAATTGTACAGTTTGAAAGCATTGGATTAAATTAACACGTACGCACTTTAAGGCTGACGAAGGAGTAATTCGCGCTCGAAAAGTTAAAAATGTAAGTTTTTTTGGAGTTTAAATATTAGGCAGTTTAGAAAAAGTTATTTTTATCCAATTTTAAATATTAAGTGTATTTTTCCCTACAGTAGCAAATTAATATCAAATTTATCACACTTTTCTTCGATTTTGATGCACCATAAATCGCAAAATAAGAGTATTAGGAAATTTATGAGAGCCATACAATTTCTTTTAGCTCTTCCAGGAAACGACAAATTCTACAAAAATCATATAATTCAAAGATATTCAGTTACACAAACGCTTAGTAAACAAATAAAACTGATAACATAAAACTGTTACATGGTGTTTTACTTTAGCTTGCTCACAATTTCCATGTACTCCTCTTCAATTTTCTCATACTCCTCCTTAAGCTGTTCCATTCTTTCCTTAGCAGAAGGTAAACTAGCCAACATCATGCTAGGGTCTACTTTAGCTTTCTGTAGCACTTTGATTTCCTGTAGTTGTTTGTAATAAGGTAAGTTGAGTCGCTTTTTGATATCGAGACGATATCCTCTATAATCGTCGGGATCATTGATATTTGTATAGTATAGCCTTAAAATTTCGTAAACTACTCTGCATTGCTTGGGATTGATCTACAACAAAAATTAGAATTTAGAGAGATTTTGTATGCCCGATAAATCTAAACATACCTTAAACTTCTCTCTTGCTTGTTTAACCATGTCTTCACTGAAGTCTTTTTTAATTACATCCTTGCCGAACGAAGGAAGCGCCATACATAGTTTTGCATCCATATAATTTCGAATCTGCTGAAAACCTTTAGAAGGATCCTCAACGGTTATATCTAAAACATTATCTGTAGAAAAGTACTGGTAGATTACTTCTACCATCTTTGTACCGATTCCCATCTTTTGAAAAGGAGGTAATACGAGCATTTGACTAATACGTGGTCGAATGCAGTGTGGAAAGGCATAAAATTGATAAACAGTGCTGTAACCCACCGATGCATATAGGGTTTTTCCATCAGCATTTTGAAATTTTTCATAACTAAGTTAAATAAACAAAGTTTGAATAGAAATCAAGAACAATTAGAATAAGCAATGCATTTTTGTAACTTACCATGTAAAATATATCCATTTAGGATCATCTATATCAATGTATGAAGCGGCATCGACAAACCATAGCACCATGGTTTCCAATCTGCAGAAATATTTTATAAATTTTGAGTTTGTACCATCGCATTGGTAAATTTCAAAATGTCGCTTATTGCTCTGATTATCTTCTACAATGTGTTCAGCTAATTTTTCTCCAAAGGGTTGGAACGCTTCAGCATTGTCCACTTTTTTTAGAAGCTCATCCAAATTTGAACAGCAGCAATCCTCTGGCAGTTTAGATATAATATTCTCAATAGCGTTATCTGCTTTAATTCCATCTTTATCTTCAATCTTACTGGAGTAGTTCATAATAATACAATTATACATATCACCAGCGGAGTACATGATTGTTATTTTAAGATTTTTATATCCGAAAATGTTTTCAGTTTCACCGAATATTTGATGGGCCATATCCGGTGGAAATGTAACGTCATTGTTTACATCATCCCTCGATCTTACTGAAATTAAAAAAGAGGTTTTATTCATATTTAATTCGTTCTTGTTCTCTGTGATATAATAAAATGCTCTAAGACCCCAGCGTGATATAGGGACATCTTTTATGCGAACCCTACTTGGATTATTCGCCACCCTAGTTAAGGCCTTTATAGAAGGCTATTGTGTCCTGGGGAGCCGCCTTCGTTGCCACCAATGTATGTACTTTTCGATGTGTATCAGCTTCGAAAGGCAAAGGACTAGACATTCGCAGAGCACATGCTCTGCCCACTCTTCCTCTGTGAGACAGAAACGACAGCTATCATCATACAGGTCTATCATTCCAAGGTGATACCCCAGCGAGTAGTGACCAGAGAAAATTTTAAAGTTCCTTTTAAATTTAGATTCCATATAACATTCTTAAAGCTATAAAAACATCATTTCAATAACCACCTCTGACTCCAATTAATTTGTTTCGTTCCAAGTGTTACACTAATTCGATTAGAAAAATCCAATCGAAATATTATGAAGCGTTTTGTGGAAAAACTGATTGAAATCAAAGATAACTGAAATTAGTCCTATTACTCATATGATAAATGCGATAGTTTGTGTTAACATGCTTATTTTAGCTCCGTGAGGGCTGAACGAATTTTCAAGAAATTTGGTACATACAGTTCCATTCGAAATAACAGCAGTCTCCAATATCATTGCACATAACCATACCTTGAATTTTGTTTATATGTGTAAACAGTCGGGAGTTGTTCCTATCTGAATAACTCAAGTACAATATATATGTATATGTAACATACATTTAGCTCAAATAAAGTAAGGACAACATCAATTGTTCATGATTTGTGTTAAAAGTATCGAGTTTAACGCGTCTTATTAGCAGTCTTCTATTAAAATTCATTAAAAAGTGTTTTTACACTAAAAATATCTATTGGTTCTTTTATGCTAGTAAGTATAAAAATGCTTTCCAATATTTTACAAATCCTTATAATTTCTTAAATTCAATTAATTTGGTTAAAAAAAAACGCATTAAAATGAAGTAAAAGTCCATAAAAGCTGCGTTTTTTTAATGACTTGTATAAGTTTTAGTACATTTTCTTCCAACAAATCTGCAAATCCAGGTTTTAACTGGGTTTCTATGCAGGTTATAGGGAAATTTGAGAAATTTCTCACATTTCAGAATCTTGCAACAAAAGAAATGGCCATTTAGTTTTGATAATATTTTAAAATAAATGAAGAAAAATTTTAGAAATAAAACTTTGCGATAATTTAAGAACTACGAAGAGTAGAAAATGTACCAGAGATTTTTTGAGTTCGATTCAGCGAAAAGATTGAAGATTTTGACGATTTGATGGTCGAGATTAATTTCGAAGTGCTTATTGCTAATCAAGTACGAAAGACCTTCATGATCTTTTTCATGTTCAAATCCACCAATTGGTTTGAGACAACCTCTCCTTCTCGATCATATCATTTGAATTCGACTTTATATGCTTGGCTTGGACTTAGCCTTTCTCAGCTAACACATTTAATTATTTGATAAGCAATAAAGATGGACAATGTTTGCACTCTACAAAGTTTTCCTATTAGTTTTTTTTAATGAAGTGAATACCCTATTCGTAGCCAAAAGTGTAAAATTTAATTAAATGCTCTGTTAAGATTATTTCGAATCCTTTAAAATGGAAAACAAAACTGAAAATCGTAGCAGGAAACGTGTTACATGTGAATAAAAGGATTGAAGAGTCGTCCAGTAATTGAAAAAGATACCGTCTGTAACTCTGAAAAATGAAAGTAATTTATCCGTGAGTAAACGTACTATCATTCATTCATATTCAGGCTAGAGTATAACGGAGACGTCTAGGAGCACCGCTTGACTATCCGTTTATATACGTACTACAGCCCCTTTGAATCCCTTTCCCAGCGCACGTTTCGATGACTAGAATCTCACTCAGGAAGATGGTTCAAGTTTTTCACAGGGTTATTGAGATCTGGCAGTTAGAACCATGGATACTGGTAGCAGAATGTCTGTTCTTCCGAAAGCCATTGGTGTACCAATTCAGAGTTGAGGCCAAAATCCTTCTACCACTCTGATTCCCTTCTATCTACCCTAAAAGGCAGATCGAAGGATAGGAAATACTCCAGTTCTATTAAAATGGTGTAATAAAACAAAGGATTGTTCCACCATGAAGGCGTGCCCCGTCTATGTTCACTTTTTTATAACAATTACATATTCCATTTTTTCAGTTTTCTTAGAAAAATATGTCATTTTAAAAACTTAAATGCGGTGAAATTTGCCAAGCAAATGCTTTTACTGAAATCATATACCTTCAGTAAATGTTTGATTTTTATTCGCTTCAGCCATTATTTGATTTAAATTTCCCGGATATTTCGAATAAAATGAAAGAATTAAGTATTAGGTAGTACATTATATATAAAATTCAAATGCAATTCCTCGGATTCCCTCTTAAAATCGCTTTCATATTAGCCTGCACCTTTTATTTCCTGTACAAAAGTAAGAAAACTCAATATAAAGGAATTGGGTACGCTTAGTCTTATCTTATTTCCTTAATTTTATATGCTACGGGTAAACTTTCATCTTTTACTAAAATTTCTACAATTGACTACTTACGTAGTTTGAATTCGACAGCATTACAGGCATCTTCTATGAAGTTCTTGAGGGTATCGATATCTGCCATCGTCAATTAAAAATCGCAGCAAAATGAAACAAATTCCGTGGAATCAAATATCCTCCTTAGTTGAGCGCGAAATTTGTTATAGGCGGTAACCTCAAAAAGCTTAAATTATCAAAAACAAATCATCGAAAAACTAATATATGCAATGAGGTATTAAAATATCAAATTACAACAAATTAATGAAAACAAACTTATAATATCAGACAAACAAAAAATCGAAAACAAGCCTTTTCAGTTTTGAATCGAGAATGCAGAAAGGCCGAGCGCTTGACAGTTCATTAATAAGAACACTGCCATATAGAAAACGACTTGCTCTATGCAAAATAGGTGAGTTCGTTGAGCCCTATCTTGACCAAATAGATCAACTTAGACCAGATGTTAAATAATGTTACTATCATTAATATTTATTCCACTCTTTGAATAGGCATTCTCAACGAAAGTACCTAATAACCTCGAAAGCTATCTGATTCGTTTGACTTCATATAAAGTTTGTTCATTGAAAAAGTCGTTAAAGAAAAACTGGGGCGTTCGGAGTTTGGTATCTCATCAAACAATTTCAGAGCGGTGAAATTTCAATCGCTGTCGCTGCCTGGAGTTGGTTGCATTTTAAAATTATCAGATGTAAAACAAATCCAATCAATAGGCAGTTTGTAAATAGAAAATCCAAAGAAAAGGACAGGAAAAAGAAAGAGTTTAGAGTTTAAAAAGTAAAATGCAAACAGAAGGCAGTTTGTAAAAGGAAAACCTTCTATCAGTAGGCAGTTTGTAAGGATTACCGCCAACTTCACTTAGATTGGGGAACTATCATGGTAGTTTACGACAGCGGTTGCAGTTCACCAAAAAAACTAAAGTTACTGCGTTTATAGGCGGAATCTTCAATCCCGATTATCACTTCGATTACAAACTCACATTGAGTATATACGAAAAAACGAATTGGACGTAACTACTGTCAACTCACTGCGCTCACTGTCAAACTGTGATTTGACGTTTGTACAAACGGAACCAATGTATTATTAAAGATGAAATGCTGAAACATAAAATTGTTTTTAAATTACGTCTATGCCTAATCCCACAATTATTTTGACATGAGACAAAGCACTTTTTCTTCCAGTCAATAGGACTCCGCGAGAAAAATGCAAAACAAATTGAAGTAAGGTGGAAAAATCTGAAGTGCAATTATTTTCTAGCGAAGAGAAACAATAGGTGGGTTTTTTTGACATCGGATCTGGTTCTGGGTTTTGCAGGAAATTTTGCATCGAATTGAAATTTTATAAACCTGCAAGTCTGCAATTGCTCATTTGAAACATCTATTGCAGCAATGTTTTGTACTTTTAAGGCCGTTCTCCAATGCTCGGACCAACCACAAACCAATCAACGAAAGTGCTGAACTAGGGAAATTATTGTGTAAAACATATATCATTGCCTGTAGTTGTGCTGGAAAATGCCACAAAACCGTTATCAAGGTATGATGATCCTCCCAGTAGGAAATGCGATCATCCTACGATTAATCACGGAGCACTCTTTGCGATGTATGGAGTGCTCGCATTTGTATCCATTTGGCCTCTTTTTAACATAGGCATGTCCTACGGAGAGGAGTGTTCCTCTTTTGCTAGCACAAGAGCAATAGAAGTGGCCTCCTTTGTAGGTGCGAATCGAGCAAAAGCGAAGCGCAGAGTTTCACTCCCAAAATTAGTAATAAGGGAGGCGTTGTTTTAAGCGTGGTAAAACCGAAAGCATGGTTTCACCTCCAAAATAAATAACAAAAAGTGTATCTAATTTAGCTGCAATAGGCTGCAATGTAAGCAAAAGAAAAGTTTTTCAAATCTGTGAAGTGACTCTGACCATTTAACTATCTTAGCTCTGAATTATTTACTATGTATACAATATTTCGAGCGCACTAAAAACAACATGAAATAAGACTAAAACGCATCAACATGATCAGACTGTGTCGTTATGACTTACAAATTTCATATGCACGAACTTGTCTCCGAGCATATCTCCGTTTTTCTCCTCCAGTTTTGCTCCTTTAGGATGTTTCTTGGAGAAAAGTGAGAAGCAATGCAATTCTATGTGCTCTTTTATTCGTCCCTGAAGGAGATCTCCTTATTTTTCATGCTGGACTTTTATTCCCAGAGCTATTTTAGGCTTGATGGGTGTCATAATGTAGGTTTCACTTAGTTTCTCAATAGTGAAGTCAAATACAGTGCAATTATTGAAATAGTTGCGCAATATGTACTGTAAGTATTAGATTAATAAACTTTTCATAGAATCACTATACCTTTAAGTCATTAATTACAAAATGTGATTTGTGAAATTTTAATGCTGTCACTACCTCTAGTACAATAATTTTCTGAATGAGCGACTAGTACTATGTGGTCAGGACGCACACATGAAAAAGTTAGCCCGGTCGACCAAAACACGAGCGAGAGGGAATATGAGGCCGATATGAATGTGGGACGCGATGAGGCGATTTTGGTTGGTCCGAGCATTGGAGAACGGCCCTTAGGCGTGAGAAGTAAAGTCGAAGTTAAGCTGGAAAGCAGTCGGAACATTGTCTGCTCACTGGGATACACAAAATTGTGAGATAAAACCCAAAATACAATAAAGTTTATAAAGTGGCATAACCCAGTGTTTGGAAAATACTACATCGGCTCCCAGTGGTCAGAAAGCTAGAGTGTGGCCGTTAAAAAGGTACACAGCATTCCGCTTAATTTTTAGTTTTTTCATAAAAAATTCGCAAGCATTAAACCGGTATCTAAGGGGGACAGAGATTGATATAAAAATTGTTGTTGTTACATTTGTCTAACCTTCATATTTCACGTACATACATATATGTCACGGTATTATAAAAATTCCGCCAAAATTTGCAGTAGCCCTCTGTCGGTCATCGTTAAACTATCGTAATAGCTGATTGTAACCGAAAATAAAGTTGTTTGTACATTATTTGTATATAACAATTAAATCTGTTTTTTTTTTCAAAACAAATTAATTAAATAATTCCATGAAAACACAGTGTTTTGTAGAAGATTACATTTATAATGCAGGCTTTAAGGAAGGACAAATACAATTTTTCAGGTATGTTAATGTACTTAGTTCTTAAAATATTGAGATAAGTATTTAGAAAACATAATTCTTAGGTTTCCTATGGGCGTAAAGCATCGGGAAAAAAGGCGCACAGTTCTTAAAATAAACTTAAGTGAAATAATTGGCAAAGAAAATAGATATCTTTGTGAGATGCATTTCTCAGAAGATGATATTATTAGGTCAAAGTTTAAAGTGAAGGTTCGCAATAATTCTGTTCCAATGCAAATGGAATATTTATGCTGCGCAGAAGATAAGTTGATGGTAATTGTTGGAAAAATAATTTTTGGTAAAACGTATTCAGAAATGCATTCCGGAACTAGAACGAGGAATTACTTGTAACCACCTGGGCTGAGGCCCATTTCTGAACAGTTGACACTTCCATATAAGTAGTGGTAACTGTCACCCACAGATTCTAGGGCTTTTTCCGGCAATGCCTTTTATTACTTTTTCACTTTTAATTCAAAATCAACCGCCTCTGACAGAAAACAAACTTGGAATGCTGTCTGACAGTCGTTTTGCCAAGTTGTCAAGCTTACCAACACATTCAAACCATAAAATCATTCCTTTCAATCCAAGAAAAAATCAAAATGATTGGAATCTGGTTCCGGAATCGGAACCTCCATTTCTGAATTGAGTGGAGGCTTGTGGCTTTATTTTACATCCGACACATACGCTCAAAATATTTTCACTCAAAAATCTCTACTCATGTTACTACGCTACGACAGTTTATTTGTACTTGTATAAATGTCTATTAAGTAATTATTTTCCTTTTACAAAATGTCTATGAACAAAGTTATTTTCCTTCTACAAAATGTGCGAGAATTGTTGTGTGCTTCAATATTGGAATTGTGAAGATGGAAAGGGATATTGGGGTGGAAATATTCACCTTTTAACTTTGACAGGTCAAAAATTAAAAGTTAAATATTTTCGAAAATATAGGCCGGCGCGGCAAAATTCTTTCAGATCCTTCCGTTTTGGGGCGAAAAGAAAACGCAGGAAAAATTTCATCAAAATCCGCCCCATGTGTTTGTTATAAAAATGTGCCCATTTAAAAAAGAAATTCCCTGCACATGGCATTACTGTTACAACTGTCAAATTTGATCGTGACCATTGGGAAGTGTTTTGCTACTTCCTGATAAGAAGTTGTTTACAAAGAAAATACGCATTAAAACGCTCTATTCAATGATCTAAAAGAATCAAGCAATGTGGAAATATGTAAGCCGCCACCTGAGGGAAACGTACGATCGATTTAGTAATGTCCTGGACGTCCACAAAACTTGGTCCTGTGGGGCTCAGCAGGTTGGCTCAGCTTCTTCATTAGATAACGAACAGGCAGGATCAGCGGCACCGAAGAAGCGTTGCGAAATTACCAAATGCCCAAAAGTTCAACTCTTTTTATGCAATAACAAAACTGGTGCTGGATCTTCGAAGAATAGTGGCAATAAAGACCAGCATCGGGGGAAGGTGCGCGATGGAGAAGACTCCATACAAAACGAATTCCTTGGGGCTATAAAGTGGGTAAGTTGCAGGGTGATTGGCACTGATTAATTTTTGTCTTCATTTTTGTCTCGATTTTTTTCATTGTAATCGTATAATAAGACGTTCAAACTCAAATTCCTGTTGCGTTTTTATCTAGAGCGGTGCTATCGTATTTGGGTGGTATGCCAGTCACCTTCTGTGCTTGCATCATCGCCAGTACGGCAGACAGGATAGAGGGAATCTTTCTAAAATTTACAACATACCATCGAAGGCGTTACATACGAACGTGCGGTCATATTTTGCCTCTGCATCCCCGGTGAGGCCTTCCATTGTTTCGGAGAACACCCTGTGGGAACATTATTCCTTCAGCGGCTCTTCTAACGCTTCCAGCACAAATTTCGAAGTCGGTCGCGGGGACGAGAATCCCCGCGTACTTGAAGTTAACAATGATAGTGGCCACGGTTCCGATGACGCAACCAAGGTACATATCCAGTCATATGTTGTTTTTTAAATCCTATTTAAAATTGTTAAACTTTTAGCAAGACCAATCAGTACGCGATTCTGTTGCTAATTTGGTTGCTTACCTAGGGGAACTTGAATTTAAGTCCGGAGTACAAAGTATTGCTGTAGGCGATTTTCCCTCAGCGGTGGCACATTTACAACAAGCAACTGGTCATCGTCATGCGGGTGCAACATTTAATCTCGGGATATGTTATGAGAGGGGTTTGGGCGTTCGAAAAAATCTTAAGCTTGCTATGGAATGCTATCAGAAGGCCTCGGCGTTAGGGCACTCAAAAGCTATGTACAATTTGGGAGTATTTTATGCCCAGGGGCTGGGCGGCCTTCCAAAGGATCAAGATGCGGCTGAACAGTGCTTTATTACAGCAGCTAAATTGGGTCAGTCTGAGGCGAGAGATGCCCTTAAATTGAAGGAGCAACCACAGGTAACTGGGAAAAGCATCTTTGGAATGTGATTCTGTTTTTGTCCCATGAATCCGTTGTTTTCTGTCGAACTAGTTTTAGTTAAGAAATAAAGATGTCAAAGTTAATACAGGTTATTTGTTATTAAATTCTGATAATAAAAATATGATTAAAAATTAGCGTTAAAATCCTTCAGACTATCTCGGGTAAAAAAATCGAATTTTATTATGAAGATCAATGGCAATATTTAGAACTACTTGAATGCTTCGGGAACCTTTAATTGTCTGAAGCATATTTTTTCTTGGTTCGACAGAGGGGGGAATTCAATTCAGGGCTAAATTTAAATCTCAGTTTCCTTTTCCATTGATTTTCCCCCTGTATTCAACTTAAAAAAGGCGTTGTTCAGAAAACTGTTTCCAGCAGAATTAGACGGTCCTAATAATATTCGAAGTACTAGAGATAATTGTCTCGTTGCCTAAAACTATAGTAAGATAATTTGGAAAGTGTATAATTTGATAAAGGAAATTCAGGACTGAAAATTCAAACGTTTTCATTCGCTTCCGAAATACTTTTATTTTGCTTATCACAAAAACACTTACAACTACTCAAGTCTTTACAATTGTTGAGTCAAAGAATCAGAACAAAAATATACTAATAATCAAAATGAAAACCAAAAAGAAAGGTTAGCATTTTCGAAAATTCGAAGTATTTTTAATCCGCATAAAGCTACTTATGCTTTTTATTGTTTTTTTAATTCATACTTCATTGCTTCTATCTGTCCGGCTGGCCTTTTTTACAGGAACTCTAAAATGAAATTAGACAGATTTTTTTAAAACCTTTGACGAACTTTAAAAATATTATGGAATGAAAAATGTGTGAAAATCATGCATTAAAGCAAAATAAAAATAATATCCTCAATGCCCACCTCGCATTAAGTTAAAGCTTTAAACAGCGTATAAAATCAATATAGTCGAATTTTTTGATGTATCTACAACTCATCGATCTTACGCTGTTCGTCGACTGAAACGACTTCTACAGTTCCTTCAACTTTACTTTCCAATTTTTCTAAATTGTCTGGAATGTATGTGACCGTGTCCGACTTGTTGTGTACTGTGGTAAGATCATCTAAACTGGATGGATCAAGTGCTGAAGGATCTGGACTAGTTAGGGTAATCCGGGAACCATATGCTGTTCTGTGTGGAGATTAAACAAAATTTCGAGTGTATGTATATTTCTGTTTTACTATTTTTATGTTGATGGATTTAATATGATTAAAGTAGTTTTATTATGATTTCGAATTTAAATATTAGCTGTGTCGACAATTTAGTTTTTATAGTTGACTGTTCAACTTAGCTTGATAAAACCGATTACTAATTTGTGCAGAATCTGTATTTTTCAACATGTGGATTAGTTTTATTTCAAGTAATCGGTCAAATGATCAAACACTCGAGCTAACTGAAATTTGCATGTATTGGAGAACATAAATGCCTTTTAAATTTAATATTCTACATTTAGATACAAAATTTGGTTAATCAAACCTTATAATAAAATTCTTTAATTAAGCATTATTTTGATGTAAAACTTGTAATGTTTGAAGGACATGTATAATTTGGAAAAACTGACTTTCATAAAATAAATTTACCAACAAAAATCGTAGTGTTAATCATGCCAATGTTTATTAGGTTATCATCACTAAATAAATCACCATAATTAATCAAGCAATTCATAACTTCCCATAAATAAAACTTTAAAAACAACAATGCAAACCAAACAATTTGCAAACCTTTTATTTACGTGCTTTACTGTCGTCGCTTAGAAATATCTCTCAATTTTTGTGGTTTTCTACAAATAAAGTAATTAAAGCTCTGGTGACGAAAGAAATATAAAAATGAAGTGCATGTAATTGACTACCAATGAATAAAACGGAAATGCTTGGATTTCTTACCTTTCGCGGGTCTGCATGTTTGCTTCCACTTGTATGTTTCGGGGTTTCCTAAAATCGCATTCCAGTGAAAAGGCCGAGTCGCCAGGAGTTACTAGTTCCGGATCATTTTGTATTACGACAATGTTCGTGAACACTTCTCCCTCGTGAATTGTCTGGCACTGATCTAAGGAGAATTGCATTTCTAAGGACCTCGATCGGCCATTTTTCGGACGGGCAAAACAAGGCGCTGATTGCTTATAGAAACTCCCTCGGGTGTACATAACTCCGGAAAAATCCTTTTCTGTTTCGAGTTTAACGTGCATGGTGTCTGCGCCACACTTGAGATTTACTTTCTGTATTCCCTGATCCGTAGCCTCGATTTTATACGTGTCTGTGAGTTCATGATTGAAAGTGTCTACAGATAAGAAAGGTATTTTTTTTAGCAAAATTGTATATGTATATATTTAAAGTTTAAGGACATAATATAAAGCAACACAAGTAAATTATCCAGGTATTAATTACAGTCTAACATGAACCCTAACTTTATACTAATTCATTCTTTTTAAATGATTGGCGAAGGCAAGTTTATATATTTTAATTTTTTTAAATATTTTAATTATATAGTATCCTGTTCACTTTTCATAGCGTGGCTATTATGCCACTATTTTTCTATGGACAATTTGATATGATAGGTTATTCCGAAACAAAACAGAATAGAGTTAATATAAGCAGTAAGACGAAAAATATATTTAAGAACATGTTCGATTTAAAAATTACATTTAAAATCTTGTAATAAAATATTGTTATAAGGTTTCAGATAGTATAAATCATTTCATATTGTTTTTCCTTCATATTAACTTAATACCAATTGTGTAACATTACGCTTAGTCTAGTGAATTAAAGGTTATTAATTTATACTTTTTATATTAACTTATTTATATTTCATGATATCTTTCAACCAATACCGGATTGAATTCAACCATTGCAACAATTAGTGAAAGTACTTTTTCCTGTATTTCCTCGACTGCAAAATTGCGGTCAATAACATTATGGCTGTCTGTCTTCGGTGACGTAAGATTTACTGGCAACAATTTCATTTCGGCTCGATTACGTACGGTTACCTCTCCTCTGGCATGGTACTTGAACTCCATGTAGAAACAGGTTTTACCTGGCGTTCGCGGTGTTCTGCACACCGAAAAAGCTCCTTTACAAATTCCACGTAAAGTGGCGTCCGACGATTAGCATATGTATATACATACCTTCTGAATTCTTGGCACCATCTTCACAAATTGCCAAAATCACAAAGCTTGATAAGATCAATGCCAACGATAAACCGGTGTTGTAATTGAAATCACACATTTTCGATACCTTGAACTGAACTAAAGGCTACACTATACAATATACACAATACAATCACTGATCTTCTCAACGCCGCACCTGGTTTAAAACTGAGTTTGTTTGCCGGAGACGTACTATTAAAATACCATCGATCCTCCCTGCTCCCAGGTAGAGTTCGATGATTTTCGTGCTCGAATTGGAGCACTTTCTTCAATGAACCAAACTCCGTAGGGGATGATCATAAAGAGTCTATGGTTCCGTGTTTTCTATCAATCTAGCAATTTTTCACGGCAGTGATGGTGGCGGTAGTTGCGCAGAGTGGCACCAATGGAAATTTTCCCGGGAGGAGTACCGTTCGTGTTTGGCTATGCTTTTGCACACCTTGATCACTACCTTAGGCACAATCTAGGAAGAAATTACATACATAGATATTTTCTCGTGGATTTTCTTAGATCGTTGGACCAATGAAGCACAATATCACTTGGGTTTGTTAATAAATAATTGATAATTAATTAAATAGATAGAAAGTATGGATGGCGACTGGTAGAGAAGTTTTACGGAATTTTTACTTCTTATATTTATTTGAATTTTCCCTCCAAGGAGAAATTGAAAGTAACTTAAACAGCATTTGAGAAGGAAATGCCGGAAAATGTTATTGAAATGATGGCACAATAAGTAGCATTGCTCTGTTCAATGTTTTCTAATATGTGTTATATAAACTGGACTAGTTGGCAGTTACCTCACTTTAGTATTTGATTAAATTTATAATTGGGGCTCTTGGCAAGCTGTTGGTGTCTGCGCGCAGAAAACTTATATGTATCTATTTTGCATTCAAAGGAGGTTGTATGTAATTTAAATTATTTTAAAATTATTAAATTCAAGCGTTTTTTAAGTGAAGTTGCTTTCTTACAAAATATATAAAGCAAACAACCATGTTTTTTTTCAGGAATTCGAGAAGCCTCGACAAATGTTCTAAAAGAAATTCAGGTGGTAGAATAGACTATTGAATTCTTGAAATCAAAGATCAAAAGATTCACAGTCTCAACGAACGTAAATCGATTAGTTAAGATTATCAATTGTCAAATGTAAAAATTTTCCAGAAGACGAAGAAATTTAAAATTACCTAAGTAAACAAATGATGTTAGTATAAATTGTTTGGCCATGATTAGAAAACATTTCACAACAACCTAAATATTTTCACTAGGTAAAAATAATTTTACCTTTTCCATCTAAAATAAAAAAAAAATTTATTTGTTCTGCATAAAATTATTAATTTTAACTTGCTACTCCAAAAGTAATTATTTAAATAATAAAAACTTTCTAAAACACTTCAAATCACTTTTTAAGCATTAACTGTCTCAGATTGACAAATTGTTAAAGCCGTGATCTAACTTGATCTACAAAAATGTGTGGTTAAGAAAACATCATATGTAAATATGAGCCTAAATTAGCCTCAATGAACACGGAGCAGATCAGTTTAGATTATAAACGGGTGATGACAATTCTCATCGAACGCTGTTCTCTAATGTAGAAGTTAAAAATCCAAAATTTTATTTTCATATTTTTTTATATTTGATCCTAAAATACAGTGTTTTGCAAAATTTTTAGAAGACCAAATCTGTTGATCTTGGGAATTTAAACTAGATGAACTAGCTTATACTCATACTTTTTCGTGGGTTTTTTAGGTATATAGTGCGTCGCCTTTAGTTAATGGGCACCTTTTAGTAAAATTACTTTGAAATCTATTTTAGTCTGTCTGTAAATATGTACAAACATACATATGTACATATATGAAACTTGCAAAATAAAGATTCACTTCGATGGCAGTCTATTTGAGCACTGTAAAGAATTTTAATTTATCGAAATACAGACTTGTTTACATTTTTGTAAACAAATATTTCCTTTTTCCTACTGTGTTTTAAATAGAATAAAATTACTTTTCCCAAAATCTTAGATTACTATAAAATTGTACCTCTGCTAGACTAATTATAAAAAATCATAGATAAATGAAGAATGTACTTCTAGCACTAAAATGAGAATTCCTATTTTAAATACAAATGAATTCAACCTTAAATAAATGAAATATATAAATATAAAAAACAAAAATATTTTCTTCTTTTAGCTTACCAAAATTTCTTGATATCAATATAGTGATGAGAGAAAGGATTGATATATCCTATGGAAAAAAAAGCAAAATATACGAATGATCTTATCTCTTAAAGCAGCATCAGGTGCACGAATTCGTTAGAAAAACTAACGTAATGTTCTTTCTAAGTGTCTCAATAAAAAGTATACTTACTAAAATTTCGAGTCCAACCATTATTTATGCGGGGTTCTCAGGTATGACATTTTAAACAGTCTTTTAAATTTAGGTTTTTGATTATCGAGAAATTTCGGTCGAATCAGCTAGATTTATGTATGTATATACATAAATTCATAAATATGAACAGCAATGAAATCTAATTAATCTTATCTATCTGATGATAGCCTCATTAATTCTAATTAAAGGAAACAGTAGAAACAACCAAAAACTGTTTTGAATGGAATTTATTACTTCATTTTAAGTAAGACATGAAATTCAGTAAAATATTCGGTCATACACAACAAAAGTCTGCAAAGGCATTTGCAGAATGAATAATTAAAAATATTTATGAGCCAGCAGCTGATATATACGCCGCGATTGGGGAAACTCTCACTTTTCTTCAATTATGGAACATTTCACGGCCAATATCAAGCTGCAGCCGCATCGAAGGTGCTACGAGGAGTTCCAATGTAGGGGAGCAAAGAAGTGCTGGGGCCCCATCATATTGTCCGTTTTGTATTTTCTTTATGCTTTTAAATTAGTAATCAATTTTCCGCCAAGTTAATGGTTTTCCGTGGTCTCAAGTGCGTTTGTACATGCACTATCTATCGTTTGCAGTAGTTCGATTAATTCATCTTCCTCTTGTTCATCTCTGCCCAGTACCTCTCCGGTTCAACGCCCTCCCAGTCACCCAACTTTGTGAATACTCTGCAGATTGAAGAGAAGAAAATCAATTAGTCGTAAGACTGGATTGATTTGACTATATCGACTGGTTTTGCGAGTTAGATAGCATTCTTGGATCATTGAAAGGAAAAGTTATTAATCCAAACTTACGTTTCCTTCAGCAGCTTGAGGACTTCCTGTTCCTTCTTGGTCAGGCCATCGAAGTACGCTTGAAGGTTGATATCTACAAGTTTTCTAGTCTGCATTCCCACTAGAAAAGAGGGACCGTCCAGCTGAATAAAGTAGTACATGGCCAATTTACCAAGTTCAATATCGGCATCTTTGCATATTGCGGCTGCTTTTCTACATGTCTCTTTCATTTCATCAGACGCTGGATGCCAGTCCTGAGGACCAGCGTTTGTTAGAAGACCTAGGGCATGACCAGCGGCACAGATGATGGCAAGGTTATGTTCCTTAATTTGTTAAAAGTATTTAAAATTTTCAAAAAGTAGGAAATGCAGGTCATTTAAAAAAACTTATCAGCAATATGCTTGTTAAGCTGATTGATGACTAAATGCGAATTCAAATTAACTACAACATTTCGAATTCGTATTCAGAAATGGCGTTTTGAATTTTCGAAGACAATAATCAATTGTATTTTGAATTGAAATTATAATATACATATTCTTTAACTTCCTACCTTGAAAAATGGAATATAATCTACAAGGGAGTCATCCAAAAGACTGTAGCGAGAGTAGCACAGCACCATCTAAAAATATTCTTTATCAGTTTGAGAAGTTTAAAAAACACTATTATTTTAAATTACATCAAAACGTTTTGGAGCTCTTAAAATTATTTCTTTTAAAGGTTTAATAGGGTAACCTGTTACTCCAATAAATCGGGCCTTGCCCTTTTTAACAATCTCTTCCACCGCCGGCAGTGCTTCATTTATAACGACATCCAAATTTGGCGCGAACTCGATATCATGGATCTGAAATGGTAAATGTATCAACGATTATAAGTAAAATTTGAAATTCAATTAGTTTAGTTATAGTCAAATTGTATCCAAATCTTGTTTCATTTGGTATAATATTAAAATAATTTATATGTCCAGTTTTTAGGAGAGATTTGATTACTTTGACAAACATTTCACTAAATTCACATTAGCTGAAAATTTTAATGCCCGGCAAATTTTTCATGTATGTAATTCTCTTACACGAAGTAAAATTTTTGAGGGTGTCTTTTAGTGAACAAACTCGGGAACTTTAAAATACATTATTTCACTTGCCTGAAGGATATCAACGTAGTCCAAACCAAGCAATTCCAAGCTTTTTTCAATGCTCTCATGAGTTTTTTTCGCTGAGTAATCAAACATTGTGGGGAAGTCCCTGGTGTATCGGCCAATTTTTGTTGCAATATAATAAGCTTCACGGGGAACGTCCTTAAGGGCTTTTCCAATTATTTCTTCAGATCGTCCCTGTCCATAAAATGGGGCAGTGTCAACGTAATTTACACCAGATTTGATCGCTTTGTGAATTGCAGCAATTGCTTCCTCTTCATTGATATCTCTGTTTTTGTATTATAGATTTTTATTAATATATTTGTACTTGTTAGGATTTTGGGGGTTGGAACGTGAACAATAAAGAAAAGGCACTGCGGCTTTTGACAAATGTTAATTTGTATTTAACGAAAGAAAGGTGTTTCCCGACGTACATCTCACGAGAGAATAATATAAAGGAATAATGGCGTTCATCGCCCTGCCCCAACTTAGTTCCTAATTTGTCCGTGGCGACACCCTCGGCAAGGGACTCGACCGAAGGGACGCGAGTTGTCTTTTCTAACACTCTCCCTCAAGTTGCGCCCTGAGGTGAATAGGGGGATGCAATCCGACACCGGATGTGCATTTGATGTGCTTTGGTCCTGGTAAACTCTTCGTTAGTCCATCCGCAATCATTTCCTCTGTCTGCAAATACGTAAGTCGTACTGGGTGAGTCTGAAGGACCTCGCGTATAAAATGATGCCTGACATCAATATGTTTCGATTTGGAATGAAACATCGGATTCTCCGCTAATTTGCCAGCGCTCTGATTATCATTGAAGATGATTGTGTTCACCAGCTCCGGAAAACCCAACTCCCGAAGAAAACCCATGAGGTGAAGGGCTTCCTTTGCAGCACCAGTGATGGCCATATATTCGGCCTCGGTTGACGAGAGCGCCACTGTGCGCTGCTTCCTTGACTCCCACGAAACAGCTGCTCCGCTAAAAAGGAATGCGAATCCCGTGTAGGATCGACGATCGATGACACAGTTTCCCCAATCGGCATCGACGAATCCCCTCAGAGGCCTATCATCTCCTCTAAAGGTCAGTCCTAGGTTCGATGTTCCCTTCAAATATCGCAAGACACGTTTGGCGGCCACCCAATGCTCCTGTCCTGGACAATCATTAAACTGGCTGAGCATGCTGACCGCGTATGCGATGTCCGGACGTGTTCCCATCGCCGCATACATAAGCGCGCCAATCAATTCCCTGTATGGGAAGAATTCCCCGTCGGTACCACCGCTTGATCCCTTGGTCAGCTTAACGCCCGATGCCAAAGGTGTGTTGACAGTTTTGCAGTCTGTCATACCAAATCTCTGCAACAAGTCCCTGATATAACCGGCCTGAGATAGTACGATGCTCTCCCTGGTTCTTTGAATCTCTATACCCAAGCAATATTTGGCTTCACCAATATCCTTTATCTTAAAATTTTCAGAAAGCTTTTGTTTGACGAATACTTCCCTTTTAGGATCATTCGAGAAAATCAATATATCGTCGACATAAACAAGAAGGAAGGTTAATGTTTCCTTATCGATGTACACGCATGGATCTGCGTTCGTGGGTGCAAGACCAATGTCACGAATGACTCTATCAAGCTCGGCATGCCACCGGCGGCCCGCCTGGCGCAAACCATATAAAGCTTTCTTAAGCCTACATACCTTGTCTCCGATTTTGACTTTATTTAACATTATGCTGGCCAGCTTCGAAACCTTCGCATCCCTTGTGTCCTCAGACGAAATTCTTTGTAGTATTTCGCTCAACATTTCCGGCTGTTCCATGAAGACTTCGGTGTCCATTTTTCCATTGAGATATGCAGTTTCGATGTCCAGCTGTGATATGCGCAAGTTAAACTTTGCAGCCAGCGCGGTCAACAACCTCAGAGAATCAAGCCGCGCCACCGGCGCGAAAGTCTCAAAGAAATCGATCCCGGGTCGCTGAGTAAATCCCTTCGCGACGACACGCGCCTTTCGTCGCTCTAGTTGCCCATCTGGTCCACATTTGTTGCGAAGAACAGTCCGGCATTTGATGACTTTTCCGTTTTTCGGTCTGTCAACTAAATCAAAAGTGTCATTTTGGATGAGACTTCTTACCTCATCACAGATTGCGTCCATCCAGCCTTCTCTGTCGGGTCCAGAGATTGCGTGCTGAAGCGGAACTTCGGAGGCAGTCATCGCTAAGTCAGCACTCTCCCAGCCCAGGAACTCCTCATCGCTCGAATCGCTGGTGTCGCTAAGTGCACGCTTTTCCGCTGCTGGAACGCCGATTGCGGGTTCGACCCGATCCCTCACGATATTGTAATGTTTGGTGGGACGCCCCGGCCTACCGGTCTGAATTTTTCTCGGCCTGCCTGGTCCCCGTTTTTCTCCATTTGATGTCGATGGCACATCAGGACCCTGCGTGTCCTCATTCATAATCCGGTCTTGGACGAAATATCTTTCATATTCTGTTACGGTGTCATCCTTCTCGCTCTTAGCTGGATGCTCTTTGAAGAATTGCACGTCACGTGTTATGTGTATTCTCTTCTCGGATGGGACCCAAACCCTATATGCTTTGGAAATAGTCGAATATCCAACGAAGATGCCTTTGAGGCCTCGGGATTGAAATTTGTCTTTTGCGGGAGATTTGTCCAGAAAATAAGCCCTTACACCGAACTCTCTCAAATGTCTTAAATCGGGACGTCTGCCGGTCCACAATTCGAACGGTGTTCTTGTCCCCAAGCATCTCGTAACAACACGATTTCTTATATAGTTTGCCGTGGCAATTGCTTCGCCCCAAAATGATTTCGCCAGGCCAGATTCGGCAAGCATTGTTCGTGCGGCTTCAACCAGAGTACGATTTTTCCGCTCTGATATGCCGTTTTGCTGGGGAGTGTGGGGCACAGTCAGCCGGCGTTGTATTCCCGACTCCCTCAAGATGCGATCCATGGCTATATTACAGAACTCTTTTCCGTTGTCGGATTGAAGTGTCTTCATCTTCATTCCTGTTTGGGTTTCTGCGAAATGCCCATATTCCAGGAATTTGGATGTTACTTGCGATTTTTCGCGAAGAAAATAGACCTCGGTCCAGCGGCTGAATTCGTCTGTGAACGTCAAGAAATATCGAGCGGAGCCCTGGGACTGAGTTCTCATTGGACCACAGACATCTGCGTGTACAACTTCCAGCAGTGCAGACGCTCCATGGCTCCTTTTCGGAAATGGGGTGCTTGTGAGTTTTCCAGCAGCGCAAGACTCACATGACAGCGGCCCCCCGCCATCGTCAAAGTTCAAACCTGTCGCAGACTCACTGCGAATCATGAGGACCATGTCCCTCCAATTTAAGTGACCTAGTCGTTTGTGCCACTCGTTCGGATTGTTCTCGAGATTGTCGCCGACAGCGCACGCGCTGTCGGAACCCCGACGCACGAAAAACAAATCACCCTCGCGGTCCGCCACGAACTTGACATTACCGGATTGGTCCCTTATGTATGCGCGTTTTTGGGTGAAATTCACGGTGTGGTTGTTATCCACAATTTTAGCAACGGACATTAAATTTGTACGCAAGCTTGGCACATGAAGGGTATTTTGCAATGTAATCGGTCTGTCTTGCTGCCCGTTCGAGGTAATTACGCGAACATCGCCCTTTGCAATAATTTGAGCGGTCGCGTCATTGGCCAATTTTATGTCACTGTCAGTTGGAACCATGTTTGGTCTTTCGATACACTGGAAGTCCCGGCATAAATGCGATGTGGCGCCGCTGTCAAGACACCATCTTGAATTCGCGACGTCACCACACGAAGGGGCGTCCACATGGCCCGCAATTTCGGTTGCGAAGAAAAGATCGTTCGCGATATTGACGCTTTGAGATTCGGCTTTCCGTTTCTTGAAGCATTTTGCGGTCTCGTGTCCCCTTTTTCCGCAGAAATCGCACTTGACAAACCTCCGCTGAGTCGAGGCGTTGCCTCTATTGTGCGTGTAATTTTGGGGGTGCTTTGCGGCTGACGTCCTAGCATATGAATCACGCTGTTTTGCGAACATAACGCCCGAGCCTTCATCATTGTTTTGGTGATTTTTGGCACCACTCTCCTCGATAATTTTCCCGATTAGGCCCTCAACACTTGGCAAGGAATCGCGCGACTTGATGGCACAGCAAAAATTGGAGAAGCTGTCCGGTAAACTGTGTAACAGCATTATTGTAAGAAGATCGCCATTGATGTCGATTGACATTAACTGCAATTTGTCGACAATCTCCATAAACCGCGACAAGAATTCCCGCACATCGTCACCGTTACGCATTTTTAGGGACAATAGTTGTTCCAAGAGAGCTGCCTTCCGCGTGGGGCCCTCGGACGCGTATATGGCTTTCAATTTACACCAAATCTCGTGCGATGTTTCGCAACTTCTTATGTGCTTTAATTGGGGAGCACTTATTGCCAGTATGAGGTCGGATTTTGCCATTCGATCCTCTTGCGACCACTTTTCGATTGATTGCTCAATTGTGGTCCTCTCTTCGGCGGTCGCTGGGGTTCCCGACTCTGGTTTTACGTTTTTGCCGCACACAAATGGCCATGTCCCATTTTTGGTCAATAGGGCCTCCACCTGGATCTTCCAGGTGTCATAGTTGTCCTTCGTGAGAAGTTCGATTCTCATGGCAAATGAGCTGGCTTGTGCCATCATGCTCAGACACGTTACACCAAGGGAAAAAAAAAACAAATGAAGCACAAAACTTAAGTTTTTTGGGACTGCGTAATGGCGGCCTCCGCCTTTCGTTTTCCCTTTCTTCAATACACAATTTGTTCACGATAATGTTAAGTTATGTCTCCTGGGCCCATAACCTGTTAGGATTTTGGGGGTTGGAACGTGAACAATAAAGAAAAGGCACTGCGGCTTTTGACAAATGTTAGTTTGTATTTAACGAAAGAAAGGTGTTTCCCGACGTACATCTCACGAGAGAATAATATAAAGGAATAATGGCGTTCATCGCCCTGCCCCAACTTAGTTCCTAATTTGTCCGTGGCGACACCCTCGGCAAGGGACTCGACCGAAGGGACGCGAGTTGTCTTTTCTAACAGTACTATTTGCTTTTACAATTCAGCCATAAGCTATTATAGAGCTGAATTATTTTTCATTTTCTAATCTTGTCGTCTAAAATAAATGAACTTTCATTTTAAAGAGAAATAAGTAAGTAAGCAAATAATTCAGTTTTAGGAAAATGTAGTGTTATTATGAAAAACTCCCCTTTAATTGAATTCAATATAAAACTACTTATAAGAAATATTACATGCAATTTCAGCTATAAGAGAGCATTTGATTCGGTTTCCGTAATATGAAAATCAGCTTTCATATCACGGAGTAATTGACTTTGAGAAAATGTTTATGCGGGTCATATTAAATCCCTTAAAACTCGTTCCAGAAAATTTATCGTCAAATGCAAATCACTTACCCATAAAGATTACTTAAAGTTGCACCTCCAATAGCTATTTTGGACACATTAAGGCCAGTTTTACCAAATGGTAGATATTCCATTCGACTAACGCTAGCTTTATCGTGAAAGCCTTTTACGAAAGTTGCTGGGAGTGGCATAATTACGATCACTAGTAGCACAGAGTTTTAAGTAATTATTTAAAAATTCACTTAACAGCGACTGATTTAGTGGACTTCCTGATTAGTCTACTCAAATAAAATCAAATTAAGCAAGTAAAGTCAAAATTGCAAAGATGATCTTTTATATAGCACAGCACCGATCCGCTTGAGCCAATAGCTGATCGACACGGGACTGTCGCAAAGACCTGGTTTCAGCTACTTGAGTGTTTGCGGCGATTAGAATTGGTCGAATATGTAATAAGCCGGGAAAATATATAAACAAAATGTGATAGTAGGTGTAGGTGTTTGTGGTTGCTAGAAGCTACAGCAAACCGATTGTCCTCTAGTGCACAGATATTGGAGATAAAAGGCATTTTATTACACATGCCTTGGGACTTTTTTTGGCAAAGGTGACGTTCTTACCGATGGTTTTATATAATAATGAAATAAAGATTTGATAACAGCATATCAAGAGCCCTTTCCGGTCCTAAACATTTTTGAATGAAAATTATTGAAATTCTTAGCTGCAAATAAATAAACTTATTAAGATAAGATCAATGATCTATTTAAATATAAGAAAGTTGTTGCATTGGGCACTTTCGCTGCTTCATCAGGTTGGTAACAAATCGCAGGCTTGACGTCAAAGAAAGGTCAGTACCCGATTTACAAATTATTGTGATTCTCTTTTAAAAAAATCCCAGTACTCATGAGATACTCCTTTTTAATTAAAATATAATCTGGGTGAACAAAAGCAACAGTAACAAACTATGTATACCAACTAGGCAGTGGAAAAACGCAAATAGTTAGTAACTGACGTACAACAATTTATAGAACAGAATAGACATATATTTCGAAGATGGTATACAGATATTATATAAATACAATAAGAGACTTATGGTTAGAGCTGGAATTTGAGTGTGTTCATTTATGATTGTTTCTGTTGTCTAACAGAAATTAGTTTCGGTTTTTAATATTGAAAATTAGGGAAAATTCAGTATGCAAAGAAAACCTAATAATACAAATATTTACGAGTTTATTTTTACATAAGTACATATGCACATAAAGTAAGATACAACTAATGGCAACTTTAATCTTATTTATTGCCATTTTACACTCTGTGTTAGGGACACGTCAATTAATTTGTTATTTCAGCGATTGAAAATGGAATGACTTTATATAGCGAATGAGTACAAAAATTATAACATTGTTTTTGAAAATATTATTATAGTACATTTTAATTAAGAGGTATGTAGGTGAATTTTCCTATTTTTAGTTTTTGCAGCAACTGAAGAGGCAAGTTCCAAAGGTTAGATTGTCATTTAATGAAGTAATAACCTTCAGACGTGTGCTTTTCATTTTCGATGGCACAAAATTTTACACGCGACTGGACATCTAGTATCTAGTTTGTCTATGGTAATAATAAACTGAAATGCATATAGTAGTTTAGAAACAGATTTTTAAAAAACCTGCTGTCAGAAGTGGGATTCGAACCCACGCCCTCAAAGAGGACCAGAACGCTCAGCCGAACCCGGACCTTGGGCAAGATTTCCTCTTGAGTCTGGCGCCTTAGACCGCTCGGCCATCCTGACAGACGACTCAACCAGCACTTAACTTCAAGTTTCTAATCTCTACCCAAAAATAGGCCAATGCATATAATTTAGTCAAATCATAGACAAACTTAACCTACCCTACTAGAAACCTAAAAGCACAGAATTTAAGTAAAGCTGCACGCGATCGATAGAAAGCTTTTTTATTTTAAAGAGAAAGTCTACCGTTTCTCTTTCTTTTCTACTTTCACTTAAGACAAATATTTTGTAGAATAGAATTGCGCGCTGCACCCTGCACCTCGGTCGAATCTTGTTATAATAGTTCGTTCAAATGTTACGTTGACCTGGCATTTGGAGTAGGACAAGATTTTTTTATGAGTAGTGATCTAAATTTCCCCCTTTTCCATGTGGTTATTGAAAAGGCAATATAAAATCACTATGTTTCTTAAACCCTTAGTTTTATGTCGACGAAGATATCACCCTGGACGCAATTTCAGGAAAATCTGAGAAAAATCTAGAATACTGGGCATAATTTTACTTTGTATTATTGAGTAATGATGCTCTTTTTTTCATTCAAATACTTCAAAAAACAAAAACAACCTGTATCTCATCAAAAGCTTTATTTCCTTCATTTTGTATATAATTTTGTCGAATAATAGAAAACTCGGTTAAACATCTATAAATACAATTTTTTTTTAAATATCTTCGTCATCGTCGCCCCGTCTCCACTTTTTCCCTTCAATTTAATATTCATTGACTAAATTTCTCAGTAATCACCTTTTACCTGCTTTTAAGCTTAAGTTTTTTCTTATAAATTTTTCTAGTTAATGAACACAAAGAGAGATAAGCGAAGGATGAGCTGTGGGTTTGTTCATTCATATTTATTATTTTGGTTTTGCTTTAATAAATGTAACAAGTATTTGTTTTTGTTTATATTTCTACCGGGTGGAAACACGAAATGTGAAAAATTCTTTGCGTTTGTACCACAGGAATTTAATATCTGTTTAATTAGCCAAATGGCAAACATGCATAAAGCAAACGAATGAGGACAACCTAAAGAATATAGATATTGAATGTCTTGCTATTTGGTGAACAAAAAAGGAGTTCAGCTAAATATAACTTTTTTAGCCAAAATAAATAAAAATGGATTTCAAGGCCTTAGTGCTAAAATAGAAAGTAAATTGTAAACGCCAAGAAATAAAATATAAATCATAAAAAATAACGAGAATTGTTGAAAAAGCTTTTTATTAGAGAGCAGCATTAAGATGTGTTCCGTTTATTTAACATCATCCAAATATCGACGTAAAAAAGAAACAAACGTTTGTATAAAACTTACAAATATTCTTGCATTGTGAAACGTTAAACTGATAAATAGCGCTTTAATATATAATACTAGATTGAGCGAAAAAAATATTGAAATAACGAAACGGAAGCAAAATAACCTTAAAAATAAAAACAATTTAAAACGGATAAACGCAGAGCTAAAATAGAAGTCGTGTATAAATAGAGAGCGTTCACGTAACTCGTTAAATACGATAACACAGTTAATAGTATATTTGGTGTGTCCGGGGCCTCCTGTGCCTCCGCTGTCCATGGTTAATGGTTTTTGCTTGCAATTAGCCTAAATTAATATATTACTGTTAATTGTTAAAATTGCTATTCTTTCCTTAATTTATTAGCGACTAGATTTGTTTTGTATTAACCGCGGCTCCGCTCCGACTTGAGTGGCTTCTGTCTGGTTTAGAATTTCCAAAGAAATGCAAAGTAACGATGAATTACGTCTATGTTTTAATGGTTGTAACCTATACTGTAGTGCCATAGGCACTGAAAACTACTCGAGAACTATCTGTGTCCAAAGAGATATCTTCTGGGCTTGCTAAATCGACTCGAACTATACTGGAGTTATTTCTACGTCGAGCTGCCTGCGATGCTCCCCAATTGCTCAGTGTCCAGTGAAATCCCGAGGGCTGAGTCTGCTCTTGTTCCATTTTGATTGTTGTGCTTACCTATAAAATAATTTTTGTATTAGCTAAATGTTGCCAAGTACGAGCCAGGACAAAAATATATTATTAAATGTACGCGATTACTAAAGATTTGAAAATGAAAATACAGTTCCTACTTCAGTTTAATAACACTTGGCATTTATCTTTTCAACTCAGATTAAGAAAAGCTGAATTGTTTAAAAAATTACTTCTCTATTTCCGCAAGGTAATGTTTCAGTTCCACCAGCTGCAGCAACACTATCCCTAGTCCCGGCACTTGTGTCGGAGTCAATAGAGTCTATGCTTGAATCACCTCCACCCCCTCTATAACGAGCTACCGCAATAGCGGCCTACAAGATATAAAACGCATAAAACTTAAACAGGGATTTTGAAGACATATAAAAGAGTTCTCACCTGAATATCACCCTGGCAATCCTCTATAGCCCGAAGTATTTCCCAGCACAACTCTGAGTCCAATGGTATTGGATTTTCGGAATCTCTGTTATGAATAGCAATAGCGATATGTACAGGATGCGGAATTGGCAAAGGAATAAGTAGCTTCTCCGCTACACCTTTATCAGTATTTTTTCGCTTCCATGGACGCCACGGCTTATTCGTTTCTGTTATTTGTTGTGCACGATGTGCACGAACTCTTGGAGTTGTTAGTCCTGTTGTTGTGTCCCTACTTCAATTTTAAATAATTTTTAATAAAAGATTCAAATCGCATTGTAATAATTGTACCTCTTTTCAGATTTTCTATACGAAATTGTAATTCTTGATCTAGGATTAAAGGCCGATACTTCTAGGAAAGGCAAATGAACCTGTACATTCCCACGCGGAGCATAAACATTGCCAAGAAGATCTGGTCCATTTGATCCAATCACATCAGTTGCATTTTGTACCATTTCAGTGTATCGCGATAGATCCAACTGAGAATGTGGTTCAAGTTTGAAATGAGTATCATTATCTGTTAATGGAGTGAGGAAATCTAAGCTAAAAATCTCAGTGTACATGAGACCAGCTAAACCAGGCCAATCATTCACCGAAAGACCCTAAAAATAAATAAGAAGTTACGAAATAATAGTACGGGTGCGAGCATTCAATTTACTTTGTTGTCCCAGAACTCATCTTCGGACAAAGATAATCTTCCAAGAACATGGCCAGGATAAAATTTTTCCAGCATGTGGGCAGCCAATTGAATTGCAATCTGTAAAAGGGCAAATTTAAAGTAACTCTTAAAATAACTGACATTTACCTTTAATTCCATCGTGCTTAATTTAATTCTCGATTTAATCGCTGTCGTTAAACCCGTTTGCAGCTCTCTTCGACGCTTCTCGAGTTTCTCATGCAGCGAACTCATTAAATCCTGAGCTTCTCTATCGAGCCCTCGATATGGTCCCGTCTTAGATAGCTGCGCCGAGAAAGGACCAAAACAAGCCTCAACAAATTGACTAAAGTCCTTCTGTGGTTGCAAGATGATTCGTTCCATTGCATGTTGATATGCTTGCAATTCATCGAGCTCCATTTTTGCTTCAAAGGCCGCCAAGGCTTGCTCTGGCTTTATAATAAAGTAATAATCCAAGGCCAAGCCAGGACCTGCTATTCTTCTAACTGCAATGCTGTCACTGGCTGGCACACGACCACATTTTTTAATAAATAGATGAAACGTTAGTGAATCCCAAAGAAGTCTCAGAGAGTAGCGAGCAGCCCCAACTAAAATAATTCGATATATTCAAAATTCCGCTTGTAAATAAAAGGCTTATAAAAAAATAAATCAAAATTGTATTGTAAAACGTAAATTACAAGGCTCCATCCCTTTATAACACACTTACCAATTAGAACAATAACCGAAGTCACAGGACAAATAATAGTTGCTACTAAAATCGCAACCAATGGCTGAACACAACCTTGAAAAAAAATGTTCCACAACAATGCTTCAAGGAATATACAATATCGATTGCGAGAATGATCAGGTGAATCCAAATCGTAGATGAGCATCATGTAAATATGTAGAGAAATTGTAAATGCTGGAACCCAGAGCGGAGCAGCTAATGCTAGGATTATGCTAAAAACACTTGCAGTCAGGCAGATGATAGGAAAAATGAACAAGATGAGAACAGTTCCTAAGAAGCCTTTAATAAAGTAATTCCACACTCGATTCATATTCCGTGTAAAGCCCTTGCCAATAAAACCTGCGCAAAAACACAGTTAAACGCCAAAGCGCCTATTTCACCTGAACAACCCTTTTTACCTGTATCGGGTTCAGTTTCAAAGTGCGTTCTCGCTTTTGATATATGCCGCCATAGTTCTATAAGACGTGAAGCCATCGTTTGCGTAATACTAGTTTTGCGTGGAAAAAGCGTTCCATTAACCTGAGATAGCTCCAAGTCAGGCATAAATGGTTTAACACAAAATAGCGCTCGGAGTCCGAATGGACTACACCATGGAACAAGTATCCCCAGAAGAAACATCATGTTCCATGTCCAACACCAAGTCCGTTGAAGAAGATTTAAAAGGCGCCAAAAAGGCCACCGTGTGCTTGTTGTACGAATTATTTCCTTTTCCACCAAAAAGACGGGTTGGCTCGGATCTGATCGAGGTGTTACGATGGATGTCGCCTGCTGACAAATAACGGTCGGAATTGTTTCAGATTGTCCTTGGAAATTTCTACGTATTATCCAAGACTTCGGAGACCAAATTCGACAAGCCCATTGGAAACTTCTTGTTGGAGTTTTTGCATTGCGTAGTTCTTTCAACAAAACTGGCTCACGCTACAAAATTTACAATTCTAGTTAGTAACATGAATTAGCAATGTTGCTATTGCCAAGCAACTCACCTCCTTCATAAAAGTCATATCTCTGGTCAGGAAATAAGCGGTCTGCTGTAAATTGTGCTTGGCACACATCTTAAGAGCTTCCTCATGCGCTGCCCACGTGGACTTATTCATTTTAGAAGCTTCGGCAGTGCGTAGTTTGGAACGTAACCAAGGTGCAACACGCGATAAAACGGAATGGTCATTGGCCAGGCATTTTTGGTGATCCTCCCGGGACCGTTTAAGTTCACGCTGAACTTTCTCTACTGCTTTATGCATTATGACAACAGATTGTGCCTGTTGTACCAATAATTGTGGTATACCATCGCCTAGATCCTCTAAATCCGAATTTGACAAAATTGAGGAATACACCCGCTGGAGGTACTCTTTCATCACAGCTTCGTTCACTTCCTGCAAGTTAAAATTGTAGGTGAAAGTTATGCTTCAAATAAAAGGTTTTCAGCTTCATAAAGAATTTTAAATTTTGTGGCCACGTCGTTTTACATCAAAGACTCACATAAAAAGAAGCGACTGGAATAGAATACAATGAAAACCATATCATACTAACCTCCTCGATTTCTCGATCAGTCAACTTTTTCTCTCTTAACTCAGCGATGAGTCGCTCACGAAAATGCAAAAACCATCCCCTAGTCTCGCGCTCAAGAATCCCAATTAATATAGGTAGTGCCTTTCGCATTATATCACGAGAGAAAAGCCGCAAGTCAATATCTTGCCCTTTCGGGGTGAGAAACAAATACGGTACAGGTATGGCAGATTCGCATTCTACATCAAACTTTTCCATTGCTGCTCGTCTTAATTGTTTCCTCACGTACGAGCAAAGGGCGTCCAAGCAGTCCTCATATTCGGTCTGCAACATCACCAAATATTAGAGGAATTTTTAGTTACCCAAACAACAAATCCTTACCCTGCAAACAAGTTCAGCAATTAGATAGCGACATCGTTCTTCTTTTATTTTATAGTCTAAATTGTGCGCTAGGAGTGATGGCACACCTATAAGAACAATTGTTGTCATAAACAGACCTACTGAGGGCTACTAAATAGATTACCAATTAACATATCCACTAACTTAACGAACCCAGTCAGCAATGTCTTTACAGCATGCGCCACTGAGAAAAAATGTGCGAAAATACGAGCCCTCGCAGTCACAACGATGAATCTAGCTGCTAACGCTAAATCGCTCAAGAAAGAATCGTGAGCTCGAAATGTACCCTTCTGCAAAAACTGGGATAACCTCCATTTATGTACCTGACCAGGAAAATTCAGGCTGGGAACATCAAATTCTCTGCACAGCGAACAGGCCAGTGAGGGAATAGGAGATATATTACATTTATTAGGTATTTGTCTTTCTCATTTTTATGTGCAATTGGATTATAGCGCAACTAGAGAAAATAAAGTTTTTGATTTTAGCAAAATACGTGCAACTTTTGTTTTTAAATTCATTCCTGTAAAACTTACATAGCAAAAATATATTTGATTTTCTAGGAGGACCTCGCCCATTTTTTTAACTAAAATTGCTCTGGAAATGCGAAGATATATAAAACTGTTCAAAACTTATAGTATTCGAAGAATTTTCAATTTACAATTCAAAAAATTTTACAAAGTGCTTTTTGAAGACTTAGAATATACGTACACTTTTCCCGTACCTTTATCCTTTTCTACTTAGGATTTTTTAACAAAAATAACTGCTTGGCCCAAAAAAAATGAGCTAATTTACTAAATTGGTAAAATTCATGTCTAAATTATAGCAATATTGAATGAAAGCACAAATAGAACCTATTAATTTAACTTAAATTATTAGTTCTAGAATTACAAAATCAAAAAATTAACGTTTGTTGCTAATAATTTTTATAAATGGCGTGTTGTATAGTCGATATTGCATGTCAGTCACTGGTGACTGGTAATTCCGGCATTTTCGGGCTGACCTGCAGCTTAACGTAAACCTTAACACAAAACCTTTTTGCGTACTATATTAAATATGATATTTTGCGGTCACCTCCATAAATACTTTTTAATTGATAAAACACAGTAATAAAAAACTAGCGAGATCCTCTTGTCAACAACCAATTACCAACATTCAGCACACTTTAGAAAAATAAGTACTATTGGTACGTGTATGTTCAGCATGCGCCCTTGAACCAATTGCTGTCACAAAACAAAAAAGTATAAAAACAAATATGAAGTAATTAGCACAACCATTAGACGTGTTGCAGCAAAAAACAAAATGCTCATCCTCAGTTCAGTCAACAGAAAAAATAGAATAAAAAGTAAATAATCTCCTCGCAATACGTTTAGAAGGTAATTTGAATGGAATACTTGTCTGCAATCGTATTATGTAGTTTTTCATCTATTTACCCATTTTGGCGAATTGTTTCCAATTGTTCCAAACTCAATTTCTTCGGTTTGCCATATTTATCCTTTTGCAAGCTTTACAGAAATAAGTTACGAATATTTGGTTTTCATATTTTGTAGGATTTTTTGTTCTTTCAAAAAGTAATTTTAAATATTGTAAACGTTTTTTTAAATTATCGACGAGAAGCATTAAACGAAATATGCAAAAGAAATAAAATGCCCAAAAGATCAAAAAAGCAAATAAAGAATAAAATGCATGATAAAGGCTACCTTTGAGATGTAATTTGTTATATTCATTTACTAATAGCTTTGAAATAATCCCGTAATTTTGCAAAAAATGTTATCTGTAGCCAAAACACCTTTAAAAAGAAATTGGAATCTTACTTCATAATACTGTAATTACATGGAAGCGAAACTCAAATTTCTTCTAATTGTAAGTAAAATCTGATGGGCTGATAGCCATATATTATAGTCCAGATTACTTAGCGGATTATGACGATCAAATGGAAAACGGCAAAATTCCTACTTGAACTATTAAGAATTTTACCATATGCTCATTTGAAAGAGGGAAGAAAGTTCCTTTTTCATGCAATAACAAAAAGGTAAAGTAAAAGATTCGAGACGCGTGTTAAAAGAAAAGTGTAGTTGTTGCTTTAAGCAAAACTCTTGTATTTTCATCAAATTAATAAAAGGAGATAAAAAGAAATGATTTTAGTTATTCTTATCTTACCCTCTTTCCCTTAATGACTTCAGTTGGGTGTTGGTTAGGCGTCTGGGCTCCCCATTCCCATCCGCAGCCACAGCATCCAATTCATCGAATGGTGGAGCAATAAACAAATCACGTAAATTAATTGGACGAGTTTTTCGATTATTCGTTGAGTTAGATGCTAACGGTAGTGGAAGAACTGTAAAATTAAAAAAACCGAATATTATATCCAAATTTTAATTCCGAAATAATAAGCTTATTTACCTATCGGAAACGTTTTCCAGTGATATAAAAACTGTTCAGCAACGACTTTGATATGTTCAACAAGTTGTTCAACTTCTGGAGGTGCTCCAACTAGATTAATCGTAAAGTTGACGGGTTCCTTTTCGGGTACTGCTAATGTTGTTGGACGTATATAGCTAGTAGACGAGCTATTCTCCAGTGGATGCATAGGACGATTACCATCTCCACCATTTACATCCATTGTGTGATCGGTATGAGATTCTTTAGCAAAAATTACCGCATGTAGGCAAGATTTATATTCCTGTTTTAATTTCGTTTGTGTTCCACTGTATTTTCTATTTGTGCTACATTATTCTGGATGACATTTATACTTTAAATCTTCAATACTCCAAATCATGTTATACCTGCAATTAAATACAAAATAGTGAAAAAGTTACATTCATATCCATGTTTACATGTTCTCTAATAAGACTACCGCGAAAGCTCCTTGACATATTTTATTGTTTAAAAATTTAGATAACTTGAAAACTGTGATGGGTATTTTAAAATATGCAAAACTACTATTATTTACTTGGACCTAAAGGAAAAATGTTCCGTATTTTTTCCTCATTTGAAATATTCTTAAATTACATTAAAACAATTCCCTCATAGCTGTATAATTAAATCGTCACCACATCAACACGCGTTGAACCAGGGAAGCTATTTAATTAAATCCAAAGCAACAAAATCTCGCCATTATTCCAAAAATAGCATCATTTCACTCAAAAAATTTACCTAATACAGAACTGTGAAAATTTTTAGGACCATTTTAATTTTTTGAGAATTTCTCATTTTCTGAAGCATACTTTTTCTAAGTTCAACAAAGGAGGGACATCAATTCAGGGCTAAATTTAAATCTCAAAGTATCCTTTTCCATTGATTTCCCCTCTTCTGCCCAATTTAAAAAAGGCATGATTCAGAAAACTAAAGGTTCTCGAAGAATTGG
The DNA here is from genome assembly GCA_959613345.1 of Tolmerus cingulatus. NCBI lineage: Eukaryota > Metazoa > Arthropoda > Insecta > Diptera > Asilidae > Tolmerus > Tolmerus cingulatus. Next base: position 18,933,751 of record OY390709.1, on the reverse strand, counting down.
AGTAGTCCTAAAAATACTCAGTACTGTATTTCTTGTAGTCTCAGAATCAGGCTACTTTTGAATTCTAATTATACTCAGCTCATCTTCCAATCCCAAGCACCAAACTTGGGCCCTTTCCGCAAGTTTCCAGTCGCAGAAGAAGCATTATACGGAGCTCAGCACATAAATATGCAAACCAGCACTACGCACCGAGAACAAAAATTCGTTCATTCATTCACACATGTTTTCAATTAGTGTCGTGATTGAATTAATCGTCTGCCGCTGGAATTAAGTGCGCTTCATGCTTTTATGAGCACTCGCTGCTTAACGCTCATTTCTATCTCTCTATGTGCATTCCTCCAACTTCCGGTTGTTTTGGACTTTAATAAAAACGATGCGTAACTAGGACGAGTGCATATTTGAAATGCACTGCTGTAAAAATGTTAAGGACCCTTTCAACGTTTCGGGAACTTTTAACTTTTTGAAACATACTTCCGCAAGGTTAGACAGAGGAAGGAAATCAATTCAGGGCTAAATTTAACTCTTAAAGTATCCTTTTCCATTGATTTTCCCCGTCTGTCTAACTTAAAAAAACATGATTCATAACTAAAGGTTCCCGAAGAATTAGAGTGTCTTAAAAATATTCCCAGTACTGTATATTCCTCTTCAAAATCCAAACGGTTGCGGGGATTTTTTCTATGTTTTTACATTTACAGTTCAACAAGTTGTATAATTTTAAGTGTGCTAATTTCATCATTAATTAGGTAAGTATTTCAAATTATAATTTCATTTATCTGCCAACATTCTGGATATCTTGTTACAATATAGAAGCGGGTTGAGACGGAATACACCAGAGGGAAGACTGACTTACTAGTTTCATTCCCAAGAGGTTTCGTGAGCGTTTTTAATTTGTATAAACGAGCATTTGATTCGAATTTGCATTTGCTACCGCACAAAAAAAACTGGATAGTGGCGAATTCTCCATCTAGGTTTCGCTGAGTGCCTAAAATTGGACATTTGGAATGGTTTTTATCAAAGAATACAGCCGGGAAGCAAAAATCCACTTGAGCCAGCTGCCCCGCCGCGCTCCCTCCCAAGGCCTATTTGAGCAAAATTATGGAGTGAAAGCCAAAAAATTAAAATACCTGGCCATTCCAAATAGGGGCAATGTGCATTCCTCTTTCCGCCTCATTCGAACACATTTCATTAATTAGATTTGTTTCAGAAAGGGTGCGGAGGGCAGGCACCTGATGACACTCATTAATCAAGCCCGTCGCGAGAACTAAAGGTTAGGCCCCACGATGGTGCTGGGAATGATACCGGAGACACAAGTCTTATTCGCGCGAATTCCTCAGATCTTTCTTGTAGATCGCTAGTGCCTGACTTTAATTGAGATCTCCTTCAGTTGGCCGATCTTGCCCGCACTTGTACCCCGATCGCATGCTAACTTCTACAGACTTCAGGTGAGGGAAAAAATTATACACTTCTTTGGGGGATCATATTTCATGCTGTTTTCCTCCACCGACCGAGCGACCGCTGCCCTAGGACTTGCAATTTTTATTGTGAGAACGTAGGTGAACGTCATACCCTTGGCCACTTCGGGCTTTGATTGCTCTTAACGCGATTTTTATTAGGAATGTCTTCCATCATCCCAAGTAATTATCCCATTGGCGTAGGATCACAGCTGCAATTTTCGAATTACAGCACCATGGACCACTCCAGACCAGGCCTACCTATTCCTTTTTTTTCATATTTTTATAACTATAGCAGCAGAGGACAACTGTAACGTGCTTAATAACTAAAATGCGAATTTTTTGGAAAAAACAAGAAGCACTGAAAAAATAAGATATATCTCCGATTGACAACTGCACTAAGGAAATGTCAACATATTTAATAGTATTTTTCGATCACTTATCGCTTACATTTCTCATGTAAAACACTTCAATTGCTATGCTTGCACATTCAACATTCCTATCTCGCTAGGATTTTGTGAAAAATTATACATTAACTAGGCGAAAACTGATTTTTTTAACAACAGAAAGATGAACGCAATCCACCCCACAAAGTTCTATCCAAAGACTAATGAAAAGAGAAGAGACGAGAATTCTCAACTCAACTCTCCAAGAGCAGGTGGAACGAGCGGTGAATGTTACAGCGTAATAAAATAATTTTCATATCTGAATTTTTACGATTATTTTTAAATAAAACATATGTGTATCTGCATCAGCATTATTACTAATAAATATTTCAGTAAAACCTTCAATTCGATTAGTTATAATAATTATTAGTGATAAAATCTTCAAATTTTCCTTTTTCATTTATTATAATGACACTATACGCCTTCCACATACAAAAACAGTTCAGTGAATTATCCAAAATGTGACATATCGCATGTTTCTCCTCTCTGCGGTTAAGTGACAATTGAGTCCGTTTGTTTATTCCACGAATTTTGCGGGAAAAATGCAGGAACTATTTCCTACAAATGATTTAAATATGGTGAACACATGTCGGACGTGTTTGATTCAGTGTCAAGAACAGAATTCCCTGTTTGGTATCGTCGAAACTAGTGAATTAACACTTGCTCAAATACTAATGGCTTTTACCCAATTGCAGGTAAGATGTTAAACTTATTTACCTAGGTTAATTAAATTAAATAATTTGATCAGTTCATTCTCTCGCTTCTTCTTTAACAAAATGAGTTCCTATAAAAGCGTTGTATTCCATTTGATTCTTCAGCACTAATAGAATGTGTGCCTAAAAAAATTGTGGCGTCCAAAAACAGTTCTAATTTACCGTTGCTTTATGTAGCGAAGAAGGGTGTTGCGGGCAATGTGATTAACGTGGTTGTATAGTAAAATGCTCTATTGTAAGAATATCCAATTTTTAGAGGAATCTCCAAGGTCATTAAGAAAAACAGTGAGTAAGTAAAAAACTTTATGCAGTTTTCGCACGTAATTGAGGAGTAAATCATATTTTTAAAATGCGTTTTTGTGTGTTTGCGAAAAGTGCATGCTTCGTTAGCTTAAAGCTGCGCAGGCAAGTACGAATTTGTGGAGTATGTATTTTGTATTTTTAAAATATATTCTCCATATACTCCAGTCTATAGTATTTACTTCTTAATATTATAATCTTTTTTTCTTCATATTAAATTGATTTATTTTGAGAAAAGCGCAAATTAGACAGAAGTAATAGCAGAAAAACCTCATTAAAATCACGTGTTACAAAGGTTTACCTACAGATGACTACGGCAAAATGTGCCGTAATTTTTATATAATATTGGTGAAACATAAAAGTTTTATAAAGGTAGCAAAATTGATTTTTATATCTATTTCTGTTTTTCATTGTTACACAGTTGATTAGAGTAAGGGACTCGGAAGGTCTCGTTTTTCAGAAGTGTGTTATCAGTCCCAGGTTCTACATATGTATATATGTATACTGTGAGAATCAAAAGTGATGGCACACTTAGAAATTTTATTTTTGACCTGGCATATTTTTATAACTGTAAGTTATAGAAAATAGTTTAATGTCTCAAATTAAAGCTTTATTCATTCCCAAGAAATTATAATCATTTCATGGTAATCTATACAGTACTTATTATTTTACATGTAAAAACATCATAATAGTGCTACTTTTCAAAAGTCAACAGTAATGTAATGGCACACTTATCCCTATCAATTGAAAAATAACAATTCCACTTAAAACTAATATTTTTTTTGGGCCCCTTTTGCTTTTTTCACAGCCTGCAGAAATGTTGGCACTAAAGTTAATGGTTCTTTTGTGGTTAAACTAGTGATTGCTTAGAAATATTCGAGTTTGGTCAGTATTAAGTGTATTTCAGCAAAATGAGGCGCAAAACTCAGTTAGAGACAAGAAAAATAATTTTAAATTTTTGGCAAGAGGGCAAGTCCTACCGTGAAATTGGAAAAATAGTGGAAGGACATTCTACAATCAGAAATATTATCGCAAAGTTCCAATCTTTTAGAAAATTAGAAAATTTACCGCGTTCTGGTCGACACAGGAAATTGGATCCCGCACAAGTAAAAGAAATCATCAAGGAAGTCAAGGCTAATCCAAGATCAAGTGCTGCAAAAATTGCAGAAAATATCTGCCGTGAAACAGAGAAGTCAGAAAGTGCCTCTACGGTGCGTAGGACACTGAATGCAAGTGGTTTACATGGGCGATCATTAAGGAAGAAGCCTTTCATATCGGACACACACAAACGAAAGCGGCTGAAATATGCAAATAAATATAAAAACTATGGGATTGAGTTCTGGAGAAATGTGCTCTTCGCCGATGAAAGCAAATTCGAGATTTTCAGAGCTAAAAAATCTACGAAAATATGGCGAACTAAAAATTCCGAATTTGCAGAAAAAAACATCACATCCACAGTGAAGCATGGTATGGGGGTGTATGGTGGAGGCAGGAGTCGGAAATCTCGTGTTCATTGATAGTACAATAAACAAAGAGCAGTATCTCAAAATTTTACAGGAAAATTTGGCTCCCAGTGTTCAAAAATTGCAACTGCCTAGGATGTGGCCCTTCCTACAAGACAACGACCCCAAGCATACCTTTCGCTTGGTCAAAGAATGGCGTTTGTACCGGATACCGAAGCAACTTGAACACCCTCCCCAGTCTCCAGATCTTAATCCCATAGAACATTTGTGGAAAATTTAGGATCAGCGAGTTCGGAAACGCCAATTTCGAGCAAGGAAGAATTGAAAAATGCTTTGCTTGAAGAATGGGAGTCTATTCCACCAGATGTGACAAAGAACCTTGTGGAACCTATGCCGAAACGCCTCCAAGCTGTGAAAAAAGCAAAAGGGGCCCAAACAAAATATTCGTTTTAAGTGGAATTGTTATTTTTCAATTGATAGGAATAAGTGTGCCATTACTTTTGACTCATAAAAGTAGCAATATTATGATGTTTTTACATGTAAAGTGATAAGTACTGTATAGATTATCATGAAATTATTATAATTTCTTGAATGAATAAAGCTTTAATTTGAGACATTCAACTATTTTCTATAACTTACAGTTATAAAAATATGTCAGGTCGAACAAAAAATGTCTAAGTGTGCCATCACTTTTGATTCCCACAGTATATGTTAGTGTCCACGATATTATTTTGCCTAAAAAATTCTATATTCTACATAATGCCTGGGCATTTATTAAAATTCTCACATTAACCTCATTGTCCTTAACAAGGGCATGATGAGATCCTTAGCAAACGATTCTTAGAATTGAATGAAGTGAAAGATTTCTGCACTGCCGACATTTTCGTGAAAGGTTAAAAAATCAAACACGCTTCTAAATTCAGCTTTTTGAAACCACTAAAATTCTATAACATTATATTTTTATTTAAATCAATAAGAAAATTTCAACATATAAAGTGTAAACTGAAATTTTGTAAAGACAAACACTGTGGTAATGCAAAAACGTGAAGTAACATTAGAATAAGCGTTTCTTTTACTCTATCTCTCTGTGTTTTTAATACGCAACATTGAAAGTAGTTTATATTTAACTACGCCAAAAAATTAATTGAAATTGCTTGCAGGTTCAAGAAAATGACGACCTCCCACGAGGGTTGTGTGGTGATTGTACTAACCAGATTATAAATGCTTATAATTTTAAAACTAAAGCGGAACAAAGCCAGAAAGTTCTTTATAATTTTATTGCGAATAAAACAACAAAGCATGCTACTGATATATCATCCAACGAATTAAACGATCAAGTCTCCGTAAAACAAGAATCGGAAGTTATTACAGAAACTTTAGTCAACGGCACTGAACATATAATCAAAAATGAAAAACATCAACCAGAGGATGGTAGTGAAGTTGCATGCGAAATTGATCAAGGTGAATCGGAGGCCGAAGTCAACGATTTTAAAAAGAGTAAGTTTTGAGAAACTCTTCAAGCTTAATTAGCCTAATCAATCCATCTGTTCGCTTTCTCAAGTTTACCCTTTTAAGCTTTGACTTCCGAAGACTTGTTGCTGGCTTCTGAAGAGGAACGCTCCAAAGGCAAATACCTCAACGACGCAAAATATACGGCGATATCTAAACCCAAGGTGTATCTTACATTAAACCGTACAGGAGTGCACACTAATTTAAAGTATAAATTCCAACCATATTTAATTACTACGATTATTACCATATATTTTTGGCATTTAGGAAGCGGAAAAACACACAACCTGCTGACTGCATAGACATGTTGGGACTTTCTGATGCCGATGAAAGTTTGTGCGTGCCAAATGGAATTAAAACAATTCAATGTAAGATTTGCGGCTCTGTTTTATCAAAGATAAGTAATCTAAAAGTTCACTTGAAAACTCATAAATCGTTGGACGATATCGACTTTGAAACCATGAAAGCGCAATCTGCGGCGAATGAAGATGATGTTAGAAGTTTTATGGAAAAAGTGGCATTAGCACTAGAGAAAAAACAATTATCGATGTTCTATTCCATTGTTAATGAAATAGGAAATGAACTCAATCTAAGCGATACAGAAACTGAATCTGAAACAGACGATCTTAATATTGAATGTCGCCGCACTCGGAACTGTGACATTTGCAATGAAACATTTGATCGAAGATATAAAGCTATGTACCACCAAAAATACTCGCATTCTTATGAAGAATTATTGTATCAGTGTAAGCATTGTCTTAAAAAATTTATATCTCAGGATTTGCTTAAAGACCACCTTAGGACACAATGTGAGAACACCGAAAAATTGTTGAAATGTAACGAATGCAATAAGAAGTATATGTGGCACGAAAATCTGTCGCTTCATTCCAATATTCATCACTTTTCTGCGACTGGAAGAGTTAAAAAAAAGGAGTTACCTAGAGAAAAGAGTTTCACATGCAAAATTTGTGATAAATCATTTTATAGACAGGAGCATTTAGACCGTCATACCAACATCCATCAGCCTGACGAGAAAAAATTCGAATGCCCCACTTGCCACAAGAAGTTCAATCGTAAGGATAACATGAAGTCGCATATGAAAATCCATAGGGAGGACAGAGAAAAAGAGGATTCCGACAAACATCTCTGTGTCTACTGTGGTCGAAGTTTTTCTAATTCTTCTAATTTAATTGTTCATATGAGACGACATACTGGCGAAAAGCCATACAAATGCGACTTATGTGATAAGGGATTTCCAAGGTCTTCCGATCTGCAGTGCCACAGAAGAACTCATACTGGAGAAAAGCCATGCTTATGTACTATTTGTGGGAAAGGTAAGTTTAATATAAAAGAGTACTTACTCAGATGGGTTTTTGTATTTACTTATTGTTGTAACTATCAATGCAAACAAATTTATTTTTAGGATTCTCACGCTCTAATAAGCTCGCTAGGCATATGAGAATCCACACAGGAGTAAGACCTTATAAATGCACATATTGCGATCGAGCCTTTACTCAATCAAACGATCTTACACTTCATATAAGGCGACACACCGGTGATAAACCGTATGTGTGTGGAATTTGCGGAGAACGTTTTATTCAAGGTACGGCTTTACACACCCATCAACGGTTGAAGGGGCACATTGAAGAAGACTCCCAAGAAGCTCCTTACTCCAGTATTAGTGTTAACAATCCTAATAGGGCGAATTTTGCTAGCCGAGTAGATCGTATCGGAATCCCGAAAAATTCAAGCTCCGAAGAACCTATAGAAATAAAGCCGGTGGGTAAAGGAAGCACATTGATAACTTTGGATAAAGATGTACAGATTGATAGAAATAAAACCCTCGACGAAGGTACGAATAACGTATCTGCCGTTAGTGCAACTCCTAACGTTCAAACAATACAGAACATTTCCAACTTTGTGCAATCGAAAGTTCCGTACATTCCGACTAGTGCCTTCATAACTACTACCAATGTGCCGTTCATTCAGCTGGAGGATGGAGACTTTTTTACAATACCTAATCTTGGATCGTATCACTGAGTTAAACCAAAGTATATTACATTTTAAATAAGGTAAGATTATATCTTAGGATATTCAACTAGTTCTTAATGAGCAAACAGAGGATGTTTTTTATGTAATATGACTCATTTTAACATATGAAGAGTATAGTGGAAGAAAAAGGTCAGCCACATCAAAGAAAGTTATAAGTTTTAAGCGGTTTATTTCAGACTGACTCGAGAGTAAATAATAAAAGGTTATCTATAATAGAAATAATTGGCGTTGCCAGAATATGAAAAAAGCGACATTAAAAAAGAATTAGTTTACAATTGTTCAGTAAAAATATTTTGTAGGCAAGTATGGAATTTAGTAGTAGGAAGCGGTTTGGTGAATAAGTCTGTAGTTGGTTGCCATATGGTGCAGTTTAATTTCTCCTTTCACATCTGCATCTCTGATGAAATGGTGTTTGATATCCACGTGTTTACTACGACTGTTGATTGTAGGGTTGTTGGTCATGAACATAGAACTTTTATTATCATTGAAGACAACGACAGGTTGATTTTTTTAACACCCAGTTTTTGTAGAAGACTTCAGATGGATTGCTTCCCAAGTAGCTTCCGCAAAAGCCATTTCATAGAAAATTTTTTCAGCAGCTTATTCATAAATTAGCGTTGATGCAATTTTATATCTCCATTAGGTAATTAACCCACCTTAATTCGAAGGAAGTATTTTAGTTCGCCTAAATCTTTTATGTCGAACGTTTTAGCAATTTCATTGAATCACTCTTCTGTGCTACTGCACACAACAACAATATTATCGACATATGTACATATGTATATACCGATGATTAAGAAATATAAACGAGATTTGTAAAAATAGAGGCATGGTTCTGACAACAAATTTTTAAAGCCAGTTCTCATAAGAATTCATCTAATATTTGTATTGTACCATATTTTGCCTTTCTTGATTTTCAAATTTTGTTCTCTAGTGAATTTGTGTAAATTTGATCATAATATTCTGGTATGCATATAGTATCGTTTAATTTCCCATTAAGGCACATTTCAAGTCCAGGTTAGACAAAAATAGCTTATTTTCGTGATTTTTTTTTGAAGAAATGAAACGATGTAGAACTTCGGGATTTTTTTTACATAAAAGTATGTTTATTCAAGATGTCACACGAATTTTTTCAAACAAAAATATGCATAGGGGTTTCTTGGGGGGCGTCGTCCGCAGCGCGTGCACGGCATGCAGGCCCATTTGGCGTATACGATTGAGCCCACGTGGTTCACCTGGAACAAAAAATTGATATGGATCATTAAAATATATTAGTGTTGCCCGGGTTTGATTTGTATTTTTTTTTTTCGAACTTTTCGTTTATAATTGCGCGCTGTGAAAAAAAGTGTCGATTTTTCGGCCATTTTTTTTGTGTTTAAACCCCTGTAAAGAATAAAAAATAAAACAAAACCCTATCGTTCAAACCCGGGCAAAAATAGTTCCCTACAACTACAAAAAAATCCCGATGTAAAATTTTGAAAACTGTTCCTGTAATCGTGTACGCCAATTTCAAATTACGCGTTTGTGGGAATCGACGTTTAAAGTTTTTGTTGTCGCGCGGCTCGATCGAGTCAATTGAGCGCTTAGTTTCGTTGTTTCGCTACGGCTTTTTTAATGATTTTTTCAAACTTACAGCTAATCGGCGATGCCTGCACCATACAGCAGACCCTGCTCTGCCTCATATAGTTTTTGCTCCTTCCTTTTTTTCTCCGCTGCTGCCATTCTCGCCTCCTTACTTGCTGCCAAAGACTGAGCAAGTTGTGTGATCCAAGTTTCTGAGCGGACGCACTCGTATAACTTTTATCTGCTTCAATTTCACTTGGATTAAAATACTGATGTCTTTTTTTTGGTCTCGAGGCGCGAAATGTCCCTTTTTTACTGCCTTTGTAAGGCATGTTTTGTTTTTTTAATTACACGTACTACGATTTTTAAACATACGTTGCACGCTTAGAATTAACTCAACAGAGAACTGAACATAACGGTCAAATCTTGTACAGCGTCGCATTTAAAATTTTTACCTACAGGTAATAATATATTTAGTGCCATCTAGTTTAAAATAGGTCGAATATACAGGTATCATATACCCTACAACACCTATTATATCGGCTACAAAGCGGCTAAATGACAGTGCGTCCCAGCGGCAAGTATTCGCCTCGAGCGGCCGGAGCACCTGCTCCTTTCACGCTGGTTTTCTATACGAAGCAATGCCGACATCGAAAACCGGTTTCACAGGGACATTCTCAAAAGTATAAACTTTTCAAAAAGTGAAAAAAAAAATCGATTTTTTGAAAATTCTACACTTGAAATGTGCCTTAAGTTAAGCTGTTGCAATGCCATACTGATGTAATTTTAGATTAGGCTTTGCCGCAAGTGCTATAATAATTCTTATAGATTTTTGCTTGCCTACTGGAAAATATGTTTAGTTGAAGTCAATGCCAGAAATTTGCAACCAGTCTAGTTGTTCCTTTAATTAGGTCACCTTTTTCATTAAATTTAGTTGAAAGTATGCATCTGTATCCAATAACTTTTGCATTTTCCGTTTTTAATTTTTCAATAATTTCCCAAGTTTAGTTTTTTTGACGAGCTGTCATTTTTTTTTTATAGTTTTAATTCAGTCGATTTTGTCCATACAGATCACTTAAATTTTTGGGTCATTTTCATTTGCGGCAAAATCGTAGAATATTTCATCATCTGAAGAATTATTATCCTTTTTTGGAGTGTGAAATTTAGGTTCCTTACCTTTCCTCCTCCTTTTATTAGTTTAATTTTTTCGTGTCTTGTTCGTGTTTTGATTTTTATTATTTTTTTTAGTTTTCTTTTCTATGATTTCATCAATATGTTTTCGTTTTCCTCCCGTATTGTATAATTTTTTTGGACGTCCTCTGTTTCCTATTCGTAATAGGCCTTCCACGTTTACGTTGCTGTTTATTAGCAACTTCACCTCTTTCCCCTTGCTTCTCTTGAGATGTTCTTCGGATTCGTTTTAATTTTTGATTTTATTCTTTTCAGGTTGTTTATCTGTTATACCTTCATCATTTCTGGGATTTTCCATTTCTGTTTTTATTTCAATTTATATACGGAACTTTTTATTATTTTTGTTATTTATTGCACAAAGATTATATAATGGAAATTGACAGTTTACTCCCAGTTTATTTAAATTTACTGAGAGCCCGCGCAGTAACCAGTCACACTGGCTTTAAAGGTTGTAAAGGATAATCTGTACCAATTAACATCGCTAGGAACGGCGTTTACTGCAAAACTAATTCTATTCTTCGATCGGGTTCGCTCATTTATATTCAACTTGCTAGGGTTCAGCATCGGTGCGTACGCATTGCTTAAAAAAGAAACTCTTAACACTGTTAGCATCTTCTTCTGGATTGTTTATGTTTATACATATATTGCTGATATTGAAGGCATATTGAGGAGACCATATAACGTTGCCATATTCGAGAATTGGCTTCACAGAAGACTTGAACAGCTGCGACAATGATTCCGGTTTTCTGAAGTCAGTACTCATTCTGGTTATAAATCCCAGCACTCTGCGAGCCCTCAATATCATAGATTCCATGTGGTTCTTGATATTAAGCTTCCTATTCATGATGATGCCAAGGCCACCAAGGTCGACTTCCTTGGTGCTCACTCCGTTTACGCTGTATCCAGAGTAGACTGCTTTATTTCTTCGCGTGAATACCATGAATGCGCATTTTCCCGCGTTAAGGTCCATCCTATTCAAACAGCACCAATTCTATAGCCTATCAAATCGTCTTGCATTACAACTGCTTCACTGGTTCCACCTACTTCATTGAACAGTTTCAGATCATCAGCAAACAGAAGGCAGTTAAATTGAAAGCAGCCCACGATGTCATTAATAAATATGTTAGATGCGACCCCTGCGGCACCCCAGAAGTGCTCATATACTCGGCAGAGCAAAAACTATTTAGCTTCACTACCAATTTTCTGCCTCCCAGGTATGAAGAGAACCAGCGAAGAAGGTTACCAGTTACACCATAATGCTCCAGCTTAAGTAGCAATAATTGGTGATCAAATCAATTGAACGCCTTGGAGAAGTTTGTGTATACAGCATGCACATCATGTCCTTTATTTAGTGCGCTATACCTATAGTCGGTGTATTCGACCTACGCTCAATGAAACCATGCTGTTTCTGAGTAAGCACCGTCTTGAATCTGAAATTGAGCGTAAGCAGGACAAATTTCTCGAAAAGCTTAGGCATCGGCGACTGTATACAGATGGGTCTATAGTTAGTAGTCTTATCAGCAGCCTCTGTTTTGTGAATGGGTATAATGAAGGAACTTTCGCAGGAGTTGGGAAAGAAAGTGATTTATTCGTTATGAATAGAAGTGGATCACAGATTCCTACTGCCGCTTCTTTAATAAAGAGATTTGGCAATCCATCAGGCCTCGGACCTTTGTTGGAATTGAGGCTGAGGAGTTCCTTCAGTAATTCATAGTGGGCTATTTCTACACTGTTTACATTAAAGCCAGTGAAGTTGTCAATGTTAGGCTGTGCAGTCTCCCTTTCAGTGTTAGTGTCGGATTTGTATTATGTACAATTTCGCCCTTTTGGTTTTCTATATTCCCTTCATTTACAAATAACGTAATAACGTCTCTACTTTTAATTATTTTTCCATTTTCTTTGTCCCATAGTCTATATGCTTTGTCTTGCTAGTTGTATCTGACCACAGATAAATAATACAGATGCTCCGCTACTACGTTAAGAAGTCAAATCAATGCAAGATTGCGCTAGCCAAATTTTCGGCTCGCTTGCCAAGTAATGTTATGCAGCAAATGAATTTTGTGAATCAATGTTTACAAAGCAGCCCATTTCCGCAAGAATCCTTAATCATCCTCTTAATCAAGAAAATACATGTTGCACAAGAGTGCATGTAGTGGAGAGTGTAGGGTCCCAGTAGGCAAAAAAGCACTTGAAAAGTTCTCCTGAAGCGCTTTTTTGAAGCACTAAAGCGCTTACGCTCCACAAGAAGCTTCATTTTATTTTAACATTGCGTGTCATTAGAGGTAAGCACTTTTTTTTTTGCTTACGTAAAAGGTCTTTTAAAGCGGTTTAGAAAAAGGAATTTTGAAGCTCTTTATGAAATGTCTGTTCCAATCGTTTAACAAAAAGGCAGTTTAAACCAAAGAATGAAAAGAAATAGTACATTTCATGAACCGTACATAATGAAAACACATACTCTTTCTCCCCTCATAAAGTATGTGTTCGTGTACACAAACGATATTCACTACTAAAAAAGCGCGAAGCGAGAAAAATGAATGCAACGGTAATGTTCTGTACTGTGTACAAATACTCTATCTTGCCTCTTATTGGTTGTGTACATGCCCATATACCGAATAAGAACCAAATACGCTAAACGTACGGTACCTTTAGTGGAGCGATCCTAGGTATCAAAACAAATGCAATGTAGGTTTTCGCCGGGCCATTTACTTTTATCCTTTGGCTCAATTGCAATTTTGTCTTCGAAATTGACGAGTCGCCGATGTGGCGCGTTGATCTTTTGTGAAAAAAAGATCATGTCGCCGATGTGGCGGCAAGCCTTATTTTATAATTAGGAAGATTACAAATTACAATTGCAGTACTTTTACTTAGCATTTTCGTTAGCGTTTTTTTAGTAAGTAGCATAATTATGGGAAAAAACAAAATCAAGATGTTATACATATATTTTCTGTTTAATTTTCAATTTATTAATTTCATTACATTGTTGATTAAAGTTTATTGAAAGAAACAAAAAAAAAATAATTAAATTCTCCATTGACTCTTATTAATAAAATATGCTCCAAATTGAAAGGTGTTAATCTGTTACGTTGATCAGATAATATATATTTCAAAGCTGAAAATAATCGTTCCACACTGACTTGCGTGAGTTAACACGACACCTTGCAAAAACGTAAAAGAGGGCAACGCAACGTGACCGGCCTGCACGCATAGGTGTTGCGCAGGTAAACTGCTGACGCCTAGGAAAATGAGGAGTTTGACCTGTCGAATCAGCAGCCTTCGATCATCGGTAGACTTAAGTTAAATTAGGAAAAGTTTCTGTAAGTTTCAGTTTGTTTTAAATTAGCGGCGAATAAAGATCAGTGCTCCGACAAAAAGTATTTTTTTTATTAACTTTTGACACAAAGTTAATTTAACTTGTGCATGGTATTGCTAACAATATGTCAGCTATAACAGACAAGCTGTTATTCTGATTAGTCCAAAACTCTATAATATTTGTCGTTAGGTCTAATTTTGGTTGACGTTCGTACATCAATAAATCAATCTCCAGGTGTGAAAGTGATGATGACATTGGCTCATTTGTAGAAATTGCATCCAAGCTTTGAAGGTATTCAGAAAAGCATTTTGGCATTTGATAGATGCGATTGGTTGGCTTGTCTGAATTTTCTCCAAAAGTCTGAGGCAAAAGTGAAGTCTGATTGGATATGTTTTCTGTTTAAATTGTAATAAAAGGAAACGCAAAATTACTTCTAACGAAAGTTTTTATTTGTTAATTTAATGAAAGATCACTGGCACTACCATTCCTCCCTTGTAGCCTCCCGGAAAGAGGAGCAGCCTCCTGGTAGTGTTGTTGCAGGCGGGGCCAGGCCGAGCAGGCGAGAACCACCTCACTTCGCGATCTGCAAAAATATATGAGCATGAGTATTCGCCCAGAATACTCAGTGAGTCCTCTCTAACTGCACCATCCTCACACACACCGACTCATGCACAGATGGGAACAAATCCCGGACCATTTGGAACACATCCCTGGTAGGTGGGAACACATCCCTAGGGTAAGGGAACAAATCCCTACATTCACACACAGATGGGAACAAATCCCGGACCACAGGGAACGCATCCCTTGGTAGGTGGGAACACACCCCTAGGGTAAGGGAACAAATCCCTACATTCACACACACACACCTTCCCTTTCTCTTAAAACTATATAAATCATGGTTATTACACATAAATACTCACTACCAAAGTCTAGTGCACAATAGTACTCACTAACAACTGATTTTAAACTAATCTCCACAATATGACTTACACTTTTTCCACTCACGACTATACTGCCGAACAGCCAAACTCGAAGTGCCTAGTTCTACCCGCTCGGAGGAGTCTCTTCCCAATCAGGAAAATCTACCTACTCTACCCTTCCTTTTTCAATTTGGAGCTACCTAAATATTTGCTGGATTTTATTGCCAGCCTAACTAAACATTCTAGCGCCCAGATGCGCGCTTATCTTAGTCCCTTTTTCCCCATTCGCAGAGAACTCCAAAACGCGCACCCATACCTCACACAAAATCGCGTACCCTCAACCTCCAGGCTCGACCCGCCTGCCTATTTTTAGACATGCTAAGAGCATGTTGCAACATGTGCGCCCCAGTTCGAGTTATTGCGCAAAAAGGATTCTTTATCTTTAAAGGGATGAGTGCTCGTCCGGAAATTCTTTCCCCATGATCATTTTCTTACGCAACAACTTCGGCCATCCTACCTGTTGAGTGCCCTCACTCATTACTAGCTCTTCATTATCTTCGTCAGAATTATTTCGTCCGTCCTGCCATCTCTTCAGATGCTCCAATGACTCCACATTCTCGAAAGGTGCTCTCTTTGAACGATAAGAACCTTGTAACTCAGCAACCACGTAGCGATCATTGGGTAACACTCTTTTGATTTTGAAGGGTCCTTTATACTTTGGTAAAAGTTTGCGACTCTGCCCTTCGCCTATTGCTGGTTTACGAACAAGGACCAGATCCCCAATCTCGAATATTTCCGGTGTTTTCCGTTTTCGATCGAATCGTTCTTTTTGCTGATCCTGACTGGCATTAATACGTTCATGAGCCTTTTGTCTTTCTTCCTCAACATCGTCCTTTTTTTGGTCAATCCCAACCAATGTATTAAGTTGACTATCGCCTTCAGCTCTTGGTCGGTATCCGAATAATAATTCGCTGGGTGTTTTCTTAGTAATGCTATGTACAGTGTTATTTATCGCGAATTGGACTTTTACTAAATTCTGGTCCCACTTGTTGTTCTCGCGCGTAGTGGTGGATAGTGCATTCAAAACCGTCGAGTTTACACGTTCGACTTGCCCATTAGCTCTTGGAGTAGCAACCGCCGTTTGTACATGGATGATTCCTTTTTGCTCACAATAACTCCTAAAAGCTTTTGAGGTATAGCAAGTACCTTTATCTGTGATGATTCTACTCGGCACTCCGAAATGAATGATGATTTTATCCACAAATCTTAATACGGGTTGAACGCTGGTATCCTTTACCGCTTCTAGAATCGTGTACTTTGTAAATGCTTCCACACAAACAATCACATATTTTTTTCCAGACGTGCTTCTCTCAAACGGACCTAGATGGTCCATGTGTACCGTATGAAAGGGTATAACACTTTTCTCGATCGGATTTAAGAATCCAGGTCGCTTTCCCTTTGGTTGTTTATGATACAAACAGGGTATGCAACTTTTGATGTGATTCTCTACGTAGCTTCTCATATTCGGGAACCAATAATTTTCTGCGAGTTTTCTTAGGGTTTTTTCCAAACCGAAATGACCTAACTCGTCATGTGCCATCCTTACAATTTCTGCCCTCATTTTTTTGGGTACAAGCCATTTCATTTCTTGACCTGTTACCTTGTAAATTCTGCCTCCATGAATTTTATACAATTTGTGCACTTGCTTTTCATAACTCGACTCTGGTGTTTTCTTTAGTATTTCGTGAATATTTTTAATCTTCTCATCGCACATTTGATTGGCTAAGACCCAGTCAGCAGTTTGTATTCGTAACACTTCTGTTACTTCCTCTTGTATATGGCTCGGCGGGTTACGACTCAACGCATCCACATGGGACATTTTTATTCCCGCTCGATGTTCGATTTTGAATGTAAATTCCTGGAGTGTCAGCCACCACCTGGCTATTCGCGGAATCAAATCGCGTTTAGTTGCCGCCGCCTTGACCGCAGAGCAATCAGTTACGACGGTAAAAGTAATATCCAATAGGTATATTCGGAATTTTCTTAGAGTTTCAACTACAGCCAGGGTTTCTAATTCATACGAATGATACTTGGCCTCATGCTCATTTGTTTGCCGGCTGTAATACGCCACTGGGTGTAGTTTCATGTCGCCGGCTTTCTGTAGAAGAATTCCCCCAATTCCGAATTTAGATGCATCCGTGTGTACCTCTGTCTCTAGATTGGGATCGTAGACAGCCAATACTGGACGCTGTATTAATTTCTCCCTAAGACTATCGAAAGCTTGTTGTTGTTGCCCTTCCCACATCCATTTTACATCCTTCTTCAGAAGTAGCGTGAGAGGTCTAGCAATTTGCGCGTAATCTCGGACGAACTGTCGGAAAAATCCAGTCAAACCGAGGAATTGACGTACTTGATGCACATTTTGTGGAATCGGGTATTCAAGTAAGCTTCTAATCTTTCCTTCACCAGGTCTCACTCCATCCTTGTCTACCTCAAATCCGAGATAGGTTATTTTCTCCTTGAAGAACTCACACTTCTTGGGATTTAGAGTCAGATGAAATTCTCTAAATCTTTTGAGTACCTCTTCTAAGTGCTCCAGTCCTGATTTGAAATCCTTTCCCAGTACCAAGATGTCATCTAGAAATGCTACTGCTACAGTTCCCAGTAAAGGTCCTAAAACTCTATTCACCATTCTTTGGAAAACGCTAGGTGCTGTACATATTCCAGAAGGCATCCTGTTGAACTCATATTGTCCGTCTGGTGTTATGAAGGCTGTTATATGTTTTGATTCCTTTTCAATGGGGATTTGATAATAGCCTGAGGTCATGTCCAGCGTAGTGAAGAATTTATATCCTCGTAGCTGATCCAACTGATCATCTATTCGTGGTAGCGGGAATCGTTCCTGTTTAACCTTTTGATTCAGTTTCCTATAGTCAATGCATAGTCGTTGGTCTCCATTTTTCTTTTTTACCAACAGGATTGGTGAAGCATACGGTGAATTAGATTCTCGAATAATCCCTGTATTTAATAATCCTGATATTATGTTTTTTACATTTTCCCTTCCCAACGGGTTCATTCTATATGGACGGTAAGATATCGGTTTATCGTCAACTAGCTCAATTTTTAATTCAGCGGCTGTTGTACAACCCAGAGTTGTCAGGTCTGAAGAAAAACAGTCCCTATATTGTTGCAGCAATTTAACAGTATTTCCCGTTCCTCGGTGGTTATTGTTTCGCCTATATTCAACTCTTGGACACTGAAATGTCCCTCTAAGCTTGCGTCTTGGTCCACGTCAATATTGCCTACTGACCGACATTTATTTCCGCGTGCCAAAGCTTTATTTGGTCTTAAAACTATCTCTCTTTCCGTAGGGTTTATTACCGGTATCACACATTCGCCGTCATCATCAACTCTAACTACGCATCTCAAAATACAATGCTCGTTATTCTCTTTCATTCGTAATCCCGAATCAATAAAAAACTCCCCTTTATCTCGAGTAAGACATAGCACATTTATCATATGCTTAGGTGGTAAAACAGTTGCAGTTTTAGGGTGAAATTGAGTCTCTTGTTCGTTTATTGTATCTGTATCCGGTAGTTGGTCAAAATTATTTTTGTAAATGTTTAATTTATTTCTATCTTTAACAATGACTATGTTTTCTTGTTCGGTTAATGGTTGGCCTATAAGTACTGGAGTCTCTTGGCTATTGTTGGGGACTACCATGAAGTCAGTCGTTGTTTTGGCTTGATCAATTTCTACCAGCGCATCCTTTAAAACGCCTAAGGTTTTAACAATTCCGCCGCCATACCCTTTTAATGTATGTATTTCTTTCTCATATGGCCTACACAGTAAAAAGTTTTTACTACTTTTAGGTAGGCAATAGATTGCCTACTCCAAGAGCAGTAATTTTACATCTCGAAAAATAGCTACACATTCACTTGAAATTTACAAACTTTTGAGGGAATTAGTTTGCTTACGTTTGTAATATTAAATTCAAGTTGTAATACAGTTAATCAGCTGTGTGTAAATTTACAAAACCCATGTATTTTCATTAAACAGTTGTGTGTAAATTTACATAGCTGATGTAATTTCATTAAACAGTTGTATATGTAAATTTACATAAGCGATGTAATTTCATCAGCACCAAAACCGCCACCATTCTAATTCCAAATGTGCGCATTAACCTATTATTCTATACAACAACTTTTAGTGTAGAAAAATGTCAAAAAAGTGGAAACAGTGCAAATTCTGCATATCCAATAAATTCTCGTATTCTGTATCAAAAAGCCCCAAATATCGGTTATGTAGGTTATAGGATTTAAATTAACAAATACAAAAATTGTTTTGCCAAAAAACACTTCAAATCTTTTTAATTCGAAAAATAATCACTTTCAATGGAAACAATTCGGTAATAATTATAACGTAAAACTTGAAAATCTAAATACATGACATTAAATTAAGCACTTCCTGATTCCTGGATGTTTTGAATGAAGCGGAGAACTTTAGACTGTGCGTTTATATTTTTTTTTTTGTCCTCTGGTTGTATCTGTGTGAATGTTGAAAAAAAATCTCTGGGCGAAATCCAAAGTTTGCGATATTTCGATTGGATACATTTTATTTAGAATGAAGAAAAGTGCAAACGTTTGTGAGAAGGCCTCTTTGAAATCAACTGACATAGAGTTAATTAAAACTTGATCCACGTAAATATATAGCACGTGACTGCCACCGTTATCTATAATTAATGCATTAGTTTGTCTAAATATTAGGCACATTTAAAAGACACTTACCAACGCATGCAAACCATGGAGTCCGAATTGGCGCTTTTATTTCTTGAAGTTCGGTTCCAAACTAAATTGAAATTAAGTTAATTATAAAGAGAATATCATTGATGTAAGGTTAATATTTACTGGAAAGTATTTAAAAATGTTGTCCATAGTTTCGTTGAAGTAAGTAGTTATGAAAGTAAAAGCAATTTTGTTATCATCGTCGTTAACGATCTCAAAAATGCTCGACATAGTGCTTGGCTTCTTTGTACGTCCGTAGTCAATTATTTGTTTTACTTTATTATCAAACTTTAGTATATTATTTGATATTATTGTCCCAGTGAGTGCGTTGTAATGTTCAAAAATAAAATCCTTGTTCAACAAAAATGGCCACTCCTCTTTCAATTCAGTAATAGAAGGTGTTTTGACGAAATTATTCAGATATTTTCGCTGTTCAGAATAACAGTCGTTCATTAGGAGTTTGACTTCTTTGTATTCAGAAGAGGATAGGGTTTTTTGTCTGCTTAGCTTTATTAATCTGTCTTTTTTAATTGTGAGGGTCTCATTATTTTCAAGAGTTTCTAATGAAGATGGCTGCCAGTTCGCACAAGTCATTTCAAAATTTTTAGAAAACTTTTTCTTTTTCAGTGGAATAAGCCCTGAACTACTAGATGATTTGGGTTTCCGGTTTAAATAATTATTCCTTTGCATCAAACTGGTTATAAGCGGAGAACTTCGGGGAGAGATCAAGTGCCCCTCTGTATCTTTATAAGCAAAAGTCGCAGGGTATTTTTCACACATCTCGGCAACAATATTTCTAAAAACATCCACTGTAATGTATTTCGATCTAGAACGAAGTTCGTCGACAAGTAAGTGGAGAATAGACTTTAAATGCATGCCAATCTTTTCTTGTTTTCGACAAGCATCCATGGCGGCCTTAGGAAATGTTTCCCATGGTATTTTGAAATCCTCAAAGAGTTTAGACATTTGGTGTTTAGCAACCGATCCTTCGTCACTCTCTGATAAAACTCCGCTCGAAAATGATAAAGTAGTTGACAAGGAGTTTTCTGAATCTGTAGATTCCAGACTTCTTTTCAGGTTCACAAAATAAAGTTCATCTATCGGCTCTGTTGAATAGTTAATGTTAGCCGTAGACTCCACATCTCCAATGATCTTATGCTGCTCTACAGGGTTTTCAGCATTTTGTTTCAGTATTTGGACTGGTGGTGTCCAGGTCTGTCCAGTATTTAACAGCATAATAACATTGCCCTTGAAATGAATGAGTAATTCATCCTCGTCAATGATGCTTCCATCTTCTTCCAAGACAAGCGTTTCGCCTTGAAATTCTTTTTTATGCGCTGTAAAACCAAAGGTAAATAAAACTATTACATAATAACTTAAAAACTCACCTTCTTTAATCACACTTTGGAGTGTCGGTTGAGCTAGCACAATCCGTCTTTGTTGTCTGGTCAAATCCCAGATTTTAAATGCAAATTTTTCGGTGGACATTTTGCAAACGTTTTATTTTTCAGTAATTACTTTGCGTCACTCTGTTTACTGCTTATTTATAAGTATGCTGAATTATTGTATATACCAATTAGATATTATATATGTATGCAGAATTAATAATTGTTAGTTGTTATTATAAATATAAGTTAGGGATTCAAAAAGTGCAATACAAAATGTTGAAGGGGATTGACAATTTGTTCAAAAACTATAGGGAAGCGATAATATTATTTTATTTTTTAAATGACATAGTGTAAAAGGTTGAGGGGAAACTAGTAATTCGGACGATATTAATGTATATTCGCAAGAATTATTATTACTTACGGATTCAAACAAGGCTGATCTATAGTTGTAAAATAACGAAATTTTTCTGCCATAAAAATTCACACTGTCGAAGTTTTCGCTCAAAAATATATTCTGAATACAGATAACGTTTATGTGCTGACTGTCAAATTTTTCTGCTAAAACACATTTGCCTTCATTGTACAATGTACCTTTTATTACTACAGCTTTTGCAACAAATTTCAAATTTGCATTCTGATCTATGAAGTTAAACATATTTATGTCTAGAATTTGAGCATTAGAACACGAAAAATCATTAGGTATTCGTGAAGTAGAAATTGATGCTTGAAATAACTGATGTCATTCTGATAATAACTTTGTAACGTTTTTGTAGTTTTTACTTTTCCTAATCACATTTTTAAAAAATTGGTGCTTATGTTCGAACGGCATTGTCCACAACAATTTTAAGGGTTCAAATTCTTTTATTAGTTGTGGATAATGGCACAGATAATGATGTTTTGGAAGAAGCCTTTCAGTTGGAAAACATTTTTTTCTGTATAAAAAGTATTCTTGTATTATGAAGGATAAATAAATTACGTTTTCTGACGATATTTCAGATGAGCAAATAATACGGCAAAATTCGATTAACCTTGTTAATAAAATCCATTCATCCATTTCTCTATTAAAATTTTGATCGTACATAACAATTGGACTTAGAAATAAAAATTGCATATTTTCGTATGCTGTGCCTGGTAAGCATTTTGAATTTATTTTAAGGCTCGGTAAACATAAGTCTGTTTTAGTTCGTTTTGCAATTTGTTTAAATTTCATGTTAAGAAATGTTAACGATACTATTTTTTTTTCAATGAAACTGTTGAAAATAATGCTTAAATCTTTTTTCACAATTCCTTCAAAAAGGTCATGGGCAAGGCAGGGAGGTAGTCCTGGGTTACAAACTTTATAGTACAAAAGGTTATTGAGAGGTGAATCAAACTTTATACCGGAAACTACACGATTATTTGCATTCTCAAGTTCTTCAACTGCTAATTTATAATTTTCGTTATCGAGACGTTCTTTAGGGAGAATATCTTGATTGTTTAGATTTTGCCTAGAGATAAGACAAAATCTGCAAAAGTTCACAGAAGTACTAAAGTTTTCGACAAATCCTCCAATTTGATGACTTCCGGCATTATCGCCAAGAACCGCTACTACGGATCCTCTAAGTGATTGACAACTGTCATCAAAATTAACTGTAATGCCAGATGATTCAAGTAGCAACAAATCTGATATAAGATATTGAAAAACCTTTTGAATTCCAAAATATTTGACATATTGCTGCTTACAGAGTAAAACCAATTGAATATTATGGATTTGGGGACGATTATGAGGATAAAGATTTCCCAGCATCATATAAACTGCAAGAAGAGAATGTTTTCCTTTAGAGGAGCTTAAAGGATTGCAAACTTCAAATGTGTCTTGATATAGAATTAATTCAATTTTTTTGTCATTTGCAAAGAAACTATTGTTTTTGTACACCCTGCCATCCATATAACCTTTGTAAATATCTTGATTAGAATCAACAGACTTTAAGAATTGAACCTGAACTTTTTTATTACAAAACAAAGCTTTAAGTGTTTCCAAAATAGGAACATAATAATAAGAACAATCAACATGAATGTTGTTGCGCCCCAAATAAATCTCGATAGGTTTTACATATGAAAAATTTTGTTGAAAATAGTTTTTTCTTTTGTAAGATGAATCAATTGTATGCATTGAATTCTCAATCGTGGAAAATGTGGAAGTTATTTCTGAAAGGACACAATTTCTTATTTCATCACTCACTTTATATTTCAAGCAAATTTTTGTAACTTTTCCTTTAATGTTACAACATTGAGAAGCCTCTAAATCATATAATTCTCTTAAGAGTTCTTGAATAGTTTCTTCCGATAAACCAAATCGACTTTTTAATTTTAAGAACAATCTCGGTACAGAATTAGAGAAATCTTCATAGTGATCTGAAACATCATTATCGCCAACATATAATTCATTTGCGACATTAGATTCCTCTAATAATAATTGATCTTGTGTAATATTTCCAACATCCCGATGTTTTCTGAAAACGTGACTTCGTAAAGAAGATATATTATCAAATCGATTGTCGCAATGCATAACGGGACAAAAAACAAGTTCCCCACCAACTAAATGCATTCTAACAATATGTTTTATTATATCTTTTAAGGAATTACCAATAAAGTTACAGAGAGGCTCTTTGCACATATGAATATTATCACTTCCCTGTGTAGGTTTTGATATTGAATGATTCCGAAAGTTATGCGAATTAAATGAATTGTAATTTGAAAAACACTGGCCACAATTATCATTTTTGCATTTAAAAGAAGCAAATAACTCAAAACGATGCGAATATAAATGTTTATTATAAATATCTAAATTAGAAAACACTTGCCCGCATGTATCGCACTCCATTAATCAAACACTTTTTCCTTATTTTGAGCCTCAAAACTTAAAAAAAAGAGAATGACTCAACTACGATGCAACCTCTTACGCATCCACAGGAGAAATGCCGTTTTCATATAAATGGTTTCAAGCGTGCTCGATCTTGTTTCTGGAACAAGTGATTTTACATGCATTGTGAGGAATTTTACTCTCAGTGGTGAACATTTAGAAAAGCAATAGCAGTTTTGCTATACAAAGTTTATATTTACACAAACAATTGGTATTCTTAAGCACCAATATGAATTTTAGAGGTAAAGTGTTTAAATATACAAATATTTGTTAAGTTTGCAACTGCCCGCGATTGGCTCTCAGGGGGGGTTCGGTTCACAGTGAACCCCCCTGGCCTAATCCCCAACCACCCATTGACCTCCCGCGGCCTTAAAATTTGGGAGGTCCCTTAAAAATGAAACAAATTACATTACCCGGCTGAAAAAGGAAACTAGAGTGGGGACCATGAGAGAAAACACTTAAACTAAGGAAACATACCTTGTATTTTGTTTTCTTTTCAAACAAATGCTTACACCTATTTACAGAGTTGGTTACTCGGTGGGCGCCATGGTAGGGGGATGATGCGGAGGTCCAATGATGACTGGGTGGCCGGTGAAGACGTTGAAGACGAGGTTGATTGTAGAGAAGGTGTTGTCAGGGAGCTTCTACGTTGGAGCCCCTTCGTTGGGCCCCCTTTTTTTTTTTTTTTTATATTATATTTCTTTTGTTTATTTGCAATATGTCGTTTTCTTTTTAACTGGTTCTAACCACTAGACTTAGGTTTATTTAATTTAGTGTTCCACTAGTTGTAAGTTTGCTTAGTTGGTATTTATGCTAATTGTAAGTTATGTAGTTCACTTTTTATCCAGTTCAAGTTCCCTTATATTTATTTTTCCACTTCAGAGTAGCCTTTAGTTAGTTCACTTTAATTTTTACACGCAAGGCTAGTTTAGTTAAGTTGCGGATATATTAATCATAAGTTTATTTATTCTAATTTATCACTAGGTTTAGGTCTATTTATTTCACTGTTACCATAGTTTTAGTTTATTTACAGAATTTTTGCACAAATTGTTAATTTATTTTTTTTTTCTCATTTGACGCCAGGTTTATGTTAATTTCGTTTACTGATGCACTAGTCAGAAGGTCAATTATCTCACTTTTACTCTCGTGGTAAATTTATCCATTCTAAATTGTCACAAATCGTACTGTTTCTTTTTTTTTTGTTCTTTCTCTTAACTTCACAGCTATTAGTATTTCTGTTTCACCTTAGATCTGAGTTTCCTTGTTTTTTCTACTTTTAATTTCACTTAAATTGGGCACCAAAATTGAATAGTGGGGTTTTTTTTTCTAAAATCCACAGTTCTTAAGATTTTTATTTCACCTTAGATTTAGGTTTCCCCCTTTTTTTTTTTCTAATTCTAGTTTCACTTAAATTATGCACCAAAATTGGATATTGTTTCTTTTTTTTTTTTTAAATTTACAGTTCTTAGGATTTCTATTTCACTCTAGGTTTAAGTTTATCTTTCTAATTCTCTGTTCTCTTAACTTACTCACAAAAATTGTTGTTTTCCTTTTTTTTTCCGCTTTTTCGCCAGGCACTTTTACACCGTCGCCGCGGGGTATTCTACTTTTCGTCCGGCACAAGTTTAATGTCCCGATGCCCGAAAGCTACATCGCGACGCACCCCGTCTTCCTTTTTTTTTTTCCGTGTGACGATGTCGATTTACCAAAAAAAAAGGAATTCTCTCTTTTTTTTTTTTTTTCTTCGTCTTTACCGCGGCATTATTTATTCGGCTTCTCGGCAGGAACTTTTCGGCATCAGGGCTACTAAAGATTCAGAAATTTGATTTAGCGCGGAAAAAACTCACGGAAATCAACCCGGCACTCGCTTCCTTTTTTCTTCCGATCCTCTTTCGGCGACGACTCCAATCAGACTCCTCGAGCCCAAGCCACGCCGAAAAAATCCCGCGCCTCGGCGACCGTTAGCCGGTCCCGCTGCAGCGCACCCATACACTCACCGCCGCTGCCACTGCAGGCACCGATGAGTGCATGAGTACCCTGCGCTGGGATGGCAACGTGCGCCGAGGACGCCGCCCGCTCATCTTGGGCCTCCCGCAGCCACGCACCAGTCAGCAGGTAGCTGAAAATTTTCGAGAGACCGAGATCTGTGGTGATATCTGGGGCTCGGTCGCTGAGCTCGCGCCGCAAATTTTTACGAGGGACCGGGCCCTGTGGCGATCCCTGGGCTTGGCCTTGAGTTGCGACCGACAAATTCTGTGCATTTTCGAGCAACAAAATTCGTCGCTCGCAACCCAAGGAACACAATCCCTTGCGGGACCGTCCAGAGCCGCCGTGAAATTTCGGACGAGCCCCTGTGCTATCTCGGAGGCCCATAGGCGGAGGTCGAAATGTATGACTTTAAGCTTCAGGGAAAATGTAAAGACTTATGAGGACAAAAATTTTGTTCCCCCTGACCACAACAGCACAGGTCCGTTGGACTCGCTACCGAGGCCAAAGGAGCTGAAGAATGGTCGGGCTGTATAGGTGCCCAACATGTGGTCCGACCCACGACCCGAGTCTAGCCCGAGACTGAGCTAGCCGGCCAAAATCAGCACTGGACTTCCCTGACCCTAATGAGAGGTCAGCTGGTCCAGTACCCACTTGACCACTCACTCCCAATGGCGGAGAGACCAGCCCTAATGAGAGGCAGGCCTCCCCGACAGTGAGAGGGAGTTGCCAACTCATCTCGGACCAGCCCCGAACCTGGTGGGAAACGAGTCCAGAAAGATGTTCCAGAAGTCTTTAATTGGGGAATGGCAGTTGGAGTGTTGAAGCTCCAAATCAATAAAAAATTATTCGGGGTTGTGATGAAATGGGAGGGAAAAAATTGGTGTATAAGGGAAATGAAATTTGTACTAAGCAATAAAAAAATAAGCTGAACGTTATGACCGTAACGTGGTCATCCCCGTGTGTGACGGTTCGAAAACCCGAGATAAATGCGCTGGAGGATACTCAGAGAGCGATTGGGGTGGTGTCGAAACTCAAAAAGTGTACGAGGGAAGAGATAAAAAAAAGGTACGGTAAGTGTGTGTGACCGGAAAAATACAAGAAAACCGTAGAACCATAAGACCACCCAATGGCAACCAGACCCGTTGAACGTAAGGGTGGTAACTGCAAAAGTGAAATGGAGGCTACCAAGTTAGAAAAGTTTATAACGGTAAATATCTAAAGTAGGTATAATATTACAAAAAATCAGGTGTGAGCAAGAGAAACAAAGAAACTAACTAATTAATTTTAGAGATAAAATTTTGAATTGTCAAGATGGCGGCCGAGCCGTCATATCGTGAGGAAGTTAAGCAAAGGATGAAATAGTGAGCAAACACGGAATAGCCAGAGAAAAGCTCTGGTGACACCGAATGGGAGAGAGAAATAGATCCTCGAGGGAAGGAAGCCGTACCAACCCACCCCGCGAGAGCTAAAGACCGGCGACGACAGGAGAAATCTCCCGGTCAGGTAGCTGGCTCGAAGCACAGCCAACTCCCGCAATTCCAGGGAGCCCCCCTGACGTCTCCGAGACGCCAGTCCCACAGAGTGGGCAAGCAAAGCCCCTCACGGCCTGTTCCCCTCGAGGAAGAGGGATCCCCGGGACCTCGAGTAGGCTTGCTGGCTGACGAAGCCAACATCCTCAATTCTCAAGAGGCCCCGGGTCATCCTCAACCCAGAGGGTTGCAGGCCGAGCCTCTTGGTTAGAGAAGGGTGGTGAAGAAAACGCAGAAAATTTGAAGGAGGGGTGGTGGATGGGATAGGGTTAGGGAGAGGGAGCTCTAACTAGGAAGGGGAAGGGATGAAAACAGAGTGTGTCCACCGCGTGGCGTAGCAGAGGCGGCTCTAAGACACACGTATTACCAGTTAAGCTTGTCGGATGCCTTATTAAGGCTACCGAAACTTAAGTGGAAAAACTCCATTACGGATTGCCGCTGTGAAGTTTTCCGCCGTAAGCTAAAATAAATTAACAATGAAATAATAAGTTAATCCGACCAGACAAACACATATAGGTCACGGTTTTATATCTTTGGCGTGGTATGTGCCGATCAACTTGCCTTGGAGGTTCTCCAATTCGTAAAGCGAATTGCCCTTCCTGGCTCTGACTCGACATTTGACAAATTTCTTTCCGAACTTGGCATTGAAACCTTTCCCGAAATTGCTCAACTGGAAATTTCTTCTATACACTTCTTGCCCTACCTTGAACTCAACAGGTTTAGATCGCAGGTTGTACTGTTTTGCTCCTCTGTCGAAAGCCTTGTCAAGATTGTCTTGTACCTGCGCACGTATCAGTCGAAGTTTGTCAGAAGTATCCACGTCCATTGGTTCGTTCACTCCCCATAGTTGTCGTAATAAAGCATAGGCGGAGCCATGCTCAATCATATTATTACCGAACAAAATTTTATAGGGGGAGAACTGCGTGGCCTGATGAACTGAACTCTGTAATGAACTGGCAATGCAACTCAATTTCTCATCCCATCTGGTGTGCTCATCTCGCATGTATGCTCGGATGCCGGACCAGATGGATTGATTCACACGCTCAGAGGCGTTGGCTTGTGGCGAGTATACAGCAGTACGAAGATGATGCACGCCATATTTTTTCAAAAGGTTTTGAAATTGGGCCGAACGGAACTGTGTCCCATTGTCAGTCACCACGGTTTCAGGAACCCCGAAGTGATGGAAAATTTGTTCTTCGACATATGTGCAGATGTTTGAGGTACTGGCTTTGCGAAGTGGTTTAAGCAGAGGATATTTTGAAAAGTGATCTAATGCGATCAAAATACAGACTTTACCTTTCTTGGTTCTAGGGTAAGGACCCAGGAGATCGAGATAAACTCGTTGCCAAGGTCGTTCGGTCTTGGCCTGTGTGCCCATGGGTGGTCTTAGGATGGTGTTGGATGGTTTCACCTCTTTGCAGATGTCACAAGACAGTATGTACGCGCGAGTTTCGACTGTCATACCTGGCCAATAGAAATGTCGACTAAGTCTTTCCAAGGTCTTACCAATTCCGCCGTGAGCTGCTAAAGGTGGATCATGAGCTCGCGATATGACATCTTTAGTTAATGCACTTGGGACCCATAATTTCCAAGCCTCTTCTTCTTGAACGGGATCACCTGATCGAGGTTGAGTTCGGATGTAAACATACTCATCCCGAACTATTAGATCAGGGAGACGGTCTTTATTTTTCTCTATCCGTTCTTTAAGTTCTTGATATTCGGAAGAGCGGAAGTGTGGAGAGTCAAGATCAATTTCGGGACCAGGATTTTCCAAAGAGCTAGCACTAACTTGATCGCAGTGGATTCTCGACAAGGCGTCTGGCACAACGTTCAGTGATCCTTTACGGTGTTCAATACTGAAGTTGAAACCTTGTAATTTAAGGCTCCATCGGGCCAGACGACCGCTGAGGTCTTTTTTCGTCATGAGCCACTGCAGGCTAGATCCGTCACGATCTTAAAAGGCATTAACTCAACATATGCACGAAACTTTTTGAGACTTATAATTGCCGCCAGACATTCTAATTCGGTCACGGTGTAGTTGCGCTGAGCCGAGTTCAATCTTTGGGAAACGTATGCGATTGGACGTTCTTTTCCTTCTTCGTCGGTCTGTACAAGCACGCCCCCTACCCCTTGACTACTCGCGTCGCACTGTATAATAAAAGGTTTCCTAAAGTCAGGACTCGATAGCAATGGCGCGGTGGTAAGCAATTTCTTTAGTTCTTCGAAGGCTGTCTGAGCTTCGGCAGTCCACGTGTATTTGTTGGATTTCTTCCACGTGTCTGTAATGGGCGAAGTCAGATCAGCATAATTTGGTATGAACTTTCGATACCAACCGGCCATGCCTAAGAAACGTCGAGCCTGTTTAATAGTTTTAGGCGGCGGATAGTCTACGATGGCGGCGATCTTGTCTGGGTCCGTCTTGATGCCCCCTTCTCCGACAATGTACCCCAAATATTTAGTCTCTTTCAAACAAAATTTACTTTTTTCAACATTGATTGTAAGGCCTGCCTTTTTGAGACAACCGGCCACTTGAGACAAAAGTTCTAAATGAGTGTCAAAATCTTCGGATAGGACTAAGAGGTCATCAAGATAGACCAAGACATTTTCGCGAAGGTTGTAAGGGATTACTTTATCCATGAGTCTGCACATTGTCTGAGGAGCGTTGCAGAGTCCGAATGGCATCACTGTGAAGTGGTAGAGGGGATGGCCAGGCACCGTAAAAGCGGTCTTCTCTCTGGAGCTTTCCTCCAGTGGTATTTGCCAAAAAGCGTCCTTCAAGTCCAGGCTGGTTATAAATTTAGCCGACGGAAGGCGACTCAGGATGCCATCGATCTGAGGCAGAGGATAGGCATCCTTTTTTGTTACGGAGTTCACCTTCCGGGCGTCGAAACACAGCCTGACCTTTCCGGGCTTGCGCACTAGTACCACTGGCGAGCTCCACGGGCTCGGGCTTTCCTCTATCACTCCAAGCGAGAGCATTCGGCTCAGCTCGGCGTCCATCAGTTTTTGAACGGCTGGTGACACAGGATAGAAACGTTGTTTTATAGGGGCGGCTTCACCGACATCAATCACATGCTCAAGAAGATTTGTTTTTCCCAGACCAAGTGTAGCAAAAGATGGGAAAAGAGATTTGACGTATTCTAGCCGACGATGTTCAGAAGGAGGGAGGACATGTTGTTTGGAGTCGGTCGACTCCACGATCGAGGCATCCAACGACGCCAAAGACCCTAACACATCGGGAGCTAGACCGAAAGCCTTCCAGAAGTCAACTCCCAAATATAAAGCTGGGAACGAGATAAAAACGGATTGACTTGCTTTGGCCACGAAAAGTGACGTCTAGGTCAGCATGCCCGTGTACTTCGGGCTTGGCCCCGTTGGCTACCTCGATCGCGGAGCGATATTTGGTCCAATTAATTTTCTTTTCGGACAATAATTGCTCCGAACCTTGACCGAGGATGCTCACACTGGCACCACTGTCCAATAGGCCAGTCAGTTTTCTTCCCAATATTTGGACTTCGGCATAAGGCCTTACATCCTGGTGTACTGACACGAAAGCGGTAGCTAGTTTATGTCGATTAGAGATTACACGTTGCCAAAAGGTGCGGACACGAAGTGACGAACGTTTAAATTTTTTTGAATTTTTCACACAGGTCTGGGGAATTTTAGAAGATTCGGGAGCCGACATGAAAATTCTCTCCCGAGCAGCTCGATACTCTCTCAACCGCTGATGGAAAGGTTTTCGTGGGTAAACAACTGGGGCGGGAATTTGAATTTCTACTGGCCGTTCAGGCCTTGTTGAAATCGTAACTGCTCGACAGGGAGTGACATGTGACTCTGTCTCTTCATTATCGGACTCAGCACAATCTTCCACCGTAACTATTTCGACATCTGATTTTGGGAAAATGGACCCGTCAGGTAAAATCGTTAAGTCAGAGGAATTCGGCAACTTGCCTACAACAGGGGAAACCTCCGGGCTTCCCATTAGGGCCGCGGATGGGAGGGAAGAGTCTCGTCCGATGTCACAACTGTCAGCATCGCTCGTTGAGGTCGGGAACTGGTGTTGTTGTTCCCGGCCCGAGACTGGTTTTTTGGGGAGCAGCTGGGGCATCGAGGCTTGACTGTCCCCTTCCTGCCGCAGCCGTAACAGAAGAAGCCCGTTGGCTCTTTCTCGCAATCTTGATAAAAATGCCCCTCGGCATCGCAATTCCAACACTTGGTTTTCGGTGGCTGATATCTCGCCACCACTCCAACAGCATCAACGTAAGGCTCCTCGCTCTCAACTGGCTCAATTATGAGCGAGCTCGATTCTTCCACTCTGGCACGATGCTGAGCAGGCGCCAACAGCGCCGCTCGAGACCGCTCTCTCGTAATTTGAACCTCGGTCACCAAAGCACGCAACTGGCCAATCGTGTCGGTGCGATGAAGACAAATCTGCTCCTGAATGTATGGGAGCAACCCTGCCCTCACCGTCTCGATAAACTCTGCTTCGGCCATCGGATTCTTAAGTTGGTTACGAAGCGAAACAAGGGCTTGATAGTACGTTACAAATGTCTCGCGAGGCTGCTGCCGTCTGCCCAGCATCTGCCTGCGGATATCCATATCTCTAGATCGGTCACCCCAATCAGCTCTCAACGCATACTTTATCTGTTCCCAAGTTGGATTGGAGGTACAACGTAAGAAGGTCCAATACCAATTTACCAGGGAATCGCTCAACAGCTGGTGGAAGTTGCGGACTAACAGAGAAAAATCGCTGCGAAGGGTGTTATGTGTCAGCGTTTCAGCCCGGAAAATAAACTCTTCCACATTTAGCCGTTTGTTGTCACCATCATACTGTAGTTTCCAATTTCTAATTGGACTGCTACCCCGGCGATGGTTGGTGTGATACCCCTGATAAGCAGACACAGGTGGTGGTGGTCTGTTAAGTAAGGGAGGTTGGTGGTGAGACAATTCCGGCCGACTCTGGGGTGGAGCTTGCAAGGCGGTAGACGGAGAAGAGGTGGTAAAACTCGGCTTAGAGGAATCTCTAGCCGTTTGCTCCTTGATTTCTCTCACGCCTTTTGCAACCTCGTCTCTTACAAGACTGGAAATTTGTTGCTGCAAACCGGCAAGCAAAGACTGGGTGGTAACCCACCCCGAATCGGGATTTGCAGTTCGCGAAATAGACTGGTTGGGGGAAACTCCAACAGGGGCTGTGGCCTGGGCTCTGAGTGTTCGGGCCTCCAACGACTGTTCTACCGGGCGCGATGCCACTGGCGTATCAATGTCTTGATTTCGAATCAGGTCTACCGGCGGAGCGTTTTCCGTTTGCGATTCTGTATCCGGGTTCAGCAGACCGGCGGCCCCCGCTTCCTCCGAAACGTTTGACGGGAATAGCTGGCGTCTACCCGTTTGCCGCGTATTATAAGGATTTTTCTGCGGCGAACCCGGTTGTTTAGGCATTGTGACCAGGATGCGAAATAAATCCGATTACCTCGTGACCCGTAAAACAAAATTTAAAACCGAAATAACAGAAGCTGGATCCGGGAACCCGACCGGTGGTGTGCGAAAATTGAAGATCCGATTACGCGTAAAGAAAAAAAGAAAAGCGGTGACGAATAAAAAAAAACCTTTCGAAATCTGTGCGTGCGTGTGGCTTATCCCTTTACAAAATCATTCACAACTATCTTTACAATACCAGGGATAAATAATTTTGATCGGTTAGCATAAAAAATTGGGATATCACAATGAATGCAGAAAAAAAGGAAGAAATTTTTGTACAATTTGTAACATTTGTTGCCTTAGCAGATTATTCGGACCTATCCTTGAAGATTAATTTCTAGTTCCCGGACTATCAAATTTTGATTATACTAGTAACCGTAAAATTAATGAAATTCTGATTTATTACATAGGTTCGACAAAATTTTCAAATTTTATATTTAATCAGCGGGCTAATCACTGCTTTGCCTACTTACTTACAATGACAACTTCTATTACAAAGCGAAATTTGAAATTCAATTCAATATTAAACGATTATAGTTCTCTCTCGGTCCCACTCCATCAATTTCTTCAGCCATGATAAAAAAATGAAAGAAAAAACTACGTTACTTTAAACTGAGAGCCAATCACAGGCTGTCGAGCATTCAGCCTGCGAAAGGAGATTGTGAGGGAAGGGCCCTTCCCAGTTTCACCGGCAGGGACCGCGAGACGGGGAACGAGCAAGGTATCCTCCCGGTCAGGAGGCTGGCTCTATTAACAGCCAACCCCTGCAATTCCAGAGAGGAACCTCGGACGTCTCCGCCACGCAGGCCCGGCAGGGTCTGCTGGTAAGGCCCCCCACCATCAGCCCCCCCCTAGAATGGGGAGCTCCCCGAGACCTCGAGTAGGCTCACTGGCTGAAGAAGCCAGTGTCCTCAATTCTCAAGAGGCCCCAGGGAGACCCCAGCCACGGGGGACACCGATAGGGCCTCGAAGGAAGAAATGAGAAGGGATGTGAAAATTGGGGGAGCCTTTCGCTCCAAAGGGAAAGGGAAAGGAAGGCCCCCCGTTGGGCGCCATATTTGTTGACGGTGTGGAGCCTCGAGGGAGCCCGGCTAAGCCCCTCGTCCGGCGGTATGCGGCTGCGGGAGCTGGCAGGCTAGCTTTTGCGGCAGCGTGGGGGGGGGTTAACCAAAAAAGCCGCGCTTAGCCGCCGGAACGGCCCACCACAACAACGAAAATCTCCCGCGACGGAAACGAAACTCGTGAAGGGGCGAAAAAACGACAGTGCAGGCTAAACCCCTGCAACTGCCCGCGATTGGCTCTCAGGGGGGGTTCGGTTCACAGTGAACCCCCCTGGCCTAATCCCCAACCACCCATTGACCTCCCGCGGCCTTAAAATTTGGGAGGTCCCTTAAAAATGAAACAAATTACATTACCCGGCTGAAAAAGGAAACTAGAGTGGGGACCATGAGAGAAAACACTTAAACTAAGGAAACATACCTTGTATTTTGTTTTCTTTTCAAACAAATGCTTACACCTATTTACAGAGTTGGTTACTCGGTGGGCGCCATGGTAGGGGGATGATGCGGAGGTCCAATGATGACTGGGTGGCCAGTGAAGACGTTGAAGACGAGGTTGATTGTAGAGAAGGTGTTGTCAGGGAGCTTCTACGTTGGAGCCCCTTCGTTGGGCCCCTTTTTTTTTTTTTTTTTTTTTTTTTATATTATATTTCTTTTGTTTATTTGCAATATGTCGTTTTCTTTTTAACTGGTTCTAACCACTAGACTTAGGTTTATTTAATTTAGTGTTCCACTAGTTGTAAGTTTGCTTAGTTGGTATTTATGCTAATTGTAAGTTATGTAGTTCACTTTTTATCCAGTTCAAGTTCCCTTATATTTATTTTTCCACTTCCGAGTAGCCTTTAGTTAGTTCACTTTAATTTTTACACGCAAGGCTAGTTTAGTTAAGTTGCGGATATATTAATCATAAGTTTATTTATTCTAATTTATCACTAGGTTTAGGTCTATTTATTTCACTGTTACCATAGTTTTAGTTTATTTACAGAATTTTTGCACAAATTGTTAATTTATTTTTTTTTTCTCATTTGACCCCAGGTTTATGTTAATTTCGTTTACTGATGCACTAGTCAGAAGGTCAATTATCTCACTTTTACTCTCGTGGTAAATTTATCCATTCTAAATTGTCACAAATCGTACTGTTTCTTTTTTTTTGTTCTTTCTCTTAACTTCACAGCTATTAGTATTTCTGTTTCACCTTAGATCTGAGTTTCCTTGTTTTTTCTACTTTTAATTTCACTTAAATTGGGCACCAAAATTGAATAGTGGGGTTTTTTTTTTTTTTTTTTTTTTTCTAAAATCCACAGTTCTTAAGATTTTTATTTCACCTTAGATTTCAGTTTCCCCCTTTTTTTTTTTCTAATTCTAGTTTCACTTAAATTATGCACGAAAATTGGATGTTGTTTTTTTTTTTTTTTTTTTTAAATTTACAGTTCTTAGGATTTCTATTTCACTCTAGGTTTAAGTTTATCTTTCTAATTCTCTGTTCTCTTAACTTACTCACAAAAATTGTTGTTTTCCTTTTTTTTTTCCATTTTTTCGCCAGGCACTTTTACACCGACGCCGCGGGGTATTCTACTTTTCGTCCAGCACAAGTTTAATGTCCCGATGCCCGAAAGCTACATCGCGACGCACCCCGTCTTCCTTTTTTTTTTTTTTCCGTGTGACGATGTCGATTTACCAAAAAAAAAGGAATTCTCTGTTTTTTTTTTTTTTTCTTCTTCGTCTTTACCGCGGCATTATTTATTCGGCTTCTCGGCAGGAACTTTTCGGCATCAGGGCTACTAAAGATTCAGAAATTTGGTTTAGCGCGGAAAAAACTCACGGAAATCAACCCGGCACTCGCTTCCTTTTTTCTTCCGATCCTCTTTCGGCGACGACTCCAATCAGACTCCCCGAGCCCAAGCCACGCCGAAAAAATCCCGCGCCTCGGCGACCGTTAGCCGGTCCCGCTGCAGCGCACCCATACACTCACCGCCGCTGCCACTGCAGGCACCGATGAGTGCATGAGTACCCTGCGCTGGGATGGCAACGTGCGCCGAGGACGCCGCCCGCTCATCTTGGGCCTCCCGCAGCCATGCACCAGTCAGCAGGTAGCTGAAAATTTTCGAGAGACCGAGATCTGTGGTGATATCTGGGGCTCGGTCGCTGAGCTCGCGCCGCAAATTTTTACGAGGGACCGGGCCCTGTGGCGATCCCTGGGCTTGGCCTTGAGTTGCGACCGACAAATTCTGTGCATTTTCGAGCAACAAAATTCGTCGCTCGCAACCCAAGGAACACAATCCCTTACGGGACCGTCCAGAGCCGCCGTGAAATTTCGGACGAGCCCCTGTGCTATCTCGGAGGCCCATAGGCGGAGGTCGAAATGTATGACTTTAAGCTTCAGGGAAAATGTAAAGACTTATGAGGACAAAAATTTTGTTCCCCCTGACCACAACAAGTTACACACAACTTTCTTTATTTTTACGAATGTATGTACATTTACTTCTTGCTATAGTAAAATTTTACTTCTTTGAAAATAGCATTTTTCAAAAAATTTTTTACTGTGTACCTAAGTTATCAGCGATATCCTGTCTAATTATATTACAACTTGAGCCTAAATCAATGAATGCTTTAACTTTAATGCCATTGACCTTGCAGTCAACAAAATATTTGCTGCCATTACCCATTTTATTTTCAATTTTTAGTACCTGTTTATTTTGAGATTTCGTTGATGAATATCTGCATTCACCAAGATGGTTACGTCCACAATTGTCGCAGCGCTTAGGTCCTTTAGGGCATTGTGACATCAGATGTTCACGAGATCCGCATGTGTAGCACCTCTTCCTAACTCCATCCAGTTTTATCCATTTTGCCGGTGGGTGATATGAAGCCGTTGGGGGTGGACGATGCGGAGTAGTCGGGAACGGACGATGCGATGTTGTAGGGAATCTCTTCACGTACATATCCTCTTCTACTCTTTTAAGGAAACCAAGAAGTTCATTGGGCTCCTCATAATTGCCAACCTTAGCGGCTGCTTGCAGACCAGTATCCGATAATCCCGAGATCATGCAGGACACCGCCTTGGAACCCTGGATCTCGCAAAGATTGAGTAGTACCAGTTTGTCGTAGTAGTACTTAATCATGTTCTCCTCCTTTCTTTTGATCCTACCTAACATTTTTTTCAGTTGTTGAGCATAATCATATTGCCTCGGAAAAGCCCGCAGCAATTCTGTTTTCCATTCCACCCATGAATAATCCAGTGAGGGTAGACTCTGATACCAGTTCATCGCTAAACCTCCCAGACGAGAAGTCGCATTATAGATGGTGTTAATCTCACTCCAGTTATAAATACTGCGTAACTCCTCAATTTTGTTTAATCACTTTTCCACATCTTGCTCTTTCTGCTCCGGATCGAAAATCGGTATAATATCTTTGACCAATTTTACTTCGGGCGTATGTGTGTTTATTTGATGAACCGTATCCGCCAATTTTAACATTAGTTGCGCTAATGCATCCGTATTATTATGGTCGCTTCCTGCACTGGACCCATCTAAATTACTCGAAACGGATGATGATTCACTCCTCTTATGTCTCTTCCCTGTCTTACGACTGACATAAGGCTGTACTGCCCACTCTCCAGACATTTTTCAATGACACCTTTTGAAATATAACCAGAAATATACGCCTAAATATTTTTATTTTTTTCTCTTTTTTTTTTGATGCATGCAAACACTCATCCATTCATTTAATAAAATTTTTTTTTTGTTTTTATCGGTTCTCGCACTCAGCCCGCCGCTCCAGGGTAAATGTATCCCACTTCTGAAGTTAATAAAAGGAAACGCAAAATTACTTCTAACGAAAGTTTTTATTTGTTAATTTAATGAAAGATCACTGGCACTACCATTCCTCCCTTGTAGCCTCCCGGAAAGAGGAGCAGCCTCCTGGTAGTGTTGTTGCAGGCGGGGCCAGGCCGAGCAGGCGAGAACCACCTCACTTCGCGATCTGCAAAAATATATGAGCATGAGTATTCGCCCAGAATACTCAGTGAGTCCTCTCTAACTGCACCATCCTCACACACACCGACTCATGCACAGATGGGAACAAATCCCGGACCATTTGGAACACATCCCTGGTAGGTGGGAACACATCCCTAGGGTAAGGGAACAAATCCCTACATTCACACACAGACGGGAACAAATCCCGGACCACAGGGAACGCATCCCTTGGTAGGTGGGAACACACCCCTAGGGTAAGGGAACAAATCCCTACATTCACACACACACACCTTCCCTTTCTCTTAAAACTATATAAATCATGGTTATTACACATAAATACTCACTACCAAAGTCTAGTGCACAATAGTACTCACTAACAACTGATTTTAAACTAATCTCTACAATATGACTTACACTTTTTCCACTCACGACTATACTGCCGAACAGCCAAACTCGAAGTGCCTAGTTCTACCCGCTCGGAGGAGTCTCTCCCCAATCAGGAAAATCTACCTACTCTACCCTTCCTTTTTCAATTTGGAGCTACCTAAATATTTGCTGGATTTTATTGCCAGCCTAACTAAACATTCTAGCGCCCAGATGCGCGCTTATCTTAGTCCCTTTTTCCCCATTCGCAGAGAACTCCAAAACGCGCACCCATACCTCACACAAAATCGCGTACCCTCAACCTCCAGGCTCGACCCGCCTGCCTATTTTTAGACATGCTAAGAGCATGTTGCAACATGTGCGCCCGAGTTCGAGTTATTGCGCAAAAAGGATTCTTTATCTTTAAAGGGATGAGTGCTCGTCCGGAAATTCTTTCCCCATGATCATTTTCTTACGTAACAATTGTAATAAAAAGAAAACAAAATTATACTTTAAAAAGTAAAAAAGTCAAGATATGAATGTGTATACTAAAAATGTAAATTAAATATTTTGACATGTCATTAAATCACTCACCTTTTAAAGACGTATTTCGTTTATGTATAGAAGTTACACATTTCTTTGCTTTCGATATTTGATCAGAACTTAAGCAAACTTTAATTCTTGGATCCAAAAATATAGCTGCATTAAATAATTCATTGTCAAATAATTTTGATTTTCTCCTGTTTAAGGCATCTATTATGGAAGTTTTTGTATCGCTCGGTGGAATATTTTCGATTTGAAATAAAATTTCCATTATAATTATATATAACTCACTGAAATAAAGTTTTTCTGCCTGTCATTTACCGGTAGCTAGTGTATGGGATTAAAAGTCTTTATAAATTCGTTAATAAAATTCCAATTTCATTATTTAATTTTAACTCATTATTTTCTGAGCTTAATGAATCTATAACATCTTTTAACTCATATAACCTTTCAAGCATGTTAAACGTAGAATTCCATCTTGTCACGCAATCAAATATCGGTTTTCTATAGCGGCCATTTTTTAATATATTTAGGTAAGTTGTGGTTCTTAATTTTTTCGCAACGGATTTGCACCTATCTAGTTTGGCTTTAATTTCATTTCGTTTCAATACATCATTAACACAAATTTGCAATGTATGTGCATCACATCGAACACTACATATGGTATGGAATGAAAATGTTGATCTTATGGATTCCGAACTTTCTGCAGTTAAATCATTCTCAGAGCATTCTTCCTCCAATGAATTTATTAAGTCTGAGTTAAAATCACTAACTGCCTTAAGCATATTTGCTCCATTGTCTGTTGTTATTGTTAAAATTTGATTCATGTGGAGTAATCTTTTAAAACTTCTAATATTATTGATTTCAAATATTCACTTGTGTGACTTGATTTTAGTTCTTTTATTGCTAAGGTTTTTGTCTTTATACATTTATTTTTTATGTATTGCACATTTATCCCAAGCACACTCAAATCTAGCCTAGTTGCCGCATCAATTTTTAATGATAATAATTTTTCTTTAAGATCTTCAATTGTTTCTGCTTTTAGCTTTTCAGGAAAAGCAATTATTCTCTCATTTATATTGTGTTCATTCACACTTATATTTAACACATCGAAAACAGGTTGTACTAAAGCTTTGAATGCACGATCTTGTATCATACACAAAGGTGTAAAGTTTTACTCGTGACAGATAGACCATTGAAAGTCTGAATGAACGCTGAACTGAGTCAAGCTGAAAAGTAAACTATTAATCTTCCTGTCCTCGTAAAAACTTAAGGGTATTGACGTACAGTCAAGGAGGAAAGGTGTCCGAGGCAGGACCCAGGAGCGCCTTGCTGGCGGCACGAGCTAGCTCGCCGGTTGGGGTGGGGTTCATGGACACTGCCTCCACTGACTACCTAGCGGGAATTTGTCCGCGGTCCCACACCAGAAGGGTTGCGAAGTCCCTTTAAAAAAAAAATATTATTTTTCTTCTTGCCCCACACAGGTAAACATCAAGGAAGGAAGGAGGGAAGGAAAGGGGAAACAGAAAAAAAGATCTCCGGGATCCGTCAGGCCCGGTGTAGGGGTGGGAAGTTGACCACGCCTCCTCCAGATCAACTCCCCTCTCTAACCCACCTCGACGACACACTCATCTCCCCTACGAGTGGGGGTGTCCCTCCAACTAGGACCGAGAAAAGAAGAAAATAAAAATATAAATCAGAAGGTACCGAGATCCGACATCTGGGTCATGGGGGGGTGTGTGGAAATAATATTACTGTTTCTGCAGCGAGTTCATTATAATGTATTTGGATTCATAAAAAAAAAAATACGTGTGGCACTCGAGGACTGCCGCGGTAAAGCTATTGCATAGCATTTATTCAAAAATAAGAAGATAATATTGTTGATTTAAAATATTCTTTTTTATTTATCTTACAATATATGTAGGTTATTCAGGAATGTTTATCATTGAAACGATAGGTTTATGGTAACTAAAATAAGAAACATAAGTTTGAGACTTAATGTCTTCTAAATATCTAGAAAATACCGCGTCAATAGTGGTCCCATATTTTGTTGTCGATTCTTGTGGATCATTATTCATTTTTAAATTCAATTTTTCCGAAAGAAAATTTGTCAACCGCTCTGATTTTTTATCAGCGAAGTTGATGTTGAAATCGCCAGCCAAGATAAGTGGAAATTTATTACCATTTGTACCAAGTATTTTCGACCCTTCTTCAGTGTACTCCAATAAAGTGCGATGAATAAAATGCTCTACCTCGTCCAATTTTGGATTCGGAGAAATGTAAATTGCTACCATGACTATGTGTAGGCCATTTCTAAGTTTGCATAAGCATGCACAAATATCTCCAACAAATGAGCGTCTAACATTAACATCGCTAACGTCTTCAATATTTATTTCAATATTCGGAGTCATAATATTAGTAACATTATTATTATTTTGGTAAATAGCTACCCCACCTTTTGGAACAGTATCTCGTTTGAATTGAACAATACAATTGAAATTAGGTATTTCAATCGGATTTTCACGAGTCATGCATGTTTCGGTAAGAAGTAACACATTAATTTGTCTCGTAACTGAATCTTGTAAATCGTATTTGTGACTATGTAGACTTTGGCAATTGAAAGTCATTATTGAAATGCCATTTCTATTACTAATGAAATCTAAGACACTTTGAGCTATCGTCTGAACACTATTTAAAGACAGTCTTTTGAATTCTTGCAACAAAGACGCAGTCGATGCAGCTTGCCTTCGATTATGATAAAACTTAAATGCAGAATTATCATTTTTGGTCGTAATATACAATTTTTCAATATTAGTCACCCGAGAGAGTGCAACATAGACGAGTTCCTGAGAATGTGATTTACTATACTCATATACTATTTCGTTAAAAGTTCCACCTTGCGACGTATGTATGCTTCGTACAGTCTACACGCATCCGTCTAGTCG
The DNA here is from genome assembly GCA_959613345.1 of Tolmerus cingulatus. Taxonomy (NCBI): domain Eukaryota; kingdom Metazoa; phylum Arthropoda; class Insecta; order Diptera; family Asilidae; genus Tolmerus; species Tolmerus cingulatus. The sequence goes on along the minus strand of OY390709.1, from coordinate 18,891,880 downwards.
CACGCACCCAAACATCGTGCCGAAGTCTGCCGAACTGAAACGACGATACACGGCTCTCAACGCCGCACCGCTGTGCCGGTTGGAGTGGGGGGTGTTAGGTTTTTTTTCGTTACGGAATTTTTACATTCGGTCCCCGCGCTCAGAGCCTGCGATAAAAGCTATGCAATAGCTTAAAAACTATACACACGAAAATTCGGGACCAGGGCGCCTTAACCACTTTAATTTTTTTTTTCAACAAAAAAACTGGGCCGACTACCTCAAGATTCGACCGTTTTTTTTTCTAATTAAATGAAAAGACTAAATTTAAATCTAAATTTAAGGAAAAATCTAATACAGTTGGCTTACTTCAGTAGGGAGAGATCCCAATGCTGTAGTGACAAAAAGAAGAAAAATGAAATCGAACAAAATTTCAATAAAATAATATCGATAGGCCGCCACGGAAGTACCGGGATGTAGATTTAGGATGTCCGCACTCCCTGTGCGAGGACAGAAGGAAAAAAAAACAAATCAATTGATTACTTTCACCTTCCACTTTATTTAGTCTTTCAATTCACAATTTTTATTAAGGTTCACAATGAATAGATGTATATTATTTTCTTTCAAACTTAATATTTTAACTTTTAAAATCACGGTAAAACGGTAAATAATCCGGGAAGGTGCGCGAGTGGCGTACGTGTTCTGGAAGCTCTCGTTAGACTAAGCCAAAAGATTATTCGATTGATTTTTAAAAATGAGCGTCATGTTGCAATTGCGCGGAAAAAAGCTGAATGCGCGTCTGACCGGTCAATGTGCGCGAATTATGATATTTTTACTTAATTGAGCAATGTTGGGTGATTGCACTCTTGCACTCCGATCAATATGCGCGAATTATGATGTTTAGGCATAATTGGGCAATATTGGGTGGTTGCATTAATATCACGTGCCGGGTAAATATGACAAGTAAATTAATATTCGGGATTGTGAAATTTAATAAATTTAGGTCAAATTTGGATGGGAAAATTAGATTATAGACTTTATGCTACGGGTGGCGGGTTCTTGCACTAGAACAGCAGGTTCTTGTACTATAACAATGTAGCTGAGGGTAATTTGTTTAACTGGATTACCGTAGACATAGCAGAGAATTAATAAAGGGACTGGCCCCTGGGAACTACCTGGGCGCAGTAGGCCGCTTTCGGTTCACTGTAAAAATTCTTTTTTTTTCTTTTTTTTTGGATTTCATTTTATTTTAATTTTCTTTTCTTTTCTTTTTTCCCTCCTGAAAACCAAAACCCAAACGAAATGTGGCAGTAATGAAAGATGTGTACTCACCGGGTGATCCTGCAAGAGTCGACTTCCGCAGATCCCGCGTAGGCGTTGCTACAGACGATCATTGAATTTGCTGAGCGCTGATCAGGGGAGAAAAAAGGCAGAAAATGTTGAGCCCCTTTTGAATCGGGGAATTGGTGCTAGGGCGTTACTACCCGAATCTTCCGGAACGGCATGTCCTGCCCCGACGCCAGTTACACCTAGCCCTCGGCCCGCGCTACTTATATCTAATCTATCTAATTACACTAGCCAAGGCTAGCATCTTCTCCTAGCCGGGGGGGGGGTGATTGATGAAGCTGGCTGTCCTCAGGGGCTCGCCAGGCAAACGGGATGCTGCCAACGTTGCTGCGACAAGGGGGGGGGTTTTTTTTCGTGTTGATGCCGCTGGGTGGGCTGCTCCCACGAAGACTGATGGCCAATCCCGGAAAACAAATTAGGAGGGAGGGTGCGGAGGTCCTGCACCTCTCCCTGGCGTCGGTATTGCGGAGGAAGAAAAGCTCCTCCTGAGGAGCTAGTTGTCCTCCTATAATTTTTCCTGGTTTAGTGAGGGCCCGCGGGTGAATGACGCTACTTACAAATAAAAATCCGCTGGAGACGCGTCCACCCCGCCTGATGTACCCTTTTTTTCACGGCCTGCTCGCCGGTCAAGTTCCCTTTGCTTTCTCCTTCCCAGGGATCGCTGATCCCGCTGTCTTCCTTACTGGGGAGGGTGAGGCTGGATCTCCTCGCGGACTCCGAGCCCTTTAAATTCCTGAAGACGTACTTTCTTGTAGTATTTTTTCGTTTTTTTTCCGGCACACACGGGGCCGCACTTGTGGCTGTTCACGCGGCTGACACCAAAAAATGGCCGATCTGGTGACATCCGCCTTGCCGCCGGCTTAAGCGTGAGGCAGTGCCGCAGCCTCAAGTCCCACATCTAGGTGGCTCCGCGTATGTGAGGGAGATCTTTTCTTAGGTAACTAGGACAGTGGTGGCGTACAGTTAAAGATGATCGTCTGGACGACCGTCACAAGGCTGGCAGCTTCAGGCAGGAAGATGTCACAAGAACGGGAGCCGAACGAACTGGAGGTATATGCCGCTTCTAGCATCACTGTCGAAGGTCCTTGGCGTGGTACACTCCCAGCGGTTTCCCTTGCAGGTCTTCCAACTCATAAAATGCGCTCCCTAACGCTCGGAGGACTCTGGCTTTGGCGTATCTCTTTTCTAACTTTGCATTCCTTCCCTGGGCCATATTGCTTTGGGTGAACAGCTTCCTAAACCCTTCCTGTCCCGGGGAGTACCTCACTTCTCGGCACCTAGTATTATATGCCTTCTCATGCCGTGCGTAAGCTAGTTGTAGTTGTTTCTTCATAAGCCCCCTAACAAGCGCCAACCTATCAGACCCTGGCATGCAAACAGCATCGCCATCCTCGAGACTTCTTAACCGTTTCAGAAAGGGGTAAGCAGACCCATGAAGCACCATGTGTTGACCGAATAGGGCATAGTAAGGCTCGACGTCTACGGATTGATGTATAGCGCTCCGAAGGGCACAGGCAATTTTCGGAAGATGCAGATCCCAGTGCTGCTGGTCATCTTTGATATAAGCGCGAAGTGCTGCAAGGACTGAATGATTCACGCGCTCCGAAGCGTTAGGGTGTGGAGAATGCTTGGCCGTGCGGGCGTGTCTAACCCCGTAATCGGACAGAAGCCGTTGGAAAGTCTTGGAAACGAATTGTATACCGTTGTCTGAGAACACCACCTCTGGGACTCTAAAGGTAGAAAAAATCTCATCTTCCAAATATTGACTAACTAGTTCTGCCGATTCCGCTCGCATGGCCTTCAAAAACGCAAATTTGCTAAAGCCATCCACTACCACGAAGATACATGAATTGCCTCGCTTAGTGCGTGGGTACGGGCCCATAAAGTCAACGTAAAGGAACTGGAACGGACGATGCATAGATTTTTCCATGGGTGGTCGCTGAACTTGTGAAGTGGTTTTGGATTCTTTGCAGGTTTCGCAATTAGACACGTAATCTCTCACCTGTTTCACCATGCCAGGCCAATAATATTTCTGGCGCAAGCGGTACAAGGTTTTATGAAACCCACCATGACCAGTCTGTGGAGGTTCATGGGCGTTTTCTATCAGCCCGTGAGTCAGTTGCACGGGTACCCACAACTTCCAACAGGTTTCCTCCTCATTCACATTTCCGGAACGGGGCTCACGACGAGCGATATACAAAGCTCTCCGAAACACATAGATCCGGAAGCTTACCAGCGTCTTCCTGGATGGCGGACTTCAGGTCCTCATACTCTGTTGAGGAGAAATAAGGGGAAGAGAGATCAATGTCCACTGGATACGTTGTTGGCGGACTCAATTCATCCATGTATATGCGCGACAACGCGTCAGGCACGACGTTTTGATCACCTCTACGGTGTTCGATTTCGAAGTTAAATCCTTGTAGCTTCAAACTCCACCGAGCGAGTCGCCCACTCAGATCCTTCTGGTTTAGAAGCCAACGCAAGCTAGCATGACCCGTGATTATGGTAAACTCATGGCCCTCGACGTATGCGCGAAATTTCTTTATGCTCAGCAGTGCGGCGTAGCATTCAAGCTCGGTGATGCTGTACTTGGCCTGAGTCGCGTTAACATTTTTGGACATAAAGGCGATTGGGTGTTCGTTGCCTTGTTCGTCTTTTTGAAACAGCACACTCCCTACTCCTGTGGTGCTGGCGTCGCATTGGATGAAGAATCTCTGAGTATAATCCGGGGTATATAGTTCCGTGGCCGAAACTAACGCAGACTTCAGTTTGTAAAAGGCGTGCTTCCCTTCTCCGGAGAGTTGGAACACTTTGGACTTTTTCAGCCAGTCTGTGAGAGGTGCAGCTACTGATGAATAATTGGGCACGAACCTCTGATACCAGCCGGTCATCCCCAGAAAGCGACGTAATTGCTTAGCCGTTTTAGGTTCAGGGTATTCTTGAATAGCTGATATCTTATCTGGGTCTTCAAAGTTCCATCGCCCATGATGAATCCGAGGTATCGCACTTCGCGGACGCAAAACTTACTTTTGCTCACATTGATCGTCAGTCCTGCTTGCCGTAAACGCTCTGCAACTTCCTTCAGGATTTGGATATGCTTATCAAAGGTGGAGGTCACTACCAGCAAGTCATCCAAATAGACAAAAACGTTCTCTCGGAGGTACCCAGGGATCACTCGATCCATCAGTCGGCACATCCTTTGGGGCGCGTTACATAAACCGAAGGGCATCACCGTAAACTGGTAGAGAGGCCTACCAGGCACGGTGAAGGCAGTTTACTCACGGCTATGTAGTTCCAAAGGAATTTGCCAAAACGCGTCCTTCAGGTCTATGCCGCTGATGAATCGAGTGTCCTGCAACCTGCCGAAGAGACCGCCGATATGCGGCAGTGGATAAGCGTCTTTTACCGTGACCTTGTTGACGGCGCGTGAGTCGAGACAAAGGCGATTCTTCCCAGGTTTCAGTACGAGTACTACTGATGAGTTCCAGGGACTGTTGGACTCCTCAATCACACCCAATTCCAGCATTCGATCCAGCTCCTGCCACATTAATTTTTGAATCGCTGGGGAAACAGGGTAGTGGCGTTGTTCGTTGTTTAATGGGGTTGGCATCAGCGGTGTCTACAATATGCTCCATGAGGTGAGTTTTGCCGAGGCCGTGAACGGCGAAATTAGGGAACTTGGTGATGGCTTCTTCCAACTGCAAGGATTGATCAGGGGTCAAATGATGTCTTAAGCTGTCGGTGCCAGGGAGGATGGAAAGTTCAGAAATTAGCCCTGGGGCTAAATTAAAATTACGCCAGAAGTCCACTCCTAGGTAAAGCTGCTGGGCCAGACTAGGCACAATGCAGATTGTCAGAGTCTTCGTCAACCCGTGGTAGGTGACCGAGGCCTTTACAAGGCCCGTGACGGCCTGTCCTCTTCCATCCGCTGTAGCTACGGATCTAATTAGTCTGACGGGTGTTAGATTGGCTTTACGAATAAACTGATCAGCCCCCGCTCCAAGGCAAGTAATACTAGCTTCACTGTCTAGCAACCCAATGATAGGAAGGCCATTTATAAGTACTTTAAGATATGGTCTATCATCCCCCGAAGCTTGTACAATGCCAGACGCGATGCCTTTAAAGACATGCCTGCGCTCTTACTCTTAACAGAGCTTGATATCGGCGCTTCGACAAGGGATGACGGGAATCGACGTTGGAGTCAGCTTGCAAACCAGAATTAAATATGCGCCTTCGGACCTGATAGTAATTTTTCCAGCGCTCGTGTAGCGATAATTTTTGGTGTGTATTAAGGTGCACACTAGCATTCTTTGAAATAGTGGTGTCCGTAAAGATAAGATTTGACAAGTCTGGGATAGAATTTGTTACAGCCGGGCTTTTATTTGACAAAATCGGTAAGGTGAGGGACGAGTCAGGTGTAGAGACTTTTGAGAGAGAGGTGTCATTTAAGACTTGTGGTTCAGTATTGAGAGTGAGGATTTTGGAGACTTCATCTGGATCGCCGGCAAGTTTTGAGACGGGCGCGGCACTCCGGCGGTAGTACTGCCCGGGGTTCGGTTTCCCGAACACTTAGGGCATCGGGGTGTGGTGGTGCCTACGCTGTCACATATGTAGCAAAATAGCTCGGCGGGGCACATTTGAAAATAATGCCCCAGTTGGAGGCAATTCCAACATTTTATATCCGATGATTCCCCGCTTATAGCATCAATTCTACATCCTTCCACATCCGGTTCAGGTATGGCCTCCTCTTCGGTGTTCAACTCCTGTACCCTACCAAAGGCTGTTCTGGGTGAGAAAACACTACGATACGACTGCAATCTTTCAGCCTGTCTGCAGGTATGTCGTAGATCATGCAAGGTGTACGCCGGTTGTACATACACAAGGTGTGCTAACCGTGGTGTTGATCGCGAGATTCAATGAAGCGCCGAGTGGAGCCTCACACTCGGAATGACAAAGGCTTGGTACGCTTTTAGACTGAATCTGAACTTTATTAATAATTACTGCTATTTATATACAAACATTTGTGCTTAGTTTGACCAAAGTTGATTGAGTTTGCACCTTATGCACGGGCTGCTGACATATCAGCTGTGGCTGCATTTTGGAGCGGTGGATGACCGCAGGTGAACTAATTTATTGTTGGAGGTGCAAGTTCAATCAACTTTGGTTTTTACAAGGGAAGCTATTGGGGTTCTGACATATACTATTTGTACTTTATTTCTTCATTTATTGTGTCATTGCGTATAAAGATTGTGGGCTAATTGTGCCAGAACCCTGCGGACGGATCAATAAATTCTATAATGTGCCGAATTTTTTCCATTTGGGGGACAATATAATGGAATAAAAAGCACCTTCGCAGCAAAACAATAACTTCGAGAAAGGGCCGAATAATTTTAAAAGAAGAAAAGGTAAATAAAATGTTTCCCGAAGGAAATGCCTTAAAAGTAGACTTGGCTGTTAGAAATGGTCATGCTGGGAAAATTTTACATACATACATCCTTTCGTATTTTTAAGAAAATAGTGAAAATGAAAACATCAGTACCTTCCACCATGCTCAAGGCCCCAACTTCGGCGATGGAAGTCCGATGGTTTTCACTGGATTTTCCGCTAACGGACAACCGAAATTGGACTGTGTTCCAAAGAAATTATACAAGGAACTATATATAGAGTATCTATAAGCAGTAATAGTGGCAGGAGACGAAAATTTATGTGGTCAGCCCTTCATCTTCTATCAAGCAACGCCATGTCTCATACCAACCTAAAGAATGGTTGGCTCAACAAATATTACAACCTTGGGATTTGTTCGCAAGAATTCCTTATCTAACTCTCCTGAAAGCTAATAAGGACTTATACCAGTAATTTCGCTACAGGCGTGCTTTACAATATACTACAGATTACTTTGTTACCTTACGTTCATCTTTTCCCCCCTTTACCTATAAAATTTATATTGACTTAACACGAATTTCCACTGCACTCCCACAGCATTTCCATAAATTACAGCGTTGTTCCTTTTATTATTAAAAAGAATCAAGTTTTGTTTCTAATTGTCAAAAGTAAATTCTAAATGACATTGAAATAATAAACTTAACTCATTTGGCTACACTTTTCACGAATAACTTAAATCGATATGGTTTTCATATGTTGCTGGTTTTTTCCTTATATTGTTAAAAGGAATCAAGTTTTCAGTATACTTTTCCGAGTATATTTTCGTCGAAACCCTGGCCAGTTTCGTTTTTACGTGAGCCAAAATTCCAGTCTAAACCATCAGACTTCCACCGCCGAAGTTGCGGCATTATGCGTCGAAGAAAGTGGTGATTTTTTCACTTTTTTCATAAATATGTGTAAGAATCTGTGTTTAAAATTTGCCTTACACGACCGTCTTAACACCCAAGTCTAATTTTGGGGCATTTTGTTAGAAAAGCAATTCATTTTTCCTTTCTTTCTTTAAAATTAGTTGGTCCTCTCTTGAAGTTAGTGTTATAATGTGGCTTTTTTTTCCATATACGAGTATGTCCCCTAAATGTTAAAATTCTGCACGACTTTGTGGGATCTGTTCATTCGCCCTTATTTTTCTCGTGCAGTAAGGCCAACAATCTTTATATACAACAATCTTATTTTTTCTTCGTCACTCAGCACCTTACCACGTGGCGCAACTAAAATACAGGCACATAACAACATAAAATTAGAAAAAATGGCGGAAGCTATTACCATAAATTTTTTATTAATTTTTACTCCAATATTTTTTCGTTTATTCCAGTTAAACAACTGGAAAAAAATATTATCAATCATTTGCGCTGGTTTGATGTGAACTTCTACAACAAAAGTTTTATTTATTGACTTTAGTTCAAACAACGTTTGAAATGCTACATAAGCGAACTCTGAAATTGCATATCATATATGTCTAGTATTGCTAGCTCAGCTGTAAATGTTTTGCATTTCAAGAGTAGATACTTTCTTCATTCCGCAAATAAATATTCTTATAAACATATTGCAGCTAGGAATGTTTGTCATATAAAACCACCACTGTATGTCAATTGAACACTTGTCTTACATTTGATTTTATGAAAAAGTGAAAATGTGCGACGTAGTTTGATTCATTTGCTTTTTCCATCGCTGTATCTAAGGAATGAAACAAAACGTCTATATTACACTTCAATCCTTTCTCTTCTGTGTGTATCCAGAAAATTATAATTGATGAAAACTTATTAATTTATATAGTAAACTTTTTCAAACACGGCAGTTTAAGGAAAAGAATTAACTTTATTGAATTAAAACGTTTTACAATTATTACGTGGATTAAGCTATGTAATCTTCTTAAAGGTTCACGACGAACTGACTAACATCTCCTAATCGAGCTTTCTCCCGGCAGTCGCGAGAAAACGTGACTTGTAATATGGGTGATCACAATCCGTCGTTGAGATCTTGCAGCGGTGCGATTATGTGCTTATTATTATAGCTACAGTAAATGATAGTTTTGGGTTTCGCAAGGGCAGACAAAATTCATGGGAACATGCTTGATGATGAGAATGTTTTAGGGGAATGGCTTATCTTGCGAGGATGTAACTCCTCCCTCACCAAGTTTCTGTATTGGGAGGAATAACAAGAGAGATGCTTTGGTTTAAGCGGGAGATGCACGACTGACTCCATGAGGCCGAGTCCGCGCGAACGCGCCTTTGAGCGTGCGTGCTCATTGGCTGGTTCCGCTGGCGCGTCGCTCGACCAATGACTGTCCCTGTCAGTACATCTTTCCCTTTTTATTTAAACAAACTTTCCCTGGATACATACATATTTAAAGATAGTAAACAGAACATATTAGCAATACTTAATCAAACGTTTACAAAAGTCTTTCGCATACAATTAATCTATTTCTGAAATATAATCTCTCATCCAGGTTGGAGGACGCCTGTTTCGCACTGGACGAGTGTTGCGATTTTCATTTAAGTTTACATTTAATTCTTGTGGATCTGGCTCACGTCTTGCTACAACAATTTCGCCTCGATCATTATCTTGCTCTCTCTCGACTAGATTATCGTTGACATCTTGATTTACAATTGTTTTGTCGTCCGGCCAATAATTCACACACAATACAGGATTCTCCATCGCTGAGACTGCTTTTTGCTTATGATACGGAGCTTCAATCAAATGCCACCGATTCCTACGATACTTCTTTTCCCCTATCTTAATTATAAATGAATTTGGACATTCGCTAAGACTAATTACTGTTCCATATTTCTTTTTGTCTACCACCCAAACCGCATCGCCTACTTTCAATTCGGATAACTTATTTGTTCTATGTCTTTTATTATAATTTTCTCTTTGTTTTTCTTTTAATTCTAATTCTTTTGTCTGTACTTTTTCGTCGTAAACACAAGTTCCAAGCTCATTTGGATGGACGGGAACGGTTGACTTTATTTGTCGCGAGAACATCATTTCCGCCAGACTAAATCCATTTTCTAATGGAGTACATAGTTCTATAAGCTAACAAACCCAAGTTAACATCATCTGACTGTAATAAAATTTTCTTCGCAATTTTTACAGCGTTTTCTGCTTGACCATTACTTTGAGGATAATACGGAGAACTAGTTACATGTTTGAATCCATAGTTTTTTGCAAATTTACTAAACTCTGTTCGAAATTGAGGTCCATTATCGCTTCGGGCCTCATCTGGTACCCCGTATCTCGCAAAAGTTTCTTGACACGCCAACACAACATCTTTTTCAGTTAATCCTTTCAACTCTATAATTTCAAAAAATCGTGAATAATAATCTGTAATCACCAAAAACCATTTTTCCAACTTGAATAAATCTAAAGCAACTTTCTGCCATGGCCGTGTCGCAAACTCCTGTGTCACAAAATCTTCCTTACGATTAACTCTATTTTCTACGCATTTGGGACAAAACCTAATAAACTTGGTCAGTTGTGAACTTAACCCTAGCCACCACACCGATTGCATAGCTCTAGCCCTACATTTATTCACCCCTAAATGTCCTTCATGTAACTTTTTCAACATCGTTTGTTGCAATGACAACGGAATTACCAACCTAGAATGAAACAACAAAATATCCTCGACCAAAGATATGTCATTTTCAAAAGCAAAATAGGGTTTTAAATCATCTGACAAGTGTTTTACAGCAGGCCACCCACCAATACAAAATTCTTTTAATTTAACACAGATCCGATCTTTTCCCTGTTCTGATTTAACTAGATCTAACATATCATTAGTTGCAGGAATATTCTCGACTACAAATCTAACATATTTCGCATTTTCAAGCTTCATTTCAGATTCTTCTTGTTTCCCCGGTATCGGATTCCTAGACAAAGAGTCTGCTAAGACCAACTGTTTTCCCGGTACATATCTAACCTCGTAATTAAATCTCATCAGACGCAATCTGATTCTTTGCAACCTATGTGTTAAATCATCTAATGGTTTAGTTTGCAATACTTGAAGTAATGGCTTATGGTCGGTTTCTAAAATGATGTTAATTCCTGTTACAAAATCTTTAAATTTTTCTGTTGCATGTACCAAACTTAAAGCTTCTTTTTCAATTTGACTATACCTTCGTTCTCCCTCTGACAATTTACGCGAAGTATAAGCCACCACTTCCCTATCACCCGAAATATTCTCTTGAATTAATGCTCCACCTATACCGTAACTAGAGGCATCCGCCTGTACAATGATTTTCTTATGATAATCGTAATGACCTAACATAGGAGCTGTTTGTAACAATCTTTTTATTTCCTCAAACGCTTTTTGTTGACTCTCAAACCAAACAAACGGAACATTGTCTTTAATCAACGCGTTCAACGGATCTATAACTTCTGATTTATTAGGTACAAATTTAGTTGCAAAATTTACCATTCCTATAAATTGTAACAAACTTTCTTTATTTTTTGGCACCGGAAAATCTACTATTGCTTTAACCCGATCTGGTAAAACACTTATACCTTCTTTAGAAACTCTATGCCCTAGAAAATCAACCGTGTCGACACCGAATAAGCATTTTTTTCTGTTAATCGTGACTTGCGCCTCATCGAGCCTTCTCAAAACTTGCGTTAATATGCGATCGTGGTTTTTTAGAATCCGCAAAAATCAAAACGTCGTCTGCGTGGACTTCTACCCCTGGAATTCCTGCAAGTATTTCAGAAAAATTTTTAGAAAAATATTCCGGCGCGCAATTAACCCCAAAAGGTAATCTATTATACATGAACCTTCCGAAAGGTGTTATAAATGTGGTTAACGGTTTACTTTCTTCTTCTAACTCAATCTGATGAAAACCCGCATTTGCATCAAGTTTGGAAAAGACTTTCGCGTTTTTCAACTTTGCTAGTGTAACGTCAACTTTCGGTAACGGAAAAACACTCCTTTTAACGCACCGATTTAATTCTGTGTAATCACAGCACAGCCTTATTCCCGAACCTTTGGGCACACAAACTATCGGACTGCACCATTCTGTTGGAAAATCTACTGGCACAATTACTTTCAGTTTTTGCAATCTATCTAATTCATCTTTTAATTTATCTAATAATGGTATCGGAACCACTCTTGGAACGTTTTGGCAGTAAGGTTTTGCATTTTTTAACAGTTCAATTTTACATTTCTTCTTCATTTTCCCGAGCCCACTGAACAACCTTGGAAACGATTCAAACGGCTTTACACTTGATTTGACTTTCGCTGTGCCAACTTGATAAACTCTTTTCAACAATTTTAATCTGCTTATTTCACCCTTTCCAAGCAAAGCGACTTTTAAGTTTTTTATAACATACACAGGAATTGTGAAAATCTTGTTTTGGAATTTTACTTTAACATTAACAAATCCTACAACTGAAAGAGGCTGTTCATTTGGACCGTAAATACATACATTCGTTTTGCAAATATCCCGCCTGAACCGTTTCGGTACATGACTAAACGGAATACAAGTGATATCTGCGCCTGTATCTATTACAAACTTTGTTTTGTTACCAAACGTCACATTTTCTAAACTAACCTCAAGTTCTGTCTCGCTGTCGTGCCTCTGTGGGTAACTAATAAACCTGACATTAGCGCCATCTGTCTCTTCCTCGTCCGACTTCTTGACTGCTCGCACTGTTCTGCCCCCGCCGCTGCTCCCGCCAAAATTGCTGCCTCGGCTGCCGCTGCTGTTCCCGCCAAGATGGCTGCCTCGTTCTCTGCTTCCGCACACTCTCTGCCAATGTCCCACCCTGCTGCAACTCCTGCAGGTTGAATTTTGCGCTGGACATGGTTTTCCCGCCTGATGCCTGCTGAGTCCGCACCTTCCACAGCTTTCTCTCACGAACCCCCTCTGCTTTGCGAAGACTTTGTTGACTGTTGCTTCGTCGGTTTCAGCCGGTCGAATCAGTTCGGTTTGTTTAGCTACCGATTCCGCCTGCCTCGCCATTTGTATTGCTTTTTCCAACGTCAAATCACTGAGCAGCTGCATTTGTTCTGATACCTTAGTATCACGAACACCGATAACAATCCGGTCCCTGATGAGCTGATCCTTCAAACCTGCATACTCGCACTTCTCGGCCAGAGTGTGAAGTGAGGTTATAAACTCGTCCACGGGCTCGCCCACGGCCTGAATTCTGACGTTGAACTTAGCTCGCTCAAATATGAGATTCTTTTTGGGCTCGAAATAGTCATCAAATGCCTTGCGGACCTGAGCAAAAGTTGCTTGTTGTGGATTGGCGATCACTTGCTTCAAAATCTCCTCCGCTTTGTCTCCCGCACAGTAACAGAAAAGGTCAATTTTCTCCTTGTCCGGTTTCTCGTCTAAGTGCGAGATGGACAAATACCTATCGAAGCGTTTTGCCCACACTGGCCATTCCACAGGTTGGTTAAAGTTGAATTGCCCCGGTGGATTTACTCGGATGGGCACCGGCGCTGGATTTGCCGCGACACCCTCGTTGCTTCCGCCACTCGGCATTTTCGGTCTGGATCAGCTTCTTTTTTTTTTCCGGTTTCTCCACTTCTGACACCATGTATTGGGAGGAATAACAAGAGAGATGCTTTGGTTTAAGCGGGAGATGCACGACTGACTCCATGAGGCCGAGTCCGCGCGAACGCGCCTTTGAGCGTGCGTGCTCATTGGCTGGTTCCGCTGGCGCGTCGCTCGACCAATGACTGTCACTGTCAGTACAGTTTCGACTCCTGGCGATGGCTCTCGAGGTCAGATGTTCCAACATTTGATCGCCTTTTTAAGCAGCGTGCAAGCAAGTACATCCAAATCATTACAACAGCAACGGCAATGATGATCTCCGTAGTAAAGCCTGTCTGCCATCTCTGAGTGTTTCTAAAATTAATTTCTTCCAAATGTTTTGTATTGCTTATGTGTTTAAAATACAGGTCCTTTAAGTCTATCTCATTTACAACCTGATTAATGCTTATATTTCGCTCCACGTTCGGTAGAACTCTGCTGTGATATTCGATTTCAAAGTTCTCTTGTTGGAAGTTTCCGATGGATATTTTGCAATTTGTAAACTTTATAACATTGTTGCCTCTTATTGTAATTCCCATTTGCTCTCCGCAATCATTTATTAACAAGATCTCCCTCAAATTTTTTGTGATCACTACGCCTCCTGATAATGTTTCGACCGCCTCTGTATTGTTTCTACGATAACTACATTTCATATTTTTATTATTAAACAGATTTGTAATACATTGGTCACGATGTGGTATAAGCTCTTTTTCTAGGATATGTTTTTTATCCACATTTACAAAAATAGTTTGCTTTGATACAATAATTTTGTCAACATTTGTATTTAATTCCAATTTATTCCCTTTATTTGGGACGGGTTTTAGAATTGTTCTTTGATATGAATTCTTCACAAAATTTGGAATGGAAATTACAAAAACGATTACATTTTCTTTAAAAAGTACACAATTCTTAATCTAGGGTAACATTTCGACAGTAATTTTATAATCTATTATCTCTTCTTTCGTAAAAATATCTTTGGGTAAAATTTCTAATTTACTAGACAAAATTATTTCTTTAATATTTTCAATTTGTTTTGACAGAATATTAATATTTTCATGAATTTCAGTTGTAATAACAAAATACTGCACCTCATGAACCATCTTATCTACATGGTACTCTAATGCCTTTAGTTTGTCAGTAATTATCTTTTGCATGCCGTTAATATGGCTGGTTATGTTTTCCATCTGGTCCGAAATCTGCTTATTTATAAACACCTGATCGTTTAAAGTCTTAATTATGTTTCTATTATTCTGCTCTAATGTATCGAAATGGTTCTGGATCTCCTCGCGGTCATCGTCATCCATTACACCGGTCAAAAATTGGAGCCCCCTGCCCACAATGTTAAATAATCCTCGCTTGCTCATATGGTGCGGGATAATACTATTGAAGTCTTCTTTTAGCTGTTTAAGGTTATAGAGTAAGGTTGGGCGAACTTGTATTTTTCCGCGCAGTTGGATAATATTTGATTCTATTTTGTTGATATTTTCTTCATTTTGGGTTAAATTGATTAGATGCATAATTCTCTTGTAATTTTGGACAATTTTAAGATCTACTTCATTGAAGAGGATATATCCATTCCCGGATTGTATTTCGTCTATTTCGATTGACGATGGTTGCGCCAACACACAGGGCAGTACTAAAACCAGGATGAAAACCATTATCCCTGAAACACAACAGATGCAACATTAAGTTTGCGAATGAGTGTAAGTTATCAGTGGATAGCCTTCCTTTTCTGTTATCTGAAATAGCAGTAGGAGACTAGATTGATGTACCGTAAATACAGGTACGGGGCGAAGCGTGTAATTAAAGGTAGTAAATTAGTAAAGTGGTGATACAGGAATATCCTTCTAGGAATTTTGGAGTTTTAGATTTCGTCTAAATTGATTGATATAACGTGGCAATTCTTCTTTATTAATTTTGAAATGCTCTTCTCCTGATTCTCTTATAGTAACTTTTTTGTGATAAGGCTGCATTTTAGTAACTCTATTTAATTTAAGGTAATTTGAAGCTTTGGTCTTTTCTCTTTTTCGGTTAATTTTTTTTATTTTTTCCTCCTTGTTCTTAAGGAGTGTTTGGTGTATTGAAGGATATTCTCGCGGATCTATGGTTCCATTTATAAAATCAATAGGTCTTTTCCCCGTTGAGGAATGAATAGTTTCATTATAAACTTTCATGCTTTTTATTACTGGGTCTTCATCGAAAGGTAATCCATGCTCCTTCTCCATAACGTTCAAAATTCTTAGATGTTCATTGAGAGTAGCATGGAACCTTTCCACATCGGCATTGCTGGTATGATTATTCGGCGTGGTAAAATGAATATCTATTCCTTCGGTCTTTACAAAATTAGTGAAATTCAGACTGCTAAAACCCTTCTCTTGATCTGTTACAATCTTTTTCGGCTTCCCGATCGAAGCAATGTATTGCATAATTGCATTTTTCAAATCAATCCAGTTTCTGGATTTCAATGGTATTACTTGTGTGTGTTTAGAGAATTTGTCAATAATTGTTAAGTAAGGATCACCCTTAGATTTAAACCAAATATTCATATGGACGATCTCTAATGGCTTGCTTGGGGTTTCTGTTATTTTAAATGGTAGTTTTAGAGGGTGCCTCTCGTGTTTGGCAGTATTACAAATATGACAATTTATTATTTTTTGTTTTTCTTCTTTTAATTTTGGGAAGTAATATTTACTTTTTAATTCCAGGTAAACATCATTAATGCCTCTATGATTAGTTCTAATATGCTGTTCTAATATTTTTTCCTGAAGATCAGATCGGTCTTTAATATCTTCGAGTTTATGTGAACATTTGTTGAGCTTTAATAACTTGTTTTTCGAAAAATGTTTAATGTAGATATTTTGGAAAAGGTTATAGGTATCCATCTCCTCGATCATTACGCCTACTATTCCTTTACAGGGCATATGTTCTCTCAAAATGTAAGTGAGATGATCCTCATCAGGGTTGGGGTGAATAAAAATTTTCCTGGTTCTACCATGTACTTTTTCAACTTTAAATCTTACAGGTTCCCCCTTCTTTATGATGATTTGGGTTTTATAAAAGTTTAAAGGATATTCAGTTATAGGAATATGATTTGAACTGTCCTCGTCAGCTGAATGGATGGTTGCATTCGTAGACCAGGTTTCTTCATTATCGGTTAAGGAAAATTCGTCAGAACAATTGGCCGTTGCATTGGTTGACCAATTGTCTTCGACATCTGTTGTATTTGTATTTATTTCAACCCTTGATAAAGCATCAGCAACCCTGTTTTCCCTGCCATTCAGATATTCAATATCGAAGTTAAATTCTTCCAACTTAATTTTCCACCGTTGGAGTTTGGAGTTTGGTTCCTTAAGGTTGTGAAGCCATTGTAGTGGCTTATGGTCTGTTCTTATAGTAAATTTCCTACCGTAAAGGTAGGGACGGAAGTATTTGACGGCCCAGACTATCGCGAGAAGTTCTTTCTCGATAGTCGAATACCTACATTCATGTTCGTTGAGAGTACGAGATGCAAAACATACTGGATGATTATTTTGCGACAAGACCGAACGAATGGCGAAATTACTTGCATCGGTTGTTAGTATGAATTTTTTTGAAAAATCAGGGTATACAAGAATTGGATATTCAGAATTATTGAGATCTATCCGTTTATCCTTTTTCAGACAACTTGTCATTGGCTTTGCAATTTTTGCGAAATCTTTAATAAATTTACGATAGTACCCGACCATTCCCAAGAACGACTTTATTTGTTTGGGCGTTTTAGGTAAGGGGAATCTATTAATTGCATCGATTTTATTGGGATTAGGTTTTATTCCTTTCGTTGTTACAACATGACCAAGAAACTCAGTTTCTTGTTTAAGAAATTCACTCTTATCGAGTTGGATTTTAAGGTTAGCATTCTGAAGTCTTGTTAATATTTTATTTAGGGAATCAAAATGTTCTTCCTTACTTGTGCTAAAAATAATAACGTCGTCCAAGTAAACGTAACAAATTTTTCCGATGAATTCTTTTAGAACAGAGTTCATCAATCTTGGAACGTTTTTTAAACCAAACGGCATCCTGAGAAATTCATAATGAGTGCTAAACGCGGTCTTTTTAATATCTTTTTGGCTATCTCAATCTGATGGAAGCCTTTAGCCAAGTCGAGCGTTGTAAAATACATGGCTCGACCTAATTTATCTAAAATATTCTCGATATTTGGAATAGGATATTTATCATCGATGGTGATATTGTTCAGTTTCCTATAATCAACAACGATGCGCCATTTTTGCTTACCCGATGCATCTTGTTTTTTTGGCACAACCCAAATAGGTGCCGAATAGGGAGAATCACTACATCTTATTGTACCTTGTTTAAGCATTTCTTCGATTTGGCTATGGACTTCTTGACAGTGTACTTCTGGATATCGATAGAGTTTCGAATGAATCGGAATTTCGTTAATTGTATTAATATTATGTTTGATCTCGTGGGTGAATGTTAAATTATCGCCTTCTTTGTAGAAGACTTTACCAAACTTCCTTATTATTTTCAGAAGTTCAAGTTTCGTGGATGTATCTAAATGATCACATCTAACTCCATTTTCATTCAGAAATATTTCATTCTGGAACATATCCAATTCTTTAAGCGGAAAAGGAATACTGTACTCCGTTTCTTCATCCAGTTTAAAATAAAGTGGGATTTCATTACCGGTTTTTAGTTTCAAAGACTTTTCTTTATAACTAATTTCGGCCTGAAGGGGAAGCATTATGTTGTTTCCTATTAAACCATCAAATTTATCATGAAATTGCAATTCCAGGAACTCTAGTTTGTCCCCAGAATTGGATTCGACAAAGGGTTCGATTACTACTTTGGTATCACAAGGGAAGATGCTGTTTAATGTTTTAATGTTAATGGGTGATATTTTACTAGCGTATGCTGGGCTGCAAATGTTTTTATTAATTATGCTCATGGACGCACCAGAGTCAATTATAAATCTTAAAGGTCTTTCTCGTGACTGTAATTTTATATAAGGGAGTGATTGTTGCTGTCCTCCGAGGCTGCTAATGGAAAATTTTCGATTTGACTCGAAATTTCTAATGAATTAACCCTAGTGTTTGTACTAGCATCAATGTCCATAGGTTCCCCTCTATTATTATTAGATTTAGGATCAGATCTTTGGTTTTCTCCAAAAGATTGCGATCCATTTAACGGGATTTGTCTAGAATTAGTACTCCGTTGATTGTAATTTCTTTGTGTAAAATTTGATGACTGATTTTGTGACCTATGGGACTGAGAAGGCCTGATATCACTACTATTATGTGAGGATCTTAGATTACTAATATTCGAACTTGATCTATTGGGATTGCGGAAATCACCCTGTTTTTGGCTGCGTACGTTTTTTCTTTTATACACCGTATTTTTGAAAGGGTTATGATATGCATAATTTCCCTCAAACAGAATGTCCATGGCTTCTTCCAAGGTAGCGGGATTTCTGCTGAATAGAATGGAGCGCATAGGCTCCGGGAGTTTATCTTTAAAAACTTGTAAAGCCGTTTGAATATTTGCTTTCATAGTGAGCTCCGAATTGGGCTCATCTTTAACTTTATTATTCAATCTTCTAAGAACACTGTTTATCTTGTTATATAAGTCAACACTGTCTGTGGTAAAAGTTACACTTCTTAACTCGTCAAATATTTGTAACGCTGATTTTTTATCACCAAAATTATTTATTAACACACGTTTCATTCCGGACCAGACGTTTTCACTGTTATTTATTTCCATAACCTCCCTAGCTTTCCCTATGAGTTTACTTTTAATTCTATTAAACAAAATTCTCTGGCTAGCTAGATCGTATTTTGATATTAATGGAATTATATTATCAACTAATTCTAAAAATGTAAATAGCTCGTCACCTCGTCCGCTGAATTCCGGCAGTTTCTCGATGTATTTAAGGGGGTCGATTGACAACGTCAAGGGCTGCTCTGCTTCGTCTGGCATTTTGCTTCCTTTGTCGTCCAGTGATTGGTACCGTTGTAAGATTCGGGGTCTCGGAAGTTCTCAAACACCGCAGTCACATTAACAGCAAACAACGGTTTTATTGATTTTCAACATTTATTTACAAAAACGACTTTTACAGAATAAGAACGGATGATTTTAGAAGAATAAAATGATTACGTGATAGCGCGTCGAATGCCTGACTCCAACTGCCCTAACTACTTTGCGCACTTTGCGCTAAACGAGCGATCGTGGGAACGGGAAAAATGGGTGCATGGGAAGAATTTAGCGGTTTCGGGATTTCACTCGAAATCTGAGGAGACTAAACGTTGCAGACGCTAGGTAAGCGAAATAAGCGCTGCGCAGAAACTTGACTATTAGGGAAAGACGAAATTTGAATTAAAGAAATTTGGAAAAGATTAAGGGAAGGAATTGGATGCTTTACTACATTTGCCCCCCGTTAAGGACGAAAATTATACCTTCGATTGGTGTGATTTTCGTTTCTGCGGTTGTCTACTTTGGAGTAAGTATCTTCCTTTCTTCCGTTTGGACTTGGGTTTTGGATGGATTGATTTTCAGGTTCGGATGGTTTGCGGGAACTGGAGGGATTGAGCTCGATCTTTTTACAATTGTGCATTTTAGTATAAATTTTAAAACTTAAACATAAAATTATTATAATAACTATAAGAATTACAAAAACAGTTAGGAAGTTTAGGTGAGTATTATGGATTTGAATTTTCTTTAGTGGTGTTATTCTGTTCTTTACATCTTTTAAATTTATACTGATTTTCCGAAGGCTATTGATTTGGTCAGTAATAGGGAATGTTGTTATGTTGAATTGGTATGCGTCATCTTGTAGGATTTCCAAATGGTTCTCTGTCAATACGATTTCCTGAGGGGTTGGAATGTTGTAGAAGTATCGAATGCTGACGTTGCTGTTGAATATCCTTGTTGAACTGAGAATAGTGGTATCTGAACGGGCTTCACATCCAGGGTTTATAGTAAGGATTCCGGTGCTATTTAAAATTGTCTGTTGGATAGAATTTCGGCATTGCAGCATCAGGCGCTCAGGTTTAGGTGAGATAAAGATCCAGGAGTTCCGTTTGGCTAATTGCAAATAGATTGTTTGGCTTAAAGGCATGACTCTTTTGGAACATGATGTTGGAATACTGTTAATGGGGTCGAAAAGACTTCTTTCACATTGGCTATTGAGATGCGAGATATGAATCGGTGTTTTTTGTTCGCAAATATAGGAGTTTTTGCTCATTTCCTGGCATTCTTGGAGGTCGGCTATATTGAACAAGAAGTAGTGTTGTTTAACGGCATCTACGATGAGTAGCTCTTTCTCGGGTATTAGAATGACATAGGTCCCATTGATGATATTCTGTGGCACGCTCGTGATTTTAAAGATTCTAAATTCTATGTTGTTAACTAATGGTATTGTTAATAGAAAATTAAGCCTTTTGTTACTATAGTACACATATGTTTTTACAAATTTGTACAAAATGTCTATATTTCTAATATTGGGTTGTACAGGTAATTTTACATTATTTGGCAGTTGGTTTTGTATTTTCAAAAGTTCTTTTAACATTTCATTACCATTTATTACATATGGATGTAAGTTTCCTCTCAGGGCTGAAGTCAGAACATCAATTACATGAGATTGTATCATAGCGAACCTATCTGTGATCAATATAAAAATAGTAAATATTTCGTTAATTGCAGAAACGTTTTCCGAAATGTGTTCATTTGTTAAATATTCCTTTTCCATTTTATTTATTTTATACGTAATTTTATTTATTTTATTGTCTAGTTCGTTAATGAAACCAATTGTTTTATTTATGTGCTCTACTACGCCTTCTTTTATGGAAGTTTGCTCTTTTAGTAAATTTTGGATGTGGTCTTGATTTTCGTATAGTATTTGTATTTGTTCGTCATAGTATTTGGCGTCATTATTGTCTAATGTCCCGAATAATTGTTTAGATATTGTTCCAATGGCGTTGATCAATCCTCTTTTCGAAATTAAATCTTCTTTCGATCCAAGGATACTACTAATAAGCTGATTTTGTGCCTGAAGGGCGCTTATAGTTTGCTGTACAAATGGGAAAATGTCTCTACATTCCTTGTTCTCTGTATCTTGTTTGGATAACCTTTTGCATAATTCTATTAGTTGATTGTATAATGATTCTATTCTGTGATACTGTTCTCTTATGTCCTCTAAATCTGTAAAAATAAGGAGTTTCCATTCGTCATTATAAGTTCTAAGATTTCCAATATTTTCGTAGTATAGTCCCAGTTTATTTTCCAAAATTTCAATTTTGTAATTTCCTGTCTTGCTGTCAGCATTAGTCACGGCGTTCTGAAGTCCCGTAAGTAATCCAAACAGCAAAAGAGTTAAAATCGGCGTCATCATTTAATCTGAAAGTCGTTATCGTAGTTAATAATAGCAGTACAAGATCTTTAATAATTGGATGTAGATTTCCTATAAGTAAACTAAAGCTAATTAAGACTAAGTCGGTTGTTATGTACGGTTATCGTTTTATTCTTCATGCGTATCTTTGAATTAACTAATCCCTTTTCTAATACTTCGTATGGCCCTGACCATGGCGAAAGTAATTTTTTGCATTTGCCCTTTGGCGAAGCTTCATTTTTTAAATAAACGAAATCACCTTCCTTAAAATTAGACGGATTTATGTGGGCGTCGTAAAGAATTTTATTATTTTCCTTCATCTTGGCAATATTTGTTTTTGCGATATCGTTTGCGTGTTGCAGACGGGCTTTTAGCTCGTTGTAGTATATGTCGTAATTATAGTGAATCTCAGGAGATTTAGAAAAAATTGAAGGGATTTCGGGTTTCCGGCCAAATATCAATTCGAAAGGTGTAAAGCCTGTTGCGGTACTGGGTGTGGTATTATTAACGAAAATTGCGTACTTTATCCAAGAGTCCCAGTCATCTTGAGACTTATTGATAAAGCATCGCAGATACTCTGTAAGATTTCTATGACTGCGCTCGCATGATCCGTTACTTTGTGGTCTATATGCCGAAGTCTGTATTTTTTTTATTTTTAACAGTTTGCATGTCTCTTTGAAAATTTGACTCATGAAATTAGAACCTTGATCTGTTAAAAGATATTTAGGTGTACCATAGCGAAAAATTATTTCCGTAACCAACTTTTCGGCAATAACATTTGCATCTTGTGATGGGATTGGGATCGCATCGGAGTATTTCGTGAGATCGTCGATAAACGTAAGTAGGTATTTATTTCCAGCCTGAGTGGTTGGGAAAGGGCCTACTATGTCCATCGATATCTTTTCAAATGGTTCGTTTGTGGTGGATGTTATTATTAAAGGTTCCTTAGTGTATTTTGTAATTTTATTTCGTTTACAAGTATCGCAATTTCTTATGTATCTTTTGATATCTTTATACATGTTCCGCCATTTGTATTTCATTTTAATTCTTTTGAATGTCCTATTTACGCCACAATGTCCTCCAAGTGGCTTATTATGATATTCCCTGAGTATATTTAATTTTTCGTCTTCTGAAAGCTCTTCGCTAAAATTACTGTGGTAGATGTTGATTTCAAAATTGCTTCCTTTAAAAATATATCTGATCATTGACCGAATTATATCATATTTTAAGTGACTGTACTGTGATAATTTAGAGGGATTTATCATTGAAACCTCAGAAATTTTGTGTGTGATCATTACCTCTTTTAGAGATAGTAGTACTTCAAAGATGTCTTCATATTGTGGTTTCTGTGTAACTGAATGTGTTATTAGAAGGATAGCCTGACAATCGTTATCTAGTCTTAAAATTTTGACATGATGTTTAAGGACATCTTCTCGAAGTTTTGATTCTGCGAGTATTGATTTAGTGAACTCATTTAGGATTAGTTCTTTATTGACGAAAAGTGCAACGTGACTGCAGGGACTTTTTAATATATTATCATCACTATCGTGTACCTGATTATTAATGATTACTTTATTTTTTAGGTCACTTGAGAAGTTTTGGAAGGATAGACTGTTAGTTAAGTTAGTACCTAAGTTATGATCGTTTGGAGGGGAATTAATTGATTCTTCGTTTTTGGCTTGGGTAGATGTTGGGTTTAGAGTTATTTTACGGATTCGACTTAGACAATCAGCATTGGTATTGGCTGTTCCCTTCTTGTATATTATGTCATACTCGAACTCTTCCAATTTTAATTTCCATCTCATAAGCCTTGAGCTTGTATCTTTAGTTGTTTAAATAGATTAAGGGTTTATGATCAGTGATGATCTGGAATTTTTTGCCGAATAAATATGGCCTAAAGTGGTGTATTGACCAGACGATGGCTAGCAATTCTTTATCTGTGGTAGAATAATTGAGTTCGCTTTTCCTAAGCAACCTCGAAGCATAGGCGATCGGTAAATTATCTTGAAGTGATCCTTGCGACAAGACGGAGCCTATTGCGTATCCGCTTGCATCAGTTGTCAGGAAAAATTCTTTATTAAAGTCAGGGTATTGTAAAAGCGGTGGATTTGTCAAGGCTTCTTTTAATAAATTTAAGGATTCAATACATCGTGAAGTCCACACAAAAGGTTGATCCTTTTTGAGTAGGTTAGTTAGAGGTTGGGAAAGTTTTGCAAAGTTTTTGATAAACCGGCGATAGTAGCCAGCTAGACCAAGAAATGCTTTTATCTCTTTTTGAGATTTTGGGACTGGAAAATTTCTAACGCTATTTACTTTATTCGGATCCGGAGAAACATCCTTTTCGTTAATAATATGGCCTAGATATGAAAGCTCTGGTCGTAGGAATTCACATTTTTCAGGTTTAATTTTGAGATTATGCAAACGTAGGCGCTTAAAAACTTCTTTTAATTTTTCATTGTGCTCATTAAGTGTTTTACCGAAAACGACGATGTCGTCCATATAAACAAAAATTTTTGATCCTTGAAGGCCAATTAATACATTGTTCATTAATCTCTGAAACGTCGCTGGAGCTCCTTTCAAGCCGAAAGGCATGCGACGATATTCGAAATGTTCTAGAGGGGTTGAAAACGCTGTCTTTTCCCTATCTGGTGGATTCACTTCTATTTGGGGAAACCCGCTTGCTAGATCAATAGTGGAAAAGTATTTAGAAGAACCTAATAGATCTAGAATTTCAGTGATATTTGGTAGGGGATAGGCATCTCCTACAGTCACCTCATTAAGTTTTCTAAAATCCACACAGATCCGCCACTTTTTGACTCCGCTAGCGTCAGGTTTCTTGGGAACGACCACCAAGGGAAAATTCCAGGGGCTTTTTGATTCAGAAATTATATTATCTGCAAGCATCTTCTTTACTTGAGTGTTAACTTCAGATTTTTGAGCTTCAGGTAAGCGATATGGTTTGATGTAGATTGGTTGAGCTCCAGGCGTTTTGATATTGTGTTGGATGGTTTTTGTATACGTTAATTTTTCGCTGTCAAGGTGAAATAGATCGCTGAATTCGGTGCAAATATCAAGGATTAATTCTTTTTGTTCTTTGGTCATATGTTCGGTACGAATTGTATCTTTTACTTTTACTATTCGACCATATTCACACTGCGGATTATCATTTTCGATGTTTATGTTGCAAATTTGGAATTCGGACGTTTCTATTAATTCGACTTCCTCGGCATTTAATACGATATCGTTTTCTTCAGGATTTGCTACAGAGATTATACATGTATTGTTAACTGGTACAGAAATACTGTTTGATAGAATTAGGCCGTTTGGAAGTTCTTTTGCGATGCAGATACATTCACCTTTGAGATTTGTTTTAATGCGAGTTATCAGCTCTGACCGAGCTGGTACTGTTACTTGGGCCGTCGATGGCTCGAGGTTAGATGAGAAGTTTTGGCTTTTGAGAGATATAGTAAGAGCTTTTTGACCATAATCTAACTTCGTATTAAAGTCTAGAAGAAAGTTTTTACCTAGAATGCCATCATTAACAATAGGAAATTGATCATCAACGATATGGAAAGGGTAGTATATAGCTTCAGTACCGAATTTTAAATGAACGTAGCATATTCCTAAAGTTTGTTTTAAATTGTCGTTAATTCCCCTTAGATTAGATTTTAAGTCGGTTTCCACTATTTCGTTTTCCAATAAGCATTTGAGTTTTAGAAGACAGATTTCACTTCCACTGTCGACTAATAGCGAAATTGAGTTATTGTAACAAGAGTCAGATATAAAACTGACTGAATCGTATTTTGCAGAGTTTGATAGAGATATATTGTAGATATTTAATGTGTTTGGGTTATGATTTTTCCTTGAAATTGCATGATCACTCTTAAGATCATTATTCGCATTTTGAGATTGTGGAAGGCTTTTAGTAATTGGTACTCTTAATTCATTCTGCGAAATTTGAAGAGGCCACGCGTTAGCATGGTGTGAAATAGATTCCGAGTCACTAAAATTAAATCTTTTCTCGGATTGATTTCATTGAATTGGAAGATGCCATGCGCTAGCATGGTTTGAGATTGTTTCTGATTCGCGAGAATGAAAATTTCCCTCGGGTTGACTATTCTGAATTGTACGATGCCATGCGCTAGCATGGTTTGAAATAGTTTCGGAATCCTTTTCAGGATTTCTTGTTGAGTTTGTAATGGAGTTGGTGTTTTGGGAAAGCACTAAGATTTCGTGGATTTTCCCGGAAGTTCCAGAGGATTTTACTGGGTTGTTGTTGCTCATAAATCTCCGGCTCTGGTGGCACCTCCTGTCGCCCCAGGCCTTTCCCCGTTTCCCTGAACATTTTCTTCACTGTTACCGACACTATCATTGTTAGGAGGATTTCCATTTCTTTTGCTATTATTGTATGCTCTTTTCCTACATTCTTTAATATCATGACCAATATTTTTGCAATAGTTACACTTAATTACACGTACATCCCGTCGAGGTTCCTGCTTAATTTCGTTCTTCTTAAAGGAATTATTATTGCGTGGTGAGTTTGTGTTTGATTTTGAAAAACAGGTGGAGCTGGAGTGGCCTGTTCGATGGCAGGTTGAGCATTTTAGAGGAGGTTTATTCGTATTACTTGTATGAGGAGAGGACCTTTCTTCTTCGACTGCTGCTTCTATTGCATCATGTAGGCGCTGATAGCGACTGGCTTTGATTATCAATTTAATAGGAGGTTGTAGTCCTTCAACGAAGGCTTTTAGTGCAGTTTTACTGTTGAGATTTGTGATAACAGAGGAGGCGTTTATCCCTTCAGATGCAATACAAGCATCGTTAAGATCGGGCAACAGTTTTTCTACTCGGTTGGCAAAAGTCCGTACACTTTCCCGATATGCTTGCTTAATATTCACTAGCTCTGTTTGAATTTGCGTCAGAGTTCTCTGCTCAAGAAATTGGTCTTGTAATATTCGTTTCAGTTCTGCCCAGCTCGAAAATTCTTTATATTTTACTGTATTATAAGCTGTTCCCGTTAATTTGGATTTAATTATGTTAAGAAGCATTAAAGTATCAAATTCGTTATATTCAAGATCCAAAATATCGCAGCAATTAATAAATTTATGCAACTCACTATAGCGACCACTGTTCTGTCCGATCTCAAAAAATGAGTGAACGAACATTAAATTCGTTGAAAATTATCTGGAGTAAACAGATCTGTAACAGTTCTTAATTTTAATCACTCACATTCATTCACAATGCCTTGAAGTGATGATAAGTAATAAATTTGAGTAGTTGAAAATCTGTTTAACTTAGCAAGTAAGTTAACAGACAAAATCCGAAATAACGGAATTAACCTGTGACCGTTATAACGGTGAATAATGATCAGCACAAAGGTGCTGATTAAGCGAGAACTTAAAATTAACAATGTCCTGCTGCTGGGTTGGCAAGCAGGTGAATTATATTTTGCTCTTGTTCTGAATTACCCAAAATTCAAGAATTGAATCTTGACTGAGACTTTGTTCAGAACATATAATGAAATTGTACTTACCTGTATCCACTAATGGTAGAGGAGGATAGGGCAGGTACGTTTTCTCGTCTGGTAGTTGCGCAGACGAGTGGAGCAAAATATGGCAATCAGGAAATTTGCCTTGATCGTGGGTCAAAGCAATGAGTGTTAAAATTTGTTCTAGTCACTACCCAGAACAACTAATCTCAATATAGTCAATCCCTATATTGAGTGGAATTAAGGTTAAGATTGAGCAAAGGAAGTTGTTCTAGTCAATACCCGGAACAACTAATCTCAATATATTGAGTGGATTTAGGCTTGAGGTTGAGCAAAGGAAGTTGTTCTAGTCAATACCCGGAACAACTAATCTCAATATATTGAGTGGAATTAGGCTTGAGGTTCGAGGTTAGAGGTACAAGAGCAATAGGTAATAGGCAAGGCAAAAGGCAAGAAAAAAGAGGAAGCTATCAGGCAGCGCAGTGGCTTTTATACACAGTAAAAAATTTTTACTACATTAAATGTAGGCAATTAAACGCCTACTGTAAAAGCTGTAATTTTCGAACATACTGTAAAATTTCACTTCAAGTGTACAATTACAAAGCAATTCGTAAACCATTCCCATAAGCGTGGTAAAACTACCATCGCAATGGATTCGCTTTCCACTTGCAAGTGTAAATAAACTAATCAGAAGGCGAATATTACGTTACCAATGGTAAAATTACATTCACAAGCGAGAATGTAGTTTACACAGCAAGATGTAATTTTAGTATACTTCTCTGGAAATTTATTCTCACCCATTTGTGGGAAAGTTATTCTTAAATAAGAAAGTGTTTAAAAAAATGTTGTTCCAAAACAAAGAAATAATTATAAAGATAAAACCAGTTTCAGTTGCGAGATGATATATTTTTAAAAAAAATATTGAAACAAACAAAAATTGGACTTACACTCTTCAGTACAGACTATCCTTTTAAAAATAAGTTTTTTGATCAAACAAAGTTCATTTTTACATTTGTATTGCGTTTTAAATTTAAGCTTGAATATATTTATACATAGTACGGCTATATGTACACATACACATATTAATGAATTATTGCAAGTCTTTCACGTTAGCTACTAATCTAATAACTTTCGACATGGCAGTTATACTGGTTTTCTTTCCCCTACTGCCATCTGAATAGTTCCCAAAAATAAACCTTTGCAAGAATTCGTATATTTGCGACACTTCCTTCGGATATTCGATGTTCAAAATAAAGTAAAGACAGAAAGTTTGAGTGAGAGCTTCCTTAAAATTCATCGATGACGAGTTTACTAATTCATTATCAGTAAACAAATAATAAATTGTATTACCACCGGTTTCTAGAACATAATTAGAAATTATTATTCTTACTAAAATTTGAAATCTATGAAATGTGAATGTACACACCAACTACTGCAAACCACGGGGTTGGTTTAGGAGGCTTAATTTCAGAAAAAGTTGTCCCAATCTGCAAAATCATAAAAGTTTTAGTTTTTTTAATTTAAAATAAAGCTTGTACTTACAGGATAAGGTTTAAAAATTATAGTTTCATCTTCGTTGAAAAATGCGCATAAAAATGCAATGGCTGTTGAATATACATTGCTTCTGTCAGTCTGTTTAATATGTAACATTAGCTTTGCCTTGTTTTGTTCTCCATATTTAATTATTTTGTTAATAGATGCGTCGAATGTATCTAAAACTTCTTTCACATCAGTTGACGTCAATTTCCGAAAATGTTTGAAAAGAAAGTCTTTACGCAATAGAAAGGGCCACTCCTTCTTAACATCTTTTAAAGAAGGACTGATGGCAAGGTTATTTAAGAATTTTCTTTGATAAGGATAACAAAAATCCATAATTTCTTCTATCTCCGCGTATTCCTCAGTAGAAAATGTCTATTGAGAAGTTAATCTAATCAGCTTGTTCTTTTTAAATGACACATCTATATCTTCTTCTTCTTCGTTTTCGCAAGCAGCTCAATTTGAACAAGTTGCCTCAAATTTTTTTGAGATTTTTCGTTTTGCAAGTGGTATATTCAAAGTGCTACTTCCACGACGTTTTGATGGTCTATTTAAATAGTTATTTCTGTGTATGAGTGACGTTATAAGAGGAGAATGTTTAATAGAAATTATATTGCCGGCAGTATCACTAAAGGAGAATGATTTTGGATATCTCTGTACTAGTTGATTAACCGTATTGCGAAATGCTTGTACAGGAATGAATGTTGAAAAAGTTCTTAGTTCGTCCACAAGAATATGCAGCACAGTTTTCAGATGTGGTCCTAATTTTTCGCCCTTTTCACATAGGTTGTTAACTGTCTTGGGAAATTTTTCCCAAGGAATACGAAATTTGTCGAATGTGTTTTTTACGGCGATGTTAATATTTTCATTGTCAGAATCAGACAACACCCCGCTGGTCATACTCAAAGTTGTTGATAATGACAAATCTGATCCACTTTCAGAAGACATTGAGTGGTCTGATGGTAGGGCGTAATATATAATATTGCTATTATTTTCAAGCTGGTTATCTGCATTAGATGTAGAAGGTAAGGATGCATTAGATGTAGAAGGTAAGGATGCAGAGGATTGTAATATAAAAGGCATCCACGTTTCATCCTCTCCCATTAAAATAAGTGGTGAGTCTTTGATAAATTTTAGGATTTCATCTTCATCAATGACGCCCCCATCAGATTCCAAAACAAGTTTGGATCCAAAAATTCCTTTAGAATTAGCTAAAATCAAATAGATAATGAACAGAAGAATAAATACAAAATAAAAGAATATATTATAAAACACATAAAAAATTAAATACAATTACCTGCTTTAATTATTGCCTGAATAGAGTGCTCGGAAATAACCATTTTTTTCTCCGTGCGATTAATATTCCATATCTTAAAAACAGTCTTTTCATTCTCCATAATGGCTGGTATTTTTACGTAAATATACTGGATGTAGCGTTTTTACAGCTGTCTACACAATTGCTTGATTTTTTGGTAGTAACTTGTATTAACAATTTATTAATTTATCCAAATAAGTATAAGTCAGTAAAGAGTTTAATGTAAAAATTGTGTTTTTGAGAAGCTTGAACAAATTTATCAACCCTTCTTAAAGAGCTGAAGCTGGTGAAAAAATAATTTTATCGTGTGCTTTCAACAGTTTACAACAAAGTGGATTTTTTAAATCTTTATAGAGAACATACTCATATTTTTTGAAATCTTCATATATTTCATAAACACCTTCTTTATAATTATATATCATTTTACCAGTTTTTCCAAAAAAGCAGACGTCCGTATAATTTCTATCTATAAAAATGTGTTCTATTTTTACCAGCTTTATGCAAAACAATTCATCAACTTCAATTACAACTGCATCGTTAACTTTATATTCTGTCCCTCTGATATTAATGCATTTTGTAGTAAAAACAAAATTATTTAGCCGATAATCAAACATTTCATGGGAAAGTGGTTCAGCCTTGTCAGCCAATATTTCTAACGAAAACCTGTCATTATGTAATGATGCCTGTAAAAGCTGGTGTCGCTCTGAAAGAAGTTTTGGAACATTTTTAAAGTTTTTTGCTTTATGTATTACGTTCTTAAAGAATTGATGTTTATGTTCGAAGTGCATAGTCCACATGTGAATTAATGGCCCAAACTCCCTCATTAGACTAGGATAATGTGCTAAGTAATGATGCTTAGGTAAAAAGCGTACTTGAGAAAAGGCGATCAGACGAAATTTGAAATACTCTTGAATTAAAAAAGCTAAATAGTCAATCTGACTTGAACTTATTTTTGATGAACACACTAAACGACATATCTGTAAAAGTGAAAGGAACATATTCCAAACAGTACTTTCAAAGTCAACATCCGTTCCATGAATGACTAATGGAAAAAATATAACAAAGTAGTAATTTTCGTAAGCGGTTCCAGGGAGCTTCTTATTAACTCGTGTAATATATGGAAAGCATATTCCTTTATTTATTTTCTTAGCAACCGCTTCATATTTCATATTTAGAAAATCAAATGAAAAAACTTGTAATTCAATAAAATAATTAATAATTAACATCATGTCCACCTTGACAATACCCTCAAAAAGATCATGGGCACAACAAGGAGGAAGTCCCGGATTGCAAGCGTTAAAATATAGCAAGCGGTTCAAAGAACAGTCTCTTTTTATTCCATTCGCAGATGATTCATCTGGGTGATTGAATAGAAATTCAATAGTTGTTTTATAATTTTCTGGTGTACGCTTTTCTTTCTGAAGAAGTTCATTATTCTCTAAATCTCTTTTTGAAAACAAACAGAATCTGCATAAGAATTTTGAAGTACTAAAATTTTCAACAAAGCCTCCAATTTGATGACTTCCTAAATTGTCAGCAACAACTGCTACAACTGATTCTCTAATATTCGTATAATTTTCTAAGCTTTCTACACTTATCCCAACAGTTTCTAAAATGCACAAGTCATCCACAAGCCTATCAAACACCTTATCTATACCAAAATACTTCACATGCTTTTGTTTACAAAGTAATACTAGTTGTAAGTTATGAATTTTATTACGATAAAAAGGAAGCAAGTTACCTAAGGAAAAATAAACTGCCAAGAGATTGTGCTTTCCTTTGGAGGAACTAAGGGGATTACATACTTCAAAACAATCCTGGTATAAAATAATTTCAATTCGTCTATCCTGAAGAAAAAAATTTATGCTTTTGTATACTTTACCATCTCTATAATCCTCGAAATATTGCTGGTTATTATCCCTTGACGTCAAAAATTGTTTTCTAATATTTCCATCATTAAATAAATTTTGTAAATTATTTAAAATTGGGACATAATAATAAGAGCAATCTTGATGCAACTGATTTTTCCCTAAAGATATTTCCACAGGCTCAACATATGCAAAATTTTGTTTAAAGTACGAAACCCGTTTGTACGAAGAATTGAAATCACTTAAGGTTTTTTCGATATCAGCGTTAACCAACTCGCAAAATGAACTACTCGAAAAATGATTACAATTTGATCTTCTGCAAAAGTCCTTTAATCTTTTCTTAATAGAGGAAGAAGTTGCCTCAGCAAAATTTATAAATTCACCAAGAAAGCACTGGATAACTTCTTCAGGAAGACCATATTTCGATTTGAGTTTTAATAACAATGAAGCGACATCTGTATGATTAAAATGGGAAACATCTTCATTTTCCCAAATTAGGGAATGATTCTCTTGAGAAGAAATTAGATTATTGTGCCC
This sequence comes from Tolmerus cingulatus, assembly GCA_959613345.1. Lineage (NCBI taxonomy): Eukaryota > Metazoa > Arthropoda > Insecta > Diptera > Asilidae > Tolmerus > Tolmerus cingulatus. The sequence goes on along the minus strand of OY390709.1, from coordinate 18,859,461 downwards.
AGAACGTGGTCTATTATCATCTTGATTTTTTAACACTTGCTTATGTTTCCTAAACGTGTGACTGAAAAAGGATGACCTCAAATGAAATGTTTGACAACATATTGGACACAAAACTTCTTCGTTATCAGAAAAATGTAATATTAAATGTTTAATCATTTCATCCCAGTAATTACTACGAAATGAACACAATGATTGTTTACATTCATACTGCTGGCTTCTTACGTCTACTTTATACGGGTGAAGTCGAGTACAATGAGAACTGAACGAATTGTAATTTGAAAGAACTTTACCACACTTTGGAATTTTGCACATAAACGCGCAGTTTGCCTTAAATCGATGAACATATTGATGTTTATTGTAAGCTATGACATCCACAAAGCTTCTCTCACACAATTCGCATTTAACACTTTCTAATGACATAATATTTAAACAGAAAACAAAAAATTACTACCAAAAGCACAATGCAATTCAAAAAATGGAGATTACGACGCTAACGCTTTGAGCGATCACCTCAAAATGAATGCACAAGCACAAGCGCGTGTAGATAAAATTCACAATTGTTCTCGTAGGAAATGCAAAGAGACAGAGTGGAAAAGTCCATGTATATTATAGTTAATTTCCCTTGGTGAATGTAGTGATTTGCACGACCACTAGTAAAAATACAAATTTTGATGGCACATTTACATCCGGATGTGTAATATCTAAGATAAAGACGCACTTCGCTTACCAGGATACACTGTAAAAAAACGAGGAAAGTACATTATCCTATGTAAAATTTTCATGTTTCTAGGTAAATTTCACAGCGCAAAGCAAATCATCAACGCTGTTTATTGCAATATCTCTCAATAACTGTATTATTTCCAAGTAACTTAGTAATTTTCAATGAAAAATTTAGTTGACTACTCTCTTTGTTGTATTTATACACACCATGGGACTTATACTATAAAATCAGGTTAAAATTTACTATGAAAACTTTTGCAATTTTAGAAAAATTTTTTACTGTGTACCCTGGAAATTGCACACGGCACTCAAGTTTACTTCACACATGAAAACCACCTTACGGTACCACCCACTGAGTGTGAGTATATTGTGAATTCCCCGTCGTGAATTCCCCGCCAGTAATTGACTTTAACCTTGACTCCTAGATGTCCTTCCGTTTGTAAGTTCGAAAGTTCGAAAGTGATCTAATGAGTGATCACTATTGTTTTTGTTTACGTTTGCGGTTGACAGATATCAAGTGGTGGGCAGTGCGAGGATAGTACCGCAGGTAAGATTTTGTATTGTAGCGTTAAATTCATATTATAATGTTCTATTTCTTTTTTACAGGCTCGGAGCGGCGTGGGGGTGCTCGTGCACCAAACATACTCCCCCGCCACTTTAGAAAAAAGTAGTAGTATAAGTATTTTACTTGAGTTTAAATTCTTGTTATTAGTTTTGCCTTTTGTTGTTAAGTGAATTGCGAGTTCAACATGGAGCGAATAAATTGTATTTAGCATAATAGTAGCTATAAGAAACGAAAGTTGTGATATTTTGTAATATAATGAGTGATAATAATAAAAATGAAATTCAATTTAAAGCAGTTGTTTTATTAGTCACTTTAATACAACCATTGGTTAGCAATTTTACAACAACTTTATTTCGTCTTTGGGTGGTTATGCGTCGTTTTTGCTTTTTGGAGCGTTTCAGAGCATCCCAAGAAATCTTCACTACCTCTGTTTGTTGCGGATCCTCGTGGTCATGTATAATCACGTGCAAGTCGTCATTATCCGCAGGGATAGTGATGTCCTCCAAAACCTGGATCTTTGGAGGCTGGCTGGGTCCCGGTGTAGCGACGTTTGGGGATGGAGACGTGGGAGGAGAGTCGTCGATACTTATGGTTTCTTCGATTTCGTGGTTTAAATTTAAGTATTGGAACCTTCGTTCCAGACTTCTTGTTGCTGGCTCAAATAAATTCTCGATATTTCGCCCAGGAGTGGGTGGTGACTTACTTTCGTACGCTTGATCCATTTTAAACTAATAAAGTCTCTTGCCTGTGAAGGGCTTATATATTAAGGCAATGGCCTTGAATGAAAGTTAATGGCTAAGCAATAAAGCGACCTTTGTTATAGGCCGTTTAAAAGTCCCCAAATTGGTCTTAACGGTTACTACTCGCACATACTGATCGGCTCCTGCATGAGTGTCAACAATTCTACCGAGAATCCAGCAGCATGGTGAAGTTTTGGATTCTTTTAGCAATACCAGATCTCCGATCTTTATGTTTTTTACTGGAGATTTCCACTTAGGTTTGAGTTGCAACGAATTTAAATATGTTTTGGACCATTGATCCCAGAAGCTCCGTAGTAATTGCTGAAGATGATTCCATCTAGCAATTGACGACACTTGTTTTGTAGGTGTTTCGGGTATGCTGTTTAATGCAGTTCCAATTAAGAAATGGCCAGGTGTTAAAATAAGAACATCATTTGGATCTTCGGACATGGAGCATAAAGGTCGTGAATTTAAACAAGATTCTATCTGAGTTAGCACTGTTGCGAGCTCTTCGTATGTGAGGAGAGCATTTTGCAAGACACGTTTAAGGTGATATTTAATTGATTTTACGCCTGCTTCCCACAACCCACCGAAATGAGGTGCAGACGGAGGATTAAAATGCCACTGGATGCCTTCGTGTGCTAATTTTTCGGCGGCAGTTTCTGTGGCTTCCTGTAGGACCCTTTTAAATTCGTCTTGCAAAACCTTATTTGCTCCAACGAAATTAGTGCCGCAATCAGTGTAAATATCCGTGCAGATTCCTCTTCGGCTTGTAAAACGTCTTAAGGCAGCAATAAAGGCCGGAGTGGACAAGTCAGAAACTGCTTCAATATGTACTGCCTTTGTAGATAGACAGACGAAAATGCATATGTAACCTTTATATGATCTATTACCCCTATGTTTAGACATAGTTATATTAACAGGACCTGCGAAATCAATTCCGGTATGCTGAAACGGCCTAGATATATTTATTCGCGGGGCTGGAAGATCTCCCATAATTTGAGTTTGAGGTTTTGCAATTTGCTTCCACTGTACTTCTTCCTCTCAGGACCCAGAATTCATTACGTAGTGTGGCTAGTACTAATTGTGTACCACCGTGTAAGGTTTTTTGATGAAGATGGGTAATGATTAATTCAGTTAGATGACATTTTCTGGGGAGAATTATGGGATGTTTCTGAGCATACGGAATGTTAGCATAATTCAATCGTCCTTTTATTCTCAGCAAACCTTCAGCGTCTAGAAATGGGGTTAATGGAAGTAACTCACTCCTGGACGAAACATGAGAATTTGATTTTAATGAGTGAAGTTCGGAGGCAAAAAACTCAGCTTGAGTAGTTTTTATAAGTAATATTTTCGCTATTTGAATCTCGCTAGTGGAAAGTTGTGTGGATAATCTTTGATTGGGGTTTTTACGACAATTGTTCATAAATCGATTGCAATAGGCAAAAACTCTTAAAAGTTTGGGGTAGGATGAAATTTTTGAGATTAATTGGGATATTGTTGAAGTGATGTGTGCCGTAAAAGTGGTTCTTTTTTCTTCAAGAGTTACATCCTCTTTTAATGAAGGAGATTCGTGTGGCCAGTTATTTTCTGAAAGTCGCTGCCAATTAGGCCCATTCCACCATAGAGTGTGTCCAAGAAGAACAGATGGCTTTAATCCTCTGGAATTGCAATCTGCCGGATTGTCTGCTGAAGATATATGTCACCACGAAGTATTTTCGGACAATTCTTGGATTTCCGCGATACGATTTGCCACGTATGTTTTATATTTGCGTGGTTCCTTATGAATCCAAGCAAGCACAATTTTTGAGTCAGTCCAAGCAAACACCGGGACAGAAGGCAATTCCAGATCTGTTTTCACCCTTTTGAGCAATTGTGTTAATAAGAGTGCTCCACAGAGTTCAAGACGAGGTAATGTCACTAGCTTGGTGGGAGCAACTTTAGATTTTGCCATTATTAAATTTGTATGAATGAGTCCTTGATGGTCAAGAACTCGCAGATAAACTGCAGCTGAATATGCTTCAGTTGAAGCATCGGAGAACCCATGTAACTGGATAGTTTCCTGATTTCTTGTTGTTTGGAGCCACCTAGGAATTTTTATTTTACTAATAAAATGCAGTTCAGCCTTAAAATCTTGCCATTTTGTGTTTATGTTGGGAGGAATAGGATCATCCCACGAACATCCCGAAAGCCATAAAGATTGCATCAGAATCTTTGCTGTGACCACGATCGGGGAAATCCAACCAATTGGGTCGAAAAGCTTAGCAATTTCAGACAAAACCGATCGCTTTGTATTTAAGTGATCAGCGATTTGCCGATATTGCAAGGTGAAATAATCTGGCCCTGGGTACCAGTGAATGCCCAGAGTTTTCACTGATTCATCACTTGCAAATCTTAGAGGGAGTTTTAATTCCTTGTGGCTCTCCGGAAGATTCGCGAGGAGATCAGGTGAATTGCTGACCCATTTTCGAAGATTAAAGCCTCCTGATGATAAGAGGTTCTGTAGTTCCGATTGAATTTCGAGGCTTTCCTGCAAGGAGTCTGTGCCAGTCAATAAATCATCGACGTAAAAATCTCGTGTGATGATTTTAGCAGCAAGAGGAAAATTATGGGCTTCGTCCTTGGCTAATTGAAAAAGTGTTTTGATGGCAAGATAAGGGGCAGGAGTAGTACCGAAAGTTACAGTAGTAAGCACATACTCCTGAAGGGGCTCGCTAGGATTATTCCTCCAGAAAATACGTTGAAAGGTTTGATCGGATGGGTGCATATTAATCATGCGATACATTTTTTCCACATCAGCTGACATTGCGTAACGATACATTCGCCATCGTAATAAAATTGTGAATAAATCTGACTGTAGCACAGGACCAGAACATAATTGATCATTCAAACTTTTCCCATTAGACGTTTTTGCAGACGCATCGAAAACTACTCTGACCTTTGTGGTTGTGCTGTCTTTTATTACTGCGTGATGTGGAAGGTAATAAGATGGAGATTGTGTTGTGTCGGATATTCAGTGAGGTCTAACTAAAAACCATACTGTATTTCAGTTTATAAGGATTTATTTCTTATATTTATTTACACTTTTTCTTTCTTTTATATGTTAATGCCTCGACCCGTCTTTTTATTTCGCTTTACTTTTTTGGTATATATATTTACTTCGCATTACTTATAATATATAAGTATATTTTTATATTTCGCTTACGAGAGATCATAGTCTCCCGTGACATCTGATAATTATAAGGTAGTCACCAGAAGTACTTTCGTACCTACGGTCCGATGTTATCGAGACCGTGTTCGAGCTCGAACTAAAGGTAGTGACACAACCAACGCGGGCGTCGCGGCATTGCGTGCGTTGACATTTATGAAGCGACGCATGCGACGCTAGGTAAGTTACAACAGAATATTGAACGCGCAACTGACAAGCAAGTGACACGGACAATTTCAGTTTTAGCGAAAATGGATGAAATGTTTGATTTCTTGTGGATCCTTATGTGTGTATATCAAGCATACAAATATGCTAAAAGTCTCCAGGTTTCACGCAGGAGGATGTGGGTTAGGGAACTCAATATTCACCGTAAAACCGAAGGTTTTTTTGAAAGAGTGTTTGATAGCATGAAAAGTTGTGATGAAGAGCAATTTCAGAGGGCTACAAGGATGAAAAGTGAACTGTTTGATGTCCTTTTTAATTTAATAGGAGGTCGTCTCACAAAACATTCGCAGAGAGAGCCAATTCCAGCCGAGTGCAGATTGTTCCTTACTTTATTGTGAGACTATTTAGTATTTTATGAGTACTTTGTGATTTTAAATATGTACTGCTTTTCAGATACTTATCACAGGGAACGAGTCGCCAAGTTCTGGCCATGACATTTAGGATGGGTGTTTCGACTGTTCGAAAAATAATTGTAGAGACCTGTGATGCAATATGGGAAGAATTATCATCAATCTATCTTTCACCTCCCAATAAATTCGAATGGAAGCGAATAGCACGTGATTTTGAGGAGATGTGGAATTTCCCAAACTGTGTTGGCGCTATTGACGGTAAACACGTAAATTTAGTTTGCCCACCGAATTCAGGATCACAATTTTATAATTACAAAGGCGAGTACAGTATTGTGCTTCTTGGTGTTTGCGACGCCAATTATACATTTACGGCCATAGATGTAGGAGCCTTCGGGAGCCAGAGCGATGGTGGTGTTTTAACGCACTCTCAATTTGGGAAAGCCTTATTTGAAGGTAAACTAAATTTACCTGACGACAAACCACTGCAAAATAATGGGACCAATTTTCCCCACTTTTTTGTGGGTGATGCTGCCTTCCCACTGAAATCATTTTTAATGAGACCCTACCCTGGAAGGCTATTGGACGACAAAAAAGAAAATTTTAACAAACGACTGTCGAGAGCTCGCCGAACTATTGAGAATACATTTGGTGTTCTAACTGCCAGATGGCGGATTTTAAGGAGCACAATGAATATGGCTCCCGAGTGTGCTGAAAAAGTTGTGAAAGCTACAGTTGTACTTCACAACTTAATAAAAATGAGCGATGGCACATATTGTCCTCCAGACTTTACAGACACGTATGATGGTAGCCATATGACTGAAGGGCTGTGGAGAAGGGAAGTCCAGCCATTAAGAAGATGTAGAATAGCTACAAGCAATAATGCATCCAAATCCGATTTTCAGCTAAGGGATATGTTAAAAGAACATTTACATGAAAATAGGTTAAGATGAATGTACTATACTGTAACTATACTTTAAGTTGAATTTGTTTATTTTTATTGAAACATGCGTTAATTTTCTATTAAAATATATTTCATTGTAAAATTGTTGTTTTAATTATACATATATTTTTAATATGCATAAACATTTTATAAAAATAAATAACACGGCATACTTCACAGCCATAAAATAGTGAAAATAAATTGCAAAAAATTCAAAGGTAATAAAAAAGTCTAATGCTATTACATAAATACTAAAAATAAAAAAAAAATTGGGCATACTTCACAGCCATTAAATAATAAAAATAAATTGTGGCAAAATCAAAGCCCTTAAAACAAGCTAACACTTTAACACATTTAAGCATTTCTCAGCTGTGCCAATTTGTCGTGTACTAATTGGATAATTTCCATTTTTGTGTCCTCCTTCATTTTAGGGGGTAACAGATCCAGCTTTGAGCACAAAAACTGCTGAAACCCATCATCAAGTTTAGCGGAGAATCTTTTCTCTGTTATTTTCTCCATTGTGGTTAAAAATGAAGAAAAACGATCCTCGACTGCGTCTTGATACGCCTTTTTCCTCCGTTTAGGCATTCCTCTTCTTTGATCACGATGGGCGGTTGATGATGACGGTGTATCAGATTCCACAATAAGCTGCGGTAAATCTGAAATGTTATTTTCATTCACAGCCTGATTTTCATCTGCAGATTCATATTCCGCATATGGGACTTCTGCTGGCGGAGATATCAAAATATTTTCCAGGATTTCCACAGATGAATCTTCTTGTGAGCAGTAGTTGCTAGATGTACTAAAAATAGTTAAATTTACCTTTATTCAATAGGCTAATACGACTGATTTTCATACTTACTTTCTGGGAGCTACATGTTCTTTTAAGAACATCATCCTCTCATATTGTTCCCACGAACTATCTTTTGGTTCTGAAGAACTACCCGATGGAATTTTTTTATTAACTTTGCAAAAGCGATCCCGCAAGCTCTTCCACCTTGTTTTACATGTTTCGTCTGCAAATTTCATGAAATGTTTTCTTCATGATATATACATAAAAACATTAAAACAAACCTTTGGCTCCTAGAGCAGCAGCTATTTCTGCCCACGCTTTGTCCCTCACAATAATATTCCTGTACAGCTTCATTCTTTTATTATAAATAAACTCGCGTTTGCGCACTTCTTCTATTAAACGCTCATCGAAATCCATTTTGGCATTTTGCCAAACGAGTGACACTTAAAAGTAAGGTTAAGTTGAATGCGCCGCGTTAAAATTTAGAAAATTGCGCAAAGGATGCGACGCGTTGCATAGCGGCGCGTCGGATGCGAATTCGTTGTAACCCGAAGTACAGGACTACATAAGCGCTTTAAAGCCTGTCATCGCACGCATCGCTCGCGACGCGTTCAAAATTTGGTTGTGTCACCAGCTTAACTTAGTTCTTGCGCTTGGAAAAAGGATTCTTTTTCCGGTGCGCAGTAATCTATGGGTTTTTCCATTATTAATTATGGAAACGCATTTGGTCGTATTGTTCGCATTTTATTATACATAAGTACCCTTTTTATTATCTTATTTAATTGCTTGGGTACATTTTATATGTGTTTATGACGGTCGAGGCTCCAGACGGTCGAGGCTTGGATGCGATTTCTTACAGTTTAATTTTTGAACATTTTAAAGACGCGACATACTCCCCCCGTTGAGAGAGGAGCGATCAACAAATTTGTAACATTGGAAACATAATCTTAGAAATTAATAAGAGAACAATATTAATGCATAAGTCAAGCGGTGCAGATTAGCACAAAAATTTAAATTGTATCAATATACATATACTTAAATATAAGACATGTTGAGATATGTATACTATATATGAAAAAAGGACTCAAATTACAAAACATGACATGACAAATTCTTAATTAAAGTCAACTTTCTATGTTTGTAATAGGGGTACCGGTTAATTCGTGCGGTTTTCTAACAGATGGCCTAACTTGTTTTATATTCCAGTGATTCACCTTTCCAAATATGTGTTGGAAAGCTACTGTCATATAGTTTCAGAATCAGTATGTGTCATTTAGCTGAAGCGTAAACAACAATACTTTTTTTTACTCTGAAAATGTCGAATTTTGTGCCGAATAAAGTGTTTTTGCGGGGAGTACTTCTTCATTACTTCAATATGAAGAAAAAGGCTGCCGAAAGTCATCGTATTTTGGTGGAAGTGTATGGTGTGCATGCTCTAGCTAAGCGTACGGGCCAGAAGTGGTTTGCACGGTTTAAAAGTGGCAATTTTGACTTGGAGGACGATGAACGGCCCGGACAGCCAAAAAAGTTTGAAGACCACGAATTGAAGACACTGCTCGACCAAGATCCATCCCAAACGCCAGAAGAACTTGCAAAATCACTTGGCGTCGCTCAACAAACCATTTCCAATCGTCTAAAAGCAATGGGAATGATCCGGAAGGTAGGCCATTGGGTGCCGCATGAATTGAAGCCAAGAGACGTCGAACGCCGATTTTTCGCGTGTGAACAACTGCTTCAACGGCACAAAAGAAAAAGTTTTTTGCATGGAATTGTCACTGGCGATGAAAAGTGGGTCCATTACAATAATCCAAAACGTCGGGCAACGTATGGATACCCCGGCCATGCATCATCATCGACGGCCGTTCAGAATATTCATGGCCTGAAGGTTATGCTGTGTATTTGGTGGGACCAGCTGGGTGTGATCTATTATGAGCTGTTGCAACCGAACGAAACGATCACAGGGGAAGTCTACCGACGACAATTGATGCGTTTGAGCCGAGCACTGCGCGAAAAACGGCCGGAATATGAACAAAGGCACAGCAAGGTAATTTTGCAACAGGACAATGCTCGGCCACATGTTGCACAGGTCGTCAAAACCTACCTTGAAACGCTCAAATGGGATGTCCTACCCCACCCGCCGTATAGTCCAGACCTTGCGCCATCCGATTACTATCTCTTCCGATCAATGCAACATGGCCTGGCTGACCAGCACTTCTCCAATTATGAAGAAGTCAAAAATTGGATCGATTCGTGGATAGCGGAGAAGCCGTCCGAATTTTTCAGAAAGGCTATTCGTGAATTTCCAGAAAAATGCGAAAAGGTTATAGCTAGCGATGGACAATACTTTGAATATTAAATTTGTAACCATTTTTTCACAATAAAGCTTCAATGTTCGAAAAAAACCGCACGAATTAACCGGTACCCCTATTATTTATTAATTTGAATTAAAAGTGTTTTGTTTTTTTATTTGCTTACTCTCTTTTTTTTTTTTTTTTTTTAATATAGTATATTATAGGTACGTAATGTTATATTAATATTACTTTTTTGTTATTAATTAATGATAATGTGATTGTTATTTTACAGTTCTTCACAAATTTTACTGTGGGTCGACAGGTAATGGACATAATTGTCTCACACATCTTTTGTATTCACCCGTAGCGGTTTTTACAGTAGCTGTTCGAACGACACCGTCCGTGCCGGGATGAACTCTTAGAACTCGGCCCATGAGCCACTGCATACAAGGTGTATTCCTTTCTTTGATAAGTACAATCGCTCCTTCTGGTAGATTAACCTTGTCCTTGGTCCACTTCTGACGTTTCTGAAGCTCGTTCAAATATTCCTTGTTCTATCTCGTCCAAAAGTCTTGGCGCACCTTGACTATGTGTTGCCAACTGGATAAACGATTGGCTGGCGTTATCGTGAAGTCAGCTTCTGGCAAATTAGTTAATGGTTCACCAACCAACCAATGTGCAGGTGTAAGAGAAAGACTATCATTAGGGTCTGACGAAATAGGAGTTAATGGTCTTGAATTTATTATTGCTTCAATTTCAACAACTAACGTATTTAGCTCTTCGAATGTAAACAACTGATCCCCTACAACTCTTTTAAAGTGATGTTTAAAAATCTTTACATTGGATTCCCAGAGACCACCGAAATGTGGGGAGAATGAAGGAATGAAATGCCAATTTATTTTGCGACTGGTCGCGAATCTATTTATCTTTTGTTTGTGATCTTCTGAATGTAACAAACAATATGATTCTTTTAATTCATTGTTTACGCCCACAAAATTTGTGCCTCGATCTGAATACACGTGTGACGGTATGCCGCGACGTGCAACAAATTGTCGTAAAGCTGCCAAAAAACTCTCGGAAGTCATATCGCTTACCAATTCTAGATGAACTGCTTTGATCGACATGCAAACAAAAACACTAACATAGCATTTGACCTTATTTCGGTTTCTAAATTTCTTTTCTTTTATATAAAATGGGCCGCAAAAATCTACGCCAACATTTGAAAAAACTTTAGCTTCGTTTATTCGTACCTTTGGCAAATTACTCATTTTATATTCGACCGCTTCAGCTCTAAAGCGAGTACACCGAACACATTTCCGTATAACTCGACGAACTTGATTTCGACCGTCTACAACCCAATATTTTTGTCGCATTGCATACAAGGTGGTTTGCGCACCAGAGTGATAGCATCTTAAGTGCGTTTCTCCCCCAACGCGGAGCAAGCCGTGTTTGTCAAAAAATGGATTTAGAAAGTCATGTTTTTTCTTCAAAGATCTGTTTTTATTGTTGAATTCTCCTATTATGTATGAAAGATGTGAATTTTGTATGGATTTTAATCTTATAGTCTCAGCTTCATCAATTTCTCCTTGTTGGAGTAAACCTTTATGTGTATTTGACGGACGAAAACGTAAACAATACGCGACGATTTTTAATAGCTGCGAATATGACGAATATTTTTTGAAATCAATGCAATTTTCTATGTTTAAATTGTGGTTGTATTTATTTCTATTTGTTTGTTTTATTTTATTCTCTAAATTCACGTTTGAAATCATACAGATTAGTGATGTAACGGATATTCGCATTCGCGAATATCCACATATTTTTCAATATTCGCATTCGCATTCGCATTCGCATTCGCAAAAATTATGCTAATATTTAGCGAATGTTTTTAATAATCAAAAAGGAAATTATTATATGCATGCATATGAAATAATAATACAATAGATAACACTTAGATATTTTTATTAAATCATACTTCTACATTCTAAATTAAAGTCTCATTTATGAAAAAAGAACTTCAGAGATCTGATCAAATCTAACATTAATCAGCCTTGTTACAACTATGTAAGGTTTGCATTTATTTAGTAGTATATTATTACTTTACTACCATTTTTAAATAAAGTTTACAGTTTCTATTTACTAAAAAACTAAACAATTACTTGAAACAAAATTATTAAACTTTAAATATCTAATGTATTAAGTATTTATAACCTTTGGCTTTAAATGTATATTTTTTCATTCCACTTTATATATCTGAGGAATTAAATATATTTATAATGAATGCAATATAAACTTAAAAAACAAAACAACGAATACTTAACTATTTGTAAATAAACCTTTTTTCAAAAACAAAATTATAATTATTTTTATTTTAAACTAAAGTAAACTTCTAATACTTGTTATGTTAACATTTGGTTTCAATTGCAAGTTATTTATCTATGTATGAAAATAATGATATATAAGTAAGTAAGAAGGTACACAAAATATAGTTTTTCTAATAACATGTTGACTATTTAATTATTAAATTTGTTGTAATTTTTAATTCTTAATAATTAAATTGAAGCAATGGAATGTTAAATTTTAAAAATAAAAGTTTGGAGGCTCTTTCTCCGTGCAGCCTGTTTCGGTGAGGTGTGTAAAGTAGTCCAGCTCCACTGAAAACTCTTTCACTGGGGACACTTGTGGGCGGAGTTACCAAATATTCTCTGGCTACTGGAGAAAGAATGCCAAATTTGTTGCTATTTACTTTCCACCAAAGAAGTGGGTCTTCTTCATTTTCAATACGTTTATCCAAAACATATTCATTAATATTTTTTTTTATTAATACTTTTAATGGATTTGGAATATCATTATCTACATTATCTAGTTCTTCCTCGCTTTCACTTGAGTCCATCATCATTTTCATAGTTTCTTTTAATGTCACAGATTTTTCTGAAAGACTGGTACTGGAGCCCAAGTTTTCATTATCCTGATTCCTTATTTTAGGACGCTTTGGCTTTGAACATGACGGCAAACTTAAGTCCTCATCTCCAAGTGAATCTAAAATATTTTTCATGACTTGATCTTTTGTTGAAGGATTTTCGAAGAATTTCGTTTTGTATCTAGGATCAATAAACGTTGCTGTAGCAAATAATATGTCGTTTTCTAAGTGAGAAAATCTGTGTCTCATTTCTTGTTTTAAAACAAGTATAGTGTTCCTAATGCACTCGTCAGATGCATTATATTCATCAATCACCTTTTCCAGAGTGGCCAATAACGGAATCACAGATGATATGGAAACATTGGCTGCACTTAGTTCTCGAGTTATTTCTTCAAAAGGTTGAAGCAATGTAATCAATTTTTCCACAAGTATCCATTCTTCTGAAGTTAGTTGTGAAATTTTGTTGCTGGTGGAAGCATAAAGGCACACCGAATCTTTGTTTTTCAAAATGCGTTCTAGCATGTAAAAGGTGCTATTCCACCTCGTAACACACTCTTGGATTATCTTGAGCTTTGGTTGATTAAGCTTTTCTTGTAGATTAACAAGTTCATCTTGAGCTACATTAGAGTGGTGAAAATGTGTTGCTATCTTTTTACATTTGTTAATGGCTGCAATGATAGATTCTTGTGACTTAAGCCCTTCTTTAACAACAAGTTGGATTTGGTGCGATAAACAATCAATGTTTTTAATACTTAATAAAGAAATACTTTTTTTCATGTTAGTGCCACCATCTCTAACAATACATAATACGTTTTCTTTGGGAATTCCCCATGATGACAACATAGTTTCTATTAAGGTCAGTTTTGGTACATTGTCGCGAAGAGGACGCCAAAGAATTAATTTTAGCAGCATCTTGCTTTTCATGTTCTCTTTTTTTCAATTCTTCATATTCATTTTTGTGTTTAGCTTCCAGGTGATTTCTCATAGCACTAGTGGTCCTGCCTTGGCGTGAGTACTTTTTATCACACAACTTGCAATTAACATTTTCAGCATCACATATTGTAAAATAAGTCCAAACTTCGCTAATGTGTGCTTTACTCATGTTTTTATGCCACTTTGTCCCTTAAATATCAGTTAAATTTGATAAATAACATAAAACTAACCTCAAAACAAAACAAAACTTTTAGAATGAACTTTCTGTGACTAAATTCATTCAATTAACCAATATCGGCTCGGCTATGTTCAATTTGAACATGGCCGACACGAAACGTCAAACCTGTCAAACATTTTACGCGCGCTTTTTTTGAAGTTTTAAAATATTCTCATTCGCATTCGCATTTGCGAATGTTGAAGATAAATATTCGCAATCACATTCGCATTCGCGAATATGAAAAATCCAACATTCGTTACATCACTAATACAGATATTAGCTTTTAATTCTGGAAGATTATTTAATTTATTAATTGTTTCATCGGGCCAGTTATTTTCACTTTCCTTCAGCCACTCAGGCCCTTCAACCCACAACTTATTGTTCAAAAAGCTACTAGGCATTTGCCCTCGAGACAACGCATCCGCAGGATTATCTCTTGATTTAACATAACGCCAATGATCTATTTCAGTTATATTTTGAATTTCCGTGAGGCGGTTAGCGACGTATGTTTTAAATGAATTTGAGTTTATCTTTAACCACTGCAAAACAATGGTTGAATCGCACCATAGAATTACCTTATCTGGTGAAAATTCAAAGGCATGCATGACTTCCTGAATTAGTCTTGCCAATAACAAGGCTCCGTTAAGCTCTAAACGTGGAATTGTAATTGGTTTAGTCGGTGCGACCCGAGATTTAGCACAAATTAATTTGCAATGTGAGTTTCCATCTTCATTGGTTGTACGCAAATAAATGCAAGCACCGTAACCTTTATTACTAGCATCGCCAAATCCATGAAGCTCAATATGCTGGCAATGATTAATTTTTATATGTCGGTCAAATGAAATATTGTTAAGTAAATTAAGTTCCGTTGCAAAATCATACCATCTGGAATAAAGAGTTTCGGGAACAGATTCATCCCAATGAAGTTTGCATTTTCAAAGATCCTGCATGATTTGTTTCGCGAGTAAAATTACAGGACCGAGTAACCCTAACGGATCAAAGATTTTTGCAATTTCGGATAGCACGTTCCGTTTTGTAATTTTTGATTTTAGTTCAATCGGATTAACGGAATAAAGAATCTTGTCTTCCCTCGCATTCCATGAGAGTCCTAACGTTTTTAAATTCGATTCTTTTTCCAGAATATAATTCGCACTAAGCATTTTGTTTGTTAAACCCTCAAGAATGCGTTCATTGTTCGAGGCCCACTGCCTGATACTGAATCCGCCACGACCTAAGACCTCAATTATTTCATCTCGAAGTTTATGAGCTTCTTCAATTGTTTCGGCACCGGTCGATAAGTCATCAACATACAAATCACGTTTTAAGACCTTTGATGCGAATGGAAAGTCTTTGCTTTCATCATCAGCGAGTTGTTGAACTGTGCGAATTGCCAGGAATGGAGCTGATGATACACCAAAAGTTACTGTGTTTAATTGATATGTTTTCACTTCACCGTTATGTCGCCAAAGGATGGGTTGAAAAATTCTGTCGTCTTCGTGTATAAGTACCTGACGGTACATTTTTTCCATATCTGCTGTCATTACGTATTTGTGTGAACGAAAACGGATAAGATGAGTAAAAATTTTATCTTGAATGGTCGGACCTACCATGAGAAGATCGTTTAATGATACCCCAGTTGATGATTTCGCTGAAGCATCGAAGACAACCCTCACCTTTGTAGTTGTGCTGGACTGTTTAATTACAGCGTGCTGAGGTAAATAATAACCATTGTTACACGGATTCTCGATTAAAGATAAATGTCCTAATTCAAGATACTCATTTATTACCTTGACGTACTCATCCTTTAATAACTTATCCTTTTCGAATTTACGTTCTAGTGTAAAAAAACGACGAAGAGCTGATTCGCGAGAATCTCCAAGAATCGCGTTCGTCTTTCGAAATGGAAGTCTGAGGATATATCTGCCTGTTTTATCGCGAGTATAATTACGTTTAAAATGATTTTCGCACTCTATTTCTTCTTTAGTCTTCGATTCATCGTCAATAATTTCCTCCGTTTTCCAAAATTTCTCAACCAAAGATTCAAGTTTAGTCATCGCGCATTTTACCAAACCACGGTTTTTCGTGTCGATTCCGCCAGCGACGACCCACCCTAAACGTGTTTCTTGTAGGCACATATCGTGCTTATCGGACGAAAGTACAATTTGCCCTATCGAAAACAGAGACAATGTAGGGCCGGATCCAATTAACATGTCCACTGCTTTTGGACGGTAAAATTCAGGATCTGCCAGTCGAATATTTTTTGGGATTTTAACAACGTCTCGAGAGAAACTCTCTGACGGAACTGCATCCGCAATTTTAGCTATAGTAAGGAAAGTTAAAGTTTTTTCGTAATCATTATGCATTGAGCGGATTGTAATCTGAATTGAATGCTTTGATACGGTATTTATTGAATCAATTGCTCCAATTGGCAACATACACGCACTCATTGGGAGATTCAATCGACGAGCAAATTCCTCCGTGACAAAATTTGCTGTGGAACATGTATCTAAAAGAGTTCGGCATTTTAAAAGATTTTTATCCTTATCGATAACGTTTACTATGGCGCTGGTCATTAATTGTGATTGGAACATAGAGTTACATGCAAAGATTCTGAAACGAGACGTCGACTCTAGTCAAATTTTAGAAGATTCATTGGATTGAGAATCATTCTTACTCAAGTCGCTCTCTTTTGTCTCATGAGATTTATATAAATGTAACATTGAGTTGTGTTTCCTTTGACAAATTGTGCATCCATTGAATTTGCAAACAGGATCGCGATGGTTTCGCATGCAATTATAACAAAGGTTGGCATTTTTTACAATGCTTATTCGTTTGGGAACGGAAAATGTTTTGAATTTTTCGCATTTGTATAACGGGTGCTGTTTGTTCTTGCAAACTACACAAATATTGGAAACGTTAGTGACCATAGCTCGCAATGGTTCGATATTACGCCTTCTTTTTAAAGTTGGTTGCATTTTTTGCGCGTGGGAATGATCGGTTGAATCTGATCTTTCTCTTTTAGATATGCGTACCGCGGATTTGTATAAAAACTCATACATTTCTTCAATGGAGGGAAAACGATCGCGGTCAAGAGTTTCTTCCCATTTTTCTAACGTATTTTTATGTAATTTTTCTTTCAAGATGTTAACCATAATTTCAGAACCGACTATAACGCCTAACGAATTCAATGCTAAAATGTGTTGTTGCGCATCATCTGCAAGTTTCATGAGACCATTAGCTGTTTCTTTTTCTTGCACTGGAAGATGCATTAAGAGAGACAGATGACGCGAAATTAAAATCCTTTTTACTTCGTATGACCGTTTAAGTAAATCCCATGCTTTTGCATAGTTATTATCATTCATAATTAATATTCTAGTTTTATTAGCTGCTTCTCCTTTTAGAGCAGATTGTAAATAATGCAGCTTATCGGTGTCCGAAAGATCTGCCTGCGAATCAATTAATGACATAAATGCATGTTTAAAGGAAAGCCAGTTTTCATATTTCCCGTCGAACTGTGGCAAAAAAGCTTGTGGTAATTTTACGCGACGTCTTGAATTCACTATGTTATTTTGAATTGAATCATTATTTTCACTTGAATTTGAGCCTTTGGATGAGCTCGTACTAGCGGGATCGAGAACATTGGCAATTTTACCGGCAATATCGTAAAATGTTTCTTGAATATTTAAAAATTCGCATAAATGATCAGTTTCAGGCTCTAAAATGCGAAGTTCATCGTTAAGATTTTCAAGGGTATTGTAAAGTTCGCCTAATTTTTGCATTCGAAGCCTTAAAGTCGAATTATCGATTTTGTTCTCGTCGAATAATTTTGTCAACAATTTAATTTGAGCTTCTAAAGACGTTCGTTTTTGAACCAGCAGTCGTATTCTATCGTTATTCTCCATTTTAATTTATTTATTTACTTTAATCTTTATAAGACCAAACGGAAAAGGTTATTTAATGGTTGGTGAACACTAAACTATTATTTGCCACCTTTGTACTTTCTTCTGTTGCTGTTGTTGAATTTGATGATTGATTTGAACTGCTGGGTGTCCCACTTTTTTTATTAAATTTTATCGTGTGTTTCACAACTATTGTTCATATTAACGGTTTTTTAATTTTTCGTATTTTATTTCTTGAATCACATCCTCACAGGAGGCACCATGTCGGATATTCAGTGAGGTCTAACTAAAAACCATACTGTATTTCAGTTTATAAGGATTTATTTCTTATATTTATTTACACTTTTTCTTTCTTTTATATGTTAATGCCTCGACCCGTCTTCGTATTTCGCTTTACTTTTTTGGTATATATATGTTGGAAATGGGGTAGGAATGACAAAAGATAACGAACAATTTTGCTTCAAATAATTTATCTTTATTCTGAAGGAAGGACTTTACTTTGCTCAACGAGATTCAGTAACGAACTAACTATCTGAGGCACTTAAAACTATACCCTTACCCTGCAATAAAAGTAATAAAAAAGGACAGCATGTTGTCTGCAGACCATGTGTCCTGCACTTGGTTTTTCCTTGAGTAAAACCATTACATTGTTTATGGCTTAATTCTAAGAAAAATATTTTAGGCTAGATGAAATTTATTTTTGCCATTCCAACACGCCCCCTCAAAAATAAATTTCCCTATAACTAATTTTTTTTTATTTTTTTTTCAACACTTTAACATAACTATATTTGATATCAATTAACCGATTAATTTGAGCAAAGACTTGTCCCTTCCTTTGTTCTGGGGAGGTTACAATGGTCCAACATTCGTTGCAAGGATTAGGAAAACCCAGAAAAACCTAATCAGACCACTCAACTTAATATTTAGTATTACAATAATAATTATTAAATCTATTTCAAGCCCATCCTCACTCGAAGTTCCAAAAATCTTGCTCCTGGTAGTGGTTTAGTTAGTGTGTCAGCTATTTGTTCACCTGTAGAAATATGTTGTAATTTAATTAATTTCTTTTCTACTTGTTCTCTCGAGAAATGATACTTGATGTCGATATGTTTGGATCTCTTATGATTTGTCGGGTTACTAGCAATGCCAATACATCCATTGTTATCTTCATTAATGACTATTGGCTCGCTAATATTTATATTTATACTTGTGGATAGGGATTTTAACCAAAGTGCTTCACGCACAGCTTCATATAATGCCATATATTCAGCTTCCGTAGAAGAAGCTGCTACAGAATTTTGTTTTTTTGTACACCAGCTTACGGTGCATGTTTCAAATAATTTAAATATATAGCCTGTGGTACTTTTTCTATCACTTTGGTCACCACCCCAATCGGAATCCACATACCCAACCAAAATATTCTTATAATCATTTCTCGAATATGTCAGTCTTAAACTACTAGACCCTTTTAAGTATCGGAGCACTCTTTTAAGACATTTCCAAACTTCTTCATTATTTTTGTTCATATATCTACTTAAAATGTTAACTGCTACACATAAATCTGGTCTCGTACATATCATTATATACATTAAGCAACCTATCAGGTTACGACAAGGCGCATTGTATTCTTCTTCTGAATTTAGGGCTTCAAAATTTATCTTATTCTCTAGTGGTGTATTTACAGCATTACAATCAAACATATTAAACTTCTTCAACACTGTATTAATATATGCTGATTGATCTAAGGATATACTATTACTTTCTCTAATTATTCTAATTCCTAAGAAAAGTTTAATTTCTTTTAAATCTACCATTGAAAATTTATTCTTTAAATAGTTCTTGAAGTTATTCATAGTATTTATATTTTCAGTTACTATAACTAAATCATCAACGTATAATACAACATATATATTTTTATCAACACTTCCTCTGTCTAAAATATATATACATCTATCAACTAATGAGTTTTTAAAACCTTTTTCTGTAAGAGCCTTTTCAAAAACTTCAAACCAACATCTTGCTGCTTGCTTGAGTCCATATAAGGCTTTATTTAGCTTACAGACTTGATATTTTTCACTCTTTACACCTTGAGGAACTCTCATGTATATTTCCTCTTTTAAATCACCATTTAAAAAGGCTGTTTTAACATCCATATGATGTATTAATAAATTAAATTGATTTGCAAATGCAATAATATATCTAAAACTCGTTATCCTTGCGACTGGCGCGAAAGTCTCATCGTAATCAATCAAATATCTTTGGGTGAACCCCCTAGCAACTAGCCTAGCTTTATATCGTTTTGGATTACCGAATTCATCATTTTTAATTGCAAACACCCATTTGCAATCTACTATATTTCTATTTTCTGGTCTTTTTATTAATACCCAAGTTTTGTTCATTAACAATGAATTTATTTCGTCTTGGATTGCCTGTTCCCACAGTCTTCTATCATCTCTACTTTTAATTTCTTCATAAGACATTGGAATCTTACATATTAATGATTGAGCACACATCATATAGTCATGCATGCTATGCTCTTTATATGAAATAGGTTGGTGGTTTTTAATCCTTTCACTCCTTCTGGGTTCAGAGAATATTTGTTTCTTTTGACTATCATCGATTAGTTTATTACTATTTTCTTTTTCTAATCTAATTCTTTTATTAGGTATTTCATTTTCATCTGATTCCAGTACTTCTTTATCATGATTTTTAGATTTATCTACTTCTACTATGGATTTTAATCTATCACCAAACTCATTGCTATTTTGGAAGTCATTATTTAAATGATTATTTCTAGCATTAGTATCGTTTAGTTTTAAATTTGATCGCATTTTCAAGAAATTCATTTCATCCACAATTACATCTCTAACAGTTATGAATTTTTCTTTCTCCTCATTCCATATCAAATAGCCATTTGGTTCATATCCTACCAGTATTCCTTTCCAAGATTTACTATCAAACTTTGCTTTACTGGTTTTATCATGTACATATACCGTTGAACCAAATATTTTCAAATATTTTATTTGTGGCTTCTTATTATGCCACAATTCGTATGGTGTTTTACTTTGTTTTAAAGCTCTAGTCGGCGTTATATTTATTAAATAAGTAGCAGTTAGAACTGCTTTGCCCCAAAAAATCTTATCTAGGCTAGCACCAGTTATCAAGGTTCGAGCTTTTTCTGTAATACTTCTTATCATTCTTTCAGATACACCATTTAATTGAGGAGTTCGTGGAATTGTTAGATGAAATGTAATTCCTTTTTGCACACAATAATCTTTCATTTCATTGGACAAATATTCTCTCCCATTATCAATATACAAGTTTACCATATTCAAATTAAAGTGAGCCTCGCTCTTAGCTACATAGTCTTTAAAAGTTGTAAATACATCTGATTTATATTTAATTAAATATGTTACACAATAATGTGTATATTCATCTACGAAAATAACAAAGTAATTTTTATCGTCTATTGTGGGAGGAGTGATTGGACCGCAAACATCCGAATGAACTACAAACAACGGTCGCTTGATGTGATTTTTATTTTTTTCTTTATTAAATGGTAATCGCGATTGTTTACCGTTTATGCATGCTTCACATAAGTTATCATTAGGTACTATATTTTTAATTTCTGCCACATCATCCACCATTTGTTTATTTTTCAATTCCAAGAATTTATTCTTTCCTATGTGGCCTAATCTTTGATGCCATATTCCATAATTTATTAATTTACTAGCTGTATTAGTTATACTTTTAATTATTCTAAAGTCAACCACTATTAAATTATTTAAAGGCTTACCTTTCATGACAGCTTTACCTTCTTTATAAATTACTACACCTTGATTGTCAAAGATGACTGTTAGACCGCTTCTTTGCATCTTTGAGACAGACATCAAGTTGTGAGAAATATCCGGACAGTAAAGTACATCTTCTAGAACTCCTTCGATGCCCATATTGCTGATTAGCCTCAGTGATCCTCTCTTCGTTGCATTGATAAAGGTTCCATTCTTCGCAACTGAAATTTTGATTGGTGGTTGAAGATTTTCGAAGTCCTGAACCAAATCTCCTCTATTTATGATGTGATCTGAAGCTCCTGAGTCCAGAATAAAGCTGATGTTATTTTCACTCGTAGGGTTTTGAATATTTTCACCAGTCATAAATGCGAAACTTGATTGATCATTTGTATCACTTATTTGGACTGTTTGAACAGTTCTTGCGTTTTCATTATTCCTCTTTTTATTATATTGTAGTCCTTTCAAATAGTAAAAACACTTATTTTTAAAATGTCCTTTCCTTCCACAATGATGACATTTCATTGATGAAGATTTATGATTTGTTTTAAAGTTCTTATTGAATTTATCATTTCCCTTTCCAGAAAATGATTTTCGTTTATTATTATAAGGATTCATTTTTGGTCCAGAATCTCTTATAGTTTCAGCTTGAAGGACTTTACCACTAGTATCCCGATCTCCATTCAATAACTTCATTTCGTGATCTAGGAGTCTTGTTTTCACAAAATTTAAAGTTAAGTTGTCTTCTGAAAGAGTTTCAATTGCTGTAATCACACCATCATATGAGGGAGGTAATGTCAGCAATAAGTGAGATACTCTATCTGCTTCATCCAATTTTGCTCCTGCGGCCATCAATTCAGTGACGATGTCGTCGAATGTATTGAAATGTTGCAATAAAGTTACTTCTCCTTGTAATTTGAGACTTAGTAATTTCTTCCTCAAATTTAATTGAGTAGCTAAACTTTTCCTTTCGTAAACTCTATCGAGACTTGCAAAAATCTCTTTTGCTGTTAATTCGGGTTTAGCAAAACCCAAAAACGAATCAGCTAAATATTCTATTATTACACTTTTAGCTGCATGATCAGACTTCTTCCAATCTTCAGAAGGTTTTTCGGGAATGTCTTGGTCAATTATTTTTATTAGATCGAGTTCTGTTAAAAGTACACGTATTCTGAATTTCCATACAGTATACTTTTCACCATCAAAAGCTTTAATGTTCCTTTTTAGTCTTAAGCTTTCCATGTTATCACTAAATGAAGTGTCACTAAATGTCACTAATTAAAATCACAGAAAACTTTCACTGTCAATTGCTTTCAAAACACGACACAATCAAAAACAATTTAATTAATCAAAGCCGAGTATCCTGGGCCCATAACCTGTTGGAAATGGGGTAGGAATGACAAAAGATAACGAACAATTTTGCTTCAAATAATTTATCTTTATTCTGAAGGAAGGACTTTACTTTGCTCAACGAGATTCAGTAACGAACTAACTATCTGAGGCACTTAAAACTATACCCTTACCCTGCAATAAAAGTAATAAAAAAGGACAGCATGTTGTCTGCAGACCATGTGTCCTGCACTTGGTTTTTCCTTGAGTAAAACCATTACATTGTTTATGGCTTAATTCTAAGAAAAATATTTTAGGCTAGATGAAATTTATTTTTGCCATTCCAACAATATATTTACTTCGCATTACTTATAATATATAAGTATATTTTTATATTTCGCTTACGAGAGATCATAGTCTCCCGTGACATCTGATAATTATCAGGTAGGCACCAGAAGTACTTTCGTACCTACGGTCCGATGTTATCGAGACCGTGTTCGAGCTCGAACTAACTTAGTTCTTGCGCTTGGAAAAAGGATTCTTTTTCCGGTGCGCAGTAATCTATGGGTTTTTCCATTATTAATTATGGAAACGCATTTGGTCGTATTGTTCGCATTTTATTATACATAAGTACCCTTTTTATTATCTTATTTAATTGCTTGGGTACATTTTATATGTGTTTATATAAGATGAATAAAGTTAAAAAAAAAGAATGTATATAAAATGCAAATACGTAAACACAAAGATTGTTAGAAATTCAAATATTTATTAAGTCTTGATCAGGGTAACTGGGCGTGGTATCCAAAGCCGAAAACCGTCTGTGGTGGAACCGTCACTGTCTGTAATTGAAATAAAATAAAACAACCAGTGAGTGCGTGAACAACAACAAAATAGTACGGCGCATAAATAAATTTGGAAAACTAAACTCCCGTCCGGGGCAAAGGTAAAACTACCGTGAACCTGGTCATCATCAAGGGATCACGCGCAAGATGATGCGACAAACCGTGTAAAAGAAAAGGGGCGGAGAGGATCGCCATCTCCGTACACTCGTGGAGGATCACGCATCACACGAAGTAAACTACCCCAACACGGTGAGGAGGATCGCCATCCTCAAGGCCAATGAGGAGGATCGCCATCCCCAAAGCCTCTGTCCTAACCTAGGCTCACAGAAAACATTTTAAACCAATTACAATGAAGCTGCCCGGCACACTTCGCATTTTACAACAATTACTTTATTAGACCACGCCACTCAACAATGAGGAGAATCGACTCTCTTTCACTTCCAGCGGTTATCATTTATCTCAAATAATTAACTTAATTCACACACTCAGTGAAATTACTCACTTGATTGTCTATCCTTAAATCTCCTCACAAAACGCTTTATAATATTTCTAAAAAACACTCTTAATGACCTCTGACTAAAAACACCTCAACTCACTTTAAAATCTTTTACAGACTGAAATTCTATCAATTTCTTGGTCTGGCCATTTCTGGTAAAACGAAGAAAACCCCCGGGCCTCATTACATCATCTTAAACGACCCTTTCCCCGATTTCCCAGAAACTGGAAAACGGGTGCATTGCTGCACAAATCTTTCTGCCTGGTTTCGTCATCGGACCGACGAGACCATAAACCTTTTTGGCATAAATAAATGCGTGATCCTTTTTCCAAACGGGACTCGCTTATTTTTAGCCCGAAATGTTTCTGAGAACCTCTGAAACTATTGCGCTTTTCCCTTTTATTTTAAAATTTAGGCACGCATATTTTCCTCAAAATATTAATGAACCAACCTTTTTCTTACATTTATGACGGTCGAGGCTCCAGACGGTCGAGGCTTGGATGCGATTTCTTACAGTTTAATTTTTGAACATTTTAAAGACGCGACATGTTGCATGTTTGCTAATTAGCTTCATATGACCCATAGAAATATATTCACTTAGACATTTTTGATACTCAGCATAAAGTTCTTGGTTGTTGATTAATTTTTTCTCAAGACAGAAAAACCTGCGAAGAGCCATATTTCGGGATTCACCCAAATTTGGAGGAGAAATTTTAAAGGGTAATCGAACTTCGTATCGACCGTTGTCATTACGGCAGTGTGTTTGTTCATAAATTCGTTCGCACTCTTGATCCTCTTTACTTTGAGTGTGTTTTACTTGAACTTCTTCGCATTCCCAAAATTGGCGAATCAATTTGTTTAAAGAAACAATTGGGTCTTGAGAAGTGTTGAGAAAGCTGGCTGCTTGAGATATTGTTTTCGATTGCCGTGATACTGGGCCGAATAATATCCAACCAAAAATGCTGTTTTGTGCTATTGGAGTACCTGGAGGTCCTTTGCGAAGACCTTCTAAAATTATATCACCGTAAATATCAGCTCCGAGAAGAAGATCAATTTTTCCCGGCTTATTAAAGAATGGGTCTGCTAAAGGAAGATTTTGTAGATGAGACCAATTCTGTGTAACTATATTTTTTGGAGGTAATAAATCAGTGATCTTTTGAACAACAAAAGCAGTTAGCTTAGTGGACTTTTGTTGTGAAATCGAAGAACAAATTTCGAGAGACATTTGTAACGTAACCTTTGTAGTTTCTGAACCTCCCAAGCCAGTAATTTGAAGATTTGTGGGGGATGTCGTTAATTGCAAAAGCTTCGTTGCTGCCTTTGTAATGAAGGAAACTTGTGACCCTGAGTCTATTAAGGCACGCAACGTGAAAATAGTCCCTGATTTTGAGGGCAAGTTTACTAATGCTGTTGAGAGAACTGATTGAGGTGCTTGTTGACCTCTATTAGTGTAAAATGATTGGACAGCATTAACATGATTTCCACAATTTTGAGGCTCACTCGCGGGCTTAGTTTGAGCCACTCTCTGTGGTGAAATGGACTGAGAAATTTCAGTATTAGTTTCTTTATGTATTAAAGAATGATGTCGTTGTCCACATCGGCGACAATTGACTTTGCTGGGGCAAAATTGCCTTTTATGTTTTTTGGAAAGGCAATTAATACATAGTTGGTGAGAAGTAACGAACTGATATCTTTTATTGATAAACTTCGGACATTTGTAAAGAGGATGAGACTCTTTACATGAAATACATTTATCTGAAGAGGCTGCAAAGAAAGTTTTGGCACCTCTTTGCTGTGATGGCCTTTCAGTGACAGTAATTTTGGAATCTGAAATAGCTTCCAATGTTCGGAATCTTTTTTCTAGGAATACCTTAAAGCTTTCGAATGTAGGCAATCCCTCTGAATCCTTTTGGTTTTCTTCCCACATCCTTTGTGTTTCAGATGGGAGACGTTGTACCAACATATGTATCAATATTGCATCCCAGTTATCAGTAGAGACACCTAGTGCTTGAAGTTCATACAAACTCTCACAAGATTTGTCTAATAAGGTTTTAATTCCTTTCGCCGTTTCGGAATTTAGCTTAGGTAAGCTGAAAAGTAGTTTAAGCTGAGTATTTACCAATACTCGCTTGTTATCATATCTACCTAGAAGTACCCTCCACGCACTGTCGTAACTTGCATCTGTAATAGGAAATTGTCTTAGGAGATGTTTAGCTTCTCCAGTGACACAAGATTTTAAGTAGTGTAATTTTTGTGCTGCAGAGAGCTCAACATTTGTATGCACTAGTGCTTTAAATAAATCGTGAAATGATCTCCAGGACTCGTAAGAGCCTGAAAATGTGGGAATCGAAATGCGTGGAAGTCTTAGCAAGGAGTTATAAGACGAAGTATTGTTTTTTGAGTTAATTGAAAATGAATTGGTATCTTCTTTGTTAGATTGAGTGCCTGCCTGATTAGCTATTGATATCTCTTGCAATTTATCAAGAGTGTCTTGTAGTAAACCAATAAAATCAAAGTACTTTTCTTCTAATTCAGAAAAGGTGTCTTGAGACAAATATTCACATTTGTCCCTATCTTCTATTTTCAAGTCTTGTGTAAGTTCGCAAATGGAATAGTGGTTGTTTTTATATTTTTGCCATAGTTGTTTAACCTCTGATAACCGTTCTGTTATCACTCCTCTAGTTCTTTTGCTCAATGAAGTTTTTTTATAATTTCCGACAGATTTCTGGAAAATGTCGGCTAAGGCCTTTTGTTTGGCCAACAGTTGATTCAAAGACATTGTGACGAACCGTTAATGACCGTTAAATAAACCGTTACAGACCCGTTTATCCGGCTCGAAGGACCAGCAAATGTTCTGTCCGATCTCAAAAAATGAGTGAACGAACATTAAATTCGTTGAAAATTATCTGGAGTAAACAGATCTGTAACAGTTCTTAATTTTAATCACTCACATTCATTCACAATGCCTTGAAGTGATGATAAGTAATAAATTTGAGTAGTTGAAAATCTGTTTAACTTAGCAAGTAAGTTAACAGACAAAATCCGAAATAACGGAATTAACCTGTGACCGTTATAACGGTGAATAATGATCAGCACAAAGGTGCTGATTAAGCGAGAACTTAAAATTAACAATGTCCTGCTGCTGGGTTGGCAAGCAGGTGAATTATATTTTGCTCTTGTTCTGAATTACCCAAAATTCAAGAATTGAATCTTGACTGAGACTTTGTTCAGAACATATAATGAAATTGTACTTACCTGTATCCACTAATGGTAGAGGAGGATAGGGCAGGTACGTTTTCTCGTCTGGTAGTTGCGCAGACGAGTGGAGCAAAATATGGCAATCAGGAAATTTGCCTTGATCGTGGGTCAAAGCAATGAGTGTTAAAATTTGTTCTAGTCACTACCCAGAACAACTAATCTCAATATAGTCAATCCCTATATTGAGTGGAATTAAGGTTAAGATTGAGCAAAGGAAATTGTTCTAGTCAATACCCAGAACAACTAATCTCAATATAGTCAGTCCCTATATTGAGTGGAATTAGGCTTAAGGTTGAGCAAAGGAAGTTGTTCTAGTCAATACCCGGAACAACTAGTCTCAATATATTGAGTGGAATTAGACTTGAGGTTGAGCAAAGGAAGTTGTTCTAGTCAATACCCGGAACAACTAATCTCAATATATTGAGTGGAATTAGGCTTGAGGTTGAGCAAAGGAAGTTGTTCTAGTCAATACCCGGAACAACTAATCTCAATATATTGAGTGGAATTAGGCTTGAGGTTCGAGGTTAGAGGTACAAGAGCAATAGGTAATAGGCAAGGCAAAAGGCAAGAAAAAAGAGGAAGCTATCAGGCAGCGCAGTGGCTTTTATACCCTGGAAATTGCACACGGCACTCAAGTTTACTTCACACATGAAAACCACCTTACGGTACCACCCACTGAGTGTGAGTATATTGTGAATTCCCCGTCGTGAATTCCCCGCCAGTAATTGACTTTAACCTTGACTCCTAGATGTCCTTCCGTTTGTAAGTTCGAAAGTTCGAAAGTGATCTAATGAGTGATCACTATTGTTTTGTTTACGTTTGCGGTTGACAGATATCAAGTGGTGGGCAGTGCGAGGATAGTACCGCAGGTAAGATTTTGTATTTTAGCATTAAATTCATATTATAATGTTCTATTTCTTTTTTACAGGTTCGGAGCGGCGCACAGTGGGCCAGAATGATTTTTAGGTGACCAAAAATCGATTTTGGTTATGTCACCGATTTTAAAAATTGTAATGCCATTCGATAGTAAACAGAATGTACTATCTTGTGGCAAAATTTTTTTTTCAATATTTACCCCCCCTCTTTGTGTTTGGAATAGATAAAGTTAGAGAAAAATTTGAACAGCTAATTTTTTAAAAAAATGTTCAAGTTTTTTATGATTTCAAAGTTCTTTTGTAAAAATATTTGTATGGAGAGGTTGAATTGTTATTAATGAAATCACTTACTAAATAGGAGAAGCTATTATTAGGCCAATAACTTATGATAAAAGTGAAATAGTTTTTTAATAATAGCATTTTAATTAAAAAGGGGAATTTTTCGCTACAATTTGAATTTCTTTTTAACTTTTAAAAAAATGGCCGCAAATGGCCATGCTCTCACTGGTATCAAATTAAAGTAGAGATCCTCCTGCATCGTTTAAAACAAAAATTGGCTGCGGCGACCTGCGGTCTTCGGAGAAAAGTGCATTTGAAGTAAAGTCTACCTTGTTGTCTTCTGCGTATTTTCACACAAAATTCCCATTTGTGCAGGAATTTTCTGAATTTTAAGGCTGCATAATGCTTGTTTTGGAAATTAATTATAGTTTTCCTATTAAACCTTTAGGATTAATGACATCATTAATATTTAAAGAAGTTATATTAGTACGTTTTATGACATTTTTAACTGACTTTGGCTTCCTCTGTATATGCGCCCTATTCAATATGTGTTTATGACTTCCAGGTAAATATGTACATATGGTGATTATTGACTTTGTTTTTTATGACACCTAATTAATATTTATTGTTATAATTACCTGAAATAAGGGACAGTTAGACAGTTGTAAATTTTAATTGTTTATGTGTTTAAAAGCATAATTTGCAAGTAGGTGGAAGTAACGTTTATGACATTTTTAACTGACTTTGACTTACTCTGTGTATACGCCCTATTTAATATGTATTTATGACATCCAGGTAAATACGTGGTGATTATTGACTTTGTTTTTTATGACACCTAATTAATATTTATTGTTATAATTACCTGAAATAAGGGACAGTTGTACATTTTAATTGTTTGTGTGTTTAAGGCATGATTTGAAGGTAGGTGAAAGTAACAGAAATCGTAGGTATTTAAAGGAAAGATATTTTGCAAGGATTCGATTTATGGAATTTATATTGCACATGAGTTACGACTTGAGCTTCACTGATGAGGGTGTACGAAATAAGCCTGAGAATAAGCAAAAGAGACTGGAGGAGAAACACAGGATACAACAAGAGTTCAGGCGACAACTTGGTTTAATTATTGATACACCTAAGCAAGGATTTGGAAGTACAAATGACGGCAACACAGCGAGGAGGTTTTTTGAATACCCGGACATAACAGCAGATATTACCAAAGTGGACGTGGAAATTATAAGGAGATTTAAGACCATATTAAATGTTCTTTCTTGTGGTCTTCCTATAAATGCTCAAAAATTCGGAACATATGCAGCACAAACAGAAACTTTATTAAATTATAAATATCCATGGAGGAAATTAACAGCAACAGTCCACAAAGTTTTAAGACATGGGAAAAACATAATACTCCACTGTATTTTACCAATTGGCGAATTGTCTGAAGAAGCCCAGGAAGCCAAAAATAAAGACTACAAGCACTACAGATACCACAACACCAGAAAAATTTCAAGGAAAGACCAGAACATTGATCTCATGAATATGCTGCTTATATCATCAGATCCATACATCTCATCATTTCGGAGAGTACGGGACAAACGTTTAATCGACAGGGAATATCCAGAGGAAATGGCTTATTTACTAGATATGGATGAAGATATAGATGATATGTTTGAAAGCATATAAAGTATTGTAATATAAATATATTGTAGTAATATAAATATAATAATATAAATATATAGTGAAATAAATTTTTTTTTAAATTTCGTTTTTTAATATATTTGTAAAATTAATTTTTTTTTTATTAAATATTGTTATGAAGATAATGAAATAATTAAAGACTAAGTTAAACATGTTGTTAAAACTTTAAAAAAAACATAAATAGTTCATTTATTGACAAATTCAAATTTTGTTGCTTTATTTTGAGGCACCCTGTAAACCAATTGAATTTTTTTTTTTATCACATAGAGGGTCATAATGTCAAGATATATTTCCCAAAGTTTCATTACGATATCTTTAACACAACAAAAGTTACAGATTTTTGATAGCTGCCAAGTCGTTTTGGCCCACTGTGCGGCGTGGGAACCTTCCGATATGCTCAGCGAGGGATGCTGATGATAGTGGTAAGTGAATTTATTTGTTTCAAATTTAAAGGGTTTGTTTTTAATTTCAGGTGTCTAATCTAGCTGTGGGTGGCGCCTGGGATGATCTTCGCGGGATGCTGAATTTGGTGCTCGTGCACCAAACAACCACTGAACTGGGGTAGGAACTTTAACGCAAATTCTTTGTCTAGCTTGGCCGTTAGCCTCGGCGCAGGTGCTGGCGGTGTAGCACCTGGCGAAGTTAATTGATTTTGGCCATCAGAGTTATTATTTGCCATTATTGAATTTACTTCGAAATTCTCGGGGTTTTGAGAATTTGAAAAATTCTGGTTGGAGTCAACGCGAATTGTAGTATCTTGATCTGATTCACTTCCAAAAGAGGACTGTTCGACTGGAGCTTGTTCTCGAAAATCGCGGATTGAACTATTATCGCTATCGCTATCACTATCGTTAGGAGAAAATGACAATTTCCTACAAGCGACACTGCGCGTCAAGTATTTTCGGTTCATAAACAGATATGTATTTGCAATTAACGGAATATTTTTACACAATTTTAGTAGAAAAACACACGTAAAATTTAATCACAATCTGAACTTAAATTACAAAATTATTTAAACTAACCTTAATTCTGATTGCTGCTGGCGATTAGAAGTGAAGTAATTTGTAGATTTGTTGAGTTGTATGGTATAATGGAGAAAAATCGGCTCAGTTTGAGAAGTGCAAATTCCGTTGAATTGTATGATGCAACTGAAGAAAAATCGGCTCAGCTTAAGAAATGCAAACTCCGTTGAATTGTATGATGCAACTGAAGAAAAACCGGCTCAATTTGAGAAATGCGAATTCCCGAACAGTACTTTTTACGACCCCACACCTGGCACCACTTGTAAGATTCGGGGTCTCGGAAGTTCTCAAACACCGCAGTCACATTAACAGCAAACAACGGTTTTATTGATTTTCAACATTTATTTACAAAAACGACTTTTACAGAATAAGAACGGATGATTTTAGAAGAATAAAATGATTACGTGATAGCGCGTCGAATGCCTGACTCCAACTGCCCTAACTACTTTGCGCACTTTGCGCTAAACGAGCGATCGTGGGAACGGGAAAAATGGGTGCATGGGAAGAATTTAGCGGTTTCGGGATTTCACTCGAAATCTGAGGAGACTAAACGTTGCAGACGCTAGGTAAGCGAAATAAGCGCTGCGCAGAAACTTGATTATTAGGGAAAGACGAAATTTGAATTAAAGGAATTTGGAAAAGATTAAGGGAAGGAATTGGATGCTTTACTACACCGTTGAGTTAGTCGCTTTGCTTTCTTAATGTGGTCCACCTTTTGACTTCAATTGCTTTATTTTCACGTAAAACTCTTTAAACTTTTTCTCTTAATGCGCGCGTGTTCTTTAGAGATCCTACCGACTGCGCCAGTAAACTTTTTCAAACACGGCAGTTTAAGGAAAAGAATTGACTTTATTGAATTAAAACGTTTTACAATTATTACGTGGATTAAGCTATGTAATCTTCTTAAAGGTTCACGACGAACTGACTAACATCTCCTAATCGAGCTTTCTCCCGGCAGTCGCGAGAAAACGTGACTTGTAATATGGGTGATCACAATCCGTCGTTGGGATCTTGCAGCGGTGCGATTATGTGCTTATTATTATGGCTACAGTAAATGATAGTTTTGGGTTTCGCAAGGGCAGACAAAATTCATGGGAACATGCTTGATGATGAGAATGTTTCAGGGGAATGGCTTATCTTGCGAGGATGTAACTATATGAATAATTTTCATACAATGATTCATCCAAGTTATAAATACTTTACGATAAAGAATTATTATTGATTATTCTAAGAGATACAAATTTTGATTAAGTGCCATTTCGGCAATGTTTAAATATTAATGCTCATATAACAACTAATTATTTTTCAAAAGTTATCTTCACTTGGATTCAGTCTGTCTTTTGGGTGGAAGCTTTGTAAACAATTGATTTAAACAAGGAATTATCTTAATAAGAACTTGTTGCTTAACTTCTTACGTCATTGATAACTGGTGCTTATGAACAACTAAGAAATAATAAGTTAATGCATTTTCTCACCTGAACTTTATGTTGAGAATTCATCTTTTTGCATTAAACTTTGACAACGAGGAAGTATTTATGCTTAATATTTTAATGAATAGTCATAGTTATATATCAATAGTAGTAAATATTTTTTCGATTAAAATTGATATATTTAAGCTTGGATTCATGTGTAAACAATAATAGTTTTGTTTGGTTTGGTTGCTAAGGACGACGTAGTATCTCGTCGTAGAAGAAATAAAGGAACTCACTTATAGATACTTTGAGAGTGGAGTTGTGTCGTAGACCATTTTTTCCAGTATTGTTTAAGTTGTACCGAAAACATTTGGTTACCACCGGAAAACCTAAGCCCTTCAAATGCAGCATGCAGAAAATTATTCATTGTAAGTAACTATTTTCTGCATTTCTGCTTTAATTCAATGGTTGTTTGGAATACATATTATAGAAACTGTTTTGACTACCCGTACAGTTTATTTGAAATTTAGAACAATATATTGGAGTATTTCGTTCTAGATTCTCTAAGAAAATATATTTTTCTTAAGTGTACCCCTGGGATTTCAGTGTTTGGTGCTTCCTTTAGAAAGTGAATTACGAGTTTGAAAACATGTAGCAATTATGATGATCTATTATTAAATATGCATGAGATCAATTTGCCATATTTGTTTATAACTTACTATATACATATATATGAAATGGCGATGTAAGTTAAATAAGATCAAAAATAATAATCACCCTTATTCCACACTCCGACGGAACGTAAGATTTCTCCGAAGTTCTCCGTGTCGTATTCCACACTCCGACGTAATGACCGAAATCTTCCGCATCGTAACTCGCACTCCGAATTTCTACTTTCGTAACTTTTTGATATTCCGCACTCCGACGTACACACGATTTTCGGGAGAAAATCTCCGACGCGATTAGTGTGTCGGAGAATTTAAACTTGCCACTTAAATTAGTGTTTTATTACCGGAAACACACATCGAAGCTGGTTAATGATAATAGGATTCAAGTTCTTGATTGACTGTTTCAATTATCAAATTTGAATCTCATTGAAAATCTTTTCAGGATCCTTAAATAACGGTCGTTTTAGAAATAAAGCGTAATCAATGAAAACACGGGAAAAAAAGAGTAGGAAAGCATAGCTAAATCTACTATTATGTAGTTAATAGGGTCTATGCCACGAAGTTGTCCTGGGATTATTCAAAATAAGGACTATCATGGAAAGTACTAGGGAGGCAACTAAAATGTTGCTTTAGTTTTCCACACTAGCATGTACCCAAGTTTGATCGTTTTTTAAATTATTTTCAATAAATTGAATTGTAATTTGTTGCGATGTCAGTTATTTCTACTGTTTTATGAAAGGGGAAAATCAGGATTAACTTTTTATGTTCCACTAAATGAAATGAAGGATAAACACTAATTTAAGTTTCGTACTGTAATGGTTGTTATTGTTTTGCACAACAATGTAATTGTGCCCTAAGTTAGGTAAGAAATAAAAAAACAGAAAACCGCAACAAACTGTAATAAAGTGGTTGCGCAGGATTTGGGTTTTAACGAATTTTCGTTTCCCCAATATCCTTTGTTTGCCTGCATTTCTGGGTTTTATGGCCTCGACCCGGACCCACGATAGCTTGATAAACATTCGTAGGTACCCTTTTTGCCAGGCAAATAGGTTTACCCAGGATTTGACCTGATGCATCTTAAAGGGGTGCAATTGGTTTACTTTCGTTTGTGCACGGGGGAGGTATCAGTTTCCTTAGCTCGGGCTATTTTGGGTACTCTCTCAGTCAGTTTGTGAGTGGAAGAAAAGCAACTTAAGATTTTAAAGGAACAATTTTAAGCCGTATACTGTAATAAAATGTAAGTAAATATGAAAAAATAAATTAATTATTTCGGGGCATATTAAATTAATTTTACGTAATTATAGGACATCCAAAATTACAACAACAAGACTTCAATATCAGCGAATGGTGGACCTTCTGAGCTCGAGGCCTGATATTGCTCGGGGATTCACAAAATCAGGCAAACAAGATTGTACTGATTTTTGGCTAAAGGTTTCCGAGGAGTTGAATAGCATTGGTCCTCCCCAAAAAGATGCTACAACGTGGAAAAAAGTAAGTATTTTGTTATAATAAAAAAAATGTTCGTTTTCAATTTTTACTTCCTAGGTTTGGTTAGACTACAAAGCCTACGTTAAACGGAAATTGTCCCATAACAAAAAAGAATACCGGGCAACAGGTGGTGGTGTAAACAAATTACACACCTTCAATGAAACGGAGGAAACCGTAATTAGCATAACGGGGATGGAACAATCCGTTACAGGAATACCTGGGACACTATCATTTGGCGTCACTCCACAGGAGCCTCAGCCATCCACTTCTGCAGTTAGTACTTCTGTAGATCCAGGTTTGGATATATCCATGGAATCAGCAGAACAATGTGAAGTTTCAGGAGGAAGAAATTATAGTTCCGGTACCTCTGCTCGTCCAAATATTCAAAAAGAGGATACAAAAAACAAATAAGTGTGCAAGAGGCATTTGTATGAAAATTTAGGAAAATTTTCAAAACAACAAGAAAAACACAACGAAGAAATGTGCAATTGTGTAAAAAAAGTGTATAGAAATATTGATAGACAAATTGACATTGAACGAGAGAAGTTAGAAGAAGTTCGCCGACATAACAAGGAAATGGAGCAGTTGTTGGCAAAAAAAATTGAAATAAAAATGAAGATTTCAGAGTTAGAAAAATCCAAGTTTAACCCTTTGCGGTCGTATGCCCACTCTCAGCCACCAAAGCCTTTTTAATGTTCCGGTCGTATGTCTGCTCTCAGCCACCACAGCAAGGAAACATACGAATCGTATACTGTATGCATTCATGTATCAGTTTACACTTTTCCTATACGAACCTCACAGCCTAAAGAACCTATTCACGAACTAATACGGTGCTCCATCGATTGGAGATAACGTAATCTATTCTAAACAAAAGCTGTGACCCAGCGCTCGCGCTTGCAAGACGCAGTGGCGAGTCAGTCTTCTTCTGAACGTAACGAAAGCGACAACATCTGACGATACCTTGTAGAATTCCAAAGAATATTATATAAATTGTATTTAACAGTAATTAGACATTCTCTCTTCTTAAAATATTCCAAAATAATTGCCCAAAATGGCAAAAAGGAAGTTACCGCAAGAAGTGTTCGGTGAAACTGACAATAGCGATGAAGAGTTTTACTTTGGCCTCTTGAATACTGACTCTGAGAGAGAAAGTGATAATGATTGCAGTGACTGTGATAGTGACATAGTTCCCGTGAAGCGACGAGTAAGGCAGTTAACAATATCCAGCGACAGTGAAACAGAAGAAAATGATGAAAATGAGAATAGTAATATAAACGAATTTACTACTTGGAGGGACGTTACGTGCACAGATCAGCCACAATCAAAAACTAATTTTTCGACGGGACCGAAGACTGTTGGACCGAATGTACCCTTGAATTGCACGGAACCTATCGACTTTTTTAGACTCTTCTTCACAGACGCACTGCTTGAAAAAATTATACTGGAGACAAATAAATATGCCCAAAATAGAATAGTCGCGCAGCCCTTATCACCTCGATCAACGTGGAATAAGTGGGTCGATGTGACGAAGGAGGAGCTAACAGCTTTTTTGGGTGTAGTCCTGAACATGGCTACTATACCAATTCCTAGCATGAAACATTATTGGACTAAGGATTATGTTGGAAACATACCATTTTTTAGAGATATGTTTCGTAAGGAAAGATTTTTCCAAATATTTTGGATTTTACATCTCAATGAAAATGTTTCCGCAAATAGAAATGTATCCACGAGAATCCAGAAAGTGAGCAACTTTCTGGATTATATTGGTGACAAATTCCAAGAGTATTTTACACCGGATAGAGAAATATCCATCGATGAGTCTGTTGTCAAATTCAAGGGCAAAATTAGCTTTATTACATATAATCCTAAAAAGCCCACCAAATGGGGAATCCGGATTTATGTATTGTCAGATGCACACACAGGATACATATATGCTATGATTCCCTACTATGGAAGCATTACTACAGACACTCTCATCCGTCCAGACCTCCCTGTCAGTTCAAGGATTGTCTTACAATTGTATCACAAGCTGTTGACCGCAAATCCCGAGGCAAAGGGATACCACATCTTTACGGACAGATATTTTACAGGGATCCCATTAGCGCAGGAACTTCTCAAACTAAGTTGTTATTTAACTGGTACAATTAACACAAACAGGAAATATGTACCAGCTGTGATTAAAAAACCAGCTATAACAAACAATAATACTGTCGCTGCCTACCGATCAGGCGATATTCTATTATTAGCGTGGAAGGATAAAAGAATAGTCACCATACTAAGCAGTTACGATACATCGGGCACGAAAATTATAGAAAGAAGGAAGAAACAAGTTGGGACCGTCAACATTATAAAGCCAAATGTTATTATAAATTATAATATGAATATGGGAGGCGTGGATAAGGCTGACCAATTAGCAAGTTCATATTGCTTTATGAGAAAATCGTGCAAATGGTGGCGAAAACTTTTTTTCTGGGGATTGGAGGTTTGTGCGATAAATAGTTATATTTTATATAAGACGTCAGCAAGAAAAGAGAACAGGACACCTATGTCACATTTTATATTCGTCCGAAAATTGGTGACACAACTGGTAGGTGATTTTCGGGACGGAGCAGATTCCAAACCAGGAAGACCATCGACCTCCGATAAGGAAGAAAGACTTGATGGAAAACTGCATATATTGCAGCATTGCGAAAACGTAAAAAGTAAAGATTGTAGTGTATGTTCAGAAAGATTAAGGGTGGAAGGCACCAAACCAATTATTTTTGCGACACATGCACTCGAAAACCTGGCCTGCATGTTGGAGAGTGTTTTAAAAAATATCACACGCAGGAGAATTATAAAACATAATTTTATACAAAAACAAATGACTAGATTAGTTTATTGAATAAAGATATATATAAAGTTCACAAAAGAATTACTAAATCTTGATTATCCATCGTAAACTTGCGTGTTATGTATCCCTGCTCTATCGAGGGAAATTAATTCCGACCAGTACGATACCCATCTCCAAATTTAATCCGACCGCAAAGGGTTAATCACGATATTTAATAATTAAAATTTTATATGCAATGGATGCAAGAAATAGTTTAGTTTTTGAATCCAAAATGCTTTTATGTTGGCTGTAACAATGTTTCCAAAATTCCCTTAATTTAGAAGTTTGTTTTTTCAATGTAACGTGCGTTTATAACAATGATAATTTCACATCAACACTATTTCCAAATCTGACCTAAGGCTCTTTGTACCTTGACTCTAATTGTGTGAAATCGGTGCAATGTACCACTTCACAAATTTCACAATTTGATAAGTCCCTGAAGCTCGATATTGATAAGTTCCTGAAGTTCCAGATTCACAACGATGCAGCTCTCTGAAAGCAAGGAGGGTTAATTAAAACGCGTTGTCTGACGAGTGAAAGACTCTTTATTTCTCTTGCAGGTTTAAAATACATGTCACACTGCTGACTTAACCAAATTACTGTCTACTTACAAAGTGCTTTTGCATTCATGCGCAAGAAATCCCCCGGTTGCACTTGCGAAAAGTGCTAACTATGCCGGAATTGCAGGGGCCGTTGGCCAGTAGGTGGGTGAAATACGAGTACGCGCGAGTATCAAGTTCAAGAATTTCTTGCGCATGAACGTTGACAATTAAAACGCTGACAATTAAATTTTACAATGCAGCTAATTATATTTTTTTGTTTTTAAAGATCTCTTAGTGCTCTTAATTTATTATGTTTATTTAAACAGTTTTGTTGTTTAATTTAATAAAGTTGTTTTCTTTTACAATGGAAATATTTTTAAATCCCCCGGTTGCACTTGCGAAAAGTGCTAACTATGCCGGAATTGCAGGGGCCGTTGGCCAGTAGGTGGGTGAAATACGAGTACGCGCGAGTATCAAGTTCAAGAATTTCTTGCGCATGAACGTTGACAATTAAAACGCTGACAATTAAATTTTACAATGCAGCTAATTATATTTTTTTGTTTTTAAAGATCTCTTAGTGCTCTTAATTTATTATGTTTATTTAAACATTCTCCCCCGCGTTGAATGGCGATTCAAGTGATCCTAGACATCGAAATTGACGTTAGAGGCTGACTCTGTCTTACGTGCTGAATTATTTTGTTGCCGGGGCGGTGGGGCTGGTGTCCATACCTTTCGTACTGGGCAAAATGTATTTTGATGTTTCCACAGCAAAGCAGCTCCCATCGCAACTATTAGCATGAGGCTGATGCCTCCTCCTATCGAGAATTGGTGTATCTCATGTGCAGGTAACTTTACGGCCGTGTTAGTATGCATCTTAAGTTGTTGGACTTCCTGCCTTAAAGTGTCTATTTCAGCTACATATGACTTGTACTGCGTGGTGTGCTTAAGGCTGAATTCTGACTGATTTGTAATATTCATGTCTGTGAGGTTGTTCAGTGGAATGTAAGATGCTCTCATGCTTGATGGATAGGTGTTGTGTCCTTGTATGGTTATCAGTGGTTGTCGAATCAGGCAACGATCTCGAATTTTTAGGATTCCCGTACCCTGCAATACATGCTGAGTAATCTTATCACCGCACACTACATTTATAGTCGTTTCGTTGCTTAGTACCTATATCCACTCATTCGAAGTGTAAAGTTGAATCCAATGAGGTCCATCCTCGACTCTAATAATCTGACAATTGGGTGATGGAGGTAAATGATTCATGTAGCTGATTTCACATTCGCTAACTGACGACCCTTTCCTGTAAATAGGATGGTTTTGGTTGCAGAGGTGCTTGCCTTCGGTGATGATACATGCTTGCAGCTCCTGGTCTGTCACGGGATAATATTGATCTCGATGTAAGTTGATGATCAAGAACGGCGATGAAGGTTTAACTGCTATATAGGTATTATTGATCATTACTGGAACAGGAGTGATCTTGAATAACTCGAATTCTTCCGATGATAGCAACGGACTTATCAATTTGAAGATTGCGTATCTGGTGGTGATTCTTCCCTGAACCCTTATCAGTGAGTAGTATTTAATAGGCTCGTTTCGTTGTAGCGGCAATTGCAGAGAAGAAGGCAGATGAGTCTTAATTTTTATGAGTTCCTCCTTTAGTTGCCGGGGTGCAACCAATAGTGGACTAATCCTTCCGTGATGAATGTCAACAGTTACGTCTAAGATCGAGGTCTGGATTCGAAGAAAATTAGTTGCCGTGAGAATTACTGACAGAGACGTGGTTATAAATGTTTGCGATAGTTTTTCTTGGTAAAGTTCTGCCATTATGCCATTTATTTGTCTTGTAACTTGCTCGATGTTAGCCTGTAGCTGTTGGAACTGATGGCTTATTGCTGCTTCTTCTCTTTTCATGATGTTCAAGGTGGCATCTAAAACCGATGTTTGATTTTTCATCACTTCTAATGCGTAATTCTCGTTTCCCTTGATTTCGGCTATTGTTTGAGTCATTTTTTCAGCATATTCGGAATCGAGAACCCCAAACAGCGCATTCGCTACATTTCCGATGAAATTTAAAGCTCCTCTCTTCCTTCGCCTTTGATTATTGGTTGATGATAGTAAGATATTATTTGTGGTTAATTCCGAAAGCAGATGGTCTAGATGGCTTATAATTCCTCGGCAGGCATGATTATCGTCAATTTTTCGACACAATGTTTTGAGGGATATAGTATAATTTTTTAGAAACTCATACTCCTTCCAATAAGGTTCCAGGTCATAGTAAACCACCAGATCCCACTCATTCGAAATGATATTTGCAGCTCCTAAATTGTCAAAGTAAATTCCTGGTTGGTGATTGAATGGTATTGCTTCGATAGATGAGGCCTTTGCAACTGGTAAGATCAAACATGTAAGTAATAGTGTCACTATAGCAGAGCCTAGTGATATTCGTTGTTTTTTGGTGGGACTGTGTTCATGAATGCCTTCATTGTCTTCTGTGGAACCTTGATCAATATTTGTCGAGTTGCCAAGGTTTTCGTCTGAACCTTCCTTTGGAGAATTAATCTCCTCGTCTGAAGTCTCCGGACCCATGGGAAGTGGTGCAAGCTTATGAATTGGTCGACGACTAACTCCATTTGCTGTTCGTACATCAACCACCCGAACTAGTCCATCTTCTCCCTTAATGACGTTAATTATCCGACCAAGGAGCCACTTTAATGGGGGTACATTGTCCTCCTTTATCAGAACCATAGTGCCTGGTGCGACATTCTCTTGTCGTTGCTTCCATTTGTACCGATGTTGTAACTGATTCAGGTACTCTGTGCTCCAGCGTTTCCAGAACTCATTTTTAATGTGCGAGACCAGTCTCCAACGAGTGATGAGACTGCCTCTTGCGGGCTCGGCGTTGGGATCTATTGTACTTGTTAATGGTTCTCCGATCAGGAAATGGCCTGGTGTTAATGCTGTTAAATTATTTGGATCGTTAGACATCGGAGTGATGGGTCGTGAGTTGAGAACGGCTTCTATTTCCACCACTGCCGTCTCTAATTCCTCATAAGTTAATGACGCTGATCCCAGGGTGCGCTGTAGTAAATGCTTGGCTGCCTTGACTGCAGCTTCCCACAGGCCCCCAAAATGCGGTGCTCTTGGCGGTATGAAACGAAAATCAATGCCCCTTGAGCTGCATATTTCCTTGATTTTATTTTGGGATTCCTCTGAGGCTAGCATCTCTCTTACTTCGTCTAACATATTCCTTGCACCGACAAAGTTTGTTGCATTGTCACAATAGATCGTTTTACAATGTCCTCGCCGTGCTGTGAAACGTCTTAATGCTCCAAGAAATCCCTGAGTGGACAAATCGCTGACCACTTCCAAATGCGTAGCCTTTGTTGGAAAACAGCAGAATACCGCAATGTATGATTTCTGTGGTTTCTTTCCACGGATCTTGAAGTGGGTCCAAATTGGTCCACAGAAATCAACTCCAGCGTTTACGAATGGCCTTGCAGGCTGAACTCTATCGGCTGGCAAATTACCCATCATCTGTGTCAATAGCCTAGGTCGTACTCTTGTGCACTGTACGCACTGCTGCACGACCGATCGAACTAAGGTTTTCCCTTTTATGGGCCATACTGTCTGGCGCGCTAATGACAATAGCGTTTGTGGCCCGACATGTTTATTCTCCTTATGAAGATCACTTAATAGGCATTCCGTTAACGGGTGCGAGTATGGTAGGAGTGTCGGATGTTTGGCTTGATGTGATAAATTAGCTGCTTCAAGCCGGCCACCAACCTTTATCAATTTGTCGCTGTCGATAAATGGCGCCAGACTACTAAGGTTGCTGTTCTTGGATACTTCTCCAGCTCGTTGTAAGTGCACTAAGTCGTCCTTGAAGGCTTCTTCCTGCATTAGCCTGATTATGACTATTTGGGCTTCGTGCAATTCGTGTGTAGTCAGCACGAGAGTGTCTAGAGTGCGTGAACTCCGCCTTCTACAGCCCTTAATAAATCGCAATGCATAGGCGGTGATTCTTTGCACCTTGCGGAATGAATTTTTATGGTCTATACTTTCCAAAACTGATTTTGTGTCCGAAATAGCTGAAGTGGCCGCTACGGGTTTTCGCCTTCTTTCTGTATCATTCTCTATAGGTTTCCTTGCATACATATGCTGGTGGCCATAGATCTTCTGAGCCGTGCAAGAAAGTGGGACCATATAGCCACAGGTTACATTTCCCTAGTTTCTCGGGCATTAATCCTCTAGACAGCACGTCTGCTGGGTTCTCCTTCGATCTTACATGTCTCCACTGCTCAGGGATGGTGAGTTGCTGGATTGTTGACACACGATTCGCCACAAATGTTTGATATGATGACGATGGTGCATTTATCCATGACAGAACTATTTCAGAGTCTGTCCATAGGTAAATTGGTGCATTTTTGATGTCCAGATCTTTCTTAAGACGATATGCTAGCTCTGCTGCTAGCTTCGCTGCGCACAGTTCCAATCGCGGCAGAGTGGTTTGCTTAATCGGAGCTACCCTGGATTTCGCACATAATAGACGTACTGCAATGATGTTATTATTGTCTATTGATCTTACATATGCTGCGGCTCCATATGCCTTCTCTGAGGCATCTGCGAACACATGTATTTGAGTTAGCTTCGGAATTTTGTGAGCTAACACATGTCTAGGTAATTTCACCTCATTCAGTGCCTTTAGTTCTTCACGGAAATTAAGCCAAAAGGTGTGCAATTCCTGAGGCAAGGCAGCATCCCAATCGCATTTCAGCATCCATAGCCTTTGTAGGAAGATTTTGGCC
Organism: Tolmerus cingulatus; assembly: GCA_959613345.1. NCBI lineage: Eukaryota > Metazoa > Arthropoda > Insecta > Diptera > Asilidae > Tolmerus > Tolmerus cingulatus. Next base: position 18,816,286 of record OY390709.1, on the reverse strand, counting down.
GTCACCACGACTGGGCCCATGATACCGAGTGGATCAAAAAGTTGTGCTATCTCTGAGTAGGCTGTGCGCTTTGTCACTCGATGGCTGAAGTTTTCTGTTGCCCTTATACACAACTCATCATTTTTAGGCAGCCAAATTAGTCCCATAGTTTTAACATGTTCTTCTGTTTTGCTACAGAAGTCTACTTGTAACTCCTGGTCTTCCCTTGGAATATTTTTAAGCAGACCGGGGTGATTGGCACACCACTTCCTTAATTTAAAACCGGAGGACTGTAGAACAGATTGCAGTTGAGTTTGTTTCTCTACGGCTATGGCCAAGTTGTCTGCTCCGGTGAGGACGTCGTCTACATAAAAATCTTGATTTAGGACTTCCGCTCCCAATGGGTGCTGATCGGCTTGCTGTTCCGCCAGCATTTTGAGGCATCTAATAGCCAAATATGGGGCGCTTGTAGTTCCATAAGTTACTGTGCAAAGTTCGTAACAACGCAATCGATCGTTAGGACTGTTCCGAGTTACGGGTTTTGTAATAAAGACTCGATAGTTAATTGCAATTTTTTGATTTATTAATACAATATTAAATTTTTGACCGATTTTATGTTATACTTGTTTCTAAGATGATTATAGTTTGGCAGCTTCCATCAGACTGACCCTTATCCCACGGCGAAAATCACTCAGGGGAGTCCAATTGTATCTTCTTACTAGGTTTGCAGGAATGCTGATTGTATCTTCTTATATATATCTAGGAATGCTGATGTTGGATTGATAAAGTGCATCTCGAGTGCATGTGTGGGGGAGCGGTTGTTGTGACTCGCCTCGGGAATTGTGCTGACGTGCATGCTCGTGCACGTAACTCCTCCCTCCTTAGAAGGATCCATACATGCACAGGATGGATCAGTTATTCGTCCTCGATTTCTGCTACGTAGTGCCTTGTTGGATTTGAAGGATGGATGGATGGCGATGCTTCGTCTATTTTTGCTGGTTGTCCCGCTTCGGGAATTGGTTGCTTTGGTTTTGTGACTGAGGTTCTGGTCTTATGGATGTACTTCGCTGTTATTATTATAATTGCCACGACGATGCAAGGAAGGGTTATCCAGTTGTAATCGAACTTGCTTGACGTGCTTCTAAGGCTGACTTCTTGGATGGTCCGCTGTTCTTTGTAGATTTGATGTATTTTGTCCAAAGGGATGTCATTTAGGATCAGATGTTGAAGATCGTTGGTTGTGGTTTTTGGTGTTCTGATGGCTGGTAGCAGTAGGGGTTGTCCTATGATCGAGTGTTCATTGTTTGTGTAAAGATTTTGTGTGGTTTGGAAGCTGCAGTTTGTTGGGAGTTCTATCAAATGGGTTCCCCTTAGTGTGGTGAAATCTGATGTCGTGCAATCTATTTTGATCTTCGTTTCTTGGGGAAAAATGGCAATATAGTGGCTATCAGTTATTCGTTCAATTATTTCGTTTTTTACGACAATTGGGACTGTTTTGCAAGTAGTTGAAGTATTAGCTTTCAATTGGAGTATCTCGTGGATACAGTCTTCCTGTTTGGTCTGCTCCATTTCTTCGTAGGCATCGCAGCAGTAAATTGAACCAATGTTTTTGCATTCTCTGTCGTCGTAGTAGTAGTTCTTGTCCCCCATTGCCAGAAATGGTTTGGAGGGGATGATAATATCGTTATTTTTATTAGGTATTGGATATAAGTGGTAGAAGGAATAGATCTCGGGGTGCATTATGGGGAAGTGGATAATGAAAACAATTCTGTAGTCTGAGTAGTATGCTTCGACACTTAGTAGTTCGTAATATTTGTGGGTGTTATGAGTTCCACCCTCGAAAAACAGCTCATTCGGGGAGTGATGTTTCAGAATCATCTGGGTGACAAATTCCAAATCCTTTAGTCTAAGGATGCTACTGTGTAAAATTCCAAGTCGCGCGAATGTGACCGCGTTTTCCAGTGTATTAAGGGTTTGCAAAATAACACTAGTCACTGCACCTATTTCGTCCAGTGCAACCTTAATTCGAAAGAAGTTGTTTTCATCAAGTTGTGTTGACTTTATGATATCGTTGATTTTAGCGGCTAGGCGGTATTCGTTTTCTTTAATTAGTTTAAGTGTGCTATTGTACTCTTCTAGTATTCTAGTGGTCAGCGAAATCTGTCTGTTCAACGTTGTGGCAATATTATTCTGATTAGACTTTAAAGTATTAATGGCCTCATCGAATCTCTTGCCATCTTCGGAATCTAAGTTACCAGTAATATTTTTGAAGATCGTTCCTAAACCGTTGAAAACACCCCTCTTTTTCCTGCTATTGGCCGGATAATGGAGAGAATTTAGCTTCTCTCTTGAAAGTTCAAGTTGAAATGTTATGGAATTCTTCATTGTTTTAAGTGCCGAGGCATACGGTTCCTTTTTGATATCAGTTGACTCAACGGTCTCAAATTGCTTAGAAATTGAGCTCAGCTCATTCCCTATTGGTTCGAGGTCGAAGTAATGTATAAAGGTGTGGTAGGTAGCCTTAATTTTCGCTTTACCCAATTTGAAAGGCAGGATGCCAGGATTGGACTCTAGGTTTGTTATCTTAATTTCCGCCGCAGTCACCGCCGTCACCAGGGTGAGCAAGCTCCTGTAAGTATATATTTCTGTTGTTAGATGGGGGTCGTCTTAAATTACTTTTGTGGTACGTATTTTCTGGGGTTTCGACTGTAATATTTCTATCATTATTAACGGCGTGGGGTTTAAAGTGAGGACTTGTTTTGTCCCGAGCTCTCGTTTTGTGGTAAACCAACGTGTTCGGCTGATATGGTAGCGGTTCTTCCCTATCCCTGTTTCTTTTTTCGATAACATCATTTTTTTGTTTAAGCGTTTGTTGGTGTAATTGTTTATATATTTCTAAAGTTTTTTCTTTGTGGTGGTTAATGTAATTTGAGTACAGAAGTTTATTGATATCTATGTTGAATGGGCTATTGCTACCTAAATGACCATTTATTATATCTATTGGTCGTTGCATTGTTGCAGAATGGATAGAATGATTATAACCGAGGACTGCATATGGGATTTGATCAATAATGTTTAGGTCTTTCCTTGTCTCACCCAGGATTCGTGAGTGTTCTATAATTGTAGAGTGGAATCTCTCAATTGTGCTGTTGGAGTTGGGGTTGAGTGGGGTTGTGTAGTGGACGTCTATATTGTGTAGGGAAGTCAATTCCTTTACTATGTTGTTTTTTAACTCAGAGCCGTTATCGAGGACCAAGAGTTTGGGCGTGCCGTGATGGGTCATGAAATTAATGAAAGCTTTTGCAACATGAATCGCAGTCAATCCGTCTAGAGGATAGGCTTGCCCATACTTTGAAAATTTGTCAATTATGGTGAGGAATTTTTGTTTTTTTAACGTAAACGTGTCTGCATGCACGACTTCGAAAGGTTTGCTGGGTGTGGGGGTGATGCTAAATTTCTGTTTTGGCGGATGGCGGTCATACTTCATTCTCAAACACAAATCACAGTTATTAATGGAGCGGGCTATACCGTTCTTCATATTAGGCCAGTAATACCGTTGTTTTATTTGGGCTTCTGTTTCGTGTATGCCGCGATGGTTTGTTCTACCCTCGTGACACAGTTTGATGATATTCTCTTGTTGGTTCGTAGTTTTTATGTCCTCTAATGTCTTTTTACAAAGGACCAATTTGAATCCAGGATTTCTAAATGTACTACTAAGGATATTACAGAGTCTGGGGATGTATTCTTCTTGGTCCAGATTTAATGCGAATGTTTTGCGTGTTGCGACAAATTCTTTGAAAACATTAATAACGTCCCTCTCGAAATCGCTTTGTGGGATCTCAATGATTGTTCTAGTTTTATTTTGAAACAACCGGTAAAGTTTTGGTGGCTTTGCAAGGAGTGGAAAAATTTTTAGGAAAATTTGGTTCTTGAAATAATTAATAGGGATTTCAGAAATCGGTACCCCGAATATAGGGTTTTCTTCGCTGGTGTGTACTGTATCGTTTTCGTCTCCATCGTTACTCGGTTCGATTTCTTTCACGTTGGGACCCTCAGAGATATTTGCTAAAATGGATATAGTTTCGAGGTCTTCGCTATCAGGATCTTCCGAGGTAACTGTGTTAGTGTTTACTTCGCCGATTTTTATTCGTGGCAATGCGTCGGCATTAGTGTTCGCTGACCCTTTTTTATAAACTTTGGTATAGTCGAACTCATCGAGCCTGAGTCTCCACCTTGTAAGCTTTGCGCTTGGGTCTTTAATAGAAAAGAGCCAGTTCAACGGTTTATGGTCTGTGAAAATATAGAATTTCCGGCCGTATAAGTATGGGCGGAAATATTTTGTTGCCCACACTATGGCGAGTAGTTCCCGCTCGATTGTACTGTATTTCTGTTCTGTGTCGTTCAAGGTTCTTGACGCGTAGGCTATGGGTTTGTCCCTGCCAGGAGGTCCCTGGGACAAAACTGCGCCGATCGCAAATTCACTGGCATCGGTTGAAAGATTAAAGGGGCGTGTAAAGTCAGGGTACTGAAGGATGGGTTCGTTTGTCAGTAGCTCCCTGCATATTTCGAAACATCGAATATATTCAGGAGAAAAATTGATTTTTTGTCCTTTCTTTAAGCAGCAGGTCATAGGTTTGGTAATTCTTGCGAAATCTGGGATGAATTTACGGTAATACCCCAACAGGCCAAGAAATCCTTTAATTTCTTTGGGGGTTTTAGGCAGCGGAAAATTCTGTATGCATTTTATTTTGTCGGGGTTGGGCCTGATGCCCTCAGGGGTTATGATATGACCTAGATATATTGTTTCCTTTTTTAAGAATTCTGATTTGGTCACTTGGATTTTGAGATTAGCCTCGCGAAGACGATGGAACACCTTTTTTAAATTGACAATGTGTTCCTGAAGGGAGGTTGAGTAGACAATGATGTCATCGACATAGACTAGGCAGATTTCGTTCTGGAGCCCCTTAAGCACATTGTCCATGACTCTTTGGAACGTCGCTGGGGAATTTTTTAAGCCGAAAGGCATTCTGAGGAATTCGAAGTGTCCGTGTTCAGTTTTCGATATCATCAGGATGCATTTCGATTTGAAGAAAACCGCTTGTTAAGTCAATGGTGGAAAAGTAGTTACACTTTCCTAGTGTGTCAAGAACGTCGCTTATGTTAGGGATAGGATAACGGTCGTCTATTGTTTTTTGATTTAATTTCCTATAATCGATGACTTCGCCACTTCCTTTTGCCATTGGCATCAGGTTTCTTGGGCACCACCCAAATGGGCGAGGACCAGGGCGAAACACTGGGTCTTATTATATTTTGATCCAGCATTTTCTGTATTTGCTGCCTAACCTCCTGTCTGTGCACAAAAGGGTAGCGGTAATTTCTTTGGTGAACTGGTATTTCATCTGTTGTTTTAATTCTATGTTTGACTTTATTAGTGAATGACAAGGGGCCGTCGTCTGCATAGAAAATATCTGAATATTGTCTGAGGAGTGGAAAGATATGTGATTTTTCTTCGTCGTTCATGTGATCGGTTCTTAACGAATGTATGATAACATCCCTTATGTCTTCCGTTTCAATATCCTGTATATTCATATGGTAGAATTCGAAATTATTTTTTACTGAAGTGGTTTTTAACGGGTATAGCATGGTGAAGTTGACGTCATCGTCAGAATTATTGTGGATTTCAACGTTAGCCCAGCCATCCTCTGCCATTGTGAGAGTTTCCGGTATTATGCAGTTTTGAATGGTCTGAAGGGGCACAATTATTTCAGCGGTTTTAGGTGTAACGGGTATTTTTACCTGTGATATTGTGTTTCCTGGGAGCTTTTTTTTTAGTAAAAGCTTTGGGGGTGTGTTCAGAAAGCTAATTTTTATTTCTGCCTTAGGCGTTTTGAACTTTGATTCTGAGAAATCTAGGTTGGCTTTGAGTGTTTTTATGATGTCTAACCCGACAAGTCCATCGAAGACATTATGAAATTTGTATGCATAGAATTTAAGCATCTTATCTTCATTAAATTTCTCGAAAGCTGGTATTGTAGCGGAATTATTATGTTTTGAGGATGCGAACGAAGTAGACACCACGAAAGGGTCGAATTTTACGCAATCAGGGTAATATTTCTCAATAAGTTCCGGGTTGAGGAAGGACTTCGTTGAACCTGTGTCAACTAATAATTTCAAAGGTTGTTTTTTGTATACTAATAAAGGGTAGTTGTCTCCGGTCACAAGGAAGATTCAAATCGATTGTGGTGGTGGTAAGTTCTGTGGGTCTGAACAAAAATTTTGGTAATCTTCGTCATTTGTTAATTCTTCGTATTCGTAGCTGGAATATTCGTCTTCGAGGCCTGAAGATTTGTCTTCCGTCGTGTCTAGTTGTTCTGTATTAAATAGCTCCTCTACTTCCATTTTCGACGTAGAAGGTTGAGGTTTGTGAGATGAATTTGTTAATCTGGTAGTGACACTCATTGGAACCGGTTTGTCCCGATTATTCACGTGATTCGGACTCGGGTTCCAAACGTTTTTTGGTTTGCCGAAAACTTGGGAATGTGTCGGTAGTTGTGGGGGTTTAATGTTTTGTTTTGGTGCAAAGTTTACAGGTCTACTTGGAAAGGGTAGCTTAGTAGTAGCATTAGGATTTTCTGTATGGGGTTTATTCGTGCGAAGTTGATTTTGTTGGCTTAAATTATGAGTCTCTCTTGGAACATATCGGTAAGTTTCGTGGTTCCCCCTACCCGTGTCACTTTTAACCTGATTTCGCTGATTTGGGAAGAAACGGCTATTCGCGTTTTGCAAGTACTTAATGTTTTCTTCTTTTCTAATAAAATTTATTGCCTCTAACATGGACTTTGGTTCCTTTACTCGGACCATAATTCCGTAGGGATTTCTCAAGCCGGCAAGGAAAACTTCAAGTGCTTGATTATTATACATATTTTGTTTGAATTTTCGGACTTCTGCGTTTGATTCGTGGAGGGCCAAGTAATTCGAGATTGTATTCAAAAGTTTTCTTACTCTATCATGAAATTGGAAGGGCGTTTCATTGTAAAATTGCCTCAAATTGTTCAGATCGAAGGACAGACAGTTTTCGTTGCGTGGATCGCTAAAATTTGCGATTAGTTCTTTCTTTATCTCATCGATTGAGTTCGCGCAACTAATATTTACCACTTCGCGAGCTGAGCCTTTAAGCTTGCTAATCACTGTTCGAAATATAACTACGTTTTGATAATTACTTGCATCCGCGGTATCATAAAAACTTTGTACTATACTATCAACACTCTCGATGAAAAATTGCAACTCGTTTGTATCCCCGTCAAACTCTGGTATCGTTTCCGCGTGGACTTTTAGGAAAGTTGGAACTGCCATTTTGTTTAACTCTGAAATGTCACTATTTTCCGTTTGAACTGTTTTATTTTTACTCTCACTCATAGAGATACTTTTTAATTCAGAGCATAAAATTTCGATATTTGACTCTAGACTACTGCTTTCGCTAAAGGAGGCAGGGGTTCTAGAGGAGTCTGACATGGAGCAAAAACTCTACTTACATTAAAATCTTCTCATTTGCCATATTTCCTTCCTGATAGCGCTTGAACAGTAAGTATGACCACAACAAATTTTTCCGTTCACACTCGATTCACTCACGCTACTTTTATTTCTATTTATCGGTTCGATTGTGCCACTTAGCTATTAGAAACAGTTAGAGCTGTCCGCGATGGATATCTCCGTGACAAAGTTACTCGACTGCGCCAGTTACGGGTTTTGTAATAAAGACTCGATAGTTAATTGCGATTTTTTGATTTATTAATACAATATTAAATTTTTGACCGATTTTATGTTATACTTGTTTCTAAGATGATTATAGTTTGGCAGCTTCCATCAGACTGACCCTTATCCCACGGCGAAAATCACTCAGGGGAGTCCAATTGTATCTTCTTACTAGGTTTGCAGGAATGCTGATTGTATCTTCTTATATATATCTAGGAATGCTGATGTTGGATTGATAAAGTGCATCTCGAGTGCATGTGTGGGGGAGCGGTTGTTGTGACTCGCCTCGGGAATTGTGCTGACGTGCATGCTCGTGCACGTAACTTCCGCCACCAGATGAGTTGATATTTTCTGTCATCCGGATGAACTTCTATTTGCCGATACATCTTTTCGATGTCTGCCGTAAAGACGTCTGGGCATGCGAAATCGTAATAAAATTGCAAATACATCATCTTGCAGAGTGGGGCCTGTAGCAAGTAACTCGTTTAATGATATATTAGTTGATGTTTTGGCTGATGCATCAAATACGATGCGCAGTTTCGTAGTTGTACTATCAGGCTTGATGACACAATGATGTGGTAGAAAACTGTAGGGTGGCTGCACCTTATTAAAATCGATTTCTCTCATGTGTCCTAATGTAATATACTCATCCATGAAGCTGATATATTGATTCCTCAGATCTTCGCGTGTGGCCAACTTCCTTTCGATAGCCATTAAGCGCTGATATGCAATCTTCTTTGACTCTCCTAATTTTTTAGGGTCATCCTTGAATGGGAGCCTAACTACGAAGCGTCCAGTCCCTGATTTTCGTGTGGTTTGAATAAAGTGTTCCTCGCATCGTCTCTCAGCAGCTGTAAACGCCCTTGATGGTGTTTCTGCATCGTCTAGTGCCCAAAATTTTTCGATTTGCAACTTGAATTCTTCATCTTCGGAGCATATTCCGCAACTGGCGTGTAGTTCTTGTGCTTGTTGAATCGTTCCTGCTGCTATCCACCCGAATACCGTGTTTTGCAGAACTGGTAACGAGTCTCCTAATTTTATTTGGCCTACAGAAAGAATTGAATAATATAAGCCTGCGCCAATTAATAAATCAATATTGTCTGGTTGATTGAATCGCGGGTCTGCTAGTTGTATATTAGACGGTAGTTGCCAAGTGGAGATGTCAATTAGCTGTGAAGGCTGTGGTGAGATGATGCGAGGCAGCACATGAGCCTCAAGTCTGGTGCGGAATCCGTTGATCCGCGACTCTAACTGAATATTGACCCGCTTCTGAGCCCTTTGCTTTCCTGAGCCAATGCCCTCTATGTTTAAAATTTCGGGAGTTCCTGTTACTCCGAGCTTCTTGGCTAGCCGTTCACTTATGAAATTTAATTGTGAACCACAATCTAGAATGGCTCTGCATTCAAAGCTAGTTCCATGGTTATTGGTCACCTTTACATTGGCTGTACTTAATAAAGTGTAATTTCTGATGGTCGATGCATTCGTGGTAAGGGAGATGGCTTGTTCATTTTTCTGCTCCGTTGTTGATTTCGGAGGTTGCGTTTGTGTTGTTTTTGGCTCTGGGGGTTGCGTTTGGCTGGGAGATGGAGTTTCTATGTGTAATAATGTGTTATGTTTTTTCCCGCATTTAGAGCAACCTCTGGAAGTGCAGTTGCTCAGATTATGGCCCATCTTCAGGCAATTGAAACAAGCCTTTGTATTCTTGATTAATGACACTCGCTTGTTTGGCGACAGTTGTAGTAATTTTTTGCAGGCGAACAGTGGGTGATTACCATTGCACGATGGACATCCTGAATTGATCGTACTAGCCAAAGCCCGTTGTGTAGGCGGTTTCTTGTTTTCAATCTTGTTGCCGAGCGCCTCTAATGACTGGAATCGATTCTCTAAGAAGTCTAGACATTCCTTAAGGGACTGTAGTGATCGAGGTTGGCTTAGCGATTGTTCCCATAGGGTGCGCGTAGCCCTGTCCAATTTTCTTATCAGGATGTGAAGTATAATTGGGTCCCAATTCGTAGTATCGGTTCCAAGGTTGCTTAGTGCCAGTAGACATTCTTGGGTGGTATCATGGAGCATCTTAATGGCTGCCGAGTTTTCTGTTGTCACTGCTGACTGTGATAACAATTTATTCAGCAGCGCAGTGACTAATAACCGCTTATTCTCGTAACGATCACACAGCAATTTCCATGCCGTCACATAATTGGCGTCTGACACGGTTAAATGTCTGATCAATTGCTCGGCTTTGCCTGATAAGCTGCCCTTCAAGTACCAAAGCTTATGGCCTAGAGATATAGCCTGATTGTGTACTAATTCGGTGTACAGGTCGGAAAATTGCCTCCACTTGAGGTAGTCCCCATCAAATTTTGGTAATTCGATTTTCGGGAGCTTGATTGCGGACCTGATACCTTCTGCTGAAGCGTTAATTGCTGCGATTGGGGATCGGTGCTGGCATTGACTCAAACCTTCATGAAGTTGTAACAATTTGTCTTGTGTTTGTTCTTCGAGCTGTAAATAATCCTCTAAATGCTCGAACAGATACGCTTCACCTGCTTGATCTACCACCTTTTTATGCAGATCTTGAATTTGTTCCCATTGAGCACTTATCGCCTTAATCATCAATTCGTATGAACTGGCCGACTGTAATGTTGTGCTCAGGGATGGTTTTGCGAGGAGCCTTCGCAGGCCTTGCATTAAAGATGCCTTATGACGAATGTTGCCATCTTGTTGATGCTCTGTTCTTCTTGGAACAGCTGTAGAAGCATTGGCGGAAGCCTCTTTAATGCCAGAACTTCGAGATTCTTGGACCTGATCCCGCTGCGGCTGTTTCTTCGGAGGCTGAAGTTTTTGTGTAGCGCTGGCCGTCTTCATTCGCTCTAGAATGTCTTCCCGGATCTCGTAATATCCGCTCTGGATACCCTCATAGTATCCCTTCGTGAAATAATCGTGGTCTAGTTTTTCGCTAAAACTGACCCGAATCTTGTTATCCGTAGCCTCGAAATCCTCCTACAGCTGGTCCAATGTTTTAAGACGTGCTGCAAGATACTCCTCGGTCTTGCGAGCTGCACTATCCTTCTTGTAATTCACCGCCACTCGCTGGATCTCCTGCCCGGTTACCTCCTGCTGGGCAGCAAGCTCGTTGAGACTCATCCTGACACGATCACGTCGGGGTCACCACATGAATCCAAAATGCTTTTATTTTGGCTGTAACAATGTTTCCAAAATTCCCTTAATTTAGAAGTTTGTTTTTCCAATGTAACGTGCGTTTATAACAATGATAATTTCACATCAACACTATTTCCAAATCTGAGCTAAGGTTCTTTGTACCTTGACTCTAATTGTGTGAAATCGGTGCAATGTACCACTTCACAAATTTCACAATTTGATAAGTCCCTGAAGCTCGATATTGATAAGTTCCTGAAGTTCCAGATTCACAACGATGCAGCTCTCTGAAAGCAAGGAGGGTTAATTAAAACGCGTTGTCTGACGAGTGAAAGACGACTGACTCTTTATTTCTCTTGCAGGTTTAAAATACATGTCACACTGCTGACTTAACCAAATTACTGTCTACTTACAAAGTGCTTTTGCATTCATGCGCAAGAAATCCCCCGGTTGCACTTGCGAAAAGTGCTAACTATGCCGGAATTGCAGGGGCCGTTGGCCAGTAGGTGGGTGAAATACGAGTACGCGCGAGTATCAAGTTCAAGAATTTCGTGCGCATGAATGTTGACAATTAAAACGCTGACAATTAAATTATACAATGCAGCTAATTATATTTTTTTGTTTTTAAAGATCTCTTAGTGCTCTTAATTTATTATGTTTATTTAAACAGTTTTGTTGTTTAATTTAATAAAGTTGTTTTCTTTTACAATGGAAATATTTTTAAATCCCCCGGTTGCACTTGCGAAAAGTGCTAACTATGCCGGAATTGCAGGGGCCGTTGGCCAGTAGGTGGGTGAAATACGAGTACGCGCGAGTATCAAGTTCAAGAATTTCGTGCGCATGAATGTTGACAATTAAAACGCTGACAATTAAATTATACAATGCAGCTAATTATATTTTTTTGTTTTTAAAGATCTCTTAGTGCTCTTAATTTATTATGTTTATTTAAACAGTTTTGTTGTTTAATTTAATAAAGTTGTTTTCTTTTACAATGGAAATATTTTTGTTTTTTTTTCTTTTTAAATAAAGGAATTAGCAATATTATTTCTTATTCTAGTCGCTTCATTTCTAATTGCTGGTGTTTCCTCGGATTCTGCAAGAATATTCTCCAAATCAACTTCATCGTCGAGGTTCTCAAAATCTATTACTTCTTGCTGAACACGATAATTCAAGCAAATATTGTGCAAAGCACAGCAAACATTTACTATTTCCACAACTTTTTCAGGTTTATAGCTTAATTGCCTGGCTGCCAATAAACACCTAAATCGATTTTTCAAAATCCCAATTGTTCTTTCTATTATATTTCTAGCCTTGGAATGGTGCTTATTATAAGAACTTTCCACACTCCCTGCGGCAGGTGAACGAAAAGGAGTCATTAACCACGGCTCCAGCGGATATCCAGCATCGCCTTAAAGAGAAGAATTGATTATTATTATTATTATGATTATGCATAATAATTAGTTTAATGTACCTAAAATCAAAGAATTTATTTCTCCATCAAGAAATTTGTTTTCGAAATATCTTCGACAGTCGCTCAAAGACCATATCTGAGCGTCATGATTGCTTCCGGCATACCTGACATCAACAAAACGAATGCGAGTTTCGTGGTCACATACCTGAAAAAATTAAAAGATACAAATTTCAAGTTAACATCACTAAAAATGCTTTTCGTACGAAATTATTAATTGTATTTCATTCATCTAGTACAACAAAACTATAACTTACAAGCATTGCATTCAAACTGTAATATCCTTTTCGGTTATAATATAAATGTCTATTTTCTGTTGGAGGGATTAACTATATATGGGTCCCATCGACACACATAACAACACTTGGAAATCCATAATTGTTGAAAAAATGCAATTTTGCATTTCGCACCTCCTCTTCGGACATTTCCAGTTTTATCCAATTTGCACATAACTTTTGTTCCAAAATATTAATTGTTTTCCACAAAACTTTTGAAACTGTTGGTTGTGCCATCCCAATTTCGTAATCCTTTCCCACTGCAAGCTGGTACGGACCTTCCGCCAGAAATCTTAATACACCACATAGTTTAACAACATTGTTTATTGAAAATGATCTTTTGCTCTTCCATGATTTGTCCAACACATTTAACACATATAAAAACGCATCTTTGCTCAGGCGGTAATTTCGTTTAAATCTGAAATATTTTACTCATTTAATTGTGTGCAATATAAATATTTTATTGTATAATAATATAAAATTTTCTATTTACATTTCTCCATCCAGATTGAGAGGATCATAGGAATCCCTTAAGAGCCTTCGCTCCATTTTTAAGCATCTTTTATGAGATGCCCTTTCCTGCTCCTCTTCAGCCGCTATTGCAAAACCTATGCTATCCATTTTAATTCAGATTTTTTTTTTAAACACTTTCTTTAACACACTTTGGCCACCTTTTGCTTTATAAATTCACTTCAATCACTTATTTTTATATTTTTTTGACACTTAACAGCTGCTTTTCGGAGTGAATCGAACAGACTCCGATATGGCAGTGCTTTCACGAGATCCCTTCGTAGTGCGGAATACGAAAAAATGTTACGTCGTATCGTACTGTTTACGTCGGACAAGTTCTCCGTCGGAGTGTGGAATAAGGGTGAATGTCTGCAAACTTTATCCTTTCCTAGTATGAAAACAAGAAGCAGCTTGAACTGACCTCGGGGTAACATAGCCAAGTAGCAGCAACCAAGCGGAGCACATTCACTACCCCCATTCCTGGATCGCGGTGGGCTCCTTCTGCTCCCATCCCGGTCCTTGAGGCACTTTCATTTCATGGCAGTTGTACTCTTCTCTGTTGCACTGGTAGTCAGCGGAGGCTCCTCGTCTAATGGCTGGCGGCGAGGGACGCCGTGCCACATTTATGAATATGAAGACATATCGCGTCATAGTTCAAACGGCAGGGAATCCTCTGATCAATTTTGCTACGTTTCCATTTCCTGACAACAGACAGGCCATTTTCCTGACACTTTAGACGAACGCTCTGTACGTACATTCCCCACTCTCTTCCACCTACTTCTGCCACTTGGGTTAAAAGCAACCTGAGCATGTGTGATTGAATCCACCATGGCGTTTGGTATCGCCAGCGTCAACCCTTTTACTCTGCCAACTTCAACACACAACAAAAGACAACGGCACGGTATAGGAAGACAAGGTGTAGTAAAGAATTTTTTGACGTCTAGCTGTGACGTCACTGCCCACGAAATTGTATGAAAAGCAATGAAAATATAAAATAACTAGTATTAGGTGCAATATATCTAAAATTTAATGATAGGAGGTCAAAGTCAATAATATTCCTGATATTTTACGCGACTTTTGGAAATTATAAACAATCAGAAATAAAAGAAAATCCTAAAAGTATTTCATGCACCAAAGACAATATCATAAAAAACCACGATAAACAACTATATTTTGACTTAAAGGTGCCTACAATTTTTAATAATAAACTTTGTTTTCCTTCGCAGTAAAGGAGAAAAAATTTAAAATTTAATCCAAAATATGGCTTCAGTTTATCGAAATGTTTTAAGAGTTAACTGAAGTAATAATTCATTACCTAGTTAGATGAATTCAAGCTGTAATAGCAAAAAACCGTAAATAAAACTAAATATGTTCTATGTAATAGTTTTTCTATTTTTTTTATCTTTGATTTTACAATTGTACAAATTGTTACTTAAATATTTTATACGAAAATACATTCTGCATCTAAAAAATAGTCGTTTCACATTTTCCTGTAAATTCACATCCGTGGCTTTTTCTAAATGGGTATGAATAAATTTACTATCTAATAACAATTCGTTTCGGTTTAATGACATGAAAATGTATTCTAAATTGCTTATAAAGGGTTTTCCAATAAGGACTTGACAACTTTTTTTCAAAATAAAATGCAAACCATTTGAGATATTTCAAAAACTTTATTATTGGGTTAAAGTACAATCAAAACATTTATGAATGGAATTCGACTTCGTTCATATGGCCACCGCGGGCACGTTTGCAGCGGTCGATTCGTTGGATCCAATTTTCGATGACTCGGCCACACATTTCGGCCGAAACGGCTGTTATTAAGCGTTCAATGTTGGCTCTGAGCTCTTCCAACGTCGTCGGTTTGTTGTCATAGACCAATGACTTGACGTAGCCCCAAAGAAAAAAGTCTAGAGGCGTTAAATTGCACGAACGAGGCGGCCAATCGACTGGTCCATTTCTTGAGATAACACGCTCATCAAACTTACTCTTCAATCGATTGTAATGTGTGCTGTGTGGCTTGTGGCACCGTCCTGTTGAAACCACATGTTGTCCAAGTACATAACTACCACTTCGGGCTAAAAATAATCGGTAATCGTGGCGCGATAACGATTACCATTCACAGTAACGTGACGATCATTATCGTCGACGAAAAAATATGGCCCTATGACGCCGCCGGCATGCAAACCGCACCAAACAGTTATTTTTTGTGGATGAAGTGGTGTTTCATAAAGCACATGTGGTTTTTCACTTGACCAATAACGCATATTTTGCTTATTGACGAACCCATTTAGCCAAAAATGAGCTTCGTCACTGAAGATGATTTTGCGATTAAATTGATCATCTTGGTGCATCTTTTCCAGAGCCCAATCGGAGAACGTACGTCGCTTCAAATGGTCCATCGGCTTCAATTCTTGAGTCAGCTTGATCTTGTATGGGTGTAAACCAAGATCCTTACGCAAAATTCGCCATAAAGTGGTCTGGGCGATGCCCAACTCTTGAGAACGCCGTGGAATTGACTGCTTTGGATCATTTGCTATGGACGTTTCAACGGCAGCGATATTTTCGACACTTCGACCAACCCGTTGTCTCACTGGCACGGCAACATCACACAACGAATATGTAGACTCAAATTTTTGCACTAAACTTGTTACTGCCTGTTTACTAGGGCGAGAACTACGACCGATAATCGAAGTTAACGCTCTTAAAGTAGCGGTCACCGACCCCAAATTTCTGTAGTAAATTTTTATAATTTGCAGACGTTGTTCGTTCGTGTACTTTACCATGATGAAAATGTTAAGTTTACTGAATAAATTGACAGTGACAGTTCGATGATTAGTGAAAGGGTGCGTTCACAAATTGAATTCAAAGTTGTCAAGTCCCTATTGGAAAACCCTTTATTATGTAAAAATTGTGGGGATGGTTTCTGCAACCCCCCTTCTGATAATTCATCCACCCAAGTGTGGCTGGTTGCTGCAATTGGTTGAATATTGCAATCCTGTAACTTGCATTTTTTTATAATATACCCAGCTAAATTTTCCAATGCATCCTCTTTGAATTCGTCGAATTCATTTCTTCAATTTCATTTGGATGCAATTCTTCATTTAATTCTTGGAACACTACTGTAGACGGCTGTCTGGAGACCCTTCCGAGCATTTCAGCCGACATCATGGAGTCGTCGAAATTCTCGACATTGTCTCCAACATTGCTGAAACAACTAACTTGTTGGGAAATGTTGGACCGTCCTTATAAAACAAAATTTTAGATTATAAAGAAAAATATGTATGTGAAAACTATCATCTTCCACATATAGCAATTTTTATTTTCATATTTCTATAAATATATATTAATATAAAAATATAAGTTGCTAATTACAAAGAAAAATATTTTTGAAAATATATAATTCAAAAATTACCTTATATGCATGATCGCAGCCTATACTTAAATTCTAACGCTGTAGGATGATCATGAAGACCACCTTTGGCACGAATTACCCCAAAAAAGTGTTCCAGTTGATCCTGGTTTAATCTATTTGTTATTATGAATTTAATACTATATTTGTTCTTCAGGTACTGCAGTAAGTGTGGTAAGGACGCATTATTTAATAAAACCCCCTTTTGAAAAGGAAGCTGTGTCCTTCGTTGTGGAGCTCGAAGTTTTTTAATTGTAGAACTCATGTCTGAAATAATTGTCAGCTGAGTGTCCAGAGATAGCCCGAAGGCCTTAACTCGTTTTCTGGAATCTGCTGCTGCACATTTGGAATTATATACATCGAACCAGTCGTTAACCAACTTAAGGAAATCACTGCACTCAACAGCATTCGGTGATTTCGTTTTGCCTAGTGAAACACCTCTTCTAATGCACTTAGCAACTGAGTGCGAAAATAGTTGGGCTGCTAACTTCACTTTTTGCCTACCTGCCTTCGCAACAGTTAGCTGCTCCTGTGTAAGCTTGTGGCATATTTTTAGATCAGATTGTTCTAGACCCATAATTTCTTTTACTGGTTCAGCGTCTATAACTTTCCCATCTAATATAAACCCTGAGTCGATAAAGTGGTTGCGGAAAAGTTTTAACAAGTGGGGGGTGTCTGCGAAAAAGAAAATCTTTTCGCCATTATTCTCAATAAAGGGCTGATTTTCACTAATGTTTAATTCCCTCCACAATGCTTGGTTTGTTGGCCCCATATCGCAGACAACACCAACTAGATGAAATGATATGTTGTTTAGTTCTTCGATAATTGAGTTTAAAACAGTTGCAGTCATGGGGCAATCATAATTATAATATATAATCTGCTTCCAATTTTTAACCAACCCCCTTACCATTGCGACTTGGGCATATTTCTTCGGCGCTAAGATTGTGTCGTTTGCCTTATCATACTCAAAACAGGACTTTACCTTGATTTCATCGAACGACAAAACGCAAACTTTATCTTTTGCCTCGTAGTCGGCTTTAGATAAAAGAGATAAAGCACACTTAACAATGCCTGGCGCCAGCTTCAACTTCGCTGCCCACTTAGTAAGAGTTGACGGACTAGGCAGAGGGTAGTGCCGTCTTCGTAATAGCCTGTAACTCCGAGGGCCAGCGGAGTATAAGGAAATAGCTGAAGATATGTCTTCGCTACTCCACTTCGTTTTTCTATTTGGCTCCCTTAGTCTTTTTAATTGTCCTGCTGTTAACAAACTCCTTACACCAATTGTTTGCTTTTCAGCAAGATCCAACTTCTTCTGCAATTTTTTTGTATTTGCTCTCACTGCACGAAGTTGGGCTTCCAATTCCATTATTTTCATCTCCTTTGCGCACTCAATATCGACTTTATATATCAGGAGTATTATATATTATTTTATTATTTTTAATATGTACACTTACTCAGTTTGCACTGCTCTGCTCAGCTTTTCTTCTGTAGGCTCTTGCTGTTGTGCTTCTTCCAGTCCAATTGGTTGCGTATCCTCCGTAGCTCTATTTACAAAATTAATTCGATTTAATTTGGATAGTAATATTAAGGAATTACTTACTGTTCAAACGAATTCAAAGCTTGTGCAACCAATTCGTGCGAAATTCGCCTGTTTTCCCTTCTTTTTCGTCCAGGGCTTCGGTCGACGATTTCCACATTTTTCGTGGGCACAGCACATTTTTTAAGGTGCCTTTTAGACACCGGCACATTCAAAAAAATATCTTTTAAAGTATAATCATTGTCCTCGAAATACTCAGAGCAAATTCGGGCAGATTTCACATTAACGTTTTCCTTAAAACCGCAAACTTCCAGCCATTTCGCTAGCAGTTTTGGGTCTTTAGGAAATTCATGAAATTTCACCACTTTCTTCATGTCTTTTTTACCCTCATAGTTTCTGCACTTCCTTATTACACATTTACCCATTTTTAACAAAATCCAAACGACTAAAAACACCAAAAATTCAAAATATTCACCTCTCTAAAAAGACACATCTACAACTGTCACATATGTCGTGGGCAGTGACGCGCAAGATGGCGGATTGAGTTTCAGGGTTACTATACCTTGTCTTCCTATACCGTGGTTATATGCTTCCTGTGAATTGTGGCAGGAGTTTAAATAAGGTGAATCACGTAACTGTCTTCTCAAATCACAAGTCGAAATTTGAAGTTGCAGAACACGTATGAGTGAGAAAGACAATTACCATCACCTGGAATATCTGTAGTTCTGTGTAGAATGACTTTGGGGGTAATGCATTCGTGACTCTCTTCATATATACGAAGTTGTTGGGTGAGGAATTGATTTTGTTCGAGCTGTACATTTTCTAAATTTTGAGAAGCCCTGCATTGCACAACATTCTCTTGGTCTTCATTACTGTCCAATTTCTTTTTTTTCTTGCGAAAAAAACAAAGAAATCATAAAATAAAATAATATTAGGGGTACCGGTTAATTCGTGCGTTTTTTTTCGAAAATTGAAGCTTCATTGTGAAAAAATGGTTACAAATTTACTATTCGAAGTATTGTCCATCGCTAGCTATAACCTTTTCGCATTTTTCTGGCAATTCACGAATACCCTTTCTGAAAAATTCGGACGGCTTCTCCGCTGTCCACGAATCGATCCAATTTTTGACTTCTTCATAATTGGAGAAGTGCTGGTCAGCCAGGCCATGTTGCATTGATCGGAAGAGATAGTAATCGGATGGCGCAAGGTCTGGACTATACGGCGGGTGGGGTAGGACATCCCATTTGAGCGTTTCAAGGTAGGTTTTAACGACCTGTGTAACATGTGGCCGAGCATTGTCCTGTTGCAAAATTACCTTGCTGTGCCTTTGTTCATATTCCGGCCGTTTTCGCGCAGTGCTCGGCTCAAACGCATCAATTGTCGTCGGTAGACTTCCCCTGTGATCGTTTCATTCGGTTGCAACAGCTCATAATAGATCACACCCAGCTGGTCCCACCAAATACACAGCATAACCTTCAGGCCATGAATATTCTGAACGGCCGTCGATGATGATGCATGGCCGGGGTATCCATACGTTGCCCGACGTTTTGGATTATCGTAATGGACCCACTTTTCATCGCCAGTGACAATTCGATCCAAAAAACTTTTTCTTTTGTGCCGTTGAAGCAGTTGTTCACACGCGAAAAATCGGCGTTCGACGTCTCTTGGCTTCAATTCATGCGGCACCCAATGGCCTACCTTCCGGATCATTCCCATTGCTTTTAGACGATCGGAAATGGTTTGTTGAGCGACGCCAAGTGATTTTGCAAGTTCTTCTTGCGTTTGGGATGGATCTTGGTCGAGCAGTGTCTCCAATTCGTGGTCTTCAAACTTTTTTGGCTGTCCGGGCCGTTCATCGTCCTCCAAGTCAAAATTGCCACTTTTAAACCGTGCAAACCACTTCTGGCACGTACGCTCAGCTAGAGCATGCACACCATACACTTCCACCAAAATACGATGACTTTCGGCAGCCTTTTTCTTCATATTGAAGTAATGAAGAAGTACTCCCCGCAAAAACACTTTATTCGGCACAAAATTCGACATTTTCAGAGTAAAAAAAAGTATTGTTGTTTACGCTTCAGCTAAATAACACATACTGATTCTGAAACTATATGACAGTAGTTTTCCAACACATATTTGGAAAGGTGAATCACTGGAATATAAAACAAGTTACGCCATCTGTTACAAAACCGCACGAATTAACCGGTACCCCTAATAACAATATGAATCATATATATGTATATATTACAATATTTAAAATATGAAATTAAATTACATTTGCAAATCATCCAATTTCTTTTGGAACAATTCTTCTACATTTTTGTCATTTTCCTTTAAACCTATTGTACGTTGTTAATATGCCCTTTGATTCTCACGATGTCTTTTTCTTTTTTCTTCTTTTTTCTCTTCCTTCGAATCTTTTTTCTTCAAATCTTTTTTACGCTGACGCCATGCCATCTCTTCTTTTCTTTCTCTGAAAAACGGAGATTATTTATTATTATCTTATTTCATTTATTTTCATTCGAAGTTATTTGTTTGGTAACCCTACACCGCACATGTGCTTATTGTGATGTTATGAAAATATAGGTTAATGCTATAAAGTATAAACATATTACAAATATTACATCTATAATGTGTAAGTACATATGCATCTATATTAATAATTTCGTCAAGCAGTACGGTAGACTCGATCGAAACCTAATCTTAATAATAAAATTATATTAATTAATAAATGAAAATTAATTGAGCCTAACCTAACCTGAATAATAAAATTATATTAATTAAAAAATGTAAATTAATTAAATTTTCATCTAGTATATTTATAAAGTACTCACTCATTTTCTTTCGCTATTTCTTCGTCACTTTTTTCATTAATAGATGCATTTGTTCAATTTCCATATTTTAAACACTTTATATACACGAATTTTACGAATACATAGCAGTGTGGCCACTACACAGACGGTCGAGCCATCAGCTGTCACCATCCATGGATGTGTGTGGCACGCTGTAACATAAACGCACACGAAGATTCGCGCAAGCGTCCTGCGCCGCCTAAACGAAACAGCAGGCATACATTTTCGCTGTGCTGTAGAAAGAGGGGGGGATACTTCCTCTCCTACGCCGCGCCGGCTGTCTACTCTCCATCCGTCTTACGAATTTTCGATTAGGTGACGTGTCCTGACGCGAGTTTAACATTTTTTACCCATTACAAAAAAAGTGTATAACGCCGCTAAAGAAGTTTTCACTTCAAAAATTCAGCTGTTTTAAAATAAAAATAATTCATATTAACAAAACAACAAATTAACTGACTAAAAAAGAGTAAAAAAAATAAGTTCTTATAAAAATGCTTAATTTACTAAATTTTAAATAAAAATAATTCATATAAAAAAAAAACAATTAATTCTTTGGCTAAAAATGAGTAACAAAAATTAGTTCTTATAAAAATATTCAGTCATGAAGAAAAGTAAGGGAATGTAAGCTTATCTACTATTTATTATTATTTTTATTGCGAAAGGTATTTTTACATATCCTACTTTTCCCCAATCTAACGGCTTTCCGCATTTCTTATTCAAATTCACGGAATCCAAAACCCTCAGTCTTAACTGCATCTATATCGAATAGTTTAGCATATTTTTAAAGTAATCAAAATATTTATCATAAAGCAGCGAATTGAAGGTTTTTACTTCCTTCAACGCCTGTTTTTCATTTCGCCTATCCCAGTTTACTTTCAGTTGTAAGTCGGGGGTAAGCAGCAAATCCATGTATTTGTGTAGAGGTGTTTTCCCCAGTATTTGCTTTATTGCTGAAACCTAAACATAAAGCAATAATAAATTATTATTTGTTATTTATTATACACAGGTTTTTTAACTTACAGCTTGGTCAGTAGGAATTTTGGACATTTTGTTGTCCACCTCTTTCAGTTCATCCAAACTTCTTAATGGGAAAAAATCAAGTTGGGTTGTTGGCGGACATACTTTTTCCAGAATTTTTTCTAAAACTATGGTGCTCCTGGTTAGCTTTCTCTCCATGTCCGTGACTTTTTCAACCATAATATTGACAGCTGCTTCTACATTTTTTATATTACATTTAATGGTATTTAAAATATTGAATTGCTAGTTAACCCAGTTTTGTACATCCAGGACATTGTTGTTTTTTTTCCGCATCAGTTCCTTCTGTAATTAGCAAAGTTATATTTGAAAAATTTTAAATAACTCACAATTATGCAAACAAGATTGAATATACATATATTTACCTTTATTTTCCTTATTTGCGGAATTATCTCCTCTTCCCAAGGTGGCATTGCATCTAAAAACGGGCAAGAGGGTATAAGCGACGCTACTCCTATATTTTTTGGAAGTTGATGGCTCCATTCCTAGGAGAAAAGTAGAATCGGAATGATTTTGTTGTTAAAAAGTGCACTGGTGTAAAATCGGGATGAAAACATATCCATCGTCGACGCGTAGTTGTACCGCTTTACATGCTAAATTTTCTATTTGGAATTTTTCCTCTTCTCCAAAAGTCGAATCTGTGTGGCAGATTCCCAAAGTTCTTATGGAATCAAACGATTCTTCAAAATAGCTCTGCGTATTATTAAATTTATGTCCAATGATATATTCTTTATTGTTTAATTCTTTAATGAAACCAGTAACCTTTACGGGTGTTAGAGGTTTTATGTAACAAAAGCAATCTGGTTCATTATTGCTTAAATAGAAAGTGTCAAATTTGTAATTGGTATATAGGGGCAAGCGAACTTTTGGCTATTACTGGATAAATTTCTTGGTCCAATTTTTTTCACTACATATTTTGTAAATTTAAATCTTTCTGTCACTCTATTATGAATTTGTTGTAATGTATTTACTGGCTGGCGACAGTCTCTTTTCAAGGTCTGCATAAAATTTTCGAATTTATAGACTGAAAAACTATCTACGTTTCCATACATTTCAACACAATCTGGTAAGTGCAGTAGGTTATGGACATTAAAGCAAATTTCGTCTGGGCCGTACAGAATACTAAAATTAATTACAAAATC
Organism: Tolmerus cingulatus; assembly: GCA_959613345.1. NCBI lineage: Eukaryota > Metazoa > Arthropoda > Insecta > Diptera > Asilidae > Tolmerus > Tolmerus cingulatus. The sequence continues at coordinate 18,793,168 of OY390709.1, read as the reverse complement.
TTGCAGCATTTCCTTCACTGTGTCTAAATTATTTTTACAATTTCGTGGACATGAAATTAATCTATATGCACCATGAAGCAGAAGAAAGTGATCATATAAATCTTTGTGCAATATACCCCTAAATAGGACCACACCAGTATACAAGATTAATTGTCGGAATTCAATGGCCTTCCATCGACTGAATTCGTCTAAACTTGTTGGTTTTCTAGCGAATTCTTTAGGGATATATGCCCTCATTGCAATCAGCTTATTGTTAATTTGATCTTTTTCATTTCGAGTTAGTTTAGGCATTGTGTGCTTGTCTTTCCACAAATATACTATTATTTTTTTAACAATCCCAAGATCTATCAAATGCATTGGATCTAGGGAGAATTGGCTAACCATATTCACCCCGATTTCCTCTAAGCAATGTGTTGTATTTTGAAAAGAGAATGTGTGGAAAAATTTTTGAAATCTGCATCTGTCCTAAGTGGAGCAATTGTGGTACTGTATGTAAGAGACTTATTGATTTTATGGCCTTCTTGTATGCATTTCGTGCAACCTCTACTAGACGTATGACCCACAGTGCCGGTTAGAAAAGCACGAGCTGGAGTATCACATATGAATAGTCTTATTTTTAGGGGCACACGCATGCCGGTAGTCAATTCTATGCCTTCGGTTTTTAATCTCTTATATTCGTTGACAAAATCTAGCAAATAATCGTTTGGATTCTCCGGTTTCTTTGATCCCTTATAAATATATACCAATCACGAATGACTTTATTTCAATATGATACAAAATTGAACCTAGTATCGGCCAAAGAGTCTCACAAGAACTCTTATAAAGTGGTAAAGCGTCAACGCCGATGTCGATTTCTATTTCCGTAAATTGAGATGAATCCAGTTGTAACACTTGAATGCTTTTTTCCAATCCAAAATAGTAGTAAATGCCTGGTGGAACAATGCGTGGCTCAATTAGACCATGATTTTTTGTCTCTAGTAACGTTTTTGTAGAAAGAGGCAAATTTAAGTTAGCAGCATTGAGAATCTTAAGCAGTTCGTCACTTGCTTCTCGTCTGATTTGAAATTTCACAATCCATTCTGCTATTTTAGCTGAAAGACTTTTTGTTTTTTCTGGAGGAATTTCAAATCTGCTGTGGCTAGATCCTTCTCCACATAGTTGATCTCTTTCTATTTCTATTAGATTTACATTTTCTGAAATACTTTCATTTTCTGCGGCATTTTCACTTTCTAAGAGGTTTTTTTTTAGGAACATTCTTATTCATTTGTGCAGCCACCAAACGCCTTATATGTCTTTTACTTTAGGCTGCAATTTGTTTACTCATCTTTAACCTGATTCTGCTGAAAATGTTCGCTACTTTAATTCATGATTTAAGTACAGTCATGTGCATAAAAATAGCCGTGATTGAAATATCTACGCGAATTTGATAAAATTTTCAATGAAGGTGATGTGCAAAACATTATATTGTTATAGAACTAATCTTTATTATATATTTCATCGATTGAAATGAAAAAAACATGAATTTCTCCGCTGATAATTTAAATAAGCAATTATTCACAAATTATATGCTTCTAAAAGTGTGCATTAAAATTGCAGTCCTTTTATATTAATAACAAAATAATTAATAAAAAAACCGGTGGCCCGGGCCACGGCGCTTCGCACCGAGGCCATGCGCTTCCTGTAGCAGTCTGTGTCCATCCTGTCCCCCCAGATCTCCGCTCCATACAGCAGGGTGGACTGGACGGTGGTCATCAATAGCCGACGCTTGCTCGCCTTCGGAGCATGGGTGTTGGCCATGATTCTGCTCAAGGCTGTCGTGATTGTCGCCGCCTTGTCCGCTGCTCGCTGGATGTGTTCTCCGAAAGTGAGCTTGTTGTCAATCATCACTCCCAGATACTTCACAGCTTTTTTAGGTTCCACCAGTTGCTCTCCCACCATCATAGGCAATGTGGTGTCGACCCTTTTTTTTGTAAGGACTACTATCTCCGTTTTTTCCACGGCCAGCGTCAAGCCGTGATCCGCCATCCACGCTGTCACCCTTCTCATGACCTGGTTTAGCTTGAACTGCGCCAGCTTGGTCGTGCGGGCAGCAATTAATGCTGCAACATCGTCCGCATAACCCACCAGACGCGTCTCCTCAGGCATGTCGAGGCGCAATAGTCCGTCGTACGCGATGTTCCACAGATTGGGGCCCAGTATTGACCCCTGCGCCGCCCCCGCTGTCACAGCTCTAGTACGTCGTCCCTCCGTTGTGTCGTACATTAGTGAGCGATCTCTAAGGTAATCGCTCAATATCCGTAGCATGTAGTGCGGGACTCGGAATGTGGACTCCAGCTCTCTTAGCATGTCAGTCCATCTCGCCGAGTTGAACGCGTTCTTGACATCAAGCGTTACTAAGAGGACTACTCGTCGAGAGTGTCGGCTGCCCTCCTCCGCTCGCTCCACCGCTTCTATTACCTCCTGCACAGCGCCGACAGTAGATCGGCCTCGTCTGAAGCCGTATTGTCGGTCAGAAAGGTCCCCTGCTGCCCGGACCATCGCCATGAGGCGCGGCTGCAAGAGTTTCTCTAACAACTTCCCCGCTGTATCGAGCATGCAAAGGGGACGATAGGCCGCAGGGCCCATCGCGCTTCCTTTACCCTTGCTTATTAGTACCAATCGTGCCACCTTCCACCGAGCATAGAAAGTGCCTGCCCTCAAACACGCGTTGTACATTCACAGTAAGAGTTCGGGGGCAGCTCGGCAAGCGCTCTTCAAAACCTCGCTAGGGATTCCGTCCGGCCCCGGAGCCTTCTTGTTGCGAAGCGATCGCACCGCGGTCCTTAACTCCTCCTCGGTGAACAGAGGCGGTGCCTCGCCGACCTGTTCGTCGCTCTCCTCTGTCCGCGCTGGGTGCTCCGGGAAGAGCGCCTCCACAATCCGCATGGTTTGCTCCTCGTCCATTGTATGGCTCGGCGTGATGGCTCCCAGCTTTTTGGCTACGATCCTGTATCCAAGTCCCCAGGGGTCCGAGTTTACTTCCTCTCCTAGTTTCCTCCATTGCGTTGCTTTGCTCCGTCCGATGGCGTGCCGGAGCTCCTTCTTAGCAGCTTTGTATTCGCCGAAGCATCTGCTGGCTTCATCCCTGTTTTCAACTCTCTGCGCCTTCCGTCTTGGGCGCAGGCAGATCCTTCTTAATTCGGCTATTTCGGCTGTCCACCAATAGACTGGGCGCTTGTTGTGCCTCGGCTTTGATTTAGGCATGGACACATCGCAGGCTCTTCGCAGTAGGTCCATAGTTTCTTCAACTATCCTCTCAGCTCCCAGCCGGTCCTCGTCGACGGTTAAAGCCAGAACTCTGGGGGAGCCGCTCCGTAAAGCCTCCGCTAGCTTGCCCTCGTCGAGCTTCCCGACATTCCATCTGGCTGGCACTGGGGCTGTTCGCGTAGGACCACTGAGTCCATCCCGTACCGAGAACATGATATACTGGTGGTCGCTGCCAGAGTAATCCTCCCGTACCGCCCAGTCCTCCACCCTTGGTAGTAACTCCTCCGAGGCAAATGAGACATCCGGGATTGTCTCTCCGTACCCCGATCGGCGGAATGTTGTTGTGTTGCCGACGTTTAGCACTACCAAGCCTGTTCTGGCGGCCATCTCCAGGAGATATTTGCCTCGGGAGTCCGATGTGGGCATTCCCCACTCCGCTCCCCTCGCATTGAAATCGCCTGCGACGACCACTCTACCTCCAATGCGTAGGACTTCCTCTTCGAGGGCGTCTACCTTATCCTGGTACTCCTGGATCGGCTCGTTTGGGGTAAAGTAGCAGCTGAAGTAGGTGACCTTGCCGCTTGTTACCCAGACGAAACCCCTGCCTCTTCCTTGTGCCGCGACCTCAACCGCTGTCCGCTCTCGAATCCATATGGCCGCTGTCCCGAGTGTGTCAGAGTACCACGACGGGGATTGGTAATCTCCGTACTGCTCACTTATCAGCACGATATCAATCCCCCGCTCCCGTCCCAGTTGGTGCAGCAGGTCATTCGCTGTCTTGCTTCTTCTGAGGTTTGCTTGCAAGATTTTAATCATCTCACAGACAACTTGGTTCTTTCAAGAGCTTCGCAGAACACTAGGCACTTTCTAGAACCCGACGCGTGGTCTAAACCACTCGGTCCTTTCCCTGCCTCCGAGCACAGGATGCAGTGCTCTGGGGCTGTGCACTGCGCTGCCTTATGTTCCGCTTTGCCGCACTTGTAGCACAGCCGGCTTCTGTCGGGGCCTTTGCAGGTGCCTGCCAGGTGTCCATAAGCCAGGCACCGGAAGCATCGTGGAACAACCACCCTTGATCGGACTCTACACCTGATCCAACCGATCTTCAAGTGCTGCGCCTTTATTAATTGGTTCGCTCCTTTCGCTCCGAGCGTAACGATCGCCATCTTCTGCTCTCTGCGATTCGCTTTGGTAATTGTGACCTTAATTTCGTTGGTCGACTCGGCTACGGTATCCTTAATCGCCTGCAATACCTCCTGGTCCGTGGTGAGGCTATCAAGATCCCTTATCTCAACCGTTTGCATGGGCTCCAGGCTGCGCACTGTAGCGTTGCTTCCGAGGATAGCCCTAAGAGCATCGCTGAAGGCCGCTTTGTCTCCTGACCTGGCTCCAAACTTCACGAGGACACCGCCAGATCGTGCTTGGCGGATGGACCTAACTTCAGTCCCTGTGTCCGCTGGGTTAGCTTTCCCTCGGATTTGGCTGAGCACCTCGGCGTAGGATTTACCTGCTACCGGTTTGATCAGCAGGGCTTCTCGCTTAGGCCTTGGCAGCCCGTTCCTCTTCCGCTTGCTCGGAGGCTTGGCCGGTGTTTCCGTCGCTTTCTCTACCTTGTTGTTTTTGGACCTTTTCTTCGGCTGGACCTGCACCCAGGGGTTCGCCTCGTCCTCTTTCTTTTTTTCCGCGCCTGGTTGTAGTGGGCTGGTAGCTCCCCTCTTCTGGGTAAGAGTGAGCGGGGTCACTGGTGTGCCTGCAGCCTTGGTGACCAGAGCGGCCAGTGAGCTCTTTTTGGGCTCTCGTTCGGCTTTCTTCTGTTGGGCTATCTGGGCGCCAATCGCTTCGATGAGGTCCTCGAGCTCCGCCAATCCCTCCTTTATCTCCATTGAGATGCTTCGCTGCCTGCCAGCCGCTGTCTTCATTCTCCTGAGGACGTCGCGACATTGACGCAGCAGATCCTGTTCGACATCGCTCTGTCCTTTAGGATGGTTCTCTCTCCTTGTATTGCCTTCTTTCGGCGACTCGAGGTTTGCCTGCTTAGATGCAGCGGTCTGCGTCGTTGGCAGTGTTACCTTCGGTGATGGTCGGTCCGGTGACCTTGCAACTTTTGGCCTCCTTACGAAGGGGTCCAAATCGTTTCCTGTTTCTCCGTGATTTTGATTTTGATTGATCGGGTTCATTGTTATTGGGTCCAAACTCAAGGCCGTTATCTCAACTCGGTCGTGTGTAGTCACCTTCATGATCCCATGGTTATCCTATGCAAGCAGGGAGGGCCATGCGTGGGTTGACACAGGTCCTTATGGGAGCCTGTGTTCAGAGCCGGATCAGTGCTAATCAGGAGTTCCTCAACTGAACCTACACCACCAACTTAACGGTGCCGAGCTGAGAGCGTTCCCTGAGACCTGCCAAGGTTTTAGTAGGACGGAGGCGATTGCAGCATTAACCTGAAAGCCATTTCTGCGGAGTGTCACCCCCGCATACTGAGGTAACAGAATACTGCAATCGTCAGCCCAAAAGCAGACAGTTCCAAGTCACATTCCAGTATGCCATAATTAAGACCCTACTGGGCTCAGGTCTTAATGCCTATATCCATAGGCGTCCGGAGTAATTGTACGTCCCATTTGTCCCCTCCCATCAGACCTTACCGCCAAGGGTGACCCTGCCAGAAACTAGACTTCCGACGGCATCGCTCTGAGGGCCCGCAGGGGTATCGCCTCCATCGCTGTGTCGCCGGGACTCGCTGGGACTGCTCTTGGTAGTATGCCGACGCGCCTGGAGCGACGGGCCGTCATACTAGGCCCCCCCACCACATCCAGGTGGCAGTCCCCGGGGGGGTGTTTGGGGTGGTTATCTTGCACGTAAGTCCACCGTAAAGGCATTTCTTTCTCAGCAAATACAAGCGTTATATTTGGCGATATGTTTACATAAACATCTGCATCTATTTTTCCCTTAATGCAATAGATCGCACCAACGCCATACCAAAAAAAACATCCCCAGATCATTAGACTGCAGGCGCCATGTTTTACTGTCTTTGTTGTAAACTTTGCATTAATTTCTGTACAAGCTGGTCTCCGAACATACTTCTGGCATCCACCAGGGTCAAAAAGAACTACTTTTGATTCGTTACTCCATAAAATATTACGCCATTTAGGAGGCCAAATTCGTGTTTTCTAGAAAATGATAGACGATTTTTTATTTGTCTTGAATTTAATAGTGGAACATTTCTAGGACGTCTAGATCTGAAATTAGCTTTTATGAGACGTCTTCGTATTGATGAAGTACTGATTGAGAAATTCAGATCCTGTTTAATTTGTGTGGAAGTCTTAAACGGCTCCTTTTTTGAAGAATTGATAATATTCCTGTCTTCAGGAGGCGTAGTTTTTCTTTTTCTGCCCCGCTTTTCAGTCACATTTTCCCATTTTTGGCATTGCTAATGATTTTGGCAGAACAATTTATTATTTTATTTATTATTTATTATTTTTCTTTTATAAATTAGTACGTTTTAGCATTTTTAAGTGACATCTCCGCAGGTGTGCAATGCTTTGCTCGACCCATTTTTAAAAAAAATAAACTACTTTAATACTATTTATTATATTTCAGAATAATCCCTACATTGTAGTATACACCAATGAACAAAATAAACGGTTAATTTCTATTTTCCCAGCAAATTTGTCAAAGAAACCAAGTAAAACTGCTATTTTAATGCACATCAAATTTGAAGTTTTGCTATGGCTATAACGGAATATTCCATAAAGGAATTCTTAATCGAATTGTTCCCACTACACACTGGCTTGAAAAGGTTAAAAGATTAATTACAATAGATGTCCTTCCAATAACTAAGGGAATGATGATTAAAATCTACATTTTTCAAAAATTGATTCCGCCACTGCTATTTTAATGCACATGACTGTACTTGTGGTAAAATTTAAACTATTGAAAACTCGAAAACATGATTTCGCAAAGTTGCAGAGGAAAATAATTGACTTGTATAACGCAAAAATAAAAAAAGATGCTATTTTGAATATTACTTCAAATGACCCTAGCATTACCCTTTATATTTTCGCTGCGTATTCTTTATTTGATCTTTCGCGGTGTTTATTATTTAATAAAAATACATTTTGTTTAACTTACCTTTTCCTTTATAAAAGTTAAACTTTTATTTGAAATGTTTACTAAACAAATTTATTTTGCCGTTGGCTTCGCCAACCTTTCCGATTCACAATTGATTACAGAATGCACTTATTGACTAACTGACTTAATTCTATGGCTACCTGCTCTACATGTGACTTACTGGAAATTCTGCACTTTGCGCCGTCCAGACATGTAGTCAGCACATTTCGGGTGCGCGTGAACCTCGATCACGTTGTGACGGTGATCCGGTCATCGAACTGCCCGTGGATATGATGTTAAGTGCTGATGATAATATGCGTTGTTAACTCCTCCCTTCTTAAGCTTCAACGTCCTTGCTGAATCCTCAAAAGTAAGGAATTTTGTTGACGCTTGTTATCCTTGGTGGTTCGGGAAACTCTGCTCCTTCTGGTGCCTTTTCCGTACCTGAAGTCGATGGAATGTGAACGGAGATGGGTGTGATGGAGGTTGTAGATGACTCTGGTTTTCTCTTACAGCAAATTTTTACAATGACAATCACGATGATCGCTACGATGGCCAAGGACGATAGGCTACAGTTGGTAAGGAGGCCCAGTTGATATCTTGTCCTTAGAAGCTTTATTTCCTCGTTATTGTTGACGTGTAGTTCCTTCATCGCCTCGAGCGTAAGGATTTCCTCGTATGTGCTAAGGATGGAGCTGGGTTGTAAAATTGCTGGTAAGGGCTTGTAGCTAGAAATTTCCCTTGCAGTGAAATTCTTGTTGTCAATCGTAATTGTTGCATTGGCGAAGTGAATGATGAAAGTTCCGGTGAGGTTCGTTGCATCTCCATTGATCGAGATTGATCCGGTGTACTGATTCAGGAACAATACTCCGGGTCCTATTTCTTCTATTGCAGGTACATGGAGTCCCGTTGTTCTGGTACAGGATGGTTGTTGACTTTTGAGTAGCCTTGGTATGCATTCGTCCTCTTTCAGCTCTACTAAATTATTTCTATTGTACATATATGTTAAAACTATTGAAACTATTACATTTTTGTCTAATTCCGTATACCTTATTTCCGCAAGTTAACACATTTTTGTAATCAATTTTATTAATGAGATTTTTAATCTTGATAGGCTTTATTAACAACATGTTACATTGATTTATATCAGTTATTGGAATACCTATGATATAAATAACGGATGAATTACTCGATGCTATCTTTACATTAGCTAGTTCAATTGCTTCCTCTATATTTATATACGTGATTTTAATTTCTTCAAAATATTCTTTTATAATATTAAGTTCTCTGTCATCTAATATAAATGAGTTAATGAGACCAGCTTTGGCCCAATGAATTGCGTACTCTATATTCGTAATTTCTTCTTTAATTATTTCTAACTTGAATTTAATACTCAAAGCTACCTGATTTTGGAATCTATCACTTGTTTGCACAATTTTCATTATTTGGTTTGTAATATTCGACAGTTTATTCATTCTTTCTAAGGCAATTTTGTTTACTACAACTTGTTTATTATTGTTCCCTAAAACGTTATTAATTTTTTCAGTTAAAATTACAAAATCTTCGTGATCGGGGTTTCCAGCTATCCATTTCGAAGTTTTTCCTAAAAAATCTAATGATCGTTGAACTTTTATCTTTGGTTTTAATCTATTTAAATTAGTTTCAATATGGGCTATTTCATGGGCTAGGAAGGGATAACGGGGATCGTCTTTGTCTATTTTTGAGTTAACTGTCGATGCTATTTCGTCTATTTCCTTTTTTTATATTGTCAACTCAATTACATGTATCAACCGAAAAGTTCCCGTTTGTATCCGTCCTTTTCCTACGTTTAGTGCGACCAGCTGAGAGTTTGAATAATCTAATATCTGCATCTCGGCCACACATCCTGAAAATATCCTGAAAAAGAAGAATATTAATTTTTCATGAAGCTCTTATGAACTGTTCTGTCTGATTCTGTGATTATTGAACTGTTCTTGTTTTCTTCCACAATTTCCTTTTTGTATCGAGGTGTAAGCTTTGTCCCTAGGCGTTTATTAATTTTGACGTAGATCACGTTCCTGCTTATCTATTAACCTCTGTACATTATCTTGTCTGGCTTTTTCGTACGTTTCCGGGTCTATTCGAACTTTCCTTCCAAAGAACACTTCGATAGGTTTTTTGCTTGTCGTAGAATGTATTGAGCAGTTATACTCGTATATTGCTCGATCAACCAATTCATCAAAACATCTTAATACATTTTCTGGTCTTAAGCACCGCACAATTTCTGACAACGTAGAATGAAATCTTTCTACCTGTCCATTAGCGTTACTGAAATAAGGGGGTGTTTTAAAAATTTTGATACCTAATTGATCTTGTACCATGAAGATAATGGAACTTGAATTTAGTGATTTTTCGTTGTCTATGCACTGTAAAAAAGATTCAGTTCATACAAAGAAAACATAGTTGACTCAACTACGCGGCAACATCAAATACGGCGAACGGAACGGCGTAGTTGACCAACCTACGCCATGCAGTTAACCCGATTTTGTTCACTCAACTACGTATGTACGTAGTTGAAACAAACATTTAAAAATTTGCCGGAAATCATTCGCATTGGTATCGGAAATACGTAAGAATTTAACTGGACATCATTTTTTTTTTGAGTCAATGTAGGATATTTACAATTAACAGTTAAAAATGCTTTTTTCAACAAAATATTGGTTTGCAAGAAAGACGTCGAAAATTCTCTCAAATTATTTCAACAATTGATTTGACTCACTATTTTAATTCGATGAACAAAATAATATTTCCAAACAATCGACGAAGTTTTTATCTTAATTATCAAGCTATGTTGAATCATCAGTTATAATTATTGTCTTAAATATAAGTACGTTTTCGTTTATGAATCAAATTATTGCAGTGAGTTTACGGTTTACTCAATGTAAAGGATAGGTATTGAACTTACAGCTAATAAATTATTGTGTTAAAAATTTTAAGTGGTTATATTGAGTTTTATTATTCTTGATTCAATTATTCAATGCGTTACAATATAGTGATACAGTTTTACCATATTAATATTAACTTATATTCTAATTATTACTATTATTACTTTTTTAAGATCTTAAAAATAACTATTTACATTTCATTGAAGTTTAAAAGCTCTTATATCTAACAAATGATATACTTGTGTCGGTTTATGTCGTATTCATCTCGTGGTTTTTTGTAATAATTTACTTTCCCTTATTTCTTTCCATTCAGAAGTATCATTTAGCATGTAAGCGTGATAATGATCACTGTACTCAATTACCAGGCATACTGTACAAAAAAATATTATTTTATCACTACAACTAATAATATATCTAATTTTTAGAAAAGTTTCAGAATTGTTCTCGTTAAGGGTAAGAATCATATTTTTCAAATATTTTATTCCATTTATTTCAATCCAAGTATGATTTATGACTGTATTAGAATAGAATTTTGAAGAAATATAATTATTAAATTCATTATAATCCTCAAGATTACACAAAACTATTTTATTTGAAGGCCCTATCGAAAATCGTCGCTCGAAACCTCGTTCACTCATCAATCTTTCTGCTAAAAAGAGTTGTTCTTTCGTAGCTAAACTGTGGCATATATTTTTACGATTTCTCATTACTTGTGCGTGATTTTTTAAACGTCTATGTCTACCTTCAAAACGCATACAAGAAACCGGCTTTTTAGAGGTCCAATTGTTTTAATTACTCGACTGTAATGTATTAATAAGTGGAATTTTGGAGGTAAATTCTTATCCGATAATTTTAAATACAGTTCATGGTGTTTCGAAATCATGTTTTTTAACTCATCAATAATTTCAATACTAATTGATTCTTTCATTAATATACAAATGATATTCCGAACTTGACGGAAAAGTGTGTATGCTTGATTTTCTGTTGAGATTAAATCGCCTATAATAAAAGGGAACAGTTGAACCAGTGTCCACATTTCTGAAGATGAACAAATATAGTATTCATTTTTTATATGATTATCATTAAATGGCGGAATGTGTTTATTGGATATAGTTCGGCCGTAATTAAAATTTTTTATCCGATTATTTAAAGTTTCCAATGAGAATAACTTATCATCGCTGATCAATATTTTCATAATTAAGGGGATTTCGTAACGAAATATTCCTTCGAATAAGTCGTGCATTATGTCTCCATATAAATTTTGTGTGAAATGAAAAGAGCTTAACTTGTTAAATAAACATTTGTTCTTAACCCCGTGTTCTAAAGAATCTAAATCGGAAGAATAATTTTCTATTGTCCGAAGACTATTTGGGTTTTCGGAAGTTTGAAGTTGCATAGTCGACTTGTGTTCTCTACAAAATCGACAATAATGGTTGGAGTTAAAACTTTCATGTAAACCAAAAAGTTGCTGTAACCCTAAATTATCACCCCAAACTATTGCAACAGTAAAAAATTCTTGTTCGACACCGTTAGCTGTTTTTATTTCTACGCCAGTTTCCTCCAAGTACAATAATTCATCAAGTAAAGGGTTAAAAATCTCTTCAACAACACTACCATCAAAATCTTTCCTATCAATTGTTTTATGAATCGATGCCAAAAAAATATTTTCAATAATTGAAGAATATTGTGGAGGTAGAGCCGTAAGTTTGCAGTAAATTACACCTAACTTATTAATTGAAGTATGAGTACCTAGTGGGTTATTAATTTCTAAATCGTCAAAGTAGATCGTTAAAGGGAAAACGGGTTTTCCATTAAATTTAGATTTAATATTACTCCAAAGTGTTCCTCTTAAAAAATGATCCAATACTCCGTTATTTACTTTTTCCTTATCACGCATAAACTTTTTTAAAGAATTGAACACGTCAGGTAATTCTAAGAAGCATTTAAATACCTTTCGCAGTGGAATAATCTGACCTGTTGAATTTTTTAAATTAATGAAATTTCTATCTCCTGAAATTTTATAACTCGAAACAGTATCGATGATAAATTTTTTCGGCTTAATAAAGTATCCACTCTCGTTAAAAATTTTTTCTCGACAATATTCTGTATGTAAACCATTAAAAGGATGAGAAAGTATATTGAAAATTTCTTTAGTTCCTGAACTTAAACAATTATTTTTTTCTAATAAATCTTCTAATACATTAATGCCACATAAACCAAATAATTCCTCTGTATCTTCTATTATGGTTTGTATCAAAGTTGTCGGAATATTCGGGTTTGAATATAATTTTGCCAAAAAAGTCAAAGCAGCATTAAATAGAGATTCTTTGATTTTATTTATCCCACTAGTGACTGTATCATTAAAGTTATCATGAAAATGTGTTTCAGAAGAATTAGGATTCGTTATGAAACTTGATAATGGATTATTATTGCTATTATTATGTGTATCATTATCAGGTAGGTTTTCGATATTTAATAATTCTGCTGTATGTTCTACTGAGATAGTGTCGAAAGATATATTGACATGTTTAGTTTTTATATGTTTTTTCCAACTGTATACATTATTGAAAATACGAGAACAATTAGGTTGTTTACATTTTATTGATAAATTAGAATAACAAGTATGTTTTAATTTCATATGACCGAATAAAAAATTTATCTCCGAAAAATCGGAATTCCAAAGTGGACATAAATAAGCCATGCTTATTATTTCTATACTTATAACGTTTATAAAAATTATTACTCACAAATATTCCACATTCGTTGTTGAGTTTTGTTTTTTCTCCTCCAACTGATTTATAATTTGTAAAATTTTTGTCACGTGGGGTTTCTTCTCGTCTTGATTAGTTTTCAAACCAAAAATTCCGTGTTGAATGAAAATCCACGTCTGCTTCGATTCTGGAGGAAACAGCGTTTGCCAAGTGAAGAAAATCTTGAAGCATGTAGATACGGCCTTTAGAGGTGAATCAAAATGGAATCTCAGTGTCTTTTGGTCCAGTTCCGATTATGTATGTTTGGATAGGCAACTGCTTTTCAATCATATCCTCGATCTTTTGAGCATGGATTTCATCAATTGCACTTGGCTGTAAATGACAAAAACATTATTAGCTATTGTTTCTTTATGAAAGTTTAGTAAAAAAAAAGTTAAACTTCTTCTAATAAATCCGATAAAGAACATAATTTTTTTAATAAATTTTTCTCTAATATTGAAGAAATTTTCAATCAAATGAAGCTTACCTGCGCATATACTGCTAACCCTCTTTGACTTTCTACAGCTGTTGGCTTCCAAAAAAGTTTCTTCCCCGTTTTCACTGCTCCCCGTGGTGGTACCAAAAATGGTAGAATTTGTAGCTGAAGAAATTCTCTGGAATCTATAATTTTAACATCAGCACAAAAAGTGAAAGGAAACTAAAGGCGGTAAATAATTCTTCACAATTATACTTACGTTGACTAATATTTTCTTCCAATAATTTGGTTTTAGGGTCTTCTACTACTTTTGGATATTTTTTATTTGCTGTAATATCTAGTAATCTCCCAATTATTCTGCTCCAATTTGAGTAGAAATTAGTCCCGGTTTGACCATACAGTTCTTCAAAGTCAATGTCTATCAGTGCTGGACCGTATTTTGTATCTTTCAGTAACGGGTATTTTTTAATATAATCGGAAACTATTCCTTTTGTATTGAGTAATTTAGAGTAACGAGCTTTAGCCGTCTTCTTCCAGTGTTGCTTTATTTCATCAAAATCTTGGTTACTTTGATTGTGCTCTAGCCACAACAAACTCCGTTTAATGTCAACCGCTGGGAAATAATAAATTAAATATATTATATATGCAATATCGCTGATTATAAGTAATGAATTATAAATCTGTCGTCTCATGTTACCTAAAGGTGCATCAATTATCGGTGAATCATTAAAGTTTTTTCTTAATTTTGACTCGCTACACATACGGGGATATGTTTGTAAGCGATTGTAAAATGTATCTGGAAGGCGGCCGCGGGATCGTTTCGATTTATTATCTGTTGATTCTCGTTTCAAAATAGGAGGAATGTAATATGTTTCAAATTTCTCATTCGGAAATATATCCAAAATTTCCTCAGTCAAGTCACAAAAGTCGGTGTTCTTCAATGTACTGGAAAAAAAAAGAAACAAAATCAAGAATAAGAATATCGGAAATTCAAATTCGGTGTGATGAAACAGAAAAATATTGAATAATTACCTGTCAGAACTAGTAATCAAATCATCACATATAATCTTACATAAATTTATACTCGATTTTTCTGATAGAAACAAATTTCTAGCATACTCCTTCTTCAAGGCTTGACCATAGTTGTGGCCTTCCAGTAACTTGGCCAAGTATTTACCATGCCCAGTTTTCAAACGTTTTCTGTATTCGCTTTCCTTGGGTAGAAATTTTTTTCTTTTCCTCGAACACTCATCAGCTTTCTGTAATAAAAGCTGAAATTTGTATTACCAATTCCATTGGAAGTATGTAAAATTTACGTGGTTACACATTTACATTACTTACAGGAGGTTCAGGTTGAATACTACTATCCGAAGAATCGCTATCAGAGTCAATATCACCGTTAGTTGCGGGCTGAATATGCGGCGATTCAGTTTCTACGGACACAGATGGAAGATTTACCTGCAACATAAATATAATTATCGATCAAATATAAATCTAAACATACTATCACAAATAACTTCGAAACAAAATACGAGAATATATTTGGATATCTTACCGGATTTTCAACAACCTGATCAGAAGAATTATTCTTAAATTCTTTCTTCCATTGTCGGCAAAATTTAGTTCTTGGCCCAATTAATAATAATAATAATAATAATAATAATAATAAATTTATTATGTCAAAGTACAAAGAACAAGTTCTTAAATGTACAAAATTCAATTGGAAAATAAGTATGGGAAAATTATTAACAAACCAAAAGAAAAAAAAAAAGAAGAAAGAGGAAACAAAATGAAAAGAAAAAAAGAAGGAGAAAACAGAATGAAAATGAGCAAAATATATAAATCTAAAGCAAAAGTCAACTAACAATTCATTCAAAATTAGAATCAAATTAAATAAAATAAAATTAAATTAAATTAAATCCGTGCTTAAAGGCGCTTTTATTCAAATTAAGAAAATATTGATCAAACTAAGGAAAGATCCGAGGATTGTACCTTTTTTAAAAAGGACCCGCTGGACGTCGTTCTCTGAATACTGACAGGCAGCAGATTCCAATCCCGCACGCACTGGACAAAGAAAGATCGCTCCCCGAATCGAGTTTTGTAATGAGGGATCGACAGACTAAGATGTCGCGATGAGCTCATAAATTTTAACCTTTCAAATAGGTACGAGGGTTGTTGGATGTATACTACTTTATGCAAGAATTTCAGCCTATGTTGTTTCAAGTAGACTAGTAGAGGAAACCCTAGGAGTGAAGTGATATACTGGCACATGTGACTACGCCTGGTCAGGTTGTATACGAAGCGCAATACATCATTGAAGGCTACAGTTAGTCTTTTTTTGCACATCGCGTCAAGTGATGGGAATACGACATTGCCATATGTGAAGTGCGGCATGATAAGAGCCTTGGCTAGTCGTTTTCGAAGGCTCATAGAAAGGATGCTGGACCTAACCCACAGTTGGCGCAAACAGCCATAAACCTTACGCAAAATGGCACCTACGTGATCGCAGCATGTCATTTTATTGTTCAGTACTATCCCAAGGCTCTTGACTGATGTAACGTAATCTATGCACTTCGAATTGCACGTAACAGGTGGCAGGGAGTTAGCGTCAATCTCAGTTCTGTATATGGCAATAGCGTTACATTTCGATGGATTTAATACTAATCCATTAAGTACACTCCAGTCATATATGCGACCCAGGTCATCATTGACACGGCATACGCAATCCTCAATCATACCAATAGGACGACTCAAATAAATTTGTACATCATCCGCATAAATATGTACGGAGACATCTTTCACCGTATTAGGAAGGTCGTTAATATAAAGGCAGAAAAGCAGTGGACCTAAGATCGAGCCCTGCGGTACTCCACTATAAAGATTTTCAAATTTCGAATAAAAATGTCTAGTTTTTACACATTGTCTACGTCCAGTCAAGTAATTGCTTAAAAGTCTAATAGTCGTTGACGAGAACGCGAACTGGGTCAAGAGTTTACTCAATAACTTAGAATGATCGATTGTGTCAAATGCTTTACTAAAATCAAGCAAGGTCAAAACAGTAAGGCAGTCATGATCCAAGGCATCACATACGTCCGCAGCAACATTTACCATGGCCGTTTCACAACTGTGATATCTGCGAAAACCCGACTGGTATGGAGAGAGTAAACTCTTGGTATAGATGTGGTTCACCAACTGAGAGTACATTAATTTTTCAAATACTTTGCTGAGATAGGAGAGTATGCTAATCGGTCGGAAATCATTAGGAGCTGAGGCTGAGGGCTTTTTTGGTACCGGAATTACAAGAGCCTGTTTCCACTGCATCGGAAATCCGGATGTCATAATGCAGTGGTTGAAAATGTGGGTTAAGACTCCGATAATGCAAGGCAATATCATTTTCAGATACCGAGGGGACAGCTCATCGGGACCAGTAGCATTTGACTTTATGGAATGCATTGCTATAGAGACTTCGCATTCATCAACACATTGAAATGTGAATCCCTCTGAGTAGGAAACTTCTGGGGATAGTGTAGTGGAGTTAATGGAATTAATGGAAGAGCTGTTTGCTATAAAAACTCTGTTGAGAACATTAGGGTCAATGTCTACAGAAGGCTCTTCTTTACCATATATACCAAGCTTCCTCATATTATCCCACAACTTTTTTGGCGGTAGATCCGGACTTAATTTATTTTCATAAAAAGCATACTTCGCAGATTTAATTAAGCAGTTTACTTTATTTCGGATTTTTTTATAGCTTGCAAAGATTTCCCTCGAGTGTGTCGATTTGTATCGCTTTAGGAGAAGATCACGCTCAGCCATAGCGTCATGTATTTGCCTCGAGAACCATGGGCATCTGTCATTTCGTACAGTTTTTTTGCAATGTGGAAAGTGCATATTGAAGAGGTCCATCAGCAAATTGGAAAAGATGCTTATCTTATCATCAACTAATGGACTAGCATATATGCTTTCCCACGGTAATCGAGAGCAATCACACAAAAGTTGTTCTAGATTTACGTTCTTGTAGTCGCGATAGGTGAGGACAAAACTAGAAGGAGGGGGTTTGAATTGGAAGCTATAAGTTAGAAACAAAAAATCATGGTCAAAGTTACTTACAGGGCTAATTTGGTTGTGGAATAATATCTTATCAGGGTCAGTTGTTAAAATGTAATCCAATTGGGAAGGGTTAGTAGTGTTGAAGTGAGTTGGTAGAGAATTTATTACATTAAGACCAAGGGAGTCCATCGTATATCGCATAAGGCTCGTCATAGGGCAGTTGTTTAGTGCGTTGACATTAAGGTCACCACAAATAATGACGTTACGGGAGCTAAGTATCTTTGAAGATAGACAATTCTGAAAACAAAAAGCAGATTCCTCATTAAAACTTGAGGGGGGACAATAGACACTGACGAGGAGGCACTTGTCCAGTCTCCCGCCGAGCTCCACACATATAAATTCAATTTTATCACCACCAGCCGATGAACATAGCACTCGAGCCGCCAAAGACCGGTGCACATAGATAGCAACTCCACCACCATTACGACCGATTCGGTCATTTCTAAAAATTTTGTAGTCAGGTAAACTGACCACATTAGAAATAATATTGTCATTGAGCCAAGTTTCACTAACTAAAATAGCATGAATCTTAGACCCATTAAAAACATCTTGCAATATATCCATTTTGTTTCGCAAACTTCGAGCATTGAAGCAGCATACGTTAAGTCCCTCGACCTTAGATGCAAAAATATTCAAAAGTGCTCTCATTCCGTCCAGTGGCGAGAATCTACTACCAGAAACCATAAACACACGAAATCCAGCGGAACCATAATTCTAATCTGATCAACAAATGCAATTCGCACATTTTAAGCAACGGATAGAAAAATAAAGAAATAAGAAGAGACATTAATGAAATTAGAAAGGAAGATAAATAAATTAATATGTTAACTAATAACGAGATAATTTAACTTCTAATCAAGACTTCTATGAACAAATCAAGCTAGTCTGTTGTGCAGCGCCTTCAGCTGCCGGCGTTGGGTCATCCAGTGCAAGCAATGGAGGAATAGGTGTAGGCGCCCCCGCAGTAGTCGATGGTGGAGATTTAGCTGGCGAGCCGGCTGCCACTGAGGAGATGCCGGGTTCTGAGAGAGTATTACCAGCTTCCACTATCAAAGTACTGAGTGCATCCGACGTAGGAATATAAATTGGCGAGTCATTAGTATTCAATCGCACGAAGGTATGTCCATTGCGGGTGAAGACAGAGTGAACTTTTCCCGCTCTTTTCAGTCTAAGCGCATCACGAAATATTTTATGATGATGCTTCGTGAGACTCTCAAAAACATTGATTTTGGTATCCGAAGAGAAGTTAGGGTGTACAGTTTTCAGATTCAGTTTTGCTCCTTCGGAGCTTTTGAACTTACGGATAAAAGCTCTCTGTTCAGCAACTGACGAGAATTTTATAATGATTGGTACACTCTTTCCTTTGGACCGGCTGTTGGGAGTTGATTTTGGACGAAATGCAGTGAAATACGGGGACAGCTGATGATTGATCTTCGCTGATATGGACGACACAATGTCAACAGGGCTCTCATTTGGTAGGCGGGGAATCCCAGTAATAATGGCATCCGACAAACGATTAAACTGGCGAAGATCATTAAGTTCGTGGCAGGCATCCTCCAGCTCACGTTTCAACTGCTGAACCTCATAGGACAATTCCTGAACTTCACGTCTAGGTTCCATAAGAGCCTCTTCAATCTTGATGGAAAGCCGTTCCTCAAGGTGGTCCATTCTTTCATTAATAACATCGATCAGAGTTTTCACTAATTTTCTCTCCAGTAGTTCGAATCGATCAGAAGAACTTATTGAGTTCGATCTGGATGAAGCAAGAGAGGTGTTGGAGGCGCTGCCGGTCAGACTCTTAGCCGGGATTTTTGAAGAGTTTGGCGCTCCTTGCTGATGGTGTTGTAGGTGCTTTACTGCTGCTCTCGTCTTCACAGGAGTGTTGGTGTTCTTGTGATCAGTTACTTTTGAACTCAATTTAGGAGATGTTTTTTTTCCCATGGTAAAATTAGGTTGAAAGTATGAAATTTGCCCGATAATAAGCTCAAGTTACGTGCAGTGAAAGTAGGTTAATAATGACGGCGGTGAAACGTCGATGAAGCGTTTTAAAAAAACTTGGAACCGCGTAAAACCGGCAAGGAAGCGACTGCTCTGAAGACGCGTGCTACTCAGCTGACATAATCACTCACAATGTGGAATCAGTTCTCTTATACATTCTGAGGATAGATCTTTCAACACTAAAAAATCTATTTCCTCATCTGTGAAGAATTACAAAATGTAAGCATAAAAAAAAAGATATGTGTGGTAGTATGTAAAATTCTTAATATTGGTGAACTTGATATTATATAAAACAAACTATAATGAGTTAAATGAACATGTTATAGGAGACCAAGGCACAAAATAGGGTACCCCAAAAATTTGATAAAAATTTTTTTTCCGAAACATTTCTTAAATGGTCAATAATGAAAAATTTTTTTTTACTGTCAATTGAAAATTTGTCTTATATACGTTGATTCCAATGGACCATAGGGAGATTCAGCACATTTCAGTTCATAAAACCTTAGTATTTTCTTAAGTACCCCGTTTCGCTCGTTTCTTCTACATGTAAATATATGATTAACTTAGTGTTTGAAAAGAGATGTGGGTGAGAAACAGAACGCAATTAGTTTACTATATACGAGTATGTATAATATTATTATTAGTGAAGCGTAAAAGTACAGAACAAATATTTAGGATGCCGAAAGACGCGTGTGTTCCAGACGATGGTCAGCAGAAGAAGGAAGTGCTAACGGATGTCGATAACTGGTGTTGATAACTGGGTAGCAGGCGCACCATCTCGCAGTCAGACTCCTAAACTTCTTGTATATGGGCTAAGGCCACGTTCCCATGTATGTCTTGAACATTATTCTAACACTTAGTAAAATATTACCTACCTTGAAACCGTTGAATCAAGTCCTGAAAACCCCATCGTTGTAATATCTCTTTGGTTGCACTATCAGCCATAACAATTGCACCGTAACTATCACCAATACAATCACTACACAGTGTCAAACCACTTTTCAAAAAATTATTCCAAATTCAACTGTTGCACTGACAAGCACTCACGTCGAGAAGAAAACTTTAACTAAATCAGAAAAATGGTTTGAACTTAATATATTTTCTAGTAATCAGTAGTAGGGGTAGTTCAACTAGTGTCTAAATGTGTAAGGAACATACCTACGAACACTTGTGAAACTAAAAAGACAAAAAGCTGGGACGGCCGTCTCTGTGTTTTGGCCTGTAGACGCGCCTGGGTAATTCCCAGCAATAAATTCATTTACAAACAAAACTCTTGAACCCTTCGGGGCGTCTACATTGTAGACTCACAAGTTTATTTTTTACAACTGACTGTGGTACTTGGACGTAAATGATTTCAATATTTTTATGTGATAAAATACTCAAACACCTTTATCCCATTATTCGACAAAATTTTTCTTTCATTAGGAATTTCCAAATACTTTATTAAAAAGATTTTCTCGTTCCATGGTATAAATGTTATATTTCCTTTAAAAACGCGGACAAGTTTTATCAATCGAATGATATCATTAAAACAATGATTATGTAATTTCGATTATAACAGCAGCAATGTTGACCTAAATAAATTTATTATTTTCGAACAAATTTACACTATAATTAACAAAACGATATATTTGATTATTTCAATAATATTTATACCTCTCGTCAAATTAAAAATTGTTTTAGACTACTATTGAATCGTTACCTGAAATGTCATTATTTATTCTTTTCAACTGTATATTTATGCCACAGAATGAAGTTGCATAATTGAATCACTTTCTTAAATATATTTGATTCAAAAATAAAAAATAATTGTCATAATCTAAAATTTGATGCTATCAATAATTCTATCACTGACTCAAATATATTGCTTTATTATAGCAATTGCATGGCGTAGTTAGCTCAACGGAATGGATCTTTTTTTATTCTGTTGCCTCAACAGAAACCTATTTCTTGCGACTACAATTTCGTTCATTGGAATTAATATTGGTCAACTATGTGGCATCGTTGTCATGATTATTTTTTTTTTACAGTGTAACTAATGTCTCTGGTACTCCGAACATAAAAAGGAGTTGTCTCAACGGCTCTCTGATGTCTTCTGCCGAACGCGACCAACTTTTTCTCAACGATGTAAGTTAATTTTCTACTTGATTTAACAAGGAAAAAAAAACAAATTCTTATTCTTTGAGATTTTTATTATTCGCGTTGGAAGGTGGAACTAGACTTAGACTTTTACAATTTGTTTGCTTATTTTATTGGTTCGGTCGATCACGTTGCTCACGTTGACCGTAGACATATTGTCAGCAGTTTTGGTGGCTGCAGGCAGGTGAGAATTAGGGTGAATGATCCTCCTGTAACGCGCGTGGGGCCAGTAGGCAGTTCCCAGAAATTAGTTTTTTTGTGGCCTCGAATGTTTGGTGCCTTAACACGTCCACCCTTAAAAATAAGGATGTCCTCATCCTTAGAAATATGGAATCTTGCTTATCCTGATATTCTCCGCCAGGGATGATGTCGACCCATGATTTTCTGCAACAGGCTCTACTGTTGGTATGATGATCGTTTCTATTGCAGTTGTGGCAGCCGGACTATTACGTTTGTAGCATTTAACTAGCTTCATGACGGTGGCTATGACCAGGAAGATGACTATGGCGGTGTTTATGCCGATATTAGTGAAGAAACCCGTCCGGCTTTCCTCCTTGATAAGTTTTATGTGTCCTGTGTTATTCAGGTGCAGTTCCTTCATAGCCTAGAGGGTTAGGACTTCCTCGAATGTTCTGAAGGCCGAATCGGGTTGCATAATAGGCGGGAGCGGTTTCGTACTGGAGGCTTCTTTGGATACGTAAAGCTGTTTGTTGATGGTAAGTGTTACATTATGATGCTGGATTACAAAGGTTCCCGTCAGATTCAAGGCTTCACTCCCGATGTAGATTGTTCCGTTGAATTGATTGAGTAGAATTGTTCCAGGGAAGACTTCCTCTGTAGCTGGAATGTGCCTGTTGTCGATTTCGGTGCAATTAGGGGGTCTACTCGTGAGCAAATTGGGTATACAACGTGAATCGCTAATATCTATTATTTGATTTTTATTACATATGGTAAGCTTATTGCTAGATTGACATTTTTCTTTAATTCCATACATTTTGTCTGTACACTGCAAGACATTTTGAGATGGTAGATTAACTACAAAATTTCCTCTTTTTACAGGTTTTATTAATATTGCTTTACATAATTCAATTTTGGTATTAGGTATACTTACAATATATAACAATGTTGAGTTGCTTGTGGCAATTTTGACTTCAGCAAAATCTATAGCCTCTTCTAAATTAAAATATGGTACGTTATTCTTCTCGAACAATTCTTTGACAGTATTAACCTCGCTATTTGAAAGAACAAAAGAGTTTACAATTCCTTTGCCCAGTGTAAGGCGTAGTCAACATTTACTATCTTTTCCTTGATTAGGTCTAGTTTGTACTTAATATTCATAATGATTCCATTTTTTATTTCTTCATTTGTCTTATATGAATTCGCTAATGTGTTTACAGTCTCTGTGATATTGTTGATACGGTCGATTATTGATTTATTGATTATTACCTGTTTATTATTGTTTTTCAGTACATCGTTAATTTTAGCCTTTAATATTAGAAAATCCTCATGGTCTGGGCTTCCTTCTAGCCATTTCCACGCGGTTCCCAGGAAGTCAAGTGATCGTTTTGACTTTGTTTTGGGTTTTAGTCTGTCAAGGAAGGACGTGATTTGGGTGGTTTCGTGAATGAGCAGTGGGTACATGTGGTGGCTTGTACCAATATCATTTTTGACTACAAGTTCCAGGTCTTGTAACGTTCTGTGGTAGGAGTCCAGGTCTTCTGCCTTTGTTTGAGTGAATCGGACTTTGTAGTTTCGGAAGTGTAGCGGGTAAATCCGCTGAACTTTCCCCATTATTTCTTCGGACGTAAATAGACCGTTAATAACGCTGGGGTTTAGATAATTTTGAATATTGTTATAAGGTTTTCTTCTGTATAGTCCGACTGGACGAAAAGGTGCCTATGGTAGGTGGGGAATGGGATTTTAAATTGGTAACTATTTTCGTTGCCGATCTCGAGCACTATTTGATTTTTGAACGCGTTTATTGGTGCTGTCGTAGCTGGTATCAGGTCATGCGCAGAGCTCTCGCTACTATGCTGTGTAGCGGTAAGGGTATTTGTTGGTGCTATGCGCTGGATAGGGCGTCTGCCACGATGTTCATTTTGCCGGGTTTATACACCAATTCGTGATTATATTCTTCGAGTATGGCTTTCCAGCGTTTCATTTTATTGTATTATTTTTATTACTCAGCGTCTACGTTAGAGGTTGGTGGTCGGTGAAAATTTTGACTTTGGCTCTACCATATAGATAATTTCTCAACGAATTTAGGGCCCAAATTATTGAGAGCATTTCCTTTTCGTTCGTAGCGTAGTGCTCCTCCACCTTGCTCAATGTTCTTGATATGAATATAATGGGTCTATCGTTTTGTGCTAGGACCACTCCGATCGCGTAATCGGAGGCGTCGGTGGTTAGCTGAAACTCTTTACTAAAATCGGGATATGCTAGGACTAAATCATTGGATGTAAGGGAATTTTTCAGTTTGTTAAAGGCTTCGAGTGCGTCGTTATCTAGATCGATTGCTTTTTTACTGGAGAGATTTTTAGAAATTCTCCCTCCTTCGCCCCTTAAAAGGGCTGTCAGGGGTTTCGCCAGATTTGCATATCCCTTAATAAATCTGCGATAGTTCCCTGAGAGACCTAAGAAAGATCTGAGATCTTTCAGTGTCTTTGGAGGCGGGAAATTTATGATGCCTTCGACCTTTGTCGGATTTGTTTTTATTCCGTCGGCCGACATGATAAACCCTAGGAATTCTACCTGGTTGCGAAGGAACTCGCATTTATCCAGTTGTACCTTCATATTTGCTTTTTGCAATGTCTGGAAGATTATCTCGATGTTTTTGAAATGCGTTTGCTCATCTCTGCTGAATATTACAATGTCGTCTATGTAGACGTAGCAGATCTTTCCAATATGTTCCCTCAGAATGTCATCGAGGGCTCTTTGGAATATGGAGGGCACATTTTTTAATCCGAATGGTAACCTTGTGAACTCATATTTTCCATTGTTCACAGAGAATGCCGTTTTCTCAATGTCAGATTCCTTTAACGGAATCTGATGGAAACCGCTTTTTAGGTCGAGGACAGAGAACCATTTGCTTTTTCCCAATTGGGCCAATACCTCATTAATCTCGGGTATCGGATATTTGTCTGGGATCGTGATCGAATTCAATTTTCGGTAGTTCACAACCATTCTGTACTTTTTCTCACCTGATGCGTCAGCCTTTTTTGGTACTATCCACACAGGTGAGTTGTAGGGGGACCGTGAAGGTCTTATAATCCTATCCCTTAGCAGTTGCTGGATCTGCTTTTCGACTTCTCCTTTCAGCGACATTGGGTAAGGGTAGAATTTAGAGTAGGTTGGGGTGTCCGATGAGGTTCGGATTTCCCCCTGTTCTATAGTGGTGAAGGTTAACCTTTCGTCTGGTTCAGAAAATAATTTTGGAAACTTTTTTGTTAATTCATTTATCTTTGCTATTTGTTAGGAATTCATGTGTTGTGTCCTGATATCAATTTTGTTTACTGCCGTGTAGGCCTGCTGTTTTATTTTTATCTTTATTTTATTTTGTATGATCATGAAGTTATCTCTAGTGTGGATCACGGCCGACAAATCTTTTAAGCTATCATTGCCCAGTATGCCGTGAAACGATTTAAGGTTGTCTATTAAGTGGAATTTTATTTCTGCGTCTTTGAGGCCGAAAAGGTTTACCTTTGTATGGTGGCTAACTTTTACATTTCCACCAATGGAGTTTGCA
Organism: Tolmerus cingulatus; assembly: GCA_959613345.1. Taxonomy (NCBI): domain Eukaryota; kingdom Metazoa; phylum Arthropoda; class Insecta; order Diptera; family Asilidae; genus Tolmerus; species Tolmerus cingulatus. The sequence continues at coordinate 18,767,716 of OY390709.1, read as the reverse complement.
TAGAATGGCTGCTTGTTTGGTTTAGGGTTTGGGACAAGGCTGGCTTGTATGTAGTTCTTATTTGAACCCGTGTCTATTAATATTCTGAGTACTTGGCCGTTCTTCGCTCTTCACTCAAAGTAGGGGAGCGAAGAACAATTTAATCTAAAAAATGTATATCCGTAAGGTCGATGGAGTTATGTTCGGGGACTTCATTCTCTTGGGATAAATCTACGTAATCCGCGAGCGATTGTCTGTAGTCTTCGTCTTGAGAGGCGAGGGTGCGTTCATAGATTTCCTCCTCGGATGCGCGTGGTTGTTCGGCATCGTCTGGAGTGATCTCCTGAGGTTCTATATGGAAATTCCGTTGATATTTATTTGGTGGAATTGGTGCTTGTACCCCAGTTGGAGGCCTTTTACCGTATAACACATTTTGTACCGGCCGATTCATATAGTTAACGTTTCTGGTGTGTAAAGACTGGTCTATGTCCATTGGTTCAGGCCGCGGTTGTGGCTTAGGCGCAATTGGCCGCGGGGGATTAAAATAGTAGGTTTGACCCTGGGGGTTATAATATTTCGAATTTTGCACTGGTTGTTTATGAGGGTCGAAGCGAGGCTGGGGCAGATATGCCAATTGTGGGTAGAAAAGATGCTTGTTTTGATGGGGGTTTGGTCTGTTAATTATGTTTCTGCGGGGAGGAGGCGGTGGAGTATTTTGGTTGGGGGCACCGCGGGGCGGTCCATGGTGAGCAAAGGCATATTGCGTGCCGAAATTCTGATTTTCCAGCTTTAAACATAGATGTAGGGCCTGAGGTAGATCTGACGGTTCTCGAATACCGAGGAGTCGTGGTAAGTCACCTTTGAGCTCCCTGACGAAAGTGTCTAGAGCCTTATACTTTAAAGTTCCGATCCTCGCGGAGTCAAAAAAAAATAAATTTATTAAAAAGGGGAGGACGGTTGATCGGTAAATGAAAGAATATAGGAAGTTCAAACAATTTCCTTTTTTATTCGCACAAGTTCTTTTTACACGAAAGTAAAAATAAAGATTTAAGAGAACCGAACCGACTGTTGACTGTTCCAAAAACGGACTACTCGAACAAAAATTTTCATTTTTGACTTTTCTATTACCAAAGAAATCAAGTTTGCTAAACTAAGCGGCGGGCGCATCCGCCGCGTGACCTGAAAGACGCTGACGTTGCGTCGCGACGTCCTCACCTGAATGTTGCAACGGGTCAACGAATTGATCACGTTGCAATACCTGGTGACTTAAAATTAACATGAAATTATGAAAAATTGTGAAATTATATTATTGTATTTTTGCTGAGGGTTTTGTTACTCGTAACTCCTTATCTCTGTAGGTCTGAGTTAGCAGAGTGAGTGATTCATTGCTGATGCTCATGCATCCGATTTTATTGAGGATTACTGACAGATGGGAGTAGACCTCATGATAAAACTCTTGAATGGATTGATTGCCTTGAACAAGTGAGGTCATTTGATACTCAAGCGTTGATAAGTCACGCTTATCTGCATAGTGCATAATAAGGCAACGAGCTATGCACTTCCAATCTAGCGGTGTGTTGTACGACTCCAACACAACGTCCGCCTGTCCCGAGATTTTGTTTCGAATCACATTCAAAATCCCGAAATATTTAGGGGTGCCTTTTATACTATCGTACAGAGCTAAAATTCGATCCACACTCTTTTTCCATGAATTGAATTCTCCCGGTTGTCCGGTGAACTCTTTTATGCATCGCACCACATCGAGGATTTTATCTAGCTCGCCTATATTGTCACGGTATTGAGGGTAAATTGATTGATAAGTTCCGCTAAATTGATCGGAGTTTGGATTAAGTACCGACTGGACTATGTTTCTTCCTTCGCTTTGCAGAACCCGGTTGACAATCCCGGTTATTAGATTGTCCAAGGATTCGTTCGTTACGACACCACTGACGGTGGAGACTGGTTGGGTAGGGAAGTTATTTCTAGCCGTTGCTGGCATGGATGGCTGAACTTGCGGACCTGGGTTTGTTTCGGGTGGGTTAAGCACTGAAGGTTTTAGAAGATTATTTGGGTTAGACATACTAGGTAAAAAGATCACTGAGAGAAAATCACTTGAGCAATTCGTTCGGGTTACAGGAAAATTTTTCTTGGGCTCGCCGTTCACAACTTAATTTCTTAGATATTTTTTTTTTAAATTTATCGCCGAATATCACAATATCACTTTTCACACGATCGCGATTTCGATTTCCGTTTTATATGATTGGAAAAATTTCGTGAATTGATTAGGATTTTATCTATATAAAAAAAATATTTCACTTCCTTACTTGTTTATAAATAGCTAAATTTTTTCGCTTACTTAGCTTTCCTAATTTATTCCTAATATCTAGAACTTACAGAACTACACGAAGTCTAGACCACATCCCGCGTAGAGTGGCTGCTAATTCATTTAGCTCCTTTTCCTCCGTTGCCGGTTACTGGGGGGCCTTATTTCCTCTACTGCGGTATTTCTTCCTGCTTTGGGTTCGGGAACCGATACTATGATGCTCTTTGAGGATCCTGTTTTATCCGGCTGATGAACGGTGCGGCGGTGCTTCTTGAGGACCTTAACACGGGGTTTTTCGCACAACCTTAATCAAACGTTAAATTCGCGGGCGCGGCACTTCTTGAGGGCTCTATAGCGATCTAAAGATTTTTATCTCTAGCGCGAACTAGTTTGAGGGCGAAATGCGTTTTTACTTTAGCCGAATACGTATCGGTCCCTGCTCGGGCGCCAGTTAATTTTCTACTTGATTTAACAAGGAAAAAAAACAAATTCTTATTCTTTGAGATTTTTATTATTCGCGTCGGAAGGTGGAACTAGACTTAGACTTTTACAATTTGTTTGCTTATTTTATTGGTTCGGTCGATCACGTTGCTCACGTTGACCGTAGACATATTGTCAGTAGTTTTGGTGGCTGCAGGCAGGTGAGAATTAGGGTGAATGATCCTCCTGTAACGCGCGTGGGGCCAGTAGGCAGTTCCCAGAAATTAGTTTTTTTGTGGCCTCGAATGTTTGGTGCCTTAACATGTATATGTCCACGTGCAATATCTGCCCCGGGTATTGAGGTATCGGTGTCTCCCCTATTTCTGGATTGGCGGGATGTCTTTGGTATTTATGTTGTTTACATGTACTACATTGCTTGACTATTTCTGTTATTTCTTTCATCATTTTTGGGAAGTAGAATTTTTCCGAAAGCTGCATTTTATTTTCCCTGGCATTGCGATGGGCCCTTCTGTGTTCCAAGATGATTTTTTCCTCTTGTTCAAATTCTGAAATTAAGTCTTGAATTTTCGTTTGTGTGAATCTAATTTTGTAATTCGTAAATATTTCGATTAGGTCTTCCTCGGTATAGTCCTTCCGAGTAACAACGTGCCTGTGGTGTATTGGAAAAGGGATGTGAAACTGGTAATTATTTTCGCTACCTATTTGAAGCCATAATTGATTTTTGAAAGCATGTTTGGGAGATTGGACTGTAGGGATAAGATGGTGGTCTGAACTTTCTGCGCTGTGTACCGTGCCTGTCATGGAATTCATTTGAACTCTCGCAATGTCTTGTGGAGGTCGAGATAATGCATCTGCAACTACATTCGTCTTACCGGGTTTATAGGCGAGGTCGTAATTATATGCCTCTAATATTGCCTTCCATCTTTTCATCTTCGCGTTATTGTTTTTGTGACTCAGTGCATATATGAGCGGCTGATGATCGGTAAGAATTTTGACTCTTGAAGTACCATACAAGTAGTTTCTTAGAGAATTTAATGCCCAGATTATTGCGAGCATCTCCTTCTCGTTAGCTGCATAATTTTCTTCTGCTCTATTCAAGGTTCTTGAGATAAAGGTGATGGGTCTGCCGTTTTGCTCGAGTACTGCACCGATTGCGTATTTGGAGGCGTCTGTTGTCAATTGGAATTCTTTGTTTAAATTTGGGTAAGCTAAGATAACTTCTTCCGAGACTAATGCGCTTTTAATTTTTGAAAATGCTTCCTTTGCTTCGTCGTTCAAACATATACAGTCAAACCTGGATAAGCGAGAGTTCAAGGGAGCACAATCTCATTCTCGCTTATAGAGGTTTCTCACTAACCTGAGTTTCTCGCTAATGCAGGTACATGGGTAGCGTTTCTCTCTTATAGGGGTACGCAGCAATAACAAGTCACAGCAAGTACGAATGTAGTAAATATGTAATATGATAAAATTATGTGCATGATATGCACAACATATATTATGTACATATATATTTTTAAATGCTTACGAAAACAAACCAAAAATTCATGCACTATGTAATTTTATTTTATTTAGAACTTATTTACACTTAAAAAAATCCGTCAATTTCGTTTGGGTTTCTGTTTTTGTATTTTGAATGTTTTTCTCTAACTCATAACTTTTGTCGAATATTGCTTGATCAACAACCGCCGCGTATTCAAAGTACTTATGGACCGTCTCCAACGCATTTAAAGTTAGCTTCATTGGAATGATCTTTATTTCTGTTTCCGGAATCTGTGCCTCGTCTTCACTGTCATTTCCAGCAATACAGGTGTTCACACAATTCTTAACGATATCGTCGTCGGTTTGTTCTCCAGCGGCAGTTACGTCGTCGTCAATTTGAACGAAATCTTCGAAGCTCGGCATTAACATATTGGATTCGTGAGACACAAGCTTAGTCCATTCCTCGTTGCTAGGTTCAACTTCAACATCATTTTCCTCTGGCAGGTCTTGCTCATCTGTACTTTTCCAAAACCCAGCTTTCTTGAAGCAGTTTTTGACAGTAACGTCACTGACTAAGTACCATGCTTTTCTAGCAAATTTCATAGCTAGAAGTACGTTAATGTCAGGGCTACTGTTTTCTTCCAGACTCGTAAGAATATGTTTAACGACTTCTCTGCGTTAAAAGCGTTTAAAAGCGTGAATGATGCCTAATCTAATGGTTGAAGTTTGCTAGTGGTGTTAGCAGGTAAAAACATTACTTTTACGTTTGCAAGTGTTGGTAAGTCCGTATGGGCAGCACAGTTGTCAATGAATAGCAGCATTTTTTTCGGTTTATCTTCATTTGTTTGTCAACTTTTTTCAACCAATCTTTAAATAATATCTTGGTCATCCAAGCCTTTGTATTATTGGCATAATCAACGGGTAGAGTCTTGACACCTTTAAAACGTCTAGGTCGCTTTGATTTCCCGATGATGAGAAGTGGGAGTTTGTCCGTACCACTCATGTTTACACACTGAAGAAGTGTAAGGCGTTCCTTGCTTTCTTTTCCTCCATGGCATTTTTCGCCTTTAAACGTAAATGTTTTATCCGGAAGGCACTTGAAAAACAAAGCAGTTTCATCCGCGTTGTAAATATCGTCTGGTTCATACCCTTCTTCGAGAGTTTGTTTTATCCATTCCAAAAGGCACTTTTCGATATTGGGAAATTCAGAAACTCTAGTCACCACGTTCATGCTCCCCTTACGGTGTTCTATCGAAAAGTCGAAGCGTTGAAGCTTCAGACTCCACCTGGCTAACCTGCCGCTCAAATCCTTCTGCGACATTAACCATTTCAAACTAGCATGGTCTGTTATAATTTTAAAGGGCATTAACTCGATGTAAGGACGAAATTTCTGGACACTGATGATGGCGGCTAGACACTCCAACTCGGTTACCGAATAATTCCTTTATGCCGAATTTAATTTTTGAGAGACGTAGGCGATTGGCCGTTCGTTACCTTCCTCGTCGACCTGCAACAGGACACCCCCTATGCCTTGGGTGCTTGCATCGCATTGAATTACGAACGGTCTGGAGAAGTCAGGGCCCACTAACACCGGAGCAGTAGTTAAATGCTGTTTGAGCTTTTCGAAGGCGATTTGGGCTTCCTCAGTCCATGTAAATTTAGGAGATTTTTTTAACGTATCGGTTATTGGACCCGAGAGATTAGCAAAATTTGGAATAAATCGCCGATACCAACCAGCCATTCCCATGAATCGACGTACTTGCCGTACGGTTTTGGGAACGGGGTATTCGACAATCGCGGAAATTTTCTCGGGGTCCATACGCATCTCTTCTTCGCCGATTATAAAGCCAAGATATTTTGTTTCTTTTAAGCAAAACTTACTTTTCTCCACGTTAATGGTGAGCCCTGCCCTCCTCAGACAGTCCGCAACCCGGGCGAGAAGATTAAGGTGGGAATCAAAATCTTGTGACAAGACTAGTAAATCATCCAGATATACTAACACGTTCTCACGAAGGTCTTAGGGGATCGCCTTATCCATTAAGCGGCACATAGTTTGAGGAGCGTTGCAGAGACCGAATGGCATCACTGTATAGTGATAGAGGGGATGGCCAGGCACCGTAAATGCTGTCTTCTCCCTGGAGCTCTTTTCTAGAGGAATCTGCCAAAAGGCGTCCTTCAGGTCAAGACTGGTAATGTACTTTGCCGGCGTAAGGCGACTGAGGATGCCGTCGATCTGCGGTAGCGGATATGCATCCTTTTTTGTTGCCGCGTTCACCTTCCGGGCGTCAAAACACAATCTGACCTTGCCTGGCTTCCTTACCAGAACAACTGGAGAGCTCCACGGGCTCTGGCTCTCCTCTATCACACCCAGAGACAGCATTCGGCTCAGCTCGGCGTCCATTAATTTTTGCACGGCCGGAGAAACTGGATAGAACCTTTGCTTAATGGGCGTTGATTCGCCAACATCGATCGTATGTTCAAGTAGGTGTGTCTTTCCCAAGCCTAGATTAGCATAGGATGGAAACAATGCCTTAGTCTGTTCCAAGCGCCGTCGTAAATCGGGGGTCAGCAGGTGTTCAGCGGAATTGGCCGTCGTCACGACTGGGGTGTCCACCGATGAGACCAAACCGAGAATGTCCGGAGCCAAATTGAAGGTTTTCCAAAAATCAATGCCGAGATATAGTTCTTGCGTGAGGCTAGGTACGACGTAGAGCCGTAAAGTTTTAGCCTCTCCTCGAAAACCCACCTCCAATTCGACATGCCCGTACACCTCCGGTCTGGCTCCGTTGGCCACCTCAATCGCCGAGCGATATTTAACCCACCTTGTCCCGGCTCCCTGCAATAACTCCTCTGACCCCTTTCCCAGTATGCTGATGCTAGCACCGCTGTCTAATAGGCCGACGATGTTCTGACCTAATATTTTCACGGTGGCATATGGTCTAAGGTCGTTAGGGACAGATACAAAGGCCGTGGACAACTTGCGTCGATTTTCCAACACGCGTTTCCAAAAGGCCCTTAGCCGCATTGTAGATCGTCTAGGCTTGGACATTTTACAAGGCGTTGGAACTATTGTGAACCGATTTCCCGGATAGTCTACAGCAGAGGCAAAAATTCTTTCCCGAGCAGCCTGATATTCCTTAAGCCGTATGTGGTATGGCTTAATAGGACGCGGATTAGGTTTTCGATCAGACTCTGGTCGAGATAATATTGAAATGGGCGTGCTCGGAGGTTCTTCTTGGGCACTTCCGAAAGACTGTGAGATTGACTTATCCGCTTCGGTAGTTGAAAGGGACTTATCCGGTGTATTAGTGAAGTCAGACGAAAGTGGAGAAGTAGAAACGAAGGGAAATTTTTGGGAAGAGGCTATGTCTGTGGTCGAGAGGGAGCAGCCCCCGCCTTCCCCGTCGTGATTTCCGGCGCTCGTTGCTGTCGGGAGCTGCTGTTGTTGCTCCCGACACGCCGCTGGTTTTTTGCAACACAATTAGGGCATCGAGGTTTGACTACTCCCTTTCGCCCACAGCCATAGCAAAAGAACCCCGTTGGTTCTTTTGAACAATCCTGGTAATAATGTCCTGGTTGGTCACAATTCCAACACTGAACTTCCGAAGGCTGAAATCTTGTCAACGCATCGACCGATTCTAATGAATTGGCTGGTAGGGAATCCGTCATGTCATCGTATGTATAGGTCTCTGCGAGGCGAGCAGGACGAGGAGTGGATGCTGACAACGCATTTCTTGTTCTCTGGCGAGTTACTTGGACTTCGGTAACTAGGTCTCGTAAATGCCCAATTGTGTAGATCCGATAAAGGCAAATCTGCTCCTGGATATACGGGAGCAAATTTGCTCTTACCATCTCCACAAATTCCATCTCTTGCATGGGAATGGAAAGCCGATGTCTCAGTCCCACCAAGTCCATATAATATGTGGTGAAATCTTCACCAGGCCGTTGTCGTCTCTCCAACATTTGCCTCTTAATGTCTACGTCACGCGAACGCTCTCCCCAGTCAGCTCTTAAAGCCGATTTAAGATCTTGCCACGAAATATAAGGCTGCCCTCTCTGAATCGTCCAATACCAATTTGCCACAGTTTCGCCCAGCAACAAATGAAAGTGATTTATGAGGTGATCAAAATTTCCTCGCAAAGTACCTTGAGTCATGGTTTCGACTCGAAATAAAAACTCTTCTAGATGTAAACGGGAGTTGTCGCCATCGTACTGAATTCTCCAGTGGCGAATGGGGCTACTCGACCGTCTATTTGATTCGAACTGTGGCTGTGAACGATTTCCGGGCCTAGGTGGTGCTGTGGGCTCACGGCCCTGGGAGAAATTACTGGGGTTAGGACCGAAATTTGGTTGCCTAATTCTGCGCGGCAAGGGCGGGCATTCATCTGTACGGACTATCACCGGTGGACGTGACGCAGGAGTAGCGGGCGATACTTGCACGGACCGTTCACGGGATTCTCTATCGATTTTTGCCAGTTCGGCACGAACTAAGTCCCCCACGCGGAACCGCAAACTCCTTTCGAGTACTTCCTTTAATCCCGTCGTACTAGCTTCGGTTTCGTCCGACTCGTCCGAATGTCTTTTTCCCGCTATTTCGTGACGCGACTCGCCTTCCAAATTCGCTCCGAACCCTCTTGCGTATTTCCTACCGCTATATTACCCGTGCGGTTCGCTCTCACCGTGTCTGGCGTGTCTAGTTCTTCCTCCCGCGCGACTTGCCGAGTTCGATATTTTTTGGAGATTGTACCGAGATCGCTTTCCGCCATTTCTTATTTGCGATACCCGCGACCGAAATATAACCGAAATTCGAAACGGGATGTCTGAGCTGATGTTCCTCTCCCCGAGAGTGTTACAAACGTTGTTACAAACTTAAAGACTATATGCCTAATACTTCATGCGCTTGAGGTCTTAGCTTTATCAATCCACGTCCAGATATAAGCGTGAAGCAATATTACTAGAAGATAGCTATCCTTAACAAGTCACAAAATTTAGTCAGAGAAAATTTTTGCCAATTAATTTGCTACAACTTTATCAAAATGGTTCTTCCAATCTACTTCGTTAATATAATTCATTCACGATTTTTTTTTATTACCGGTAATAAGCGGACTGAAAACAATTTTAAGCAATAGTATACTAAACTACAACAAGGGTCATATTAATATAATGCGAGAAGAAAAAAATTTATAAACTTTCCAAATAAAATTTTACCAATTTGAAGCAATGATATTTCAAACTACAAAAAGATTATCTTAATATAACGCAAGAAGAAAAAATATTATAATCTTTCCAAATAGTATTTGATTAAGGCCTATCGTTCTCTGGGTTTCCTCCCCCTCTCCTCCAATTTCAGCCATGAAATACAACGCGAAAATTTTTTTAAACGCCGATATCCACCCACAGGCCACCGAGCATTCGGCCCGCCGACAGGATAGTTTTGAGGGAAGGGGCCTTCTCCGCCCCACCCGGTGGGCGCTGCGAAGCAGAGGACGACCAAGGTTTCCTCCCGGACAGGTGGCTGGAACACCAAAAAGCCAACCCCTGTAGTTCCAGGGAGGACCTCAGCCGTCTCCGCCACGCAGACCCCACAGGGTCAAACGAAGAAGGCCTCCCCCTATCAGCTTCTCTCTAGGATGGAGTATCCCCGAGACCTCGAGACGACTAGTTAGCTTACGAAGCCAGCTGCCGTAATTCTCGAGAGGCCTCTGGTCAACTCCAGCCACGGGAGTCGTCGATAGGGCCTCGAAGGAAAGAAAAATGAAGGTGAGTGAAAATTGGGGAGCCTTTCGCTCCAAAGGGAAGGGAAAGGAAGGCCCCACGTTGGGCGCCATATTTGTTATGGAGGAAGCCTCTACGGAGCCCGGCTAAGCCCGTAGTCTGGTGGTGCGTGGCTGCGCGAGCTGGCATGGCTAGCATTGCGGCAGTGTGGGGGGGTTTACCGAAGGCCACCCTTTGCCACCAGAACGGCATCCGCCCAAAACGAAAAAAAATCTCGCGCGACGGAATACCTAGGGGAATGACGGAAAAGGGCATGGCGGACAGAACCCCTGTCTCTGCCCGAGGATGGCATCTCAGGGGGAGGCTCGGGTGGAATTGAGCCCCCCTCTGGCCATTTCCCCAACCGCCCTTATGACCTCCCCGCGGCCAACAAAATTATGGGGAGGTCCCTGTGAAAAAAGAGAGAAAACTACCGGGCTGACAAGAAGAAGGAAGGAGGGAGGCCCATTACAAGAAAGAAATTAGTTCATTTTAACATACCTTTATTCGTGCTGATAGCTCTACAAGCTAGTTTTTACAATATTAGACGTTGGGCGCCTTGGCAGGAACCGAAGCTGCTGCGGTAGTTCTCGTTGCGGCCGTCGACGAAGTTAGTGGTGAAGTTGAGCAGTGATGTAAAGCTGGGTGATGGCGTTGACGCTGGTAGCCGACGGGTTGATTCTCTCCGTAAACTATTTTTTTTTTTTTTTTTTTTTTTGTATTTGTAGTGATTTTAAGTAATTTTGCATATTTTTATATTTTTAAACTTTGTATGAATTTTAAGTGTATAGTGCGATTGTTTAAATATTTTTTTTTTTTTTTCTTCTATATTTTGTTTGTTGGGTTTTTATTGTTTATAAATTTTTTTAATATAAATTAATTGATTAAATATAAAATAATATTTTTATTTATATAAATGTCGATTTTACGCAGACTTCCTTTTACTAATCCGTTCATTCACAGGATTTGTTTTATTTCTATATTTTTTTTTTGGTTTTACTTAATTCAATTACATCTTTCTATCAAAAGTCCACTCAAAAGGTACATTTATAGACGCACAATCTGAGTCCTTTTACAAATGTACTTAACTTAGTTTTGGTCTATCACTTATTCAACTGATTCATCACGGGGGGAGAAGTCAGCTAGAACTCAACCATTATCCGAAAAAATAAAGAAAATCTTTCTGTCGCTTTACGTCCACTTTCTTGATTTCTTTTTGTTTCTACCGGTTTCCACCTTTTATTGTGAAAATTAAAACGTTTTCCATGGATTTTTATTTATGGCACTTTAATTGAAACCAGGATGATAGTTAAATAGATCAGTTAGTCTTTTACATAAGCGTTTATAGTTCAATTAGAAAATAAGAATTAATAATTAAATTGTAGGTAATTGAGAGTACTAAAGAAGTAAAATAAAAAGTAATAATTTTTGAGCACTTCACACATATGCCCCACTGTACAGACGACTCAGACTCCTCTTTTCGACTTCTTTCCCGACTTCACTTTTACGGACTTCCCTTTTTACAGACTTAACTTTTACGGACTTGACTTTTTACGGACTTAACTTTTTTTATTTTGACCTCTCTTCCCGACGACTGTTCTTTCACTCCTTCTTTTCGACTTCTTTCCCGACTTCACTTTTACGGACTTCACTTTTTCCAGACTTTACCTTTTTCCGACTTAACTTTATTTTACGGACTTTACTTTTTACCGACTTAACTTTATTTTACGGACTTTACTGCGACTTCTTTTCTCCACGACTTCCTCAATTCGACTCCCGATTTTTTGACCGTGCCGGGCCCGGTTCCCCCAAAATCACGCGCCTCAGCGACCGTTAGCCGGTCCCGCTGCAACTCACTCACACATTCATCGCTGCTGCGGCGCCAGCACCGATGAATGCACAAGTTAGCCGCGCTGGGGCTGCAACGTGCGCCGAGGACGCCGCCCACTCCGCCTAAGCCTCCCGCAGCCACTCACTAGCCCGCCGGTCGCTAGAATTTTTCTATGCGACCGAGATCTGTGGCTCGGTCGCAGAGTTCGCGCCGGAGATTTTTTTTCTATTTTGGGTTGTCCTTGAGCTGCGACCGACGAATTTTGTGCATTTTCGAGCAACAAAATTCGTCGTTCGCTGCCCAAGGAACGTAATCCCTTACGGTTCATGCCAGGGCCGCCGTGGAAAATTGGAGGTGCCCTTGACCTGTGCAGAGAACCATAGGCGGGGGCCGGAACTTCTGCCGTTGAGGCTTGTGAAGGGAATGGTTTTCGATTTTCCCGAAAATAACTCCCCGACCACAACAAATCTACCCTGATAATCTCGACGTGTGGTCTGGTCAAAGAAGTCTTCGCATTTCTGTTCCGACGGCGTGAGTGTCCTGCGTGGGCTTTCGTCATGTTCCAACTTCCAGAACTTCTCCAACTGTTGACTTAGCTCCTGATCTTCACTGCAAATCCCACAAAGAGGGGCTTCCCGCTGTGAACAATCGCCCACCTTAGCGCAAACAATCCACCCCAGCAAAGTGTTCTGAAGTACTGGCAACTTGTCGCTCAATTTGCTTTGGCCGACGGAAAGAAGTTGATGATATATTTCAGCTCCAATCAAGAAGTCGACTCGGTTGGCTCGATTGAATTCTGGATCTGCCAACTTGATGTTTTGAGGAATTGACCAATCCTCTATATCTAAATTTGTGGTCAGATGATTCGGGATGATTTTTGGCAATACAAATGCCTCTAATCTTGTAGAGAAGCCTGTAGTATTAGACAGAAGCTTGACATTTACTCTGTGCTGTGTGCGTTGAGCAGCTCCGCCGATTCCCTGGAACCCTATGGCATCAGGAATTTTGGCTAGGTTCAGCTCCCTCGCCATTCGTTGTGTTATGAAATTGAGTTGCGACCCTGAATCAAGGATCGCTCTACATTGAACGCTTCGTCCATCATCTGCAGTAAGTTGAATCATTACTGTGCTTAGTAGAACCAGGCTCCTTTGCATGCCAGGAGTCTGAGCTGATAAGGCGGCTTGTTGCGGCCCTGTATTGTGCGACTGATTGACGGAAATCTGACAGATTTGAGTACTATTGTTTGATGATTGCAGCTGCTGACCCTGAGGCCCTTGTTCCAGGTGCAGCAACGTGTTATGTTTCCTTGCGCATCTTGTACATGATCTTGATGCGCAACTTGAAGCGCTGTGTCCTGGTCTAAGACAATTGATGCACAGCTTATTGTTCCTCACGAATTCCAGTCGACTCTTCGGCAAGAGTTTAAGAAACTGAGGACAAGCAAACAATGGGTGATTTGCTTTACATGATGAACACGTGATTGCCTTGTGTGTCGTAACTGCAAGTGATTTAACTGTTGGAGGTTTCCGATTCACTTCTTCTGTGTATTTTCCTTTATTCCCCAGGGCCTCCAGGGACTGGAATCTGGTTTCGAGAAAGTTCAGTAATTTGTCTAATGTTTGAACTTCCCGTGGGTTGTCGAGCGACTGCTCAAACAAAACATGTGTGTTCTTGTCGAGCCTTTTCATTAACAAGTGAACGACAAGTGGATCCCAATTTTCTGTGGGGATGCCCAAATTGTTTAAACCTCTAAGACACTCCTTGGTGGTGTCATGCAAGGTTTTGATTGCCGCTGCACCTTCCTGTTGGATACTAGGTTGGGCAATCAACTTATTTAACAGGGCCGTTACAATTATTCGCATGTTGTTGTAACGGTTCACCAATGTGTCCCACGCTGCGTTATAATTCTCCTCTGAGATGGAGTAATGACGGATGAGTTTTTCTGGCTCGCCTGTTAAATTTGTTTTAAGGTACCACATTTTCTGGCACCTTCCCATGTTTTGGTTATGAACCATCTGTGTGAATAGGTCGTGGAACTGACGCCACTGCAAGTAATCACCGTTAAAAACGGGTAAAGATATCCTTGGGAGCTTCATCTGAGATGTTGCGACTGCTCCCGCATTCTGCACGACTGCATTAGCGTCCAGATGCGGTGGTCCCGCTGGTGCGGCTGATAATTCTTCCAATTGTTGATAAAGATGAATTGTTATGTCTTGGACTTGATCGCCCAAGCTGATGTATTCCTTAACTCTGTACCCAGCTGTTGTGGGCTCCTCACAAAGTTCTATGATTTGGGCGTGGCCCTCCTCCAATTTGGTCCACTGCCGATTTATTGATTCCAGTTTTACTTGGATGTGATATTTGGACATGGAGAGTGTAGTCTGGCTGATCCCTTCCAGTATCCGATTTAGGGCTGCTAGGCCCCCATGCTGCCTTCTGATGGCCTTGGTTAATTCACTGGGTGTGACCCCCAAGCTACCATCTCAATATGATGATTCTGTTGTGCCCGGCACCAAAAAAGCCGGTTTATCCGAAATATTGACATTGCTGAAGTCCTGTGTGGTCGTTGTTTGCGGCTCCCGGATTGTGTTGACTGCTGTGCTCAAGTCCTGGCTTGGCTCAGCTCACGGTCCCGCCTTGGAAATGCTTGCTTCCTTGCGAATGAGATCGTTGATTTTTGATTTGAAAATGCCCTCGTATTTGAGCACCAGATGAGAAATTGCGGAATAGTACTTTGAAATGAAATACTGATTCTCTCGATTGGGGTCTGCAGCTTCACAAGATTTGTGTCGAGCGTCGAATTCGCCCCAGAGTTCTTGTAACTCTGTTAATCGTCTTTGAAAATAAGACGCCGTAGATTTCCGATCAGCTGAATCCTTGTTGAAATTGCTGATCAATTGTTGAATTGCTCTTCCTGTGACATCTTGTTGACTGGCGAGAGCTTCCATCTTCCTGATTTGCGCTGGAACTCTTTTTATCCCAAACTTAACTCACTTTATTCCGAATTAATTCGCAAATCACGTCGGGGTCACCAAAATGTTAAGTCTCTTTTGACTTTATGCCCTGGTGCACTAAGCGTTTCGCCCAGCGCGCTCGGGAAAATTGCGTTACAGCTGGTTCTTAAGTACCAATGTAACTTATCCTTAAATTGTGGAAGATGATGCTGCTCTCCTGCTGATGAAACCTTTAAGATCCCTGTTGAAGATGTCGATTCCTTCTCTGTTGAAGCTCTGACTATGAAACGAATGAGTGTCTTGAAGACTGCAGGAATTGAAACGACTGATTTGTTTGATGTCCAAGTGCCGAATGAATTTTATTTTCAGCCATCTTATAATTCTAGAACAAGACTTAGCGTAATTATGCTTACAGTGCAAGCGCATCGGGTGAGCACCAAACCCCCGCAGTAATTTGACCGGCCCTTGGGTGGCCGCGCGCCCACGGGAAGGCGAGTGCAGTTACCGAGTGCTCAAAATTGCTGATATACCGAAAGCAGTGCATTGCGCATTCAGGAATGTGATGCACCCGATGCGCTTTTTTTGTGTCGTTGGCCTGCCCGGGACTCAGCATAAAAAATGCAAAATCGCCGAGTCCCACGCGACTCAACAGTTCGCTTTGTCTTTTTAACAATTGGTGTCTAACTAACTCATTCTTCTCCCAATCATTCCTTTTTACATTTATTGGCAATATACCACGCGTCTTATAACCAAATATCAATTCGTTCGGCGACTTTAATTCGTTTGAGATCGGAGTGTTTCTATACTCTTACAATGCAAGAGTCGGATCTCTATTACTATGCTCTATTTTTTTAAACATTGTTTTGATAGTCCCAACATTATGCTCAACCATACCATTCGATTGTGGATAATTTGGACTTGACGTTACATGTTCAAAATTCCAGGAATTTGCAAAATTGTTCATGTCACTGTTTGCAAAATTTGTACCATTATCAGAAATTGCTTTTTTAGGAATTCCAAATCTTGCAAAAATTGACTTTAATTTTGAAACAATCGTTGAACCCAACATGTTCTCCAATTTTGCAACTTCCACATACTTGCTGAAATAATCTATAACTAAAAGCCAATGACTGTTTTGAAATTCGAACAAATCCACACCAATTGTTTCCCACGGAGCATTCGGGACTTCATGCGGTAACAAAGGTTGTCTGACATTTGCTTTTTTGAACCTCATACAAGACTCACAACTGTTCACAATGTTTTCAATGTGCTGATTCATGAAAGGCCAATACAAAATTTCTCTCGCACGATTTTTACACTTTTCAATGCCAAGATGACAATAATGAATCAAATTTAACATCTCTTTTCTCAAATTTCTAGGAACTATAATACAATTCTGTTTCCTTTAAAAATTAGCCCTTCGATTATACAAAACTCATCCGCATGAGTGTGATACGGTTTTAATACTTCAGGTAACTTTTTGGCATCGCTTGGCCAACCTTCTAAAATATACTTCATTAGCAGTCGCATTTCCTCGTCATTGTGTGTTTCTTTTTGAAATTCCAACTTTTTCTCCACGGAAATCGGTAGTGACTCTATCAATAAGAAAACTTGTGCTTCAACATCTTTTTCGCGACCATTCGACTGTTCTACTAAAAAATGACGTGACAATGCATCTGCCAACAATAGTTCTTTGCCCGGTTTGTACTTAATTTCTATATCATACTTTTGCAATTTCAGTCTCATTCTCAATAATCTCGCAGGACACTCGTTTAGTGACTTTTTAAATATAAACTCTAGTGGTTTATGATCGCTTTCAACAACTACTCTTTTTCCATAAATATACTGTTCAAATCTTTCACACGCGAAACAAATAGCTAAAGTCTCTTTTTCAATTTGAGCGTACCTTTTTTCTACATCAGTCAACGATTTGCTCGCGTAAGCGACGGGTAAATTGTTTTGCAAAAGAACACATCCCAAGCCATCTTTCGACGCATCTACAGATAAAATGACTGGCTTGTTTACATCAAAATATTGTAAAACAGGGTTTTTTATCAAAATTTGTTTAACTTTTTGAAAACTTTTCTCTACATTTTCATCCCAAACCCATGGAACTTCGTTTTTTATCAAATTTTGCAAGTGTGAACTTTCATGTGAAACATTTGGAATGTATTTACTTACATATGCTAACATACCAAGAAAAGTTTCCATTTCTTTTTTACATTTTGGACGTTCCATGGCTTTAATTTTGTCATCATCCATTCTAATACCCTCTTTTGAAAAAACATGACCAACATATTTCACTTGATCAGCTCCAAAAATGCATTTTTTTAAATTGAAAGTTATACCATATTCTTCGGCTCTTTGCAAAACTTTTTCAACTCTCTCATCATGTTCTTTTTGATCTTTACCCCAAACTATGAGATCATCGATATAAATTATAACACCTTCTATATCTCCAAAAATCATTTGAAATACCATTTGAAAAATTTCTGAAACCGAAGTTATGCCATAAGGCATTCGCAAAAATCTGTACCTTCCGTACGGTGTATTAAACACTACTAAATATGAACTTTTCTCTGTTAATTTGATCTGCCAAAATGCCTTGTCTGCATCCAGTGTTGTAAATACTTTCGCACCAGGCATTCTGGAGCATAGCTCTTCAAAACTTGGAATTTTAAAATGTTCTCTTTTTATGTTTTGATTTAAATAAGCCGGATCCAAGCAAATTCTCAATGAACCATCTGGTTTTCTCACAATTACAAATTGATTTACCCAGTCTAAAGGACCTTGTACTTTTTCAATAATTCCTAACTTTTCCATTTTTTCCAATTCATGTTTCAAAGGATCCATAAGCGCAATTGGAACTTTTCTGCAAGGTAACACTTTTGGCTCTGCATCTTCTTTCAGTTTTATGTCATATTCAAAATCTTTAATACAACCTGTTCCAGAAAAAACTTTTTTGTGTTTTTTAACAAACTCATTTTTCATACTACTTTTTTCTTGTTTTTCTTGTAGGTGAGCCAATCACGGTTGGTACATTTGAGTTTCCGTCAACCACAACAAATTCCAAAATCGATGGACTTCGATTTTCAAATTTGCATGTCAAGAAACACTTTCCCAAAACTGGAATTTGACTTCCTCCATATGCTTTTAAAATTGCAGTGAACTTTTCAAGGTTTGGCTCATCGGTGCACACTTTTTTAAGATTTTCCAGTGAAATCACGTTTCGGTGTGCGCCGGTGTCCAATTTGACATTTACCTTGTACTGATTGTCAATCTGAATCATTTCGCACCAATCTTCATTTTGTTTTGAAAGTGAAATGTTTCCAATGAACAATGATTCTACTTCAAAAGTTTCATTTTGATTTTGAATTAAATTTACATTTTGATTTTTACACATTTTTGCGAAATGATTCATCTTACCGCAGTTTGAGCACTTCTTCCCCCACGCTGGACACTGGTTCATGGGATGAAACTTGTTGCAACGATGTCATGACTTGCGAGTTGACTGATGTGCTGCCATCTGCTGGAACTGCTGTTTACTGCTGGGCTGCTGCGACTGCTGGAACTGCTGCGCTGCCATCTGTTGGCACGGCTGCGTACTGCTTGGCTGCTTAGCCTTCTTTTTTTGCTTCGGTTGATTTTTGTTTGTCGATGATTTTAGCAGGTTCACCTTGGTTTCAGCTTCCAATGTTTTGAGTTGTGTCTGTGACAGCTCGGCGGCTTTACAAATGTTTATGCACTTTTCCAGGTCCAGATCGTGCTCTCTCAACAATCTAGATTTCAAGTCCTGGTCCAGCACACCACAGATCACATTGTCTTTTATGAGGCTGTCACGGAGAGCAGCGAAACCACACACACTGCTTAGCTTTCTCAAGTCTGTGATGAACGACGAAAAAGTTTCACCTGGTTGTTGCTTTCGTGTGAAAAAAATATGACGATCCACACTTTCATTTGCTTTGGGCGTGCAAAAATTTTCAAAAGCATCAATCACAGTTTGTAACACTTTTTTCTCGGCGTCCGTCAAGCCAAACGTGTCGAATCGGTCCAATGCATCCTCTCCGATCACATGCAGGAGAACTGCAACTTGTCGTTCTGCGGGCTTCGTATCGAGTCCGGTTGCCTTCAGGTAGAGCTCAAAACGTTGTCTCCATTTGCGCCAATTTTCTTTGATGTTACCTTCAAACGAGAGGGCGGCGGGCGACCGCATGGATGCCTCCATCGTATCGTTTTGGCCGTCCACGTCTACTAATTGACCCCCGTTAGCGTCAAGGTCGAGTTCTTCGTTTTCCCGGATGGGCTCGAGAACAGGCGGATCCGTTGGAGGTGTCCCAATAGGGTTCTGGGACGGTGCCTCCAAGCGTTAATCTTCTAACAATGGCGGCGAGTTGTCCTCTCCGTCTTCGCCACGTGCCGAGAATCTGGGCATGTCAATTGCATCCTCCTTTTTTCTCACTTTTTAACCGACTGCGCCATGTTAAGTTTTAATAAATAATAAAACTTTGTATTTAGTTTTAAGCTTTTTAATTAACTTTTATTTTGAGAATAGATTTATAAGAACTTGTGAACTCGACCAGCGCTAGCCATGAACTCCACAATATTTAGAGCATCCAAAGTACACTGAGCGAAATTCATATAAAACATCACTAAAAAATCTCATCCTCTCATATTTCGAAGTCATTATTTCAGCCTTGAAATGCATGTCATGTGGGAGGTGGTAACACTTCGAAGTATCAGCTGCCATATTAGTTTACCGTTAGGAAAATTTTCCGAAAGGTACTCTTCTTCTTGCATATCAGTACATTTAGTGTTTCTTTTAAACCGTACATGCACATTTTTAGGCGAAATTCATATAAAACATTTGCAAAACTTATTAAAATTGACGGGAAATATAACGGGAAATTAAAAATTTTTGATATAGAAATAAGTAAAGGTATGTTTTTAAAAATTTTAGTAAATTGAAAGTTCTCAGTTTATACTTTATCCTGGAACAATAGTTATTTTTTTATCATGCCTCGCGGGAAACTCCTTACACAAGAAGAAAAGGGAAAAATCAACGCTTACCACGATATGGATATGCCGCTACAGCAAATTGCGTTTAAAATCGGTCGTTCCCGGACCGTTGTAAGAAATTTCTTAGCCTTAAAAGAAAACTACGGAAAAATGCCGCATCGAAACAACAACCAAAAATTAACGAAACGGCAGAAAAGACAAATTTTTTCTTCAATAAAAAAAAATAAAGCATATGCAACACAAGTTGTGAGGGAGTTGGGTCTTCCTGTTACTGCACGTCGGGTGCAGCAAATTCTGCACAACGACAAAAACATGGTTTTTAAAAAATCATTGAAGAAACCACCTCTAAGTAAAATGCACAAACAGGCAAGGCTCAATTTTGCAAGAAATTATATGAGTTGGACAGGTGAATGGTCAAAAGTCCTATTTTCGGATGAAAAAAAATTTAACATGGATGGTCCCGACGGCTTTTCTTTTTATTGGCATGACAAGAGGCTGCAGGAGCAAGTTAGAATGTCAAGAAATTTTGGTGGAGGCAGCGTGATGGTTTGGGGAGGATTCAGTGCCAATGGTATTCTTAAACTCGCCTTTGTAAACGGTAAAATGAATGCGGATATTTACTTAGAGATGTTGGAGGATATGATGGTAGAGCAGGCAGAAGAACTCTGTGGTGAAGACTTCATCTTTCAACAAGATAACGCTGCCGTTCATACTGCAAGGAAGGTGAAAGAGTGGTTGACCTCCAAAAATATTGCTTCCCTGAACTGGCCTGCAAGAAGTCCCGACTTAAATCCCATAGAAAATTTGTGGGGACTTCTTGCACGGCGTATTTATGGAAATGGGCGACAATACTATAGCATTAGTGAATTAAAATGCTCCATAACGGCCGCCTGGAATGCAATATCAAACCAGGAGTGCGAAAATCTTGTTAATTCTATGCCCTCTCGTATTTTTGAAGTAATTCAGAAAACTGGAGGTGCTACTCATTATTGAAAAGACGATAAAATATTTTTTTAAAATAAAAGCACTGTTTATTTTATTATTTATTATGTTTATATGAAGTGTTTTATATGAATTTCGCTCCTTTAATTGAATTTTTTTTTGTTTTTTAATATAAATAATTATTTCTAGTTTTCAAATAAATTATTTAGTGCAAAAGTGAAAGCTTAATAAAATTATATAAAATACACAGATTTTCGCTCACTTTACTAGAATGTTTTTCTTAATTTCGTATAAATACAAGGGTGTTTTATATGAATTTCGCTCACTGTATTACACAAAAGCTCACGCTAGGTGGCAGTTCATATGATTACATCATAGAAAGCTTTAAATTTGGACAATTTTTAATCTTATTAAATGAATGTGATTTACCTATTATTTTATGACTTGAAATATACAGGGTTTTCCAATAAGAGGTTTCATTTGGAATAAACTGTTATTTTGGCAGCTGTCACTTTTTCTCACACTTTCAAGGGATTTTATGCAGTCAGCTGTGTTTTAAATTGCTCCGAAATGTGGTTTTGCAGCAATTATTAATTCCAACTCGTAATTACAATGAAAATTAATAAAATTTATCTTGCACTTTTTTTTCATTAAAAATAATGCTAAAACATATAATTATTTTAGTTTAGGATACATTTAAGAATCGCACAATTTCTTAACTCTTTGAAAGAGTCTGACGTAAAATCTTCGATTTATTTCCAATTTCGTCCCTTAAGTGAGTAAAATAAAATGATGAAATCTGACTTCATGTTTAGGGAAACTTGATTTAAATTTGCAAAATGTATTTAATTAAAAATATGTGCATACAATTCTCAAATTTCTCTTTTACTTAGGGCGCCAACAAATAACAATGTTTTTAACAACAATCACTGTAAATCAACTACTGAAGTATTAAGATTTGTGTTTGAAGAAATACGAAAAGTTGTTGAAAAGACTATGTCCGTAGTAATTAGCGGAAATTTCTGCTGACAATTATCCCGTGTTTAAATCAATTATGAAATGGTGTTAGAATTGACTCTTTTTTTGTTTGAATTCAAAATTTTTTGGAAATTGTAAAACAACAAGAAAAAATAGTTAAATTATTATTATTAAATTAATTGACCAATGTTTTTTCTTCCAGTGCCCTACCATCATTTCGCATTGCTTCCTAGAAGTTTGTTTAGTCCTGCAATTGAAATGATTATTATAATAAATTTATATTTCGTTTGTGTTATCTATTATGTAATCACAAAAGCTTACATTTTTAACAATAATTGTCTCAAATCTGTCCCTTCAAACCAAAAAATAACTGCACACTTCACAAATCAATGGTTTAATGTCATCGTAAAAAAGTACGATGAAATTTACGATATTGAACGAATAATCGTACTCAGTGATACCAATCATACAATTTACGATCTTCCTTTAAATCGTATCGTACTCCACGATACGGGCTCTGATTTATTGGAATAATTTTTATGGAATAGAAATGTTTCCGATTTTCTCTGAAAAGATATGATTTCGCCAGATCTTTTCATATTTGTATTGCAAGTTTCGCAGTCTTTTTTGGGTAGAATTTTAAAAATAAGAAATCCAACAAAATATCGCAATGAAGGATCTTCAACTAAAATGTCATTCTCTATAAAATTATATTCTGTGTAATCGCGAGTATCAGATTCCTCTAAAATTTCTTGTTCTTGAAAAATACAATTACAATTATCCTTGTTTACATTTAATACTTCATTGTGATAATTAGCTTGGGGATGTGTTTCTAAAAGAAAATGTTCGTTATCATTCTGACAATTGCTACTCTGTGATGATATTTCCAAAATTTTATGAGACATAATTCTTGCGTTGCCCAAAATTGTACAACGATGGATTCCTATTAAGTCCACCTTTCGCTCTAACTGTAGCAAACAAATTTTCAATTGGATCTTGGTTCATTTTATAAGTTAATAGGAATTGCTTATCTGGATAGTCATCAAAAATTACTAAAGACAAAGAAAGAATTGTTCGCATTGATTGTTGAAGACCATTAACCCAATGAGTTTGATTTTTTTTTCAAAAGTTAGTCTTTCAACATATGCAGCATTTTGTAATGGTTGCGAAAACCCGAATCGAACCACGCTAGGGGGAGGGCGTGCAGCCCGAAAGTGAGTGCCCAGTATCAAGTCCTTGGAGCGTCATGTCGTCGGCACGAGCCAGCTCGCCGGAGGGGGGGGGGTTCGGGGACTTGACCCAAAGGCACCCCAGGGAATTATTAACGCTCCCTAGGGGGATGGAGAATTCCCCTCTAGATTTTTTCTTTGTTACCCCACATTAAAATCACCTGGGAAAAAAGGAAAGTAGGGAAGTTAAAAGTTACGAGGTCCGCCTCACCCCGGCGTAGAGATGAGTGGTAGGTCTGCCTCCCCACGATCTGCCACCCACTCCCCCACCCTATTAACAGTGCGCTAACTCTCTACATTTTGGCGCACCCCTCCATCAAATTTTAAGTCCGCTCCCACCCTAAAGAGGGGGGGGGGGGGCAGTTACACGAGATCGGTTATCATGGCTGAGGGTTACTGAAAAAAATTCAATTCATTTTAAAAAAAACTTTTAATTACAAACCAAAAATCCATCACGATTAGCTTAGAGCCGTACCTACAAACTTTAATAGATCCCGAATGAAGCGTAGAGATCGCTGCCGGGCATAAGGGTATGCTTGGAGAATATCGTCTCCTTTTGTTTTCTTCCTTTTTTTTGTTATCAAATTTTTTCTTAAATTGCAATTCTAATATAATTAGAATTCGGAATTATAATTAGAGCCGTAAACACAGATGGTTACCGCCTTCCCTTTTCGCTTCTTTGCTTTGTTTTTTTTTTCAGACGGTCAATAAATATTCTAGAAACAAAAAAAACTTAGTACTCACCGGGGTCCTGCGGGGAATCGACTCGGCAGCGCCCTGATGTTGACCTGCAGTACCTGTTGACTGGCTGTACCGAACAGAGAAGGGAGGTATTTCCTGTGGACCGCAGAATACCGAAATTTTGGACGATTAAGCGCGAGTAAGCACCCTGGCAGCTCACCATATACTCCTCACAGAAATTTCTGAATGCGTGCTCAAGGTATTGGCGAAAAAAAAGAAAAAAACATGTTTTCCTTCTATGTATAGCTATTTTGCCACTGGGAGTGGATATTCGGTGTCCATGAGGGGTGTGGGCCGGAGGGCCCAAGGGGAGACCAATGTTTACGCTAGTGGCCGGAATTGACAATAGCTGTCTTTGTCTTTGTCCGCGTGAAAAAGAGTGGTCGGTCCCGCGGTGTAGTACTCCGGGGGAAAAACTTGTAGCGGCTCCAAGGGTCTGCAATACTGATGACAGATGGGTGGCTCCTTGGCCGGACTGGGGCGTCCGCGAGCACCGACTTCCAGGAACAGTCCTCAGCGCTTTTATTGTTCTGAGACTCGCCACCGGGGGGGGGGGTGTAGTATTAACTCGGCGCAGCGATTCCAGGCCCACGAGGCGAGCACCGAGATTGCGTCTTATTCCCTGGGGGAAGGGGTTTTTGGCCTTTCTACCGCCTGGCTGCTAATTGTAGCTGCGGGCCGTCTCTTCCGCTCGGTATTGGGTGGCCCTGTATACAGTAACGAGGGCTCTTTCTTGTAGGGCGAATGTCCCGAATTCCAAAAAGGCTACACTATGCACTTTTTTTTTTTTTTTTTTAAACGAAATAGCTCGCGGACACACTTAATTGTGTCTGGTGTTCTCGGCTGACAGATGGAAAATGGCCGAGCGGATGTCTTCCTGTCGCGTGGTTGCGCCTAGACATGGCCATGTCAAATACGTCTCCTTTCTCACACCCAGTTGGCGTGGGGATCGCTAACGTGCATCCGAAGCCTCCTTGCCGAAGGGATCGTTCGGAATTTTTTATTTATTATAATTGTTAACGATAAGGCTCCTTTGCCTTAACGGTAAAATATGAAAGTGTATTCGGTACTTGAGACCAATTACACTCGCGGTAAAGAGTAGAAGTATAATCGGCACTTGAACCAATTATACTCGCGAAGGTGTCTTCTTAATTAAAGGTACAACCGGCACTTAAACAAGTTATACCAGCGAAGAGGTTGGCTATATGAATTGATAAGTCGGGAATGAGTTAACAACTGAACTTTATTATTACTATCTTCAACTTTTATACAATAAAAATGCTTAATCTAATTAATTGACGTTCAAACAATTACCACACATGTCCCCAAATTACAATTGCTTAATATCGCCAACCTAAATCATCAGCATTGCACTTGAAATGCATTGCCCTTAAGTAAGCGAATCGGCGGCGCAGCGGCACGCAAGTTATTAAATTACTTAAGTTGTACAGTGACTCAGCAAGTGCTAACAATGTAAATTTTTCTTTTCCGCGTATTGCGGTAGGTACTGGTTTTGTAAGCAATTGTAATTTGTGGATCGTGTTGCTTTAATAATTTTATGTTTCTTAACATTCTCCCCCGCGTTGAACTGCGGTTCAAGACCCTAATGTAATTTAGAATTAGATATGTACACTAAAGTCTAACTCTTTAGATTTCCTTGGTGCCGGTATAGGTGCAGATGCAGGTCGTTTTGATGGGCCCTTGCAGATGTTTTCCTTGTACCTGATGAGTATTACGCAAACGATGAGAATGCTGATCAAGATTACTGCCAATGCGAGATATCCTATCGTGGACTGGTGACTGCTATTAAAGTGGGGCCTCTTTACTGACTCTTCTTGTAGTTGCGATGTGATCAGTTTCTTTAATGTTTCAAGCTGCTCTTGTTGACCCTTGTAGGGTGTCGACTCGCTTCTGATAGGCTCCGACCGTACGGGGGTAAGAAATTCACCCAGATCGCCTGATCTCGAATAGGATGCCTTGATGCTGCTTGGATAGGTGTTGGTTCCATGAACTGTGACTAGATCGTGTTTGATGACGCAGCCTGGGGATATTTTCAGCAGACCAGATCCACTTAATCTAACTGGTCTTGCCTTATTCTTACACAGTGTATTTACAGTAATTCCATCCCTTGTTGCGAATATCCATTGATTTGGAGCCTTAAGTTGAGTTAAAATGAGATTATCCCCCGCCTTTTGAACCTCACATTTCCTGAGTGGCGATTTGTTAAAAAGGCTTATTTCGCAAACGCAAACATGAGCTAACTTGTGATATATGGGAAAATTTTGTGGACATAGATAGGCCGATTCTTCTGTTGAGATACATGACAATAGTTCTTGATCTGTCATTGTAAAATATTGATCTCTATAAGACGTAAAAGCAATGTAGCTAGCGCATTGCCTTATAGCCGTGAGAGTATCATTAACTAGTACTGGTATCGGCGTCATTTTAAACAGGTCGAATTTTTCCAGGCTGACCAATGGAATCCGAATTTTAATGATTGCATGTTTGTTGGCAATTCCTGCTGCCGCAGACATGGTTTTGTAAAGTTGTAATATGTTCTGATCTGTTGGTAGCCGTAATGACGGGGGTAGATGATTCTTGATGGCGATCAACTCTCGGCTTAGTTGTTGTGGAGTTATAAGCAGAGGACTGATTCTGCCGTGATGTATATCAGTCAGCACATCGATTATCGCCGTTTGAGTTTTCTGCAAATTTGACGCTATTAGCGACATTTGTATGGACAATGATGTAAATAACTGAACGATTTGGAGTTCGTAATTTTCCTCTCCAGTACGATTTATTTGACCTTCCAATTGTTGCATGTGTTTGTCCAATTCTTCAAATTTTCTTTCTACGGCTGATTGATCTTTTTTTATGATGTTTATTGTGGAATCAATTAATGATGTTTGATTTTTTAGGAGTACCAACAGATGATCTTCATTTTTATCAATAGCATCAATGGTTTCGGACATCGTTTTGGCATATTCAGAATCGAGGACTCCAAAAAGTGAATTAGCTATGTTTCCGATTATGTCGATGGCGCCTCTTTTTTGTTTTTTCGAAGTAAGAAATCTATTGTCATTTTCTAGCTCTTCTTTAAGATGTTCAAATTCCGCTACTATCTGGCTGCAACTTCGTTTTTCCTTGATCTGTCCGCATATCTGCCGTAGTGCATTTGTGCCGTTTAATAACACTGAGAATTCTGTCCAGTATGGTTCCAAGTCATAATAGGCTACCAGGTTCCATTCTGTCGTTATAAGACTGGCAGTTCCTATATTCTCAAAATATATTCCGGGCTTTGAAGCGAAGTATTCGACCTCGATGGCAAGTGCGTTTGTGGTAGGTAACATGAGACAGGTTAATAGCAGGGTAACAATTGCAGTACCATAAGAGCTGCGAAGTCTCTTCCTGGGAGTCTGATCTTTATTGATCTCATTCTTGTTGGAGCTTTCTCCATTGCCATTGAGCTGCTTAACTGTATCGTTAGTGGAGGATTTATCTAGATTCTGGTCGTGATTCAAAATGTCATCGTCCTCAGCTTGCGATTCTTTGTCGTCACAAGGCAGTGGTGATAATCTATGAATGGCTCGCCGAAATATGCCTGTGGCTGTTTTCACATCAGCAACTCGAACCAAGCCATCATCTCCCTTGTGTGTTTCAACAATCCTGCCAAGCGGCCACTTCATAACTGGGAGATTGTCATCTTGGACGATTACAATAGTGCCTGGTTCAATGTTCTGACAACGTTCCTTCCACTTAAAGCGGTGTTGAAGTTCATTTAAGTATTCCCTGGACCAGCGTTTCCAGAATTCCTGTTTCAGGTGTGAGACAAGTTTCCATCGTTTGAGTAAGCTCGCTTTTAGTTTGTCAGCATTTACATCTATGGTTGCTGTCAGTGGTTCTCCTATAAGGAAATGACCCGGGGTGAGCGCAGTCAGATCGTTAGGATCATTTGGCATCGGAATTAACGGCCTGGAATTTAAAATGGCTTCTATTTCAATGATTAGTGTCTCTAGTTCCTCATACGTTAGAGATCCAGTAGCGACAGTTTTGAAGAGTAAGTGCTTGGCCGATTTGACTGCAGCTTCCCACAGACCACCGAAGTGCGGTGCTCTTGGGGGAATAAAATGGAAATCAATACCCCGTTTGTTGCAAGTTCCTGTTATATCTTCCATAGCCTTTTCGGAGTATATTGTTCTACTTAGCTCTTCTAGCTGATTCCGTGCACCTACAAAGTTAGTTGCGTTGTCACAGTAAATGTTGCGACAATTTCCTCTACGACTGACGAATCGTCTTAGTGCTCCAAGGAATGCTTCTGTTGATAGGTCGCTAACTATTTCTAAATGCACAGCCTTTGTAGCGAAGCAGCAAAAAACTGATATATAAGCCTTGTCAGGCCTTTTCCCTCGGAGCTTATGATGGATCCAAATGGGCCCGCAAAAATCAACACCGGTATTCACAAACGGCCGGGCAGGTTGGACCCTTGTAGCAGGCAAGTTTCCCATCAGTTGTGATAACATTTTTGGTTTGGCCCTTGCGCAAGTTGTGCAG
The DNA here is from genome assembly GCA_959613345.1 of Tolmerus cingulatus. Taxonomy (NCBI): domain Eukaryota; kingdom Metazoa; phylum Arthropoda; class Insecta; order Diptera; family Asilidae; genus Tolmerus; species Tolmerus cingulatus. Next base: position 18,739,498 of record OY390709.1, on the reverse strand, counting down.
TGCTGAACAATTGATCTGGCGATGACTTTCCCTTTAATTGGCCAAAAACGTTGTCTAGTGTCGGCAAGCAACGCTTGTGCTCCAGAGTGCAAGTTTTCCTTATGAATAGCCAACATTAGGAGCTTTGTTAACGGGTCTGAGTATGGAAGTAGCATGGGATGCTTTGCATTATATGAGAGTGATGATTGCTTCAAGCGTCCGCCAACTCGAATGATGCCCCTTTGGTCCAAAAATGGTGTGAGACTGCACAGACTGCTATTTTTGCTAACTTCCTTACCCCTGGTTAATTGACTAATTTCCTCCTTGAACTCGTCCTCCTGCATGGCCTTTACTATTCTATGCATTGCCTCATCCAGCTCTTGGCAGGTCGGGGATAGCTGCCTTGGTCGCAGATTATGAGGATGCTTACTTGCATTCACAAATCTCAAAATATATGCAACTATACGCTGTAGTTTGCGGAATGATCCTCTGTGATTGATTTTATATATGGGACTTGACGTGTCGTCCGTTGCAGTTGTCGTTGGTAGGGCTACGCGCTTTCTTTCTAGCTGACATTCTGTCTTTTCTTGAAAGGGGGCAGGCCATATGGATTCGTTGCCGTGCAAGAATGGAGGGCCGTAAAACCACACTTGACAAGCTTCAAGTTTTTCCGGGGATAATCCTCTGGAGAGTACGTCTGCGGGATTTTCCTTCGATCTGACATGACGCCATTGGCTGGGTATACTTAGTTCTTGTATGGCAGCAATTCTGTTGGCCACGAATGTGTGGAACGATGCTGATGTTGAGTTTATCCAAGCCAATACTATTTCGGAATCGGACCAGAAAAATACCGGAGCTTCTTCTAATTTCAAATCATTCTTCACCCGATGAGTAAGTTGAGCTGCTAGTAGAGCTGCACACAGTTCTAGACGAGGTAGAGTTTGTTTCTGTAATGGCGCAACACGTGATTTAGAACACAAAAGCCTCACGATGACTCTGCCATCCTTGTTGATTGATCGCACATACAATGCTGCTCCAAATGCCCTTTCGGAGGCATCTGAGAATACATGCATTTGTATGCTTTGTGGTGATCCTTGAGCAAATACATGTCTTGGAATAGTAATATTATTTAAAGTTAATAAGGCAGCCCGAAAGTTAATCCATCTTGTGTGTAGCTCCATTGGCAATGCTGAGTCCCAATCGATCTTTAGGCTCCATAGCTGTTGGGCAAATATTTTTGCTGAGACGACCACAGGTGCGAGTATCCCAAGGGGGTCAAAGAGTTTGGCTATATCGGATGTAACAACTCTTTTTGTGATTCTTGATCCTTGAATTGAGAAAGCCTTGATTCTAAATTGATCTGTCTTTGGCAGCCATGTCAGTCCTAATGTTTTTATTCTTTCTTCTGTCGAATTTCCAAAATCAAGATTTACTTCCTGGTCTTCTGGTGCTATTCCTTGAAGCAATTTGGCATTATTGGCGCTCCACTTTCTTAATTTGAAGCCTGCTCCTTGCAGGACTTCCTTTAATTCCTTCTGCATCGCTAGGACTGTGGCAAGGCTATTAGATCCGGTGATGCAGTCGTCCACGTAGAAATCATTTCTAAGTATTTCTGCTCCGAGCGGATACTTTACAGCGCTCTCTTGGGCTAGTTTTTGTAGGCATTTGGTTGCTAAGTAAGGCGCCGACCTCGTGCCATATGTGACTGTACACAATTGATAGCACTTTAATGGATGGCTTGGATCATTTCGCCAGAATATCAGTTGGTATTTTTGATCACTTTCCTTCAGAAGTACCTGTCTGTACATCTTCTGAATATCTGCTGTGAACACAAATCGTGGTAGCCGAAATCGAAGTAATATTGAAAATAAATCGCTCTGAATTGTTAGCCCTGTGTATAATATATCATTCAGCGATAACTGCGTTGTCGTCTTCATGGACGCATCAAATACCACTCTTAATTTAGTGGTGCTGCTTTCGGGCTTAAGGACGCAGTGGTGTGGAATAAAATACCGCGGACAGTCTACGGTATCGATGTCTACTTCCTTCATGTGGCCAAGATCAACGTATTCCCTCATAAATTCCACGTACTGTGATTTCAAGGTTGTATCTTTGTCCAAGCGTCTTTCAAGCGCAAAGAATCGGTTTAAGGCTACGGTCCTTGATTCGCCTAAATTTTCTGGATCTTCTCGAAATGGCAAGCTAACAATGAACCGGCCGTTGGTATCTCGTTCAACTGTTTGGTTGAAGTGGGTTTCACATCTTTTTTCTTCTTGAGTTAGATTGTCCCGAATTGCTGGAACTTCCTCAAGCTGCCAAAATCGTTTAAGCCATTGATCCATTTGCTCATCTTCGGTACAAATGCCGCAAGTAAGAGCTGTTGCCGGCTTCTGATCGATTTTACCTGCCAACACCCATCCAAAAATAGTGTTCTGCAACATGGGAAGGTTATGTGCCAGCTTGATTTGTCCCACTGAGAGCAACTGGTGATAGAGCTCTGCACCCAAAAGCAAGTCGATTGTGTCAGAGATGTTAAATTTTGGATCCGCTAACTTGATATTCTTCGGAATGTTCCAATTTGTTGTCTCGAACGATTGTGTCGGCTGCGGTGGAATTATTCTGGGCAGTACAAAGGCCTCTAGTCTAGCTGAAAAGTCGTTGATTGTTGACTTTACTGAGATGTTCACTCTATGTTGAGCCCGTCCCTTTCCATTGCCGACACCATAGATCGTGATTGTATCCGCCTTTGGTGATAATTTCAGCTTCTTCACGATTTTCTCTGTTATCAAGCTGACCTGAGAGCCTGAGTCCAGAATGGCTCGACATTCAAGTGTATTTCCCTGGTCAGTTGCTAGTTTTACGATGGCGGTGCCGAGAAGAATATAGCCTCTTTGCTTTTGATTTGTGAGTGTTGCTACTGTGCTTGGCTGAATATTTATTTTCTCCGATGTTGTCGCTACTGCGTTGGTGGTTTCGGAAGAGATTGTTTGAGGTTTGTTTGCCTTTTCTGACGTTTCAATGTGTACCAGCGTATTATGTTTTTGGTTGCACCTTGTGCACCCTCGTAAGGTACACTGGCGACTATTGTGTCCAGATTTGAGGCAGTTGATGCATAGATTGTGCCTTCGCAAAAAATTAAGGCGATTGGATACTGACAACCTTCGAAAGCTACTACATGCAAAGAGCGGATGATTCGCCTTGCATAACATGCAGGCTGTGGGAGTTGTTGATGCGCCCGACGTTAAACCTTTGGTAAAAACTCGGTTCCTTTGGGATTCCTCATTTCTGATCTTGGTGCCAAGAGCCTCGAGAGATTGAAATCTCGTCTCCAGGAAGGTTAAAAAGTCCTTGATGTTTTGTGTCTCTCGAGGATTGGATAGCGACTGCTCATATAGCATATGAGTTGTCTTGTCTAGCTTCTTAATGAGTATATGAAGAAGCAACGGATCCCAGTCTGCTGTCGACACATTTAAGGTTTTTAGCCCCAACAGGCATTCCTGTGTTGTGTCATGCAATGTCTTTATTGCTGTAACAGAAGCATTTTCATTCGCATGCCCTGGCTGAGATAATAGTTTATTAATCAATGCCGTTATCAATAATCTTTTGTTATTGTAACGATCCCTTAATGTTTGCCAGGCAGCTGCATAGTTTTCTTCGGACGCAGTAAAATGTCTTACTAATTTCTCTGCTTCTCCGGATAAGTTGGCCTTGAGGTACCACATTTTCTGGCAATTTGGTATTGCCTGGGAGTGTACCATTTGTTCGAATAAATCATGGAATTGTTTCCACTTCAAATAATCGCCATCAAATTTGGGGAGTGTGAACTTGGGAAGTTTCATCGCAGAATTTGGGTCTCGTGGGGTTGATTGAGTTGCAGATAGCTGGCAATTGTCGCGCTTGGTAGTTAGTAAAATTAGGCATTTCTCAATCTTTTCTTCTAACCGTAGGCTTTCCTCGATGTCGTAGCCTTCTGCAGCTGGGTCCTCGGTCAATTCCCATATTGAATGATCACATTCTTGAAATTGGGACCATTGCTGATTAATGGTGGTTATTTTTAAATCAAGGTATTGCCTTGACCTTTCCTGCTGATCTGCTTCAATGTGAGCTAGCAAACGTCGTAACGTCTCGATGATTCTTCGTTGCCTTCTTATCAATCGACAGACTTGTGGCGCCTGAGATTCTAAGGCTAGCGGCTGCTCCCAAGAGGGATCGGAGGTTGGCCCGGAGTAATTGGCTACTGCTTCCCTTGTATTTAAGGCATCAAATGGATTTTGAATCGGCTGTGTTGATTTAGATATAGCCCCTTTTTCGGAGCTTGATTTAGATTTCCTTGCGGACGTTGCTGGTGGATCTTGAACAATACTGGCCGCTGAAGGGGGTTTAGTAGGCGCAGGATTAGCCTCCTGAACGGTGAGTACCTCAATCTTCTTCGTGAACTGCTCGCTATATTGGTAATAAATTGCCTTTATTGAGTCATAATAGTACTTGGTGAAGTAGGGATGATCCAGCGGCACATCAGGAACTGCTCTTATCTTCGTATCAATTGCCTCGAACAGAGCCCACGATTCTTCTAACCGACGGAGACGATCGATGAAGTAAATCTTGTCCTTTCTGCTTTCTGGATCCTTCTTATAATTCGTTATAATCCGTTGAATTTCGCTTCCATTTAAGGTTTGCTGTTCCGCTAACTCCTCCATCGTATGTACCATATTGGAGATGAAATTTGTCAGGTTCTGATGTTATGAGCCTTTTTTTTAAGCTCGTTGTATGATGCACGTAATCCGAGTGAGAGACCACTGGGATCACGTCGGGGTCACCAAATGTTAACGATAAGGCTCCTTTGCCTTAACGGTAAAATATGAAAGTGTATTCGGTACTTGAGACCAATTACACTCGCGGTAAAGAGTAGAAGTATAATCGGCACTTGAACCAATTATACTCGCGAAGGTGTCTTCTTAATTAAAGGTACAACCGGCACTTAAACAAGTTATACCAGCGAAGAGGTTGGCTATATGAATTGATAAGTCGGGAATGAGTTAACAACTGAACTTTATTATTACTATCTTCAACTTTTATACAATAAAAATGCTTAATCTAATTAATTGACGTTCAAACAATTACCACACATGTCCCCAAATTACAATTGCTTAATATCGCCAACCTAAATCATCAGCATTGCACTTGAAATGCATTGCCCTTAAGTAAGCGAATCGGCGGCGCAGCGGCACGCGAGTTATTAAATTACTTAAGTTGTACAGTGACTCAGCAAGTGCTAACAATGTAAATTTTTCTTTTCCGCGTATTGCGGTAGGTACTGGTTTTGTAAGCAATTGTAATTTGTGGATCGTGTTGCTTTAATAATTTTATGTTTCTTAACAATAATTTTTCTTTTTGTTTTGAAGGAACCGTCACAAGGCTATCAGGTACGAGCGGCTCTCAGCGGGGAGTAGATGATAGAGAAACGGTTCCCCCATCACTTTTCTCTTCTACTGCCTGAGGTCCTTGGCATGATATATTCCCAACGGCTTCCCGCGTAGGTCTTCCAACTTATAGACGGAGCTGCCTAAGGGCCGAACTATCCTGGCTTTGTCGAATTTTTTGTTTAATTTGGCGTTTCTTCCCTGTGGCATATTACTGTGGGTGAACAGTCGCCTGAAGACCTCCTGACCTGGGGTATAGCTTACTTCACGGCTCCGAGTGTTATACGTTTTTTCGTATCGGGTGTGTGCGAGCTCCAGTTGCTCCTTCACTCGCGCGCGGATTAGGGATAACTTATCTGACACCGGTATGCATCTGGCATCACCATCTTCCAGACTGTGCAGTTTCCTTAGAAGAGGATAGGTAGTTCCATGGAGCACCATATGTTGTCCGAACAATGTGTAATAGGGATCGATGTTTAATGATTGATGCACCGAACTCCGAAGAGCGCAGGCTATCTTGGGAAGATGAAGGTCCCAATTTTGATGGTCATCCCCTATGTACGCTCGAATTACTGCTAGAACTGACCGATTCACCCTTTCTGACGCATTCGGGTGTGGCGAGTATTTTGCGGTGCGGACATGTCGTATACCATAGTCGGCGCAGAGTTTCTGAAACATAGCAGATACAAATTGTTTACCGTTGTCTGAAAATATTGTTTCTGGAACCCCGAACGTGGTAAAAATCTCATCTTCCAGATACCGGATAGCTGACTCGGCTGATTCCGCTCTCATCGCTCGTAAAAATACAAATTTACTGAGTGCGTCCATGACAACAAAAATACATAGGTTGCCCCTCTTGCTTCGTGGGTATGGCCCCATGAAGTCAATGTACAGGAACTGAAAGGGTCGCTGCACATCCATCTGTTTGCCCATAGGTGGTCTTTGAACTTGGGCACTAGCCTTAGTTGCTTTGCAAATCTCACATTGCAGTACATAATTTCGGACTTGGCTTACCATACCCGGCCAGTAATATTTTTGGCGGATTGTATGGAACCCGCCGTGACCAGTTTGGGGTGGCTCGTGAGCCTGAACAATCAGATCATGGGTCAACTGTTTGGGAATCCACAACCTCCAACAAGCTTCTTCTGCATTCGGGTCTCCCGAACGGGGTTCTCGCCGAGCATAGATGTAGCCGTCTGACACGCATAGGTCTGGGAATCGATTGGCATTATCCTGAATAGTTGTTTTCAGGGCCTCGTATTCCTCTGATGTAAAATGTGGTGATGTTAGTTCCACATCCATAGGCCAACTTCCTGTCAGACTTAGTTCATCCATATAAGCTCTTGACAAGACATCGGGTACTACATTCTGGCTACCTTTACGGTGTTCAATGTCGAAATCAAACCTTTGTAGCTTTAGGCTCCATCGAGCTAGGCGACAGATCTTTACCAATGAGGATATCGGCACGAATCCAGGAATCTGGCACAATATGACATGTAACAGGATAATCTTCGCCTTCGATGGATAATATCAAATCTTCTGAACCCAGAGCTTGCTTCATTACTTTTCCCAATCCTACTAGGGGAATGCTTGGTCCACTGAATTTTAAATCTTTTCCCGAAAACATCCATACTGATTGCCGCATTAGAGTAACTGAACTCCCAGTGTTGACCAGAGCGCTATAAGATTTTCCAGCCAGCTTTGTCAAAACATGCAAATTCGGAGTGGAAACCACATTCACCTGAGCAGCGTTATCACTTCCCTTCGATTTTTTTGGCTTATTACACTTATTCGCCATATACCCCAATTCTCCACAATTGAAGCAACGAGCTCCTTTGTCCTTGTTTGGACAATGAACAGTGACATGGGAAAAGGACCCGCAATTATAACACCTATTCTTACTGCTGCTTGTTTGATTCTGCTTAGCAGAATTTTGCTGACCGCTTGTACCTATTTTCTTAAATACTTTTCGGGACCTGATATTTTCGTAGACTTTCAGATTCTGCTTAAGCTGTTCGAGAGTGGTTGCTTCATACAAAATCGTTTTATATTGAATCTCGTCAGGAATCCCATCAGCGATGTAGAAAACCAGAGACTCCTCATCGATATTTCCCCGACTCGCTATCTGCTTCATACTATAAAGGTATTCCAAATATGTTTCTTGTGCGTGCTTTTTACGTGTTTCTAAAGCCCTATGTACACTAAGAGCTGATGGGGCCTTCCCAAATTCTTTGCTTAATAGAGTTTTAAGATCACCATAGCTTTTAATATTTGTGCTGGTCTCAACTGCCAGCTTTGCGGCACCACCTAACAGACGTCTCGCGTACAAATATTTTTGTATATCGTTCCAACCGCAGACTAGAGCGATATCCTCATATTCCTTCACCCATTCGGCGTATTTTTTCCCAGTCTCCCCATTAAATTTTTCCAAGGATTCCTCCACGTCCTTAGCACAAAATTGTTAGAGCTCATTTTAAATTCTTTAGTATTACTGTTTCCCTTTTTGTTCTCTTCTATTTCTTCTTTGTTTTGGATTAATAACGCTACACTCTCCTCACTATTTGCAGACGAAGCGGCCTTTTCAAAATTCTCACCTTTTAGACCCCCTTGCATATCAGCCTCCTCGTGATCTAAATCAATGTCTGATGTTTCACTACCACCGCTGGTATTCGCTTGAAGATAAGCCTCTTCCTCTTCAGTCGCCAGAGCTGCAGCTAATCTAGTCACTAAATCTCCCTTTTGGCTATAACGGTATGACAATCCTCTTTGTCTGAGTTGCAACTGCAATTCTAACGTTGTTAATTCTCGCAAATTCAGCTTTTCCATGAAACTGTTGGTTATATACAGCGAGCCACGCTCCGCCCAAAATGCTATGACCGCTTAATACTTTGCAGAACAATAAAAGGTGCATGCATAAAAAAATTCGATACCGACCTTATATGATCCCTAATTCGGAAATCATATTTCGTTGGATGCTTTTATTCTCACAAAATGAAAACACAACTAGCTACTACAGCTTAATATTATTATTATAATATCAAAAACAATGTTCACTCTTATTATAGTTATTTACACTCTGATTATTGAATTTAACTTAATAGAACTCTAATTGTATTCCACGGCTTAAGACACCTGCGCTGCTCTGCTGTCGCACACGGAATGGGAAGAATCCTGACAGCAGCTGACAGACCAGGGATAAGAAGAACACCGAACTCTGAACAGGTGGATGGAGCCAACTTCATCCACTCAAAATGAGCGTTAGGTTGGACGAAGCCTAAACGTCTCAACACTCCCTCTCTTCGTCCTACCGGCTAGCTCGCTGATCCTTATCTTCCACTCGTCTATCTCCTCTTAACAAATCTGAAACAAAAGCTTTAATAGGCTTCATCTGAGAACACATTTATATGTTCAGCAATCTATTTCATCTAGTATTAATAACCTTCTGAATTAATTAATTTCTGAATTCAATAACTTATTTCTGAGGTAATTATGTTGCTCAAATGCAAGTGGCTTGGTCATGATATCTGCTTCGTTCTCTGAAGTAGACATCCAAATCACTTTAACTTTTCCTTCTAATGTACAGGTTTTTATATAGTTTCCATGGGTGGATGCCATGTGACTTTTCTTTCTTGTACCTTCACGTTTTTCCAGATTTCTCTGAATGTTGTCCAAATCATCGTCAAAGTTTTTCAACTTGTGATTACCATCCATCTGAGTACAATTTACCGCGGACTCGTTGTCACATCTGATAGTTACTGGATACATAGTTTTTCCAATCATATCTCTGATAGACTTATCTAGAGAAACCAGCTCTTGACAAGCATCGCTCATTGCAATAGTCTCAGCTTGACAAGTTGATAGTGAGACATAATTTTGCTTATGGCTCCTCCAGGCAATAGTATCACCAAACAGTTTGATTGCATACCCTCCTGTGGAAGATGAGTCATGACAGTCTCTGAAACTAGCATCTGACATTGCCTCTAATGTTTCTTCTTTTGCTCTGAATACTAAACCAAGGTTCTAAGTGCCTTTTAGGTATCTGAAAATCCTCTTGACCTCCTTCCAGTCATCTTCTGAAGGTTCCAGTTGTCGTCTGGCTAGGTAATTAACCGCGTAGGAAATATCAGGTCGTGTTAATATAGTCTGATTGTGTCATAGTTAGTAACTTGGTTGTCTTTTCTCTGAATATTTTCATACCTAGGAATTTTTCCGGTTCTCCTAAGTCCTTCATTTGGAATACTGATTTCAGTTTTCCTTTTACTTCTGACATTTTGTCTGAGTAATTACTTGCCAAGATCACATCGTCCACGTATACTAAAACTATGACCATTTTCCCTTCCTTTCTCCAAGTGAACAGGCAAGGTTCATTGATATCTTTTTCCAAAGTTCCATTCAGAAGAGCAGTTTTCACGTCCATCTGACACGCCTCAAGACCGTATTTGTTTATTATCGCGAAAACTGTTCTGATTATAGGTAACCTAGATACCGGAGCATAGGTTTCTGTTAATTCATACTCCTTAGTATCTTTAAACCCTCTGATCACGAGTCTACCCTTGTATGAAACTTGTTTACAATCATCTAATTTCTTTTTGAATACCCATCTAGAATCTATGATCTGAACACTCTTTCCATCTTCTGATTTATTAGGTCTATCGACTAGTTCCCAAACATTATTTTCCTTCATAGATTTAAGCTCCTCTTGAACAGCTTTGATCCATTCTGATTTTTCGTCTGATTCCAATGCTTCTCTATAGTTAGCCGGATCTCTGTTAATTTTGGCTATGAGCGCATGCATAAATTGATCTTCTGAATTTATATGTTCTTCTAAACTCTTGACAGGATTAATTCCAATAGAGCTTTTTCCTGCATCTTGTTTCGGATGTTCCGCAAAAGCAAGTCGTAGGTGTGTCCATGTTGGCCTGTTTGTTTTGGCTGTTCTCTCTGGGTTTTTCCGCATCTTCCTTGGACAGTTCCCGGTAGTAATATCCTCTGACTTCCTTTTTCTGGGTCTACCCACTTTTGTCTTAGTTAGTTCTTCTGATACTTTTTCCTCTGACACTTTTTCCTGGCTTTTGGTTTCTACCCCCTTTTCTTCTGAGTCTTCTAGCCAACCTACATCATTGATGTCTTTCATTATTTCAGGAGTCACTTCTAAACTTCTTTCATCAGACTTAGAGTGATACAACTCCTTGTACACAATTTTCTCATTGAACCTAACGTTCCTTGAAGTAATCAACTTCTTTGATTTTGGATGCCACAATAAATACCCAGTTTTTGTGTACCCAACCATAATTGTTCTAATTGCTCTCTCTGAGAATTTAGTATAAGGAAAAGGTATTTTAGCGTAAGCTATGCACCCAAAACGTCTGACTTTGTCTATATTCGAGTCAATCTTTGGGATAAACTTCTGAAGTGGTGATTCGAAATTATTAGCTCTGTGTGGAGTTCTATTGTACAAATGTACTGAGGCTTCTGAGGCTAACATCCACATATTCTTTGGTAACCCCGAATCTAACATTAACGCTCTGATTTTCCATTGTAGGGTTTTATTAAATCTCTCTGAAGTTCCGTTGTGTTCAGGAGTATAAGAAGGGGCGAAATCCTCTTCAATATTTTCTTTCACCATGACTTGTGAAAATTTTCCCCCGACAAATTCTTTTGCATTGTCTGTTCTGATAAAATTTACCTTTACACATTCATCTATTAGATTTCTAGCTGTCATTAAGAATTTTTCCAAGCATTCACCTGCTTCACTCTTATTTTTAACAGCATATGCTTTTGCAAATCTTGAATAGTCGTCAACAAATACTATTATGAACCTATTACCGCCAGGACTGGTAGCCGGTTTTATAGGTCCCATCACATCTGTATGTATCCTAGCTAGTGGTCTAGTTGCTCTGAGTCTAGTCTCTGAAAAGGGTAACTTTTCCATCTTTGCTTTGATGCAGACTTCACAGTCTAATATATCCTCGTCAAATCTTACATTTTTCAAAATGTTTTCAGATCTCTGAAGCTTTCTCAAATAATTGATTGACACATGCCCCAATTTTATGTGCCAAAGCACTGAGTCTTTTATTTTATTTTTGGATTTGATGTTCAACCCATTGTTGCTTCTCCCATCAAACAAAACATCTAATTCTTTTCCCTTACTCTGATCTAAGTTAATAGCATTGTACTTGACTATTTCTTCTGACTCAACCTCTAATTTCTCTGAATTATTTTGGTTTCCTTCACTTTGAACTATCTCCTCGTTCTCCCTCCCAATCTCAGCTAGGATTTCTTTATCATTGTCGCTACTTATTTCCATAATATCCGCCTGAGATTGTTCCAGGAGTTCCTTCAAAGTACCAATTCGAGCACTACATGAATACTTGTTGTATTTTTCATAATTATTTAGTGAATTGTCTTCTGAATTTTCTGCTTCTAATGTAACCTCCCAATTTGGTTTCTTGTAGTTGCCCTGTAAGTATTCTTCGCCTGTTGTTTTATCAAATATTATTAATCTCTGATTGTCTAGATAAATTGCTAGCCCTATATCTGCAAAGCGTCTGAGTGATATTAAATTGTCTGATACATCCTTAGCTGCAAGAACATTTGACAACTTAATAATTTCATGTTTATTTATATTTGACTTTATATATAAGTCGCCTTTCCCATTCACCATGATATTTGCAGATTTGTTTTTGTCGGCACTTCTAATTGTCTCCCCTTGACTCATTTTAAAGTTATGCAAGTAAATGTTTTTGCCAATTATATGCTCAGTTGCTCTGAGTCCGCAATGAATGTAATTGCTTCTTCTGACTTAAATTTATTCTCTGATTTATTTTTAACAATAGCATTATTACCTGCATTGTAAGCCTTTATTTTCCTTTTTATCATTTGGTTTTGTACTGATGTTGTTGGCTTTGAATTTGGTTTTGTCACGCAATTGTTATTTCCTCTGAATATGCCTTTATTTCTACTCTTATTATTATTACCTCTGAATACTCTACTTCTGTTTTTGTTTGTTTTATTTTCCGACTTATATGTATTATTATAAATATTTGAATTCTGATTTTTAACATACCCGTCTTTTGGAGTAGCCTTGTTTGGGCAGTCATCACCCTTGTGGTTTCTGACGCCTTGGCAATAGAAGCAGTACCACAGACCGTACTCTGTCAATGGACATGCTCTTGCCATGTGACCGAATCTATTACACCTGAAGCACTTCTGGACGTCTGATTTTGCTGCTAATTTCGCCATTGGTTTTTCCCTCTGATTTTTCTCCTCTGATCTCAACTCTGATTCCATCTGTAAAATATATTTTTTAATATCATCTATCGTCATATCTGTATTATTAAATTGTTTCTTAGTGAAATTTACTGTTTTCACACTTTTATGAGCCTCTGAAACAGCTTTGTAAAAAGCTGATCTTTTCTCCTCTTCTGTCAGAGGTATCATGTCTTCACATGTTTCATATTCTCTAATAATTGTTTCAAACTTGTCAAAAAATTATTTGTGCTTTCATTAGGTAACATTCTCATACTGTATAAGTGTGCTCTGACCGAGTGAAAATGTTAGCCACGTTTCCTGTAACACACCAATCACCAATACTCAATCACCTACACTCGCGCTGAGAAAACCAAAGTGTGTATAATAACTTTTTTTCTTGTATTTGTCACGTCGATACGAAATTTACAATAAAATTACAAATTCACAGATAAAATTACAAATTTACAAATACATATATATAAAACAGGAGATAAACCACGATAGACCCCGCGCGATGAATACTGTCGGAAGACTCCCATAGGAATCCGTCCGAATCCTATTGATCCATTGATCGATGTTATTGCCCTCAGCTCCGGACGTCTCCAGTTTCGGGTCGTCAGCGCTCGTGGTATCGATCAGCAAATCAGCGGATATGCAGGTGTGCAATCGTTTGAACTTTGATTCGGCTGATCGATGCATTTTGCCGGGGTGAATAACTTAGCCGGCATTACTTCACGGGCGTCGTGAACATCTCGGCGGGCCTTGAAACCCTATGGTTACTTAAAGGGCGCTCCGACTCGCCCGATTTAAAGGGAGTGGGTATTAAGGGTAGGATAAATATTTAGGAGTATAGATAGTCTAAGCGGAAAGTGAAGTGCATTCTGTTCTTAATGATGGGTAAATTTTGGTCTGGCGTCTCAAAGATTCTAGGTTGATTGATGTTGTGTCAATCTCTTGTTCCTTGGATGCTGTAGCCGCATTAGAATGGTCGTCGGTGCTCAATTGATCTTGGCCAACTGCAATAGAAGTAAGTTGAACGTTCGCTTCAGCGGGCGGTGATTGTGGTCGCCTGTGCAGTGCATAGGTGGTGAACGAGTTGCCGATTGCCGCTAACAACCACCAACTTGTTCCATAAATGCTTCGAATCATTCGTAAATTGATTATGAAACTAACGGTAAATTTTAATGCACGAAAGACAGACCAAATGCCTAGGAAGACCGATGTTAAATTCCCGAACATGGCAAAAAGGGACCAAGTTCCTTGGAGATAATGTTGTACTCGCTTTAGATGCTCGGTGGGCAGCAAATGAAGTACGTTAATATTTTGTCGGTCAGTATTATGTCCAATTATGGTTTTAGTAAGGACATTTTCAATTGCTTTCCTTTCCGATGGATACATGATTTGCCTTCTCAACTCCTCGGTGGCTTCGAAGGTGTAGATGCCTGATTTGATGAGGTCGCGGGTGTCCTCATATTTCCATGAAATATCCTTGGTGGGATTTAAAGGTTCGGGATCCTCCAACTTATGACCTGCGGGAGTGAAGCCATACCATGCCCCATGGAGCATATATGCTGAGGCCAACATATTAGAACATGGGATTTCAGTACCATACTCCTGCAGTAGATGGTTCGTTGGAGCCACGAAATAGCTCTGATTGTTGTACGTTACAGCTAGTTCATTGTAACACCGATCGGTTCTTCTAACTGTGACCTCTACTGCCTGACATCTGATGAGATATATCACTTCCCCTCGTGCTACAGCGGTGTATCCAGGTTCTTTCATTTTCATGAAAGCAAACTCTGAAGGGTGGTGATGAGCTACAGCCAATTGGGTCTCTAAGACCTCTCGCTCCACTTCACATTTTTTAAGTAACAAATGCGTGTATAATTTTTCCATTTGTTGCTTAATGTGCCTCTTGACATACACAAATTTGGTGTTGATATATGTGAAGAGGTCCAGATTTCCTGTTGATTTCGTTTTGAAAACGTAATCGTCAGTAGTTCTTTTGACGATCACAAGCCTGGGATGTTCTGTTTGAAAGCCTGGATGGTCACAAATCGACATAGATTTTACTGTCTTCAATGCGAAAACAACGTCCCCCGTGTCAACCGTATACATAGTTTGCGTTTGTTGTTCAACTATGTTTAAAGATTGAATTTTCGTAGCATTACCTTCGTACAAAACGGTATATGCTAGTGATTCGCAAGAGGTGTCCGGAATCATGTCCCAAAAACTCATGCCGTATTCAGGATCTACACATTTGCCCTTGAGATATGGACATAATATACTGCTGCGTAAGATAACTTGGTTATCTTCCAACCGAACACTACTAGTATAGTCCGTGATTGTCAACTCCATGGCATGGATGACGATGACATTGTCCCAAACATTGGTGCCGTAGGAATATGATGTTCCTGCACAGTTTCCTTTTGCATCTACAGATCCTGCTATTGTTTCTGTATACCGGGACGTGGCATTGCGTGTAATATTCTCTAACAATTTATTATTTGGAAGTCGATAGATGCCGAGTTTATGAATTTTCATGCATTCTTCTTGCGATACGTCAGCGATGAAAGTGCTAAGGCCTCCCGCAGCCAAGGAGAGGTGACTGAACATGCCGCAGAAATATACCGTTTGGAGTACATTGATTTTACATTGATAGACGTGAATCGATGCAACGTCCTTTAACTCCAATACTTGAATATCTTCATATTTTTGAAGGATGTTTGGTGCTTCGAAGTTGCATTTTTCCACCCCCAGAACCGAAATTCTGGTTCGATTGATTTTCTCATAGCCGCAGTCGTATGCGATCAATGCGAGACTTCCAGAAAGGCTTGTTAAAATTAGGACGATTTTCCACATGATCGTAATTAAATTCCTGTGAAAGGATTCGAATATGATAAAAATATGAATATGTATATAGGTCGAAGTAAATGTTGGTAGTTGAATAAATAATAATTAGAGCTAACAATAGTGAGATGAATATTACTGGAATTGTTCTTGCTGAAATGGTAAAACGCATATTTTAGTAATGGGTCTTACTAATTGAGTGTTCGATGTTTTCAGAGTGACCACTCGAGTTCGATCATCTTTACCTTTATGTAATTCGACGATTCTCGCTAACTTCCATGCTGACGGAGGGAGATTCTCGTCCTTTAAAATTACAAGATCTCCTACATTTACACATTTCCATTTTTGTCGTTGCTGCAGACGAGAGAGGTATTTTGAGGACCATCTTTGCCAAAAATCATTTTTGAGTTTTTGCAGATGCTGCCAACGAACTAATACAGATATTTTCCCTCGGTCCCAGTCAGACTCAGGCAATGCTACCGGAGCATTCCCAATGAGGAAATGCCCGGGGGTAAGCGGGGCTAGATCGTCTGGGTCTGCTGACAGTGCGCAAAGAGGGCGCGAATTTAGTACCGCTTCGATTTGTGTGAACACAGTACTAAGTTCCTCAAAGGTCAATAATGTTTGTCCAACTATTCTTCGAAGATGGTACTTAATTGACTTAACTCCTGCCTCCCATAATCCTCCAAAATGGGGCGCCGCCGGAGGAATAAAGTGCCAGGCCACATTTTGCACACTTAATTTTTCACGGGCTTCTCGAATACTTCTTCGGATCGCTTGGTCGATTTCCTTCTCAATTATTTTAACTACACCGACGAAATTTGTTCCGTTATCGCTGTAGATTTCTTTACACACTCCTCTTCTCGAGAAAAATCTGCGTAATGCCGCAACGAAGGCTTCGGAAGTAAGGTCGCTCACAAGTTCAATATGAATAGCTTTCGTTGCGAAGCACACAAAGATAGCTATATACGCCTTGGATGTTTTTGCATTGCGTACCTTGCTAAGTTTAATGTTGATAGGACCCGCAAAATCAATGCCTGTGGCGTAAAAGGGCCTTTCCAAGTTTACCCGAGATGTGGGTAGATTACCCATAATTTGACTCGAAGTCTCTCTCCTCCAGCGAAAACACGCGATACATTGATGAAGTATTTTATTCACTGCGCTTTTGATGCCGGGTATCCAATAATTTTGTCGTAAAGTAGCTATTACAAGAGTTGGACCTCCGTGCAAAGTTGTCTTATGGACGTGCGTGATGATTAAAGAGGTCAGCTTCGATGTACGGGATAGTATTATGGGGTGCCTTTCTCCGTAAGTTAAGTTTGAGTTCTCGAGGCGGCCGCCGACGCGTAAAATTTTGTTGTCGTCCAAAAAGGGATTTAAAGAACGTAGCGAACTCTTAGTTGATATAGGTAGCCTTTTCTGTAAGGCTTCGAGTTCTTGAAAGTATGCATAACGTTGGCTTTCCCGAACGAGGGTATGTTTCGCCTCCTGTAATTCCGTTGCGTTGAGATAAGGTTTGCCAGTTGCACTATTGTTCCTAGCGCGCTTGTCAAAGAATCGGCGACAGAATGCGACAACTCTGCAAGCTCTAACAAAGTCAGAAAATCGCTCTATGAGCTCTTCTGTGCCTGGTTTAAGGTGAAGAGATTTGACCCTTTTTAGTTCCTTGGACGAAATATCATAGTCCAGATCTACAGGAAGTGTTGGCCATTCTTCAGGACTCTTTGTCAGCCATTGTGGGCCTCTCCACCACAAGATGTTATTAACAAGCTCAGATGCGCGAACTCCTCTCGACGCCAGATCAGCGGGATTTTGTTCGGAAGGTACGTGTCGCCAACGGCACTCCGCTGTGTTGTTATGGATCTCAGAGACCCGATTGGCGACAAATGTTTTCCACTTATTCGGATGACTGCCAAGCCAAGCGAGGACCACTGTGGAGTCTGTCCAAAGATGTACTATTTCTACCTGTCTTAAATGCTTTCGCAGTTGCGCTACTACTTTCGACAGGAGATGTGCTCCACACAACTCTAGCCGGGGGAGCGAAATTGTTTTAACGGGAGCGATTTTGGTTTTAGAAATGATTAATTGAGCCGAAACATTTCCGTCTGTGCCCTGGACGCGTGCATAGATCGCGGCAGCGTATGCACGTTCCGAACTGTCACAAAATCCATGGTATTCAATTTGCGCAGCTTTCATATAGCTTAGCCACCTCGGAATTTTTATTTGTTCGAGGGCTTTCAGATCAGAACTGAACGCAAGCCAATCCTGAGATAAATTTTCGGGGAGATCAGTATCCCAATCGATGCCTAATAGCCACAGCTTCTGCATTAGAATTTTCCCGCAAATAATTACCGGACTAAGCCATCCGGCGGGGTCGAACAATCTTGCGATTTTTGATAGTATGCTGCGTTTGGTTGGTGTTCCGCTCATATCTATATTTAATTTGTAACAGAAATTGTCTTCCTTGGGATTCCAACTTATTCCTAAAGCTTTGATAGTAGATGTTCCATCAAACAGAAGAACAGTTTCTTTGACTACGTCTTCAGGACCTAGATCCTGTAAGACTTCAGGATGATTTGCAGAAAATTTACGCAAGTGGAAACCACCTCGTTTAAGTAGCGAAGTTAAATCTTTCCGTAACTTTACGGTCTCTTTGATGCTGTCGCGCCCCGTCAAAACATCGTCGACATAGAAATCGTTCGATAAGCATTCTCATGCTTCTGGAAAAAATTTTGCTTCATCGGTGGCTAATTGTTGGAGAGTTCTTATAGCTAAGTACGGAGCGCAGGAAATTCCAAAGGTAACTGTTAAAAGTCGATAATCTTTTACAGGATGATTTAGATCTGATCTCCACAATATTCTCTGATAGTCATTATCATCAGGGTGTACCCAAATTCGACGATACATTTTCTCTATATCTGCCGAAAAAACAAATTTAGGAAACCGCCAGTTTAATAATAACATCGTAAGGTCTTGTTGCAGCGGCGGACCGGTCATTAACAGCTCATTCAATGATTTCCCTGATGCCGTTTTGCAAGAGGCATCAAATACCACTCTTAACTTAGTTGTAGAGCTTGCTTCTTTAATAACTCCGTGATGGGGAAGATAATTGGTTTTAAATGTTGCTATAGCTTCATTATTTGACCAAGACTGGTTTGTTTTTTCCATAGGAGCGACTTCTTCCATTTGGTTCGAAAGAAGATATTCTCTGAGGACTTCGTTATAATCTTTAAACAATCCTTTATCCTGAATCAATTTTTCTGTACTTAACAGACGTCTCATAGCGATATTGCGAGAGGAACCTAATCCTACTTCTAAGTTAGATTTAAATGGTAACCGAACAATATACGATCCGTCGGGTTTCTGGCGATGTGTCGTCCTAAAGATTTCCTCGCATAACTTGTCTTCAGGGTTTTCGACGTGGATAACCGAAGGCTCTTCAAGCTCCCAAAATATCTGCAGGTCAAAATTTAGTTCAATTGTGTTAATCAATGACACGACTTCTATCTTTGGACTTTTTGGTACGTGATTGTGAATTTGCCCAGACAAAACCCAACCGAAAATAGTATTTTGACCCAAGGGAGTACCAATGGGTCCGGTTCTTACTCCGTCTTTCAGAATTAACGGGTAAATATCTGCTCCGATTAAAATATCTACTTTATTTGGTATATGATATGTAGGATCGGCTAAAGGTAAATTTTCGAGATGCTCCCATTTACCTTCTACCAATGTCCTAGATGGTAATAAGTCCGTCAGCGTATCGAGAGCTACGGCGTCGGCTTTCACGCTTCGCTCTTCATATCTCGATTTTAAGGTAATGTTTACCATTTTCCGTGAGCTAGCTGCTTCACTGTTTGCGAGCCCCGTGACTTTAACGAATGTGTGATTCATTTTGAGTTTTAAACGTCGGCAGAGAGAATTAGTCACAAAGGTGACTTGAGATCCGGGGTCTATCAAAGCTCGTGTAATTTGAAGCCCCTCCGGCGTTTCAACGTACAATAAAGCAGTGGCCAGCAGCACATGTCTATTTTCCGACAAGAACAGTGTTGAGACACTGGTAGCTGCTGTTTGTGCTTCGGATTGTTGGGGCAGGTCATTACGGGCTACTTGACATTTTTTTGTATATTTGGATGCAGACGGCTCGCTTGATTTATCAGAGGATGCATGCAACAGCGTGTGGTGCTTTCCTCGACATTGAGTGCATCGTGAAGTACTCAAGCATTTGTTAAGAGTGTGATATCTGCCTAGACAATTGATACAGTATCCATTTGCTTTGCCAGGTGAACAATAATGGGATCCCAGTGCAACGTACTGATTTGCACGTTGTTTAGTGATGCAATGCAATCACTAGTTACGTACAGAAGACCTTTGAGAGAAGATGCAGTCTCAACAGAAATTTTTGGTTGAGAGGTGAATGTCTTAAGCAACGAAGATACCAGAATACGTTTATTTTCGTATCTTTCTGTCAGCGATTTCCACGCGGACGCGTAATTTGCTTGAGTCATTGCAAATTGCTTTATGACATTTGAAGCCTCACCGACCACTGAAGTTTTTAAATAGTGAAACTTTTGCACATCTTCCAGATTAGGATTTTGGTGAATCACTGCAAGATATAAGTCTCGAAAGCTGATCCACTCACTATAGTTACCGGAAAATTTTGGTAACGAAATTCTGGGCAGATTTGACTGCCCTAATGATTTGGACTCGGAAATGGTGGATGCAATTTGAGAAGCTGCCCGTGGAACTGTTGGGTCATTCGCTCGTGCAGCCTTCTCTAAAATTTCCGCATTTTCTATGAGTTCACCTTTGACTTCATAGAAAATTGCTTCTTGAGCTCCGAAGAAGTCTTCTTTGAAGTACTTCAGTTCAGAGTCTTCCACAGTTTTGAGCTGGCTTAATTTAGCTTCGTTGGCCAAAAAACTTTGCCAAAGGTCATGCCAGCCGTTGATACGCGCAACGTAAAACCCATGGGTGCGTCTGGCATGCGGGGTTTTCTTCGTATTCGAGATGAATTTACTCATTTGCTCGATTAGAGCCACTTGAGCTTGGAGAATCGATGATAGATTTTCCATTTTCGATAGTCTACAACTTCACTTTCACTTAGATAGGAAACAGGGACTTACGTGACAGGATTTTGTGACAGATAAAAAGGATGCTGCTGGATGCTGGATCCGGGTCGAAGGACCAATGAAAATATTAGCCACGTTTCCTGTAACACACCAATCACCAATACGCAATCACCTACACTCGCACTGAGAAAACCAAAGTGTGTATAATAATTTTTTTTCTTGTATTTGTCACGTCGATACGAAATTTACAATAAAATTACAAATTCACAGATAAAATTACAAAGTTACAAATATATATAAAACAGGAGATAAACCACGATAGACCCCGCGCGATGAATACTGTCGGAAGACTCCCATAGGAATCCATCCAAATCCTATTGATCCATTGATCGATGTTATTGCCCTCAGCTCCGGACGTCTCCAGTTTCGGGTCGTCAGCGCTCGTGGTATCGATCAGCAAATCAGCGGATATGCAGGTGTGTAATCGTTTGAACTTTGATTCGGCTGATCGATGCATTTTGCCGGGGTGAATAACTTAGCCGGCATTAATTCACGGGCATCGTGAACACCGAGAATGCTGAAATATTTGCTTCGGCCTTTCGACTTTCTCTAATCATCTGAATAATTTCTATTGGTTCTTTAATACTCAATATCTTTTTATGATAATATTCAACATGATTAATTATTATATCTCTGACTAAGTTTTTCTTTTTCCTTAATTCCTCTGAACTATAATCTTTATTCGTCGGTATGATTTCTTGAATGAATTCGAGTAAATCATGTGTTTGTAGTTCTGAAAGTAGTATATGCCCACTAAGCCCTTTAAAGTTACTAGGTGCGAAAGGGACAGGAGATGTTTTGTCCCACTAGTGGTTTAACAGGTGAAGTATACGGCTGATGGGACAAGCTTTGATGTGCTTTTTATAAAATGAAAGTTTGTGTCACTAGCGGTTTAACATGGAAATCATACGGCTAGTGGGACACAACTTTGAGTTGTGAAAGTTTGAGAACGAGAGTGGAGCTGTTCGTTTGCAGGTGTGGTCCTGCTCTTGCGAAGTAAGCTTTAAGAGAGTGGGAGGTTTTTGGACGCTACCGCGGTTTGAGCGGAAGGCATGTGCGCGCTGAATTTAAGCTGTGTGGTTTTTTCGGCATAGAATTAAGCCGGGCGGCGTGGAGAAGTATTGACTTTTAGCCGGGGGGCGGGACGCAGAACTCTCATAGCTCTTAACTACTACGGTTTTTAGCCGGGGACTTGATTTTTTTTTTGGCGCAGACTCAGGGGCGCGCTAATACATGGAGAGCTTGGCGGAAACCTGGCGCGGGAGCTGATGATGGTAACGGCAAATGTACCTATGTAAAACGGTTTAAAGTGGTCGTTGACGGTGTTGTTGTTATTGTTGTTGTTGTTGTTTTAAGTGTGAACGAAATGGAAAGTGATCTTGCAACAAATTGAATATGCAGTAAAACGCAAAGTGGGTAGAGTAAGAATTTTATTTAAAAACGAAAGTGAATTTAATTTTTACAAAATTCGGTTTTGTAGAATTGATATGAGAACTGTGATGTTGATGCTGGTGGCCTGGTATTTTGCGCTGCGCTTGTTGATTGGTCCTTAACTGATAACGCTATTTCGCAATATTGCGTAACGCATACATATAACACGCATGTGACGTCACAATCGAAATCTACGCGACGTAAAAATATATCGCCATGATTTTTTATATTTTCTGTGTAAAATGTTTATAAATAAAATAAATTTCGCAACAAAGACCAAACAATATAAATGTGCCTGTTAGAAATCTGAGAGTATTAAAAAAACAGTCTGAACATTTTGAAGTGCGACGCTGATTGTTGTACGGGCCGCATTCAACCTTACCGTTGGCATAAATGCAGTTAGGTGAACGTCGAAAATGTTCTGCCTCAACGTCTTCGGGGCAGTTTAAGGCACTCATTTCCATAGAGCAAAAGTAACATTTTGCTATGTCTTTTAGATTAGTGTAAAAGAAGCCGCTTCTTGCCAGCTTGTATGATTTCTTATCATCCACAGTTAAATTCCTAAACGTCTTTAGACGGTCGGATTCACGCTTCAGGATCAACATATTATCACTGCAATAAAAGCTCTTTACAAAACGTCTTTTATATTAATCCACGTGTTGTGCTGTTGCGGGAATCCAAGCCATTTTACAAATACCTTATTACCCCGCCTTTTCAAAACTTTTTCTACGAGGTAAAGATCGGGATATTTGACTGGAGCTAGCTCTAGTTCATAAAATCCACCCTGAATTACATTTCCTTGATAGTCTTCAAGAATATAAGTTGTTGGATAAGTATTTTTGACTTCTTTTATTTTGAAGATTTCAGTAGACCAATTGGGGGTGTAGCCTTTTTCAAAAACATGTTTGTATTTACTTATACGAACAGAGTCTCCTCTTTTGTATTTTGACCTCAATTTTGATTTGGTCTTTTTATATACACTTAGCAATAAGCGAACCTCATCATTTGGACCAACGTCTATAGGTCGCATATTGATAGTTCGATGTTTGGTTCTATTATATTTGTCTGTTAACTTGTCAAGCATACTGACCCAACGATAATTGCCATTCATACTAAATTCTCTCCACATAATATTTTTTAATGTTCTATTAAACCTTTCTACAATTGATGCTTTTAATGCACTATAAGTTGAATAATGGTTAACATCGTACTTTTGCATTAAGTTTTGGAAGGGCTTGTTAAAGAACTCTTTTCCATTATCTGTTTGCAAGTTTCTTGGAATAGGGCCCTGATTGAAAATGAATTCCATTGCTTTAGTAACCTCTATTCCACTTTTGTTTTTAACTGGTAAAGCCCAAGCATATTTAGAAAAGGTATCAACAACAGTGAGCAGGAAACGAAAGCTTTGATTTTCGGACGCGAAAGAGTTCATGTCAACTAAATCTGCCTGCCACAAATCATCTTTACCTTTAATCATCACACGACGACGTTTAAAGTTTTTACGTGCTGGCCTATGTAACTCATTGATAATTTGTCGTCTGCTCATTCTTGACGGAATATATAAATACCTTGTAATAAGATGTAGCGTTTATATATAAAAGCTGTTGTTTTGGTAACAAAGATGATTCCTTTCAACCATCCATTTACAATGATCGTTGCAGGGCCTTCCGGATGTGGAAAGACAACGTTTATTAAAAATCTTTTAAATGATACAACATTAATACAACCAAAAATTAAAAAGATTATATGGTGTAATGCAGAACGTGGAGCGTTACCATCAGATATTGCTTTCAAAAATATTCAATACATAGACACTGTACCCGATGACTTTATGAATTATACAAACGAGCCCATGTTAATTGTGATAGATGATATGATGTTAAATGCGTTTAGCAAACAAGTTTGCGAACTTTTTACTAAAGGGTCTCATCATCGTAATTTTTCAGTAATTCTTGTAACACAAAACGTTTTTCATCAGGGAAAATTCTGCAGAGATATATGGCTAAATTGTAAGTACCTTGTAGTTTTTAAAAACCCCAGAGATAAAAGTCAGTTCGTAAATTTAGCTCGACAAATTTATCCGGAAGATAGTTCAGAACTTCTGAGAATATATAAAGAGATTACCCAGGAGCCTTATGGGTGTTTACTAATAGATCTTACTCAGGAGATTAACGACACGTTAAGATTTCGGACGGATATATTTAATAAAGATTTCGCAACCTGTTTTTGTCCACAAAGTTCCATGAGTAGTGAAAATGGTGTCAAGGGTGAAACGATTAAAGGACAACAAGCATATGCTTTATGTACTTCAAAAATCTAAATCAAATTTGAGAAACGCTATCATAAAAAATGCAGATCCCGAGGTTATAAAAACTCTTTGTGAAATCACACTTAACACACTAAAAGGAAATCATATGCCTCATGGCAAGATATATAATTCACTGTGTAAGTATAAAAAGAATATGCGAAAATTAGTTGACGCAAAAAGATCTGTAGCAAGACAACGTAAATTACTAATACAACGAGGAGGATTTTTACCAATTTTATTAGGAAGTGTGTTATCGGGTGTAATAGGTTCGCTAATTGAAAAATATGCATAAAGATAATAGGCTTAACAAAATGCTGGTTCTTTCACCAGAAGTGTATAAATTTTTAAAGGATGAAATTGAGCAATCTGCAAATTTGTCATTATTTGATAAATCAATGGATAAGATATTAATAAGTAAAAATCTGTCTGACAAAGAAAAATGGTATAATTATAGGAATGAATTAATAAAGTTTTTTAATGTAAAACGTAAAAAAGCGCAAGATTTCGAAAAAAGGAAAGCTAAAATCCCCATTCAAGAAAATTTACCAGATCAATATATGAGTTTGAGAGGTAGTTCTACTCAAACAAAAATTATTTTTAAAAAGGATAAATCAACACAAGCCTCACCGATAAAAGAAAATATATTTGAAAAGGAACCTTTTGAGATGGAAGAATTTATTTTTGAGGAGCCGCGTGAAAAAACACCGCCAAAGAGGTCTTTATCTCCAGCTGCTAAAAGACGTTTATCAGCTAGCGGATTAGCAAAAAGTCTTAAGCCTCCAGCAAAAGTACCAAAAGTTCACGATAAAGACTATAAAGTAATAACTGGTACTGACGGTATAACCCAGTACACTGTGCCTACGGATATGAGCGCTGACGAAGTTGCTAGCTTTATAGAGGAGTTAGAACAAGACACTCCCAAAGAGAAGGCCCCAACTAAACAACCTATATTAAGGCCATCACTACTTGATCCTGGTCAATAAGAGCTTGCATTTCCTGCGAAAAAAGGACTGCGGCAAAGTGAACGTTTAAAAAGTAAAAAAGATGCGAAGTTCGAGTGTACCAGACGTAGCTTGGGTTAGGCTTTAAAAATACAAAGATGCCTGTAGATATAGTAAACAACGACTTTTACGTATGTCTTTTAAGCAACAATTCTACGCAATTTTATCCTGAAAACACTCTGTCAGCTTTTACTAATGCACTTGCCTGCCCATGTAAATTTTCTAATAGCTGGTGTGTTGGGGTAACTGAAATTTCATTACCAAATTATGACATAAATGAAAAAAAAGGAGTGAAATGCAGTATAATAATAAATTATAGTAGCTTTAAAAGAGTGAAGCGCGAAACGCCTAATAACCAGTTAAAAGAGATAAGAGAGCAACAAAAAGCAGAATTGAAATCATTGACAGTAAAAATAAATGATAATGTTAAACTTGAGTGGACAAAAGAAAGTCTTGAACAAGCTAGCTATAGAGCAGAACAAGTAAATTTTTCTGCATTTCTGCTAACATTTTACAATGCAGTCAGTCCTTCTTGGTATACTATGTTTTTAGACGACGTTAAAAAGGCAATGTGGGATCGGCTAGAGGCCGACTTTTTGGATAATGTGATACCTGAGATAAGCTACACACAGGAACCGGACGAGTTTATGCTACACATCTATCAGGGGAGGAAAACTTCAGAAAATGTTGTTTTAAAGCATAAGAACCATGAGTCAGTTGAAGCATTTGTTGATGACATTATTGGGCAAATACCCAGAAGAAAAAGAAAGCATATTGTCATACAAAATTCAATCGATAATTACACACATCCTGCCCTAAGCATTAAAAGAGCCCGAGATAAAGCATTAACAGGTACGGCCAAAAAGGTGCATGATATGTTTGAACTACGGCTAGAAGACTTGGAAGTAACAATAAAGATAAAGAAGCCATTACCATCACACCTTAATATCAAAGATCTTGTCACGCTTTTAATATCAAATGTGCATTTTGACGACCAGACAATTAGCGAGCAAGAAAAGTAGAAAAAGATTATTCAGATTAAAGATACAATCTTCGGTGTTCTAAACAGGTTAAAAAAAGATTCAGTAAATGCAAAAGCCCCTAATCAGCGAAAAATTACTAAAGATAGTGATATTTTGGATGTGCCATACGAAAAGCAGAGTTCGGGAGATTACTTGACAACACCAGTACCTATTGATACAAATATAGGCAATTTGGCGGATTTCTTTACGGATATATTTCTTCAGACACCTGAAGAAAAGCGTAAATCTGATGCAATACTTTCGGAAATTAAAGAATCTTTCAACACGGCTGGACTACGGCAAGAACATATGTCGATCATTGAAAAAATTAATGGGCTGGAAAGTACAGTCAATGAATTAATACAAAGATTTCCCCGAGAATCTACGGATATATCAAAATAATGTTATGATAAAAACTTGATTTTCATTTACACCGATATTATTAAACCGAGAATTATTGGTAATAAATTAGCTCGATACTTACGAGTGATACCGACACAATCGTGCGAGGGTGTACTAAGATTTGAGCATGTAGAATACTGTCCCATCGAGAAAACATTTATTGAAGGTATTTCTATAAAAATAACTGATAGCCAGGGTGAACTGATTAATTTTAAACCAGGTTACATTCCAACTTATGTGATGCTTCATTTTAAAAGGGAATAAACTACAAATATATGTGCACCCCCCCCACCAACCACAATTTGATAGTGCTTTGATTGCTTTAGCCCTTATTAAAAAAATGAATTCGTATTATACACGATACTACTTACTACAAAGTGGCGGTAACTTGTCGGATATAGGGGAATTGTACCGGGCACCACTTACTTACCAGCAGGGAAGAGGTATTGGCAGTTTCTTCAGCGGCCTATTTCGTTATTTACAGCCGTTAGTTTCTTCAGGAGCCAAAGTTATACAACAGCAAGCGTTGAAAACTGGAAAGACAATACTGCAAGAAATTGGCAGCAAGCCGGTTAAGGACATTTTAAAAGACCAGGGCAAAGCTGTTGTACAGGACCTAGCACAAAAGGGTATAAATAAACTCTTCGATAGTATGGGCGGTGCAGGTATAAATAATCGCACGATTATTAAAAGAGCTAATCCATTTACGACGTTACGCTTAACCAAGTCTCCTAAACGAAAAAGACGCTCAAAACAAACAAAACGGGCTACGAAAAAAACAGCAAGCAAATCTATAAAAGGCAAACGCGGTTTTCGTAAACGGGTGTTAGATATTTTTGATAAATAAACAAAATGTCCACGTATAGCGAATGCATGAAATCTGAATTGGACCTTTTCTCTGCACCGGCTATTCAAAGTAATATTTTAAGAACCGAAGAGGTAGCATACAAGCCTATAGCCTCATTAGATAATTCATCAGTTTTGGAATTTGTTTCGTTGGGACATGGTGATACATATCGGGATTTGTCAAGTATATATTTGCGTTTGAAAGTACAACTGGTTAAAATTAAAGATGGGAAAGAACAACTTTATACTGGAAAGGACATTGTTGGAGCGGGTGGCATCAGTATAACTGATGAAGGCCCAGGTGTTGTAAATAACGTGCTCCATTCACTTTTTCGTCAATGCACTATTTACTTAAATGGAAAGCCAATAGCTCAAACTGATAATAACTACAATTATAGAGCATACATTGAAAATTTACTAAATTATGGAAAAGACGCGGCTTCAACACATTTGGAGTCTGTCGGTTGGTATCTCGATGAGAATAACATGGAGGTTGTTCAGAGTGCTGAAGATAATGAAGGTTACCATGCAAGACAAAAGCTTTTTGGCAAAAGCGGTGTTGTGGAATTGATGGGAAAAATTCACGGCGATCTCTTTAACCAACATAAATTATTAATAAATGGTGTGGATCTACGCGTTGTGCTATCGCTTGAAAAGCCTGAGTTTTATCTCCTTTCAAAAAATGATGATGACAATTCGCCACGACTTAAAATTTTAGAGGCAACTATGTATATGAACCATGTAACTGTTAACCCCAGCATAATGTTGGCTCACGAAACTGTACTCCAACGGTCGAATGCTATGTATCCGTACAAACGAGTTGAAGTAAAAACCTATACGATACCTGCAAATACATTCACATTATCTTTAGACAATATTGCAATAGGGCAATTACCAAATTTATTAGTGTTTGGCATGGTATACAACGACGCATATACAGGAAATAGAACAAAAAATTCATACAATTTCAAACACAACGATATAACTAGATTTAATTTATCTGTGAATGGTGTTCAAATGCCTAACCAACCGATAGAATTTGATTATTCAAAAGAGCCTCCAGTTAGCACAAGAGGATACAACAGTTTGTTTAAAGGAACCGGAATACATTACTTTGACAAAGGACATCAAATTTCAAAGGAATTTTTTGACAACGGTTGTTTTCTACTTGCATTTGATCTAACTTCCGATCTTTCATATAATTCCATTTGCGGAAATTTGTTAAACCAAGGTACAGTAAGAATTGAGGGTCGATTTAAAGAAGCATTAAAAACAACTATTACCTGTATTGTATACACTGAATATGACGCAAATGTAGAAATTGATAAGGAAAGAAATGTGTACACTAGCTTCTAAAAAACTATATATAAAGCGGTCGGAATTAAAGGTTCAATCACTGTAAAGATGAGTTGTTTGATAAATGTCGAATACTTCTCTGGAGGTTGCTTAACCTTCTTGAAAAAAGTTTCTTTTGCGGGATTCACTGCACAAAATAAATTGTTTACAAAAGAGGTAAATTTCAAATACCCTACATCAGCTACTGGATGTATTGATAAATCAAATAAATTTGGAAACTTGGAACTTAAGCGCTTAGATGAAGACCTGATAAAAACGCTAGCAAAATTTACCACAATCTTTGTTTGCGATGCATCAACAAAGGAATTTATAAGTAACTTTGTTACAACTTATACTATTACTTAGAGACAACATCTGCATCTTTTGAACAAGAATGAACACGATCGAATTGTCAAAATCGCTAACAAGCAACCCGATCACACACAGGTTCTTTAAAGGAGTATTTCCGTGTGACCATCTACCGCAAAGAATAAAAAAACCAGCATGCATCATAGCCAATACAGACCCAGCACATAAGAGCGGTACTCATTGGGTTGCATTCTACTTCCCGAGCAAAGGACCTGCAGAATATTTTGATTCATATGGTAGATACCCCAACAACAGATTTTTTCGCAAGTTCTTGCTTATCAACTCCGATGTGTTTGTAAGTAATAAGAAACGTTTACAAAGCGCACTTTCGTCTACTTGTGGATATTATTGCTGTGTGTACTTGTATTTTCGATGTAAAGGGAAAAGTTTGATGCACTTTTTAAAACAATTTTCATCTCATAATTTTGGATTAAATGACGATATAGTTGTAAATTTATACCACAAAACGTATTTAAAAAAAAAAACATTTACAAAATGGTGGGGTTTATCACAACCGGTCATGTACGCGAGAAACAAAACGTATAAATACGCCACAATAATATACTTTATAATAATACATTTTTATAAGCCTGCAAGTCAAGATGGTAGCAGCATTAAAAAATAAAAAACCTAAAATTTTAAGTGAAAAAATATCAAAAGAGCTGAAAGTGATTAGACCAAAATCTAAAAAACCTAAGTTTAGACCATTACGTAAAAAGGACAAAAAGGAATCAGAGGTCCCGGGCGAAAATCTGTTACTGAATTATACTTACTACCTGGATGATTGCCACAACCAAAATATCACACTTGGATTTGACCGGTTCTCATTTGAAGCGGAGATAGTGTTTCATCGACATGGCCGTTATCCTGTATCGACAACATACCCTGGATGGCTAATACTACACAAACATCTAACCGACTTGAAAGCTGAAATAATTACAGACACAATTCCGGCAAATCAAGAAGAATTACGTAGAGAATACAGAATCCCCGTTGATATAGGAAGTATTCAGATGACTCTAACTGAACTTTATAAATTGTATGACATATTAGATTTCCTTAATATTGTAATGTATCACAATAATAATTCAGCCGAAAGTGTAAGTGAATATTACAAAAAATATTGTGAGAAATGTAAGGACAAAAATCTGCTCAAGTTAGCAGACGAAGACTTTTTTATACCATCGCGATCTTCTTATCTACATATTAATTATTCTAGACTTTTTTTTGAAATACCTTTATATTGTTGTACCACCAATTTTCTTTTTAATACAATGTTTTAATTAAATGAGATTTTACACAAAACAAATTGGTTTTATTAAATAATTTTATTTATTAACATATATAAATACATATTAATACAATTTTTAGCTGCACATCGCACATTAGGGGCTTTGTTATGAACTGCACAATATGTGTCAAAACGATCAAGGTTGCTTAATTTCGGTATTACAAGATCAACTATTTTACTTTCCGGTAGGTATTTTAGAAGAAATTGTTTTTTCTGATAGCCTTTTACATATATTGTAAAAGATGCAATTGTTGATAGCAGTTTTGGTAGCTGATTGTAGTAAATATGTCCACTATTCCACTCTAGACCGTTTATCTTTTCAAAATTGAATTTATTTTGTAGCACGTATTTAAAGTCCAGCTCTTCGACAGGATAAGGTGGCTTGAAAAAATATATGCTAGGCTTTACAGATCCCAGCCTAAGGATAGACACTTCTTTTGCAAAGTACTGTGCATTGTTTCCAACAGCAAATTGAATATCCAAGACAACACTTTCTACACTCATGACTCTTATTAAACAAACCAAAATTGACACACAGTTCAACGCTCTTATATATGTAGGGCATGTAATTTCCGGAGATAAAAACGTGAAGGGACAAATTTTACATAAATCCACTATCTTGGATGTTGTCTGTTTGAAATAAATTTATTTATAATAATGTATACATACAGTATTAAATTTTAATTTAACACAACTATCATACCGACTTACATATAGTACAAAGATACAAAAGTAGTACATACTTTACTTATTTAACTGTGGCTAGTTCTTCTAAAATTAATTTTGTCTTCTTAAAACCGTAGGGGTATGAAAATCCATCTTCCTTTATAACTCTCTTATTAAAAGTAAATCTAATCTTTTTATTTTCAGGCTCAGATAAAACAACTCCTGGCTGTTTTCTCTTAATTTTACTTTTATTTTCTACTACAATTGGATCAGTCTCTTCAAGTATCATTTGTTTCATTTTTTCAAAGTTAATTAGCGAAGAGTTTTTAAAATTTAAAGTTATTCCTTTACATTTGGTAATGTATTTAAATTTATCTTGAGTTTTAATTTTTAGACTGTATGATTTGGGACCAATGCTTACATATTCATCAATATAAGCACCCTGACCATAGCTTTCCAATTCATTCGTAAGTCCGCCCAGAAATTCCGATGTTTCAAAAGTTTTTTGCTCCGATTTTTCAATAAAAATTATACTATCAGTATCACAGTATAGTACGCGGTCAGAAACTTTTGAAAGAATGTCAAATAATTTCATCCGAGCATAAGCCGTTGTATAGGCTGCTATGGGTATGTTTAAATGTTTGATTGTGCTGTAATTTTCTTTAACATATTTCCAGTTAATCCATAGCGTTTCATCGTTTATGATGTATGTAGAAGATAGCTCAATATTGGGACATTCAATAAACTCAGCAAGTTCTTTAAAACAGGTTATAATTTCATTTGGGTTTTATCGTCGCGTTGACCAAATTTTCCCCATAAAGAATTAAGGCATAGTTTGGCTTCGTGACGTTATCCGGGGTTTTTTTGGATTTTCAATTTGTCTAAACTAATATTTTCATGCTTTTCATAAAGTTGAATGTATTGTTCTTTTTCTTTTTCCGATGTGCAAATTGCGGGCCAGCCGCTAGCCTCCTGTTTTAACTTTAAAAAGTTATTTACATACTCAGAAAACAACCCACCTTCTTTTGTTTCCGGGTTATACTGTGTAAAATTATATTCCCAAATTTCAAAAATAGCTTTTATCTCGTAGCCATGTTTTACAGCCAATGCAATTTCAGGTATAACCCAAGTGCCGATCAGAGCTCTTTCCTGTTCGTCATGACTGCAAACATTGACACTATTTAATTCACAGCAGGTTCTACAAAGTGGGAAATACAATTTTTTATCCGTTTTAAAAGGCAAAACGGGAATAGAAATATTCTGAGGTGGTAAAATATTACACATTATAAATCCATGCATCTTTAAAACATCTTGCAAGATCGGAATTTCATTTTTCTTAAAAATTGTTGGGTGTCCCACGGGGTATGGAGCGTATTTATTAACGTAGGGATATAAACTTGTAAAATCCAGATATTGTATAGTTTCGTTTTCAGCAACTTTATAGTAAGCTGCAAAAAGTTCAGTGCGACCCCCTGAAACTGCATCTCTTGGATTTAATGGTAGAATGACATTTTTCATGTCTTCATTTAAGCTGTTGTTTATGACTGGATTTTCCTTCAAAAATTGTTTAAATTGGCATTCCCACATAACAACCAGTTTATATCCACATCGTTTTATTAACTCTACGCGCTTACAGGTAGCTTCATACCTTTGATCCAAAGTTCCAATTTTCATTGTTTTTGGAGTTCTGTTTTGAAAACATGTAATGCAACCATGAAAATAGCAACCAAAGAATTCGTAAACTGTTTCCGTAACTGGATTATAGCCATCAACGTACAAACTGCATTTAGTCAGTTTAATTTCGCCCCGGTTTTCCGCGTGTTCAATTTTCCCAGCAACCTTTTTATTTTCCAAATTCAACCATTTAATGGCTATTAAAGATTGGTTTATCTTTTTTGTATTAGACATAATACCCAACAAATTTTCTGTAAGAAAATTCTTTCGGAATACCAGCATCACGGTAGATGCAATTGTAAGAGCTTCCGTAAATGGGTTTATTTGGAACATTTGCAGAAAATCTTTTATGAAAATAATACATCCTGAGCGTAATATTTTAACATCGTTTCTACAATAATTTATAAGCTCTAACTGATTATCAAAAATGTTGTGCGATTCCGACTGATACCACTTTATAAAATCATCTCTGACCTCTGTTTTCATCGCATTAACGCCATACATATCTGTAGAGGGATACTTTCCAACATGGTTCCAATTTTCCAAGGTGGAATACCAAATATCTTTGGAAATTTTGCTAAAGAAAAGGGAAGACAATTTAACGAATCAATGAAAATTAGATTACCACAAGTCATTTTCATTATTTTAGAACCGTTCATAATTCGTTTAACTTGAAGTTTTCGTTCTATTAATTCTGAAATAATGAAATGTCCATCGTAGCCTTGCAAATTATGTGCTACACATATAATTTGAGTTGCAAAAGGCCGATGTTTAAGGCAGTAATTCAAAAATTGTTTAACAACGTTTTCTTTATTAGATTCATATTTGAAAACATACTCGCGCTGACCACACTGTTCACAATTTAATTCATTGCTAAATATGTCTGTCATGTAGCATCTGTCACAACTTTGTTGTGCTGTCATAACATTTACCGTATGAACAAAGGAAGAAGGTTCGTTGTTGTAATTAACATTTTGTGTACTTTCGCAATCAAAGAAAATAAAAAAAAATTTGGAGCTTTTTCTTTTCTTGTATAATTTCATATAACATAAATGATCGTTGGGAACATGTTTGAAACAATTTGAACAAAAGTATTCCCCACAGATATGTTTTTCCTTTCTTTTAGAAAAATCTACAAAAGCACCACAATTTTCGCAGATTTGCAGTGTATCACATACAGTATTATCGTTTATTAAATTTGTTAAATGACTATCGTAACAACCATCACCTCTGAAAGAACGATTGCATTTAGCACAGTTTTTAACCTCTTGGCAAAATTCACAAGGTGGAGATGAAAAACAGTATTGGCATTGCATTTCACATCTATGATAATTCTTGTGATTATACAAGCAGTCACAAAACACACAAATATATTTTTTATTGAAAAACCCCGTTGGTGATGTAACAACATAGAAATGTTTTTGAGACTCGGAAAAGTATAAAAAAATCTTTTTAGTCGGGTCAAATTGGGGAGGTCCTTGAAATATTATATTTGCCTTTAAATTGTTAAAAACAACAATTTGGACATTTTTCAAATATTTTTGAAATTTAAAAAGGTCTTGCAGAAAGCAGCCTTTATTTTGAATAATTTCAACGTTTGCTTTTTTACATAACAAATTAGCAGCTTTATTCAATCTATTTTGGGTTACGGATCCATTTGATACTTCAATTGAATACGCAATACATTTTGGAAGACAGCTATACCCTATTTTACCGACATCTTTTACACTTCGCTTGTTCTTTAAATATTCCGCCTCATCATTTATATTATTATTATTATTAAATTTGGCTCCAACGTACGGGTAGTTTATTATGTTGGCGACAACAACCATAACCTCATCGGAAAAGAAGAGAGAATTAGATTGATTAACATCAGAAATCAAATTAACGATCAGATTTCCATGTATCTCATCTATAGGTCTCATACTAAACCATATGGGCTTTACTTCGGGAGCGTTTGGGAGTGATATTGATATGTTAACTTTGCTACCTTTTTCACTATTTGAAAGAATTTCTTTTAACATTTCATTAAATGCTGTTTCTAGCCACACTATTAAATCATCTATTTCTTCAAAAGACGATTCTTTTAGTTGGAAGGTGAGTTTGACCCCACTCATTTTTAACTTTTTATAATGTTTAATTTCTTTTGAAATAAGATTAATATATTTGCCACCACCAGTTTGAACATTCAGGCTAGAACCAACTTTTACCGTTGTACTACTTTTGTCAAAGGCTTTTCCACACATGTTTGTATCCATTCTACTAGTACTAGGCTTTAGCAAACTTAACCCTTAACGGACCAATGCCGCATAAATGATTTTATTATTATTTTATCACTTTTGTTATATTTATTAGTAATGCGTACATTGTTTTGACCTGCCATTTCTGTGCATTTGTGTTTTCTTTGTACCGTTATTTTTTATGAAAAAGCTATTCTGTTTTGATTTTTCAGGAGAAAAAAAATATTTCGTACAGTTTCCCTTCGAACAAAAAATACCTTGAATTTGAAGAGCTTCCGGACCGTAAAGGGTTAAAGGCCTTTTTATACTAGAATTAACATTTAAGGATTCTAAAGCTATTGCAGAACTTAAATTTTTATTTAATGCTAATCTAGAACTTAAATTTGAAGGTGTTGAGGCGCTATCTTTACTCGTAGAGTTTTCTATTATTGTAATCGATTCTTTAATGAACGGATTAGTTAAACTTTCATCTGTCGCTAGACTATATTTAATAATAAGTCTATATAATTCTAATAAAGTTGTGTCCGATAGCTCTGCTGTCTCAGCTAAAAACTTTAACCCGGACGCAAGAAAACAGGGAAAGAACTGCTTTTCCGTTTCTAGAACCACTTTTAAAATATTAACGAACTTATCTGCTTCCATTTTAGGTCTGGTAACAGCTTCGCTTAGGTCCAAAATTCCAGGAATTGTATACGGGTTCAAAAGCCTTCTTGAATTTTCCGTTGTTTCAAAATATAATCACCTAAAAAGAACAGTGATATACTTTTTATTTTATTCTACTATGATAACCTCTCTCAGTTTTATTATATATTTATATATATATATATATTACAACTTACCTTTAATTCAAACCTTTGATAAAACTTCACTATTTCACAAATGTTCAGCAAGCGTATTGACTTTGCAAAATTATGCTGTGGAGGAAATATCCGTTGCCTTTAAAAACTTCACTATTTCACAAATGTTCAGCAAGCGTATTGACTTTGCAAAATTATGCTGTGGAGGAAATATCCGTTGCCTTTAAAAACTTCACTATTTCACAAATGTTCAGCAAGCGTATTGACTTTGCAAAATTATGCTGTGGAGGAAATATCCGTTGCCTTTAATAGACTGAAGTTTTACTTTTCGTTACAGCCTTTTTATTAAAAACTGCGTAAGAGTGCAACTTTCTGAAAACTATTTTTAATGTTTTCATTTATATAAGTACATTGCACACCTTGAAAGTTAAAAGACTCATTGCACTTAACTTAATTATACGAAAGGAAATCCTTTCACAAAATGCAATAATTTTGAAATTTAAATTTTGAAAATGTTAATAAGCAACAGCAATACTTTCAGATTAAAACTGCAAAATTCATTAATTCAAAACCAGGTATAAAGAATTTTCGCAGATTATACAAATTTTTGGTAATCTTTGTTTAAGGCTAACCGTCACAAAATGAGAACTGTAATAATGTGTCGTATTTATCTTACCGCAGCAACATTGTTGCATGTAAAATTAGATATGCAATCTCTCCACACTGTTTTCTGAAAATCGGTGTTAACGGTACAAATAAGTGAAGAAGTTGCTCCAGTTGTCTGGATATTTTATACGATTTTATAAGAACAGAATAAAATGTTGTTAATGTAGTAAGCTTTCTTCTGCGATTTAAGGTATAAAAGAGAGCAGTTTTTCATATTTCCTTAAAGAATCTGAATAACCAGCGTAGCCAGAGCATCATCAGCAAATAGCTGTACTATATTATCAGAACTCTACAAAACGTTGTATTATCAGCTACTAAAAAGAATGGTAAGGCTTTAATTATACATACGTATTATTAAATAATTAAGTTATTTATTTTTCATTACAGGCAAACTCCACGGTGGAACTACTGTCCCAAATCGGACAAGAGCCGTGTTACAAACTTTTCAGGGTGCAGGATTTGGAACTAAACAGGGAATATAAAATAAATTATTTCAAATTTGTCAAAACCCAGTATGGGCAAAAAATTACAGTCTTTTTAGATGACGAGTTTTATATTTATTTACCTAACAGGTTTTCTGAAAAAATTAAGACTCAGAATCAGCTAGAAGAGCTGAATCTTGTACCGAATTATTTTTTAATTGTAACATCTAGAGATGCTACTAAAAAAATGTCACAATTTGTTTTTGTACAAAAATAAAAAGGTTTTTAAATAAATATTTTTACACATAAATCTTTGTTTTATTTAACAGAGTTCCCATAGTCTTTATTTTTCAGGAACGCCAATATTGTTCTATTCTTGTTGTTCAATAATTTATTATTATTTGTAAAAATTAAAAAATTTTGTGAAATGTATTTTATTTATAAACATTTTACGCAAAAAATATAAAAATCATGTGCGTTATCAGTTAAGAACCAATCAACAAGCGCAGCGCAAAATACCAGGCAGCCAGCATCAACATCACAGTTCTCATGTCAATTCTACAAAACCGAATTTTGTAAAAATTAAATTCACTTTCGTTTTTAAATAAAATTCTTGCTCTACCAACTTTGCGTCGAGTCTGCGCCAAAAACAAAATCAAGTCCCCGGCTTGGGCCCAAAACAAAACAGGTCCCCCCCCGGCTAAAAGTCAACACTTCCCCACGCCGCCCGGCTTAATTCTATGCCGAAAAAACCACACAGCTTAAATTCAGCGCGCACATGCCTTCCGCTCAAACCGCGGTAGCGTCCAAAAACCTCCCACTCTCTTAAAGCTTACTTCGCAAGAGCAGGACCACACCTGCAAACGAACAGCTCCACTCTCGTTCTCAAACTTTCACAACTCAAAGTTGTGTCCCACTAGCCGTATGATTTCCATGTTAAACCGCTAGTAACACAAACTTTCATTTTATAAAAAGCACATCAACGCTTGTCCCATCAGCCGTATACTTCACCTGTTAAACCACTAGTGGGACAAAACATCTCCTGTCCCTTTCGCACCTAGTAACTTTAAAGGGCTTAGTGGGCATATACTACTTCTGAGGTTAGGTAATCAATCCAAACATTCAAAGGCATGTTTTGGGTTAGTTTATAATTTCTTTTAATATTATATTTATTCACACTGTTACTTGTATCTAGTGTGCGTCTGAATTCCCTGAATGTTTGGCTCAATTCATTTATTACTGTCGATTGAGTATTCTCGTGATCTTCTGAATTCGGCTCTTGTGTTATATTCTCAGGATTTACAAAATCCTCACCTCTGGTTGTAGAATTAAATAAAGACATATTATTTACCTCTGAACGTCTGATGTTAAAGACTCTCGTTAAATTAGTAATGGAGTCTGCCATTAACTTTGCTGACCTTTCCATCGACTCAGCTGTCTTCTGATTTACTTCCGCTGTTGCCTCTAGTCGCCTTACAGTTTCCCTCAGATCCGCCCTGAGTCTACGTTCGCTCGGGGTTATCATGCACATCACAGGTAACCCCGGAGGCGTCAAGCTCTCTGATTGTTCTTCTAGATTTTTAAATAGATCAATTATTCTGATTATTTCATCTAACCTTGTTTTTATTTCATTGAAGACAGAGAATAAAAACAAATTACCAGATCTGGTTTCTCTGATACACAATTGTCTATATTCTAAATAAATAGAAACATTTACCTCTATTATCTTTATTCGGTGAGTGTTCAGAATCTCTGATTCTTTTCTCTGACATCTTGTTCTGTTGAATATACCAAACAGTCATTTATTTAATGTATATAAAATTGTATGTATACAGTTAGAGTTATTAATCTTCATTTAACCGCACAGCAAGTTAAATAAAAAAAAATTATTTATAACTCAAATCGGAATTGTTCAATACACACGTGCTCCCTCTCACTATGAGTTGACGCACTGCTATCAACCCTAAGGCGTGAGAGAGGCGATCGCACACGCATGCACTTTCCGGGCTTCCCAACTTCCAACATTCCGGTATTATTTTTATTTCATAAGAAATACACAACAACTATGTGAATTCCATGCACTGCCTGTTCATCACTAAGTCGTTGGCTGTTTTTGTAAATTTACTGTTTCTATTTTACTCTGAATGTTTTGTTAAGTCTCTTTTGACTTTATGCCCTGGTGCACTAAGCGTTTCGCCCAGCGCGCTCGGGAAAATTGCGTTACAGTTGGTTCTTAAGTACCAATGTAACTTATCCTTAAATTGTGGAAGATGATGCTGCTCTCCTGCTGATGAAACCTTTAAGATCCCTGTTGAAGATGTCGATTCCTTCTCTGTTGAAGCTCTGACTATGAAACGACTGAGTGTCTTGAAGACTGCAGGAATTGAAACGACTGATTTGTTTGATGTCCAAGTGCCGAATGAATTTTATTTTCAGCCAACTTATAATTCTAGTACAAGACTTAGCGTAATTATGCTTACAGTGCAAGCGCATCGGGTGAGCACCAAACCCCCGCAGTAATTTGACCGGCCCTTGGGTGGCCGCGCGCCCACGGGAAGGCGAGTGCAGTTACCGAGTGCTCAAAATTGCTGATATACCGAAAGCAGTGCATTGCGCATTCAGGAATGTGATGCACCCGATGCGCTTTTTTTTGTGTCGTTGGCCTGCCCGGGACTCAGCATAAAAAATGCAAAATCGCCGAGTCACGCGCGACTCAACAGTTTCCTTTGAACAAGGAGAATTACTCAATTCCCTGCGTGTATATGAATTTATTAAATAAATTCACACGGAAACAATCTTCTTCTTCTGAATGAATTCACTTTATACACATATATGTATATATAAAGGACAGATTTAGCTTGTTTCATAATTCTGTCCATTGTCAATTCATTTTCTCCTCATCGTTTTTCGAGGCAACAGCACGGTGTCTTGCTTCTGCAAGAACCGTTGTGACTCCTTGTCATTTCACAAAACCGTTATGACGCCTTGCCTTCTCCGAATTGACATGACGCCACGCTCTGAGTTTTTATTTTATTTCAACTCTAAACATCTTCATTTTTAATAATTAACAAAAACCCACTTACATTTCTTCTGAATAACTTCTGATCACTAGTTTTCTGAATAACTGTGTTTTCCTTTGCAAAAAAAATTTCAGGCGTGCTGGGCCCATAACCTGTTGGATGCTTTTATTCTCACAAAATGAAAATACAACTAGCTACTACAGCTTAATATTATTATTATAATATCAAAAACAATGTTCACTCTTGTTATAGTTATTTACACTCTGATTATTGAATTTAACTTAATAGAACTCTAATTGTATTCCACGGCTTAAGACACCTGCGCTGCTTTGCTGTCGCACACGGAATGGGAAGAATCCTGACAGCAGCTCACAGACCAGGGATAAGAAGAACACCGAACTCTGAACAGGTGGATGGAGCCAACTTCATCCACTCAAAATGAGCGTTAGGTTGGACGAAGCCTAAACGTCTCAACATATTTACTTGGCAGAGCTTAATTTTTCTGAAGAAGTAGTTCCTTGAGCTTCAATGGGCACAATCCAATAGAACATAGGCATAAGTTCACTGCTTGTTGTTTTAACTTGAATTCACTTTTTACTCTTTAAAACTGTTTTTTCGTATCCCGTTAGGCTTTATCCCGTTATCCCACTTTTAACACCACTTGTAGGGGGTCGGGTATTTTTTTAACGGAAGAATACGAAAATATAATTAATTTTATTTTAGCTTAGTTTATTCGTGAATCCAATAATTCAAATACAATAAGTAAAGGTAAGTTGATTCACATCAGAATTAGTTTAACACAAAGTCGAAAGGTAAGTTAATTCAAATCAAACTTAGTTCAACTCAAACAATTATTTTATCTTTTCAGGTAACAGCATCGCGGTAACAAAAGGCACTAAACAGCTTTGCGCACTCGGCCTACACTCCAGATTTACTTTGAGGTAATTTACAAAATCTGCCTAACAGTTCAACTTTGCTCTATATTTTTCTTTGCCTGCAGGGAACGACGGCTTGACTGAGACTGCATTCGAAGTGATCAGCTTTTCGTTCTATTTTCAGAGACCGGGCCTACATTTATAATCATAAATGGATCCGAAGAAAACTTAAGAATATCTTTACACTGTAAGTTTTGTCCAGTAGATATTTGAATAGATGCTCCTTCAAATGCATCGCTTATTGAAGCAGTAAAATTAGTAATTTTATTTTGAATTTCTATTACGTCTTTCCTTGTAAAATTGCTTTTACAATAAAGATCAGAAGTAAACTTTACCGCATTTTCACGGAGCAAGATTAAAAATGAGCATGCGTTAATACTGTGATTATCGTTAATACCTTCTTCTTTTGTGTATATACGTACTATATTTCTATTGTTAGAATTGCGAAAAGTTATTGAATTTTTGGGAGAAAGATGGTGCTGTATTTGAGAACTATTTAATTCAACTAAATCTGCTGGAATTGATTCTTTATTATTTTCGGAATGTAAACGAATTAAATGCTTTTTAAAAGTTTTTCGATTTGAAAATACCTGCAGGCATTTGTTATTCACACATTTGTAAATGCCAATTGTCCCGATTTTATGTATGTATTTAATATAATCTATTAAAGCGTTTACTGTAAACAAATTATTCAAGCAAATGTAGCAATGCTTATAAATGTTGTAAGTGACTTATTAAACCAGATACTTTGGGAGAGACCTTGTCGAAAATTGTATCAACTTCATAAAAATACTTTTGTATAAATATTAGCAGGTACAGTTAGGAATATTAATTGAAACACCGAACTTAGAGATTTCAGAGAGAAACTTTATTAAAGACTGATGAACGTGTGCGCAGAAGGACACGCTCTAGACGAATGAAAAATAAAGATGGACTCCTGTCAGTCGCAGGACTGCCACACAGAGCGAGGCAGACATCGCCAAACTAACGACAAGTCGGTATTGCCAACACTTCCCCTCGATTTATGCCCGCTCGATTCACCGCGCTGAGTTGAAGACCCTGCATCCTGGACAAACCGATGCAAGTACACAGCCTAGATCCAGGTAGGGCCTTAGTAAACATGTCCGCCGCATTCCGCTCAGATGAGACATGCTGAATCCAAAAAGCACCGTCAGCCAAGGCTTCACGAACGAAATGGTGCCGAATGTCTATGTGCTTGCTCCTTCCATGAAACACCGGATTACTCGCCAGCTTTAACGCTCCAGAATTGTCAGAGGACAACACAATATTGGTCAAATCGGCAAACCCCGTCTCGCACAAAAACGATTTTCAGTAAACGGCTTCTTTCGCTCTCTCGGTCAGACACATGTATTCGGCCGACAATGCGACCGTTCGCTGTTTTCGGGAGTCCCAGGAAATAGGACATCCACTCAAGATAAATACGTATCCCGAATACGATCGGCGATCGTTCGGACAATTGCCCCAATCCGAGTCGACATACCCCTTTACCGGTTCTCGGTCGGCTCTGTACACCAAGCCTAGGTCCATTGTACCCTTAAGGTACCGCAATACTCTTTTAGCTGCAACCCAGTGTTGCTTTCCGTATGCATTATTGAATTGCCCCAAGCAACTAGCGGCAAATCCAATATCCGGCCTTGTAGTCATGGCCAAATATGTCAAGCAACCCACCAATTCCCTGTAAGGAACATCGTCGTCCAGCCCGGAACCTCCTAATTCCTTGACCAGCTTCGAATGAACATCCAAGGGTGAGTTCACTGGTTTAGCATCAATCATGTTGAATCGACTCAGAAGATCGATTATGTAACCCCGCTGATTCATAGAGATCTGTCCATCGCTCTGATGAAAATTAACACCCAAACAATGCCTGATGGGCCCGAGGTCCTTGACCTTGAAATTATCGGAAAGCTTCCCTCCGAGCGACGAAATTGACTCAGAATCTCTTGAAGCGACAATGATATCATCGACGTAAACAGCGATCAACATTATGTCTTCCCCTCTTCCCTTATAGTATAAGCACGGGTCACCGTTGGAAGATTTAGCACCGAAATCCATAAGCACTTCACGTAGCTTAGCGTGCCAATGTCTCCCGGCCTGACGTTGCCCGTATAATGATTTCTGAAGGAGACACACCTTGTTGCCCCTGGACAGTTCCTTGCGCATTTGCATCACCCTTGCTTCAATGTCCCGGTCCTCCTCAGTTTCCGTGATAGCCTCCAATATGCTCAACAACTGACTTGGGGGCTGCATCCAGATCTTTTCATTCAATTCGCCGTAAAGATACGCGGTGGTGACATCGAATTGACGTATGGACATTCCGTACTTCGCGGCCATTGCAGCGATCAAACGGATAGTACTCAAACGAGTAACCGGAGCGAAGGTCTCAAAGAAATGAATGCCGGGCTGCTGAGCGAAGCCCTGAGCCACTAATCGAGCTTTTCTCCGCTCCAACCCACCGTCGACTCCGTACTTATTTCGCAGAACAATTCTGCTGCCAATCACCTGGACATCCGCGGGTCGATCAACGATACGCCACGTATCATTTTCAATGATAGATCGAACCTCCTCCACCATCGCCTCCAGCCATTCTCCCGAATCAGGACCCGACAATGCTTGTCGCACCGGCACCTCTGACAAGAACACCTGTTCCGACCGAGACGATTTCTCCACGTGTTGTGCGACTTTTTGAAACAGCCTCCTTGGACGTCCGCGTCTGCCCGTTCTAATCTTTTTAGGTGGATCTGTCCCTGTCGACATCAGCTTCCCCTTCGGCATGCCCCTGATCGGCCAGACCTGCACCCTGGTGGAGAAGCGGGACCTCAACGAAAACGTCCGCGGAATGTTCACTGTGGTCACCGCAATCGGCATCCCGTTTATCACCTTCCACAGCTGGACCTCCTCCGACCAGTCTAATGTCGCGAGATATGACC
Organism: Tolmerus cingulatus; assembly: GCA_959613345.1. Taxonomy (NCBI): domain Eukaryota; kingdom Metazoa; phylum Arthropoda; class Insecta; order Diptera; family Asilidae; genus Tolmerus; species Tolmerus cingulatus. Next base: position 18,695,496 of record OY390709.1, on the reverse strand, counting down.
ACGGTTCTCTCATCAGGCAACCAGACCCTGTACCCTTTGCACTGTTCCGAAAAACTAACAAGATTTCCTACCTTGCACCTGGGGTCAAATTTGCCTCTTCCAGGTTTTCTATCCATGCAGTAAACTCTGCTGCCGAAGTCCAATAGATGACTGACGTCCGGGGCCTTTCTGTTCCAGATTTCGTAGGGGGTTTTTCCATTTAAAGCTTTCGTGGGACATCTGTTTCGAATGTAATTAGCGGCGTTCACTGCTTCAGCCCAAAAAGATTGCGGGAGACCCGACTGCAAGAGGAGACATCGTGCAGTGTCCAGCAAACTGCGATTCTTCCGCTCGGCAACTCCGTTTTGCTCGGGGTTATAAGGTACCGTAAGTCTCCTACGGATTCCTCGAAGCCTCAAGAATTCCTCGAAATCGCCGCCCGTGTACTCGGTTCCGTTGTCGGTCTGAAGGCAACGAACTCTGCACTCGTTTTGATTTTCCACCATTGCGATGTACTCTTTAGCGGCCTTGATGACCTCATCCTTAGTTCTGATGAACCGTACCTCGCACCAGCGCGAACAATCATCTATAAACTCTACGAAATATCTCGCGCCTCCCAAGGATTTCGCGCGCATCGGTCCGCACACGTCTGAATGAATTAACTCCAGTAAATCAGATACCCGCTGCGATTTCTTCGGGAACGGTTTTCGACACATTTTTCCTTTCATGCATATGTCGCAATCGATCTCATTTCCCAGATCCCTTTGGGCAATTCCGCGAACCGTGCCATCTCGCACCGCTTTGCGAAGGTCCGTCGTGTTGAGGTGGCCTAGACGGCTATGCCACGAAACCTTCGGGGAATCCCCAGAATTGACAACGACGTTAGCCGATCGTTCACGTTCACGTACATAATATAATCCGTCGATTCTGTCCGCAATGAGCCTTATTTCACCGTTTGAATCCGAAACCGTCGCGCCGGTTTTATCAAATAACACATCAAATCCCTGATCGGTAATTTTTCCGACCGACAACAAATTCGTGCGCAAGTCGGGAACGAGCAAAACCTTCTTGACTGAGATTTCTCTGTCCGCATCTAGTACACTTGCCACAAACTCGACTGTGCCCTCAGCAACACTACCGGTGGAAGTTTTATTCGCGAAAGTCAATTTTTCTTGCTTCGAGTAGTCGGCATCTGCAAAACGATTTTCATCGTTGCATAGATGCGCTTTCCAAACACCACCCTCGCGCGCATCCCGCCAATCCAACTTGTATCGCCGTGCCCACATAAAGCGATGTTTGTTCGACAATGCTCGCGCCCCGATCAATTTCGCTCCTGTTCCGGCACTGAGAAGCCTTATGCCCGTAAAGTCTGCACCTAAAACACTGAATTTTTGTCTTTTTAGGTCGCGCAGTTTCACCGCTTGAAACTTTGTTCCCGAAATTTGCGTTCCCACGCGGCTGCGGCGGGAGTTTTTTATTGACCCATAAAGCACTTGACGAACCTTTACTCCGGTGCGCATCATACTCTTCGACAATTTTAATTCGCAGGGCATCAGGCTTTGGCAATTCGTCCCGAGACTCAATCGCTATGCGAAAATTCTCGTAGCTGGGGGGTAGACTGTAAAGTAAAGCGACCGCCACCACGTCCGGATGCACCTCAACCCCCTTGACGCTCAGCTTATTGACCGCGTCAAAGAACTGCGCGACATGCTCGCGCACGTCTCCGCCCTCCGCCAAGCGATGCAGCATCAGTTGCTTCAAGAGCGCCGCTTTTCTTGCTGGCCCCTTGGATAGATGGATGCTTTCCAGCTTCAGCCAAACTTCTCTCGATGTTCCGCATCCTTTAATCTGTTTCAATTCACCCGCGCCTATGGCAAGTACGATGTCGGACTTAGCCTTACTATCGCCTTTAATCCACGCTGCAATTGCAGCTTCGTTTTCCGCCCCCGGCTCGGGCTTGGCACTAACACCGTTCACAAAATCCCATTCATCGTTCCGAATTAACAGAGCCTCCATGTGGATTCGCCACGTCTCATAATTTTCGCGATTTAGACACTCGAATCGAGAAATCGCCGCGGAATTCATCGCGACCAAGAGACGCTATCCCGATTGAACAAAAGATGGGCACTTTTTGTTTTATACGTTCCTATTTGAACTCGCGTTTTCGCCTGGGCATGTGAGTGCCTGGGCCCATAACCTATTAGCAGGTACAGTTAGGAATATTAATTGAAACACCGGACTTAGAGATTTGAGAGAGAAACTTTATTAAAGACTGATGAGCGTGTGCGCAGAAGGACACTCTTTAGACGAATGAAAAATAAAGATGGACTCCTGTCAGTCGCAGGACTGCCACACAGAGCGAGGCAGACATCACCGAACTAACGACGAGTCGGTATTGCCAACAATAAATAACCAAACACCATAGCAATAAAAAGGATATTCTAAGTGTAGTACTTGGAAAACTTTGAAGCATGTATCCAATGTGGCTAAAAGAGAAGAGCACTTTAATTTAGCGCCATCAATGTATACATAAAATGCTTCCAGGTTCGTTAAGCTCGACTGTCTGAAATATTAACTTTAAAATTAAGTGTTTTGAATAGAAAATCGTATACCTTCATTCATATTATCTTCAATCTGCGACAATAAACTTAAGCTGTCTTTATCCAGAATGTTTGCTCTATAAAAAGGGACAATTGCTTGGACGAAGCTGGTCCATTTAGAAAAAAGTAGTATCTCCTTTCCAATATAGAGATGATTGAAGTCCTCTTTTATCTTTGTAATAAACATTTATACAATTAAATGTATAAAAAAGGTTTTGTAGTCTTACCAAAAATATTCCAAACTCTGCGTTTTTATATAAAGGCCATTCTTTTAATACCGATGTAATGGTAATACTATGATTGGTTGCAATAATTTGCTGCCGACGAAAAGAAAATGATTGTTTCCAGTTATAAAGTATATCAGCTTTATTTGTTTGATTGTATTTCAGCTACATTTGAAGAGATTTTCCAATACTCTCATCAACCTCCAGAATATTTGAGTCTAAAATAACTTGCTCCTCTCCTACATTTGCTTTTTTAATAACTGGGGAATGTTTTTTCAAGCGCTGTTTCACATTATAATACCGATCATGTAATTTTCCAGACGGGTATTTCTTTATTTGTGTTCGTGGTGAGTAATATGTAACCTAAAATATATGCAATGAGCTCAGTAAAAACTTAAAATTAAAGGGATATTTCTCCGTTTTCCGGACAAACAAATTGATTTTTTGGTGTTTAGCGATTACCTATTAATTTGTGATCTTTCTAGAATAAAGGCTCATATTCTAAAAAAATTGACCACGAGCTCAAAATTGTTTTTTGTGTGGAAAGCAAAGTTAAATTGAGATCGAATTCACTTTTTCAAGTCAAAACTGAGACTGAGACTGACTTAACTATGAAAAATTACCATATCATTCTTTATCGTATAAAACAATTCCAAAAAGCACCAACTTTTCGCCTTTAAAAACGGATGTACTCCCTTAAAGAAACTTACGGAGTTTTCGCCTGGAAAGGATGATACAATCTGATTTGCAATCTTTATTAAATCAGTTATGCCAAGTTTGTTCTTTAAAGTTAAAGCGGTGTCAATCAAACAATTTGAAATTATTTGCTGATGTAAGGGAGTTAGAGTCTTATTGTTTTCAAAATATGTTAAAGTTTCTCTTCCACTTGGAAACTGAAGTAAAGCAGTCTTAATATCCACCTATAAATTTATAAATTATTTTCCCCAAAAGTAATATATTTTAAAATATTTATTTTGAAATGTAGTACTATATTAAAATGCATCAGTTCTATTGCATATGTTTTTATGGTTGAAGATGTTAAAATATAAGATTCAATATTTACCGTAATGTTTTCTGAATTTTCAGATGTGGATGAAGATGGGCTATTTTGGTTTATCCCTGAGTTTTTTTCAATCCATGACGCAACTGAAGACGAAACGCTCAATGTATTTCCGTCGTCTTCGAACTATTTAAAATACATTAAAATTAAAATTAACAAAACTTAAGTAACAATTGTCTGAAGAATATACTACTTCTTTCTTACTTTATGATGAAATACTTACAGTAGATTTTTTCCAATTCTGGAGATTTTCGTGAAATGTCGCTTTTGTGCCTATTTGCTCAAAAGAAGGGAACAATTTATCGATATCCCCTCGATTCAGATATGTCAATTCGTCAAACCCTACTCCAGCTCCTATAAATGTAGGGATACAATTTTTGGAGCGTTTCAAAAACTAGAACCTTACTTTTTAATAATGAAAATATGTTTTCAAGATTCCACGATTTTAACAACTCTATGAGTTTTGTCTCGTTTGCGTTATAAAATACTGTTTGCGACTCATTAGTTATTTTATCAGGATCAGTCGACGTAAAATGGGTTGTCTCCATTTCAATATAATTTTCAAAATATATACAAGTTAGCGAAATTAATTTCCGTGGAAATAAAAAAAAGACATCTGTTCTTGACGAGCTACCGATTTATTCTGCTTGAATATTTCACGGCTTACAATAATTACGATTTTTACAACTAAGCATTATAGGTTTCTTAAGACTAAGCTACTTTGCAATATTCAACATTGGGCTGCTGCATCAGCAGCAAGTGGCGGCGGCGCGTGCACTGCAGGTCGTTGAACGCGTGAATTCCGGATGCGGGTCGTGTTAACTCTTCCCTCCTGAAATATCTGCGTCCCGCTGATTAGATGTTAAGTTTGATTGGCCTTAGATCCTGGAAGGATTCGGAGATCACCGGGAATGCGGTTAGGTGAGCGATTTCCGGGAATGTGGTTGGATGAACTATTTGTAATTTTGCCTTTTTACTTCGGAGTTTGAAAGCTATAATTATACCAGAAATTATTATCAAAATTGTAAATAAACTTAGATCTGTAATTAGGGAAATCCCATTTCTGGTAGCGAGATTCTGCAGCTCTTTTCTATTGTTGAGATGTAGGTTGAGCAGGTAGTTCACGTCTAGGTTGACACTTTTCTCCGCAGGGCTGCTTTGAAATGCCGGTGGTAGAGCTTGAAATGTCCTGATCTGCTTGTTGATGAATTCCTTCTCGTTTATCCTGATGGTCTCATTGTTAAATTGTATTATGAAGCTTCCCTTTAGGTGTTTAGTAGAATTTTTTTCGAAAAGCTCCCCACTAAAGTTGTCGAGAAATATCGTGTTATCGTTTATCACTTCTATTTTTTCATTTTTGTTGAACTCATAGTCGCATTCGGCTTTTGCTCCCTTTAATAGACGATTAATGCAATGATGTTCCGGTAGTTTCTCCAATTGGCCTTCTTTGCAAATTGTCATGTTTTTTATACTGTGACATTTTTCAGTTATTCCAAAATCTTCGCCTTGGTTGACTAATAATTCTTTAAATTCCAGATGCACCCTTTTGTTGTTTTTCGTTGTTGATCTAACTATGATGTGGTTGTACTCATGTCTGCTTGTTTTTGGCATTGAGATTATATAAAGGAAGATTGATCCCTTTATTACAATTTGAGGTTCCGCATACTCTATTGCTTCGATTTCATTTTCGTATGGAAGGGTTTCCATTTGAGTTATGAGTTGATTAATTTCTGTCTTGTCTAACAGATTCGTGTTGGTGATTCCACTTTTAGCCAGATGTTCTGCTGTTACTATTTCACTGATCTCATGTTTTAAAATGCCTAATCTGTTAAATAACATTTGCTCGCATTTGTCGTCAACTTGGTTGCCAAGGTGTTCGATTATTTTGTTATATTGCTGAAGCATTTCGTTTGTGGATTCCATCAATTTCTTGTTAATTTTGTATTGCTCGTTGTTGTTGGCAATAAGATCATTTTGGCTTTTGGTAACTGTGTCCCAATCGGTGGCATCTGGTGAACCAGCTATCCATTTCCATGCGGATCCTATCCAATTTATTGATCTTCTGCGCTTGGAGTTTACTCCCTTCAATTTATGAACCATTTGTTTTATGTACTTAATTTGATGTTCTAGTTGATGTTTAATTATACTAGTTCTATTTGTTTTCTGTACTGCCCCTGTTGCGGAGCGTAGGGGATGTTGTCCCAAAAAAAAATCACTATCAAGCGGTTAAACAATACCTTTATTTCCTTCGGTATAATTATGAGAATATAAGAAGTCCAGTCCAGCGGTGCGTTTCAGAGACGTCCGGTCACTCCAAAAGCGCGTGGCGAAGAAGAAGGCTCCAGCTCGATGCGAATGACATGACAGTTGAGGGTTTGTGTAATAGATGTGATTGTAATGATGTAATAGAGGGGCACGGACAGCTTGAGGTTGTGGGACCTAATTCTCCAACATTCTCCCCCCGTTAAGTATCCTTAATGATAGGCAGCTTGCACAGTTTTGTAATTGGTCGTTTCAGCTCTCCTGTTGATATCCGTAGCGTTACGACTCTTACCAAGTTGTCATGACCAGGGTGTAGGGCAGTAACTCGGCCTAAGATCCACTGCGCTGGTGAGATATTGTCCTCTCGAATGATTACTAAATCCCCAATAGAGATGCTGGTTTCCTTCCTTCTCCACTTTGGGCGATGTTGTAGAGTGACGAGACATTCCTTATGCCAGCGATTCCAAAAGTCACGAAGTATATTTTGAATAAGCCTCCACCGTGATACTATGGTCATGTGAGAATCTCCCGTAGATTCTTCAGGAAGAGCCACTAATGGCCGCCCTATCAAAAAATGTCCTGGTGTGAGGACATCAAAGCAATCAGCATCATCGGTGATGGGTGTGAGTGGCCGAGAATTCAGCACTCCTTCAATTTGTGCGAGCAGGGTTGCGAACTCTTCGTAAGTCAGCCTTGTCTCACCAATACTGCGATGAAGGTGGGTTTTGACTAGCTTTACGCCTGACTCCCAACTTCCTCCAAAATGCGGTGCAGACGGGGGGTTGAAGCGCCAACATATTCCATCTGCAGTTGAGTTCGTGATGAGTGACGCTTGATGCTCCTTGGAACTGACCAGTCTGTAAAGACTGCAAAGTTTACAATTGGCGCCTACAAAATTAGTCCCATTGTCACTGTACATATTTTTAGGGATACCCCTTCTTGCTGTGAATCTTCGAAGACAAGCAATGAATGCATCACTTGATAAGTCACTAGCAACTTCTAAGTGTATTGCCCTGGTACCTAAACAAGTAAATAATGCGATGTATCCTTTACAACATTTTGCGCCTCTTCCTCGATGTTTTAGTAATGTAACAGGGCCAGCATAGTCGACGCCGGTGTTTTCAAAAGCTCTTGAAAATGATGTCCTACCTATAGGTAGATCGGCCATGAGTTGCTCTGATGCCTTCGCTCGTTGCCTGACACACCTAATGCACGAAGCTATGTGTTTCTTCACTGCGGCACGACAGGAGATAATCCAATATTTCTGCCTTATGATACTAAGGAGTCCATTTGTTCCGACGTGTAGATACTTCTGGTGTAGATGTGCGATTAGTAGTTTTACGAAGGGATGATCCTTAGGGAGGATAATAGGATGCTTGGTGTCGAAAGCACAATGCGCTCGTTCCAGTCTGCCACCAACACGTAGTGTTCCCTCCTTGTCCAAGAATGGGTTTAATGAAGCTAATGTGCTGGTTTTGGGGACAGTGTGATTTTTCTCCAATTTCGCAATTTCGTCCCGAAATGCACTTTGTTGAGTTGATGCATATGCGATGAGCAGATTCAAGTTCCCTTGAGGTGAGCCAGTTTCCAAATTCGGCTGATTTAATTCTCTTGCATCGCTCAGCAAACTGAAGTTATCTGCCCAAAATATGAAGAATAGTCATTAATGAAGATTTATTATTAAATAAGTTCCCTAGTGTGTCATTTTCACGTGCAGTATGAAGTGAGCGAAAGATTTGAGTTTTCTTCTCATAATTCATGGAGTTCAGTTCCTCACCCGAATGATTGGTTTTATCGTGAAGGTAATTTTCCCAATTTGATGCGAGGTAAGCCGGTCCCTTCCACCACAGGGTGGAGTTGATCAAATCCTTGGGCGTCAATCCTCGAGAGGCGAGGTCTGCAGGGTTGTCGAGTGAGTGTACATGATGCCATGCGGATCTAGGTAGCGTTGACAAAATCTCTGATGTCCTGTTGGCGATATACGTTTTCCAATAGCAGGGGTGGGACGATAACCAGCCCAAGACAATCTGCGAATCAGTCCAAGCGATGCATGTGAGGTCAGTCCGGGCTAACGATGTCTTGATAGACAGAAGCAATTTACTTAATAAATGCGCCGCGTTCAATTCTAGCCGAGGTATGGAAATTCTGTTTATGGGTGCGACTCTAGTTTTAGCTGCAATTAGTGTCGTTATTACCTGATTGTTGTCTGTTACCGCACGACAGTACACGACGGCAACGTAGGCAGCTTCAGAAGCATCGGCGTAGCCATGTAATTCGTACGCTTGCGAGGAAGTGTGAAGCCATCTTGGTATCCGAAGGTTTTCGAGCAGGTGCAAATTCGTGTGCATAATTTCCCAGCGTGAATACAAGTTGCCCCTTATGGGCTCATCCCATCCGTAATTCTCGAGCCAGAGTTGCTGTAGCATGATTTTGAAGATGATGGTCACAGGAGCCAGCAAACCGAGTGGGTCAAACAATTTGCTTGACTCAGATAAAATCAATCGTTTAGTGGGACTATCAATTTCAGAGGTCTTCACTTCGATCACAAAGAAGTCAGCTTCAGATTCCCACTTCAACCCCAGGACCTTAATGGACTCTGCCTGTTCTATGTGTATTGAGGACGTATCAGATCTAATTCCTACTGCAGAGAGGAGCTCAGACGAGTTCGATGCCCATTTATGTAACGGAAAACCTCTAGCGGCCAAAACATGTGTCAATTCTTCATACAGCTTTCGCGCGGTCTCCAAATTGTCAGCTCCTCCGAGCAAGTCATCGACGTAAAAATTCTCATTGATGACTTGTGCGGCCAACGGGAATTTCTCTTTGAAGTCCTCTGCTACTTGTTTTAATGCTCTAGTTGCTAGGAAGGGGGCAGCTGAGGTCCCATATGTGACCGTAGTCAGCCTATAATGTTGAATGGATTGGGTTTGATTTTGCCTCCACACTATTCTTTGATAATCTCGGTCACATTCATTGACTTGGACCTGTCTGTACATTTGCTTTATATCAGCAACCATGGCAATCTTATATGTGCGCAATGATATTAGAATTGGGAATAAATCTCGTTGGACCCTAGGACCAACACATAGCCTTTTGTTCAATGATATGCCGGTATCTGACGAAGCAGAGCCATCAAAAACTACACGCAACTTGGTAGTGCTGCTGCTAGGCTTCATCACTGCGTGGTGAGGCAAACAAGCATGTTCTTTAGCCGGGTTTAATTCCGAAATCGGTACTAATTCTAGATGTCCCAACTTTGAATATTCTTCCATAAAAGATTGATAAGCAAGATTGAAGCTACCATCGCGGATAAATTTTCTTTCCATAGCTCTTAATCGCGATATTGCAAGGTCGAGTGTGTTGCCGAGAGTCGATTCCGTTTTTTTTATAGGTAATCGAACCACGTACCTGCCTGTTTCCTTGTCGATTTGATGTGTTTCCTGGAAGAATGTCTCACAGTAGCGTTCTTCGTCTGTGTAGGGTGCAGTACGCTGTGGCAGTTCTTCAACTTCCCAAAATGATCTTAGGGCCTGGTCGATCTGGAGCAGGTCTGTATGATGTAAGCTGATCTGTGGCCTGTTGTATGATGCATTGATGGATCCTGATACGATGTACCCGAATATAGTGTTTTGTAGCCTGGGACCTGATGATGGTGAAATAAATTTGCCTTCCTGGAGTATGTCAACAAAATGTTCAGCACCTAGAATGATATCAATTTGACCAGGTCGATCAAAATTGGGGTCGGCTAACTTGACCCTGTTCACATAATGGTGCTCTCCGCAATTGAATTAACTAGTAGGCTGGGAAGAGGTGAGGCGTGGTAAAACATACGCATTAATAGTCAGCTTTTGTTGATGATCGTACCTCGAGTACAGTGTTAAGAGTAAGCGGCCTCGAGTGAGTCCTGATTTACTTGACCCAATACCATTGATGATTAATTTTGCAGGTTTTCTTTTATGACCCAATTGGACTGCAAAGCCTTCTGAAATAAATGACCCTTGCGATCCTGAATCAATAAGTATGCGGCAGTCCCTTAAAATTCCAGCAGCATCGTATACATGCACTAGAGCAGTGGGCAATATTGGTACAGATGCTTCAGTCTCATAGCTTGCAGCGTATGACGTCATCATAACCTCAGCGTTATCGAGTTTTTCAGTTGGAGTGCCAAACGAGCTTGCATTTGGATTGAGACCGATTTTTCTTGGTTGAGCTGAGGATGCTTCCACAGACCGAGTTTCTGTGGGGGCTGATAATCGCTTGTTTTCACACCCTTGTTCGTGTAAAAAAGTATGATGGGATTTCCCACAGTGATGACATCGGTTCTTGGATTTACATTTATTGGCGGGGTGTCTTTGACTCAGGCAGTTGAAGCATAGAGAATGCTTCGAGACAACTGAGCGTCTTGAATTCACGTCCATATTCTGAAATTGAGAACATTTAAATAACTGATGCGGTTCAGAGCATTGAACGCAATTGAGTACTGATTGGCTATGTAGTACTCCAGCTTGATGTGAGCTTCTTGTGATTGCCTTCCTTGTTGGCAATTCACAGGCTTGAAGTGCATCACATCGCTTATTTAAAAAATCAAAGAATTCCCTTAAGGTAGGTGTATCCTTATTTACGGATTCCTCTGACCACTGCTTCCGCGTTTCTGAGTCTGCTTTGCTGAGAATAGTGTAAATTAGCCACGGATCACGTCCTCTGGCATCATCACCCAATGCGTTCACACCACGAATTAGTTCATCAGCAGAGTCTGTTAGCAAGCGTAGCTGACTTAAGGAGCCTTGGGATGCGGTGGGCAGGCTATAAAAGGATTTAATATAAGCGGTCAAAATGTATTTCTTTTTATCGTAGCGCTCTTTCAATTTGTCCCATGCTTCCTTATAGTTATCGTCAGTCACTGGCAAATGTTTTATTAGTGTAGCCGCTTCACCCTTGACTAACCCCTTTAAATATTGCAGCTTGTGTACTGCCGATAGTCCTGCTCTCTTGTCAATCATTGCTTCATATAGGTCCTTGAAGGACGGCCACTCCTTATAGTCGCCAGAGAAACAAGGAATGTTGACCTTGGGAAGTTTCACATCAACAGAGCGATGTTGAGCGGTGCTAGAACTGGCATGGCTGTCCCACAAGTCTCTGCTGATCGACAAAACGATTTAATGTGGAATTCAATTGATCAATGACTGAGCTATTGTCGCGTGAGGACTGATTGAAAGAGTCAACTTGAATAGTTTGGTTGGCCATTTCAGAATTTCTGCGGTGATCAATTAAACGAGCCCGACATTCCCGAATTTCCTTTGGGTAAAGAGCACAAATTGAGAAGAATTTAGGCTCAAAATCTTCCACGTCGGATTCTACATTTAGCATTACGAGAGCATCGTCGGTGGCTTTAAACTCTTCCCATAATCCATCAAGTTTCTCAGCACGTGTCTCCAGCTCCTCCACAGGAGTACCATCTGGCAAATTTTCAATATAATGTTTTGCTCTTGTGAGTGAGCCCTTAATTCTTCCTCGTTTTTGTTTTAACTCTAATTCTGTGGGCTTCATCACGGGTTCACTCATTTTTGCGCCACCCAAGTATTCCCGATATATTTATTACACGGCAATGTCACGAAAATGGATGCGAGATGTTAAAGAAAAATAACTTAAATACCTTAGTATGATGTATAATTCCTCGAAGGACTTAAGTTGTCTTAGCAGTTGAGCAGCGATGCGATGATTCTTGAGGAATAGTAACGGTCAGGAAGTACCGTACTGTACCAACTGTAATTGCGACACCACGTGACGGCAGGTCCCTCGACGAATTGCGACTTGCAAAGATGCGATGATTTCCCTGTGCGAGATTTCCCTTGCGAGGCTTCCCTTAGCGATATGTCCCCCTTTTTGCGAAATGTTCCCTTTCTGCGATATATTCCCGGGTTTCGGCACCAAAAAATGTTGCGGAGCGTAGGGGATGTTGTCCCAAAAAAAAATCACCATCAAGCGGTTAAACAATACCTTTATTTCCTTCGGTATAATTATGAGAATATAAGAAGTCCAGTCCAGCGGTGCGTTTCAGAGACGTCCGGTCACTCCAAAAGCGCGTGGCGAAGAAGAAGGCTCCAGCTCGATGCGAATGACATGACAGTTGAGGGTTTGTGTAATAGATGTGATTGTAATGATGTAATAAAGGGGCACGGACAGCTTGAGGTTGTGGGACCTAATTCTCCAACAGCCCCTATAGTTCTATTAAGAATTTCCTCATAGTTAGTTAGGTCTATAACGTGCACTAGCCTTACGTTTCCGCTCATTATTCTCCCATTTCCTTGTTTTACAGTTGCGATTGGTCCTGCGTATTCAAAGATGTTTGCCGATGAAACAATGTTTACCCATACTGATCTGAAATTGAGAAATGTCTTACTGGGGGATGTTTTTTATATGAGACTTATGGACGCGTCTTCCACTGGCTGTAGTGACGGTAACTTTATTATCCTTTTCAACTATTTCCTTTTTATAGATAGGTTTATGTTTGCCCTGAATTTGTTTTATAGCCATATAAATTGTCTCTCCTTGATTGTAAGTTTTTGGTTTTTGCCTGTTCTGGTTTTCTCGGCTCAGTTTAGCTTCTTGTTTCTTTTTTATTTCTTCTTTTAAGTCCGTGTTGATTTTTTTCCTAAGATCTATTAGATTTTGGTAGTTGATTCTCTGTGACCTACCCAGAAATACGTCACTAGGTTTCATTTTTGTTACCGAGTGAATTGTATTATTGTATCTGTCTACGGATATGTTTACGATTTCTTTGAGTGACAGATCCGGGTATTCTTTCTGTAAACACCTCGCAATTTCTATGATTGTGGAATGAACCCTTTCTATGGTGCCATTTACTTCACTTTTCTGGCTGGGTGTTCTGTACAGCTCGATTCCTAACGTTTTGATGTAATTAGAAATGATCGGACTAATAAAACTTTTCTCGTTGTCTATAACCAATATTTTAGGTACAGTGAAAAAATGCAGTGCTTTAGTTATCTTATCTCTAAGATGTAGCACCGATCTGTCCTTTATTCGAAAAAATTTTGAAAATTTTGAAAATTTGTCTATGCAAGAAATGTACTTTTCATTTTGAAACTCAACAATGTCCATGTGTATTATCTCTGAAGGGTAGGTAGGAATGGGTGTCTTTTGTAATTCCGGTTTGTTAGGGTGTCTATCGTATTATATTTATGAGAGTTACAAATATCGCATGTTCTAATATAATTCCTAATTTGTTTTGTCATTTGAGGGAAGTAATATTTCTCTAAAATTTGTTTTTTATTCTCGTCATGGTTCCTATGAGCTCTCTTATGTTCATTTTCGATAATTTCGAATTGATGTTCAGGGTTCTTAATATCTTCAGTAACTCTCTGCGTTATACGGATCCTAAATTTATTAAAATTTTCTTTATAGACTTCTTGCACAAGTTGCAAGTAGTTTTCTGGTATTTTCAGCCCGTTCAAAATGTTAGGGTTTAGCCGTTCTTTAAATGTTTTCTTCAAAGTATCCTCAGTGATTTCACGCAACTTTACGTAGTGACGATGAAATCTTCTTCGTAGGCATATACATCGTTTCCTTCTGCAATAATTATTTGATTTTTAAATACGTTTATGGCTGCTTCGCAATGTGGAATAAGGTCTGTGTTGTCCTCCTCAGCACTATACGCGGTTTGCGATGAAGATGTGAGGATATTGGCATCCAATTTTAACCTTGACAAGGCATCTGCGACATGATTAGTGTTTCCGGGTTTGTAAATAAGTTCATAATTGTACTCCTCTATTCTAGCCTTCCATCTCTTGAGCTTCGCGTTGGTGTTTCTGTTGCTCAAGCTAAATGTTAGTGGTTGATGGTCCGTTAGTATTTTGATTTTTTTTGCTCCGTGAAGGTAATTTCTTAGCGTGTCTAACGCCCAAACTATGGCTAGCATCTCTTTCTCATTAGTAGCATAACCTTCCTCGGTCTTGTTAAGTGACCGGGATATATAGGTAATAGGCCTGTCCTTTCCGATTTCACCTTGCGAGAGGACTGCTCCGATCGCATGGTCCGACGCATCTGTTGTTAAAACAAATGGTTTAGAGAAATCTGGGAAGATTAATATTTCTGGAGACGCTAAGAGTTCTTTCAAATCGTTAAATGCCTTGAGTTCCTTCTCACCCATGTGAATTTTTATTTTCTTTGATTGATTTGCTTTTATTTGACCGTTTTCCCCCCTTGTGAGGTTTGTCAAGGGTTTAGCTATTTTCGCGAAGTCTTTTATGAAACGCCTGTAATGAGATGTTAGTCCGATAAAGCTTTTCAGGTCTTTTAGATTGTCTGGTGGTCTGATATTTTTCATAGCCTTTACTTTCTTTTCATCTTGTTTAATTCCTTCCTTTGTAATCATGAAGCCCAAGAACTCCGTTTCGGATTTCAGAAATTCGGTTTTGTCAAGGTTTACCCTCAGATTGGCCTTTTCTAATTTTGAAAAACTTTTTCCGATGTTCTGCAGATGTTCGTCTTCTGTTTTCCCAAAGATGATTATGTCGTCTATGTAGACATAACAAATTTTTCCAATATATTCCTTGAGGACGTCGTCGATCATTCTCTGAAAAATCGCCGGGGCATTCTTCAGTCCGAAGGGTAATCTCGTGAATTCGTACTTTCCGTTCATGGTGGAAAATGCTGTTTTTTGGATGTCCTTTTCCTTCATCTTAATCTGGTGAAATCCGGATGTAAGATCGAGCGTGGTAAAGAATTTCGAATTACCTAGACTTGCTAAGGTGCTGGATATATCGGGAATTGGATAGTGTCAGATATCGTTACGGCGTTTAGCCTCTTAAAATCAATCACCATTCTATACTTCTTGACTCCAGAGGCATCCATTTTCTTTTCTACAATCCAAATGGGGGAATTGTACGGGCTTTTAGAAGGTCTTATTATTCCGTCTTTCAGTAGCTGGTTTATTTGGCGCTCTACCTCCTCCCTCATATTAGCGGGATATGGGTAGGTTTTTGTATATATCGGTTCGTCCGTTGAAGTTTTTATCTCAGCTTCCACAGTGGTTTTAACTATTTCTTTGTCATTAATAGGTCCAAAAAGTTTCTTATATTCCTGTATTATTTCCTGTAATTTTATTTTTGTTCGGCGCATTAGGTGGCCGTCTCTAATTTCTATGTTATTCACTTGAACGGATGGTTTTTCTTTAAGTGGAATTGTTACATTTGGTTTAATTTTTAATAAATTGTTTTTCCTATCTATGACGGCTTCCAAATCCTTTAGAGTGTCATCTCCAATGATACCATCAAATGATTTTAATCCTGGTAGGACAAAGAAATTGATTTGGGTATCGTTTCCGATACTAGCAAAGAACTTTCCTGAGATTTTTTCATTTATCTCTATTTCGCCTCCAGCAGATTGTATTTTAAATGCTTTTTCAGTTGGTCGTCTATTTGTGGCTAATTCGGGTCTAATAAAATTTTTATTCGCTCCAGTGTCTATGAGAAATTTAAGTACCTTTCCCTCCCGAGTTTTATACTCTAGGTAAGGTATGCTAGAGAGGCTCCCGTCACAAAACTTACTTCGGGCTCCTCTTCTTCGCACAATCCAGTGCACTCATCGCCTACCTCATTCTCTAGGGTCTGACTATATTCCTCTTCGGATGGGCCCTCTCCAGTTCCTAGTGTGTTAATCCTTTGTTGTTTGTACGGATAATTATCGGAGCCATGATCTCTTTTGTAAGCGTAATTATTATTAGTTGGCCGATTCATATAGTTGACTTGTTTGGTCTGCATAGAGGGATCGACTTCCATGGGGACTGGAGGTTTCATCTGAGTCGGCCTCGGAGGTGGCTGTGATCTTTGATTGTGTTGGATGTTATATGCTTCGTTCCTTTGGTTAAGGGGCAATGTTTTGGGTGGTATTTTTGGTGCTGATTTTGGTGGTAGGTTTGATAATGTTGGCTTGCTACTATTTAGGTAAAATTGGTTTATGGGAGTAGTTATTGCATTATTAAAGTGAGGCTTGCGGACATTCGCGTTGCGGAAATTAAGGTTTTGAATTTCTAAACAAGAAGCGTATGCTTCAGGAAGCGTCTGGGGCTTTTGTATCATTAACATTCTGGAAAGTTCACCATTTACCCCTCTAATGAAAACATCGAGTGCTCTATTCCTATAGGTCTCGATCAGCACTTTAGTTGTTTCTACAGAATAATCCTCCGTTTTTAGTTTATTTATTATTAACGAAAATTGGTGGTTCACGTTTGCGTAGAATTCGTCCAGACGCATGTTCCCTTGAGTCAGAAGACTCAATTGATGTTCAAGCGTACGGATATCTCTCTTGTCCGCGTAATGCAGTGAAAGGCATTTTTTTATAGCAGGCCAGCTATCGCCAAAAATATTGTAGGAAATGAGGGCAGAGTCCGCAGGGCCCCTTATCTTTTGTCGTATGCTTTGTAAAATAGCCCTGTATAGAGGTTTGTCTCAGACTATTTCGAAGTCTTTAAGAATGTTTTCTACGTTATGAATCCACGAAACATATTGAACCGGGTTTCCATCGAATACTTGCAATTCTTTTACGCAATCTGGCAATTTACATATTTCTTTCAACTCTGTTTCATCCTTCGGAGGTCGAAGTGATTGTTCTTGGGTCACAGTAGGAGCATGAGCACCTTCTAATTTTTGGAGTCTTTGTTCAACTTTTTTAGACAATTCGATTTGCGCGTTTACAGCACCTGTTAGTTGTCTAATTGCTTCATGGAGTTGCTCCATTTTTCTTTTCCTTAAAATTTATTTATAAAGTACTCTCGATATAACGGTAGCTATTTTTATTTAGTGGGGAGAGAAAAGGGAGTTCTATTGCAAGACTAACTAGCAAAATGATAACTCCAACTTTTCTTTAACTCTTCAATTAAAATAATTTTTTATTGGCAATTTGCTTTCTTTGCACCTTCGCTTTTTGTCTAATTTTCGATTTGTTAAGATTTCTTTCTTTTTTTTTTTTATAATTCTAGTAATTTCTATGTAAGTGAAAATAGTTCTACTTACATTAGAATGAAGGTTTTCATAGCGGTCAGCTTGAGGATAAATCTGCAGTAGTCGCGGATGTCGGATTGATGGGTAAGATGACTTCTTGTCCTCTCCGGTCGTTAAGGGTTGGTATGCTGGATAGGTCGTAGGTTTCCCTTTTAGCGATGAACTTTGAGATCGTAAATCGCCTACTAATGGTACGCACTCTAATCACTCACGCACTACCGAAAGCTTTCGCTCTTCCCGTTTCTACCGATATTTTACTTCGATTCGATTTTGCGGCAAGCACCGAACTTTACTTCGACTCGATTTTGCGGCAAATACAGAAGACTTTATTTCGACTCGATTTAACGGTAGATAGTAACGACTGTCCCTGCTCGGGCGCCAGTTAACGAAATTAATTTCCGTGGAATTAAAAAAAAGACATCTGTTCTTGACGAGCTACCGATTTATTCTGCTTGAATATTTCACGGCTTACAATAATTACGATTTTTACAACTAAGCATTATAGGTTTCTTAAGACTAAGCTACTTTGCAATATTCAACATTGGGCTGCTGCATCAGCAGCAAGTGGCGGCGGCGCGTGCACTGCAGGTCGTTGAACGCGTGAATTCCGGATGCGGGTCGTGTTAACTTACATATGTAGAAAAGCGATCTCTTTTGAAAATGATTACTTTTGTCAGGAAATTCTCCTTGGTGCCTATAAGATCAAAATAAAGAATTTATCTGTCTATATCCTCGAATAGTAGCATAAAAAAGCAGTGTTATAAAGCAAGTTTAATTTGTTTGAAAGTGACAAAAAACAAAAAAGAGTATGAAGTAAAACAAATACGGAGCTATTGAAGCAAAATATTTGTGAAACAGTTAAGCACGGAGGTATAAGCGTAAGGGCAATCATACAAAGTATTAGGTGATATTTTGTACCTTTTCTACCAGCAAATGAACTAATTTAGATTACTTACAGAGAATTGTTTCAATTATTTTAAACAAGACCACTGAAAACGCACTTCATTGGTATTCACATCAACTTTTTAAGCTTCTACACGGTTAAAAATTTTGGAGTAAAATCTATTCTTTTTTGTATTGTATATATGACTACACCAAAAAAATATTTAAAACTAATAAATTGTATATATTAAAACGAGAGATTTAATACTGCTGACCTTAGAGCTAAATACGCAAAAGAAATTAAATTTTAAGAAAATGTTCTTATTAAATTTTAATTCATCAACTCTATAAATTAATGCAGCTTCATTACAATACAATAAATTATTATATTGAATTTAAATTCCATTAGGAATATATTTTAATACGGTTTGCATTAAAAGTCAATCCCACTTTTATTAAAAGTCAGCCCTACTTATAGTGAATTTAAATCAATTAGGAATATATTTTAATACGGTTTGTATTAAAGGTCAATCCCACTTTTATTAAAAGTCAACCCCACTTTTATTAAAGATTGAACCCACTTTTATTAAAATTTAATATAACTTTGAATTAAATACAAATTAAATTTATATTGAAGTGTAATACTCCAATTTGATTTCATTTTTTTTTCTTATTAAAAAATATTCCTAATATTTCACATTTCGGAGCATCGGTTTATAATAAAAACGCTAAGTATTTTGGAATACATTTTTATTGTAAAATATATGTATTTTCTTAAATAAGTAAATAATGTGAATTATTACTAAAAAAAATAAATCAAATATAATCCAGTCTTTTAAAAGGAACCGTTGTTTCACTTACGTAATTACATACATATGTTAGATATCATTGATGATATTTTTTCGACAGTTCATAGGCTTATAAAATAAGGCATAAGTACATAACTTTTGTTATTTATAATGTATGACTCAAAAGGCTTTTTGCATTTCACTTTTAAATATTCTATACAACATTGTGTACTTGTATCTTTTATTAAAAAACAATTAAGGGAAATGTCAAATTGAACATTCTTATATGCGTTACAGTAAAAAAAATATCTATTTTGAAATACATAGATTCTTTCAATTTTTAGGAATTCATTTGGATTGGAGAATAAAAAAAAATTAAATCGATAGTGAAATCCACTCTCTACATCTAAAAATTCTATCGTAGATACATCGGTTCTATTTATTAAAGTTAAAAATTTACTCAGTTTTTGAAAATCTTCTTCTGAGATGCTTCTTAATTTACCATGCTTTGGGAATTCTGAAAATGACAAATTTTTCCAAGTGAAGCACATAAATTGCTGATGCCTAACGGATAAGGTTTTGCATATGTTTATAAAATTATTTAGGTCTGTACTGAGCTGCGTAAAATATCTATGTTTTGCTTCATATCGTAGTGTTGATAATTGTAATAATGAGCCCATTTTCTTAATTATATATGCATAGTGGCTTAAAAAATGATGTTTCGGTAAAACTGAAAGATGAAAGTCGTTAATAATACATTTCAAATGATCTTCAATATGCATTGATAGGCTGTCTATCATATCCGATGTTATTTGTGGTGCAGAAATAATATTAATTACCCCTAGAATACTTGTTATTCCAACCCAAAGATTGGGAAAAATGTTACAAAAATCTTTAAAAATTATGGGAAAATGCAAAATAAGACACAAATTTTAAGAAGCTGATAGTCCTATATTAGTTGGACTCTTTTCTAAATTAATATTTGTCGGTAAGGATTTTCTATAAAGGTAACCGTAATTGAACGACAAAATTTTATTATTCACAGTACTGATTCGAATGAAGTGGCCGTCAATGAAAGCGTTCAATAATGCTCTTATTATAAAAGGAACACAACCTTCCAGTATATCATGCATCAAATCAACACTTGAATTTTGAAAAATGTTATAATTATTTATGTCATTAAGATTACAATAATTCTTGATTCCAGTTGAATCATCATAATTTCGAAAAGTTTGTCTATGATCAAAGTGAAACTGGTTTTCGTAATCAGAAAAGCTTCGCAATAAATTGTCTTCTTGTTTCGTACTGCTTTGAGCCGCAAGTCGATCGATAGTGCAAATTCTCCAAAAATATTTAGCTCTAAAAGATTGCACGAACCCAAGAGCTATATTTGCGCCCAAATTGTCGTGACTTAAACTGACCAATGTTCATTTCCAAAACTTTTATATCTTGAATTATTGGGTTCAAAATAGTATTAAAATCAACTCCTTCATTTTTGAGGTCGTTCACATAAAATAATGCCACCAAATGAATATTTTCTGTACGAGAGTACAGAAAATATTCATTTGGTGGCATTATTTTATGTGAACGACCTCAAATTCTAAATTTGATAATGTGAAATATATAGCTCCTATTGCCACCAAATGGTGGCATTATTTTATGTGAACGACCTCAAATTCTAAATTTGATAATGTGAAATATATAGCTCCTATTTTATGGATAGTGGTTTTACTTCCTAAAGGATTTACAACTTCGAAATCATCGTAAAACAACTGAAGTTGAATTGCTTTTTCATTTTGTTTAAAAAAATTATTGCTTTGAAATACATCCCCACAACAAAATCTTTCATATTGGTTGTTTTTACACTTCTTCAAAATATAAATTGCAGAAAGATTTATTTTTAAAAAGTACTTTTAGTGTCTCTAATATAGGTACATACTAAAATGTGCTTTGAATAAAGACATTTTTGTAGTAATTATTGACATACTTTCTTTCCCATCTACCTCCTATACTTTTTGTAACTGGACTTACATAAATTTCATCTGAAGTAAGCTGCTTATTTCTTTTGTATACCGTATTTAGTTTTTCAATCTCAGTTAATACACTATTTTTTAATTTGATATCAAACTTGTATTTATATTTTTATCAATATTATTTTGATATTCTGCTATTAAAATTTTCAAATTGTTGAAAGATACTTGGAAAATTTCACAAATCAAGAGAAATATTTTATTTATATTTGCTTGGGCAATGCCCATAGAACATATATTATTTGCAAATGTCTCTACGCATTTTCTAAATTTGGCTTGGTTCTGGAGAGGGATATTATCAGTGCTATCTTGAACACTTAATGAAGATAAAGCACAATTGTAGGAATGAACATTTTTTCCAATATGAGCGTTTTCTGTCGTAAAATTATCAGAATTTGTGCATCTTAATGCATGTATGCGAAGTCCACTAAAAGTACAAAACACCCTTGAACAATTTTTGTTTGCAATACATTTTAGATTTTGTTTTTCGTTCAAGAAATGTGAAGACCTCAAATGAAATATAGTAGAAGAAATAGATGGAAAAGTATGATAACATATGAAACAAAAATAAGTCATGTTCAAGCTACTTAAGCATCTAATTTATGTTGAAATTTTGTGAAAATTTCAAGGGCTCGTGTGGATGTGTTACTGTCTTCAATTTGATATATAAAATGACCGAAAAAATAATAAAACGTTTTCAATGAATGGTCATATTCAATATTAAAAACATAAAAAATTTTAAATAGTAAATCAAATACGTTCAAAAATGAACTGTCGTTTGGTGTACAAACCAATCTGTTGATCGCGAGATTCAATGAAGCGCGGAGTGCAGCCTCACACTCGGAATGACAAAGGCTTGGTACGCTTTTAAACTGAATCTGAACTTTATTAATAATTACTGCTATTTATATACAAACATTTGTGCTTAGTTTGACCAAAGTTGATTGAGTTTGCACCTTATGCAGGGGCTGCTGACATATCAGCTGTGGCTGCATTTTGGAGCGGTGGATGACCGCAGGTGAACTAATTTATTGTTGGAGGTGCAAATTCAATCAACTTTGGTTTTTACAAGGGAAGCTATTGGGATTCTGACATGCTCCCGGCCGTTGGAACGTTCTGTGTTCCAAGTTCAGTGCGTCGCCGTGAGGATTGTAGACGAAAGTTTATTCTCCGAGGCGCTGGTTCTGGTGGATGTGGGGGGCGGTGCCTCTGGTAAGCTTTCCTGATTATGTATAGGGCAATCAAGGTGAAGACTAATCCAAGGGAGAGATAGCCAGCCGTGACGTGGTGTATTTGGTGGAGCTTCTTTGGGGGGAGCTGTTCCAGCTCTTTTAGTTTCCCAATAGCATTCTTGAGTGTCGTAATGTCCTTCGTGAGATTAAGTAGAATTCTGCCTGCTGGTGGTCGTATTGTTTGATCCAGGAAGGCGGTAAGGTTGAAATTAACTGAGGGAGTGTATGAGCTGTTGATCCTGCTGGAGTATTGGTGGTGGGCTACAATAGTTCAGGAAGCTTGCTTGATTCTGCAGTTGGCTCGGAATCGGAGTAATCCTTTCCCTTTTAATGACCTTTGGAAAGTTTGCTCGTGGCAAACTATGTTTATGGGCGTCGTTTCCGTAAGGGTAAAAATCCATGCATTCCATTGCGTTGCTTGATTGATGTGTTCTAGTTTGCATGTTGATGGGAGCGTGTTGGCTTGATTTAATAGGCTTGATTCACATTGAGCTGAGCCGGATTCCTTGCTAAAGACCGCATGCTTCTTTCTGCAAATCCTTTTACCTTCATTGATAATTGCGCACAGATCGACATCCTCCTCACTCATGACGTAGTAATAGTCTCAATGTAGCGTGTCAGCAAGGAACTGTGCTTGTGACTTCGCTGCTCTTTCACCGTTAATTTCCAACGGAATGGGGACGATATTAAACAGCTGAAACAACTCTGTGCCTAATAATGGGAAGTTGATCAAGAATATGGCGTGTTTTGATGTTATACGTGAGCGCACAGTCATAAGCGTATACAGCTGGAGCAGCATGGAGTGATCTACTTGTCCTGGGATGCTCAATGTGTGCGGTATGTTTTCTCTTATCAATGCTATTTCGTCGCGGAGTTGGCTGGGTGTTATGATCAGGGGGCTGATCTTTCCGCTGTGGCTATCTGTAATGACGTCCAGCAAGGCAGCTTGTGTCTGACGGTATGCCGATAGTATCAGCGTTAAGTGAATAGAGAGCGTGTTGTATGTGTTCACGACGCCCGTGAATTAATCCCGGCTAAGTTATTCACCCCGGCAAATGCATCGATCAGCCGAATCAAAGTTCAAACGATTGCACATCTGCATATCGGTTGATTTGCTGATCGATACCACGAGCGCTGACGACCCGAAACTGGAGACGTCCGGAGCTGAGGCCAATAACATCGATCAATGGGTCAATAGGATTCGGACGGAATCCTATGGGCAGTCTTCCAACAGAATTCAACGCGCGGGGTCTATCGTGGTGTTCTCCTGTTATAAATTTTAGCTTGAAGTTGTAATGTTACCTTGAAATTGTAATTTTATAATTGACTTAATAAATACAGAGACATTTATTATATACACTTTGTTTTCTCAGTGCGAGTGTAGGTGAGTGAATATTGGTGATTTGTGTGTTACAGGATTCGTGCACATCATTTTCATTGGTCCTTCGAGCCGGATCCAACATCCAGCAGCATCCCTTTTATCGGTCAAAAAATCCTGTCACGTAAGTCGCTGTTTCCTATCTAAGTGAAAGTGAAGTTGTAGACTATCGAAAATGGAAAATCTATCATCGATTCTCCAAGCTCAAGTGGCTCTAATCGAGCAAATGAGTAAATTCATCTCGAATACGAAGAAAACCCCGCATGCCAGACGCACCCATGGGTTTTACGTTGCGCGTATCAACGGCTGGCATGACCTTTGGCAAAGTTTTTTGGCCAACAAAGCTAAATTAAGCCAGCTCAAAACTGTGGAAGACTCTGAGCTGAAGTACTTCAAAGAAGACTTCTTCGGAGCTCAAGAAGCAATTTTCTATGAATTCAAAGGTGAACTCATAGAAAATGCGGAAATTTTAGAGAAGGCTGCACGAGCGAATGACCCAACAGTTCCACGGGCAGCTTCTGAAATTGCATCTACCAGTTCAGAGTCCAAATCATTAGGGCAGTCAAATCTGCCCAGAATCTCGTTACCAAAATTTTCCGGTAACTATAGTGAGTGGATCAGCTTTCGAGACTTATATCTCGCAGTGATTCACCAAAATCCTAATCTGGAAGATGTGCAAAAGTTTCACTATTTAAAAACTTCAGTGGTCGGTGAGGCTTCAAATTTCATAAAGCAATTTGCAATGACTCAAGCAAATTACGCGTCCGCGTGGAAATCGCTGACAGAAAGATAAACGAAAATAAAACGAAAATAAACGTATTCTGGTATTTTCGTTGCTAAAGACATTCACCTCTCAACCAAAAATGTCTGTGGAGACTGCATCTTCCCTCAAAGGTCTTCTGGACGTAACTAGTGATTGCATTGCATCACTAAACAACGTGCAAATTAGTACGTTGCACTGGGATCCCATTATCGTTCACCTGGTCGTACAAAAGCTTCCAGCAGAAACACATAAAGAATGGGAATTATCTATAGGCGACACAACCGATGTGCCTCAATGGACTGAGCTCAAAAAATTCTTAGAGCTCAGATTTCGCACCTTGGAAGCGATATCAGGCGCGAAGCCAAGATCTAACGAAAGCAAAAAAGGGGATGAAGGCAGCAAGTTGAACTGTAAAAATTTTCATACGGCTCAAGCAGCATGTAAACTCTGTCATGAGCCTCACTCCGTTCGTTCATGCCCAAAATTTTTAAAATTTGAGCCGCTTCAGCGGCTAAAGTTTGCCAAAGCAAATGGATACTGTATCAATTGTCTAGGCAGATATCATACTCTTAACAAATGCTTGAGTACTTCACGATGCACTCAATGTCGAGGAAAGCACCACACGCTGTTGCATGCATCCTCTGATAAAGCAAGCGAGCCGTCTGCATCCAAATATACAAAGAAATGTCAAGTAGCCCGTAATGACCTGCCCCAACAACCCGAAACACAAACAGCAGCTACCAGTGTCTCAACACTGTTCTTGTCGGAAAATAGACATGTGCTGCTGGCCACTGCTTTATTGTACGTTGAAACGCCGGAGGGGCTTCAAATTACACGAGCTTTGATAGACCCCGGATCTCCGACGTTTAAAACTTAAAATGAATCACACATTCGTTAAAGTCACGGGGCTCGCAAACAGTGAAGCAGCTAGCTCACGGAAAATGGTAAACATTACCTTAAAATCGAGATATGAAGAGCGAAGCGTGAAAGCCGACGCCGTAGCTCTCGACACGCTGACGGACTTATTACCATCTAGGACATTGGTAGAAGGTAAATGGGAGCATCTCGAAAATTTACCTTTAGCCGATCCTACATATCATATACCAAATAAAGTAGATATTTTAATCGGAGCAGATATTTACCCGTTAATTCTGAAAGACGGAGTAAGAACCGGACCCATTGGTACTCCCTTGGGTCAAAATACTATTTTCGGTTGGGTTTTGTCTGGGCAAATTCACAATCACGTACCGAAAAGTCCAAAGATAGAAGTCGTGTCATTGATTAACACAATTGAACTAAAATTTGACCTGCAGAGATTTTGGGAGCTTGAAGAACCTTCGGTTATCCACGTCGAAAACCCTGAAGACAAGTTATGCGAGGAAATCTTTAGGACGACACATCGCCGGAAACCCGACGGATCGTATATTGTTCGATTACCATTTAAATCTAACTTAGAAGTAGGATTAGGTTCTTCTCGCAATATCGCTATGAGACGTCTGTTAAGTACAGAAAAATTGATTCCGAATAAAGGGTTGTTTAAAGATTATAACGAAGTCCTCAGAGAATATCTTCTTTCGAACCAAATGGAAGAAGTCGCTCCTATGGAAAAAACAAACCAGTCTTGGTCAAATAATGAAGCTATAGCAACATTTAAAACCAATTATCTTCCCCATCACGGAGTTATTAAAGAAGCAAGCTCTACAACTAAGTTAAGAGTGGTATTTGATGCCTCTTGCAAAACGGCATCAGGGAAATCATTGAATGAGCTGTTAATGACCGGTCCGCCGCTGCAACAAGACCTTACGATGTTATTATTAAACTGGCGATTTCCTAAATTTGTTTTTTCGGCAGATATAGAGAAAATGTATCGTCGAATTTGGGTACACCCTGATGATAATGACTATCAGAGAATATTGTGGAGATCAGATCTAAATCATCCTGTAAAAGATTATCGACTTTTAACAGTTACCTTTGGAATCTCCTACGCTCCATACTTAGCTATAAGAACTCTCCAACAATTAGCCACCGATGAAGCAAAATTTTTTCCAGAGGCATCGGAATGCTTATCGAACGATTTCTATGTCGACGATGTTTTGACGGGGCGCGACAGCATTAAAGAGACCGTAAAGTTACGGAAAGACTTAACTTCGCTACTTAAACGAGGTGGTTTCCACTTGCGTAAATTTTCTGCAAATCATCCTGAAGTCTTACAGGATCTAGGTCCTGAAGACGTAGTCAAAGAAACTGTTCTTCTGTTTGATGGAACATCTACTATCAAAGCTTTAGGAATAAGTTGGAATCCCAAGGAGGACAATTTTTGTTACAAATTAAATATAGATATGAGCGGAACACCAACCAAACGCAGCATATTATCAAAAATCGCAAAATTGTTCGACCCCGCCGGATGGCTTAGTCCGGTAATTATTTGCGGGAAAATTCTAATGCAGAAGCTGTGGCTATTAGGCATCGATTGGGATACTAATCTCCCCGAAAATTTATCTCAGGATTGGCTTGCGTTCAGTTCTGATCTGAAAGCCCTCGAACAAATAAAAATTCCGAGGTGGCTAAGCTATACGAAAGCTGCGCAAATTGAATATCATGGATTTTGTGACAGTTCGGAACATGCATACGCTGCCGCGATCTATGCACGCATCCAGGGCCCAGACGGAAATGTTTCGGCTCAATTAATCATTTCTAAAACCAAAATCGCTCCCGTTAAAACAATTTCGCTCCCCCGGCTAGAGTTGTGTGGAGCACATCTCCTGTCGAAAGTAGTAGCGCATCTGCGAAAGCACTTAAGACAGGTAGAAATAGTACATCTTTGGACAGACTCCACAGTGGTCCTCGCTTGGCTTGGCAGTCATCCGAATAAGTGGAAAACATTTGTCGCCAATCGGGTCTCTGAGATCCATAACAACACAGCGGAGTGCCGTTGGCGACACGTACCTTCCGAACAAAATCCCGCTGATCTGGCGTCGAGAGGAGTTCGCGCATCTGAGCTTGTTAATAACATCTTATGGTGGAGAGGCCCACAATGGCTGACAAAGAGTCCTGAAGAATGGCCAACACTTCCTGTAGATCTGGACTATGATATTTCGTCCAAGGAACTAAAAAGGGTCAAATCTCTTCACCTTAAACCAGGCACAGAAGAGCTCATAGAGCGATTTTCTGACTTTGTTAGAGCTTGCAGAGTTGTCGCATTCTGTCGCCGATTCCTTAACAAGCGCGCTAGGAACAATAGTGCCACTGGCAAACCTTATCTCAACGTAACGGAATTACAGGAGGCGAAACATACCCTCGTTCGGGAAAGCCAACGTTATGCATACTTTCAAGAACTCGAAGCCTTACAGAAAAGGCTACCTATATCAACTAAGAGTTCGCTACGTTCTTTAAATCCCTTTTTGGACGACAACAAAATTTTACGCGTCGGCGGCCGCCTCGAGAACTCAAACTTAACCTACGGAGAAAGGCACCCCATAATACTATCCCGTACATCGAAGCTGACCTCTTTAATCATCACGCACGTCCATAAGACAACTTTGCACGGAGGTCCAACTCTTGTAATAGCTACTTTACGACAAAATTATTGGATACCCGGCATCAAAAGCGCAGTGAATAAAATACTTCATCAATGTATCGCGTGTTTTCGCTGGAGGAGAGAGACTTCGAGTCAAATTATGGGTAATCTACCCACATCTCGGGTAAACTTGGAAAGGCCCTTTTACGCCACAGGCATCGATTTTGCGGGCCCTATCAACATTAAACTTAGCAAGGTACGCAATGCAAAAACATCCAAGGCGTATATAGCTATCTTTGTGTGCTTCGTAACGAAAGCTATTCATATTGAATTGGTGAGCGACCTTACTTCCGAAGCCTTCGTTGCGGCATTACGCAGATTTTTCTCGAGAAGAGGAGTGTGTAAAGAAATCTACAGCGATAACGGAACAAATTTCGTTGGTGCAGCTAAAATAATTGAGAAGGAAATCGACCAAGCGATCCGAAGAAGTGTACGAGAAGCCCGTGAAAAATTAAGTGTGCAAAATGTGGCCTGGCACTTTATTCCTCCGGCGGCGCCCCATTTTGGAGGATTATGGGAGGCAGGAGTTAAGTCAATTAAGTACCATCTTCGAAGAATAGTTGGACAAACATTATTGACCTTTGAGGAACTTAGTACTGTGTTCACACAAATCGAAGCGGTACTAAATTCGCGCCCTCTTTGCGCACTGTCAGCAGACCCAGACGATCTAGCCCCGCTTACCCCCGGGCATTTCCTCATTGGGAATGCTCCGGTAGCATTGCCTGAGTCTGACTGGGACCGAGGGAAAATATCTGTATTAGTTCGTTGGCAGCATCTGCAAAAACTCAAAAATGATTTTTGGCAAAGATGGTCCTCAGAATACCTCTCTCGTCTGCAGCAACGACAAAAATGGAAATGTGAGAAGCCATCGGTAAATGTAGGAGATCTTGTAATTCTAAAGGACGAGAATCTCCCTCCGTCAGCATGGAAGTTAGCGAGAATCGTCGAATTACATAAAGGTAAAGATGATTGAACTCGAGTGGTCACTCTTAAAACATCGAACACTCAATTAGTAAGACCCATTACTAAAATATGCGTTTTACCATTTCAGCAAGAACAATTCCAGTAAGATTCATCTCACTATTGTTAGCTCTAATCATTATTTATTCAACTACCAACATTTACTTCGACCTATATTCATATTCATATTTTTTTTCATATTCGAACCCTTTCACAGGAATTTAATTACGATCATGTGGAAAATCGTCCTAATTTTAACAAGCCTTTCTGGAAGTCTCGCATTGATCGCATACGACTGCGGCCATGAGAAAATCAATCGAACCAGAATTTCGGTTCTGGGGGTGGAAAAATGCAACTTCGAAGCACCAAACATCCTTCAAGAATATGAAGATATTCAAGTATTGGAGTTAAAGGACGTTGCATCGATTCACGTCTATCAATGTAAAATCAATGTACTCCAAACGGTATATTTCTGCGGCATGTTCAGTCACCTCTCCTTGGCTGCGGGAGGCCTTAGCACTTTCATCGCTGACGTATCGCAAGAAGAATGCATGAAAATTCATAAACTCGGCATCTATCGACTTCCAAATAATAAATTGTTAGAGAATATTACACGCAATGCCACGTCCCGGTATACAGAAACAATAGCAGGATCTGTAGATGCAAAAGGAAACTGGGGGGGGGGGGGGGGGTTTGGGACAATGTCATCGTCATCCATGCCATGGAGTTGACAATCACGGACTATACTAGTAGTGTTCGGTTGGAAGATAACCAAGTTATCTTACGCAGCAGTATATTATGTCCATATCTCAAGGGCAAATGTGTAGATCCTGAATACGGCATGAGTTTTTGGGACATGATTCCGGACACCTCTTGCGAATCACTAGCATATACCGTTTTGTACGAAGGTAATGCTACGAAAATTCAATCTTTAAACATAGTTGAACAACAAACGCAAACTATGTATACGGTTGACACGGGGGACGTTGTTTTCGCATTGAAGACAGTAAAATCTATGTCGATTTGTGACCATCCAGGCTTTCAAACAGAACATCCCAGGCTTGTGATCGTCAAAAGAACTACTGACGATTACGTTTTCAAAACGAAATCAACAGGAAATCTGGACCTCTTCACATATATCAACACCAAATTTGTGTATGTCGAGAGGCACATTAAGCAACAAATGGAAAAATTATACACGCATTTGTTACTTAAAAAATGTGAAGTGGAGCGAGAGGTCTTAGAGACCCAATTGGCTGTAGCTCATCACCACCCTTCAGAGTTTGCTTTCATGAAAATGAAAGAACCTGGATACACCGCTGTAGCACGAGGGGAAGTGATATATCTCATCAGATGTCAGGCAGTAGAGGTCACAGTTAGAAGAACCGATCGGTGTTACAATGAACTAGCTGTAACGTACAACAATCAGAGCTATTTCGTGGCTCCAACGAACCATCTACTGCAGGAGTATGGTACTGAAATCCCATGTTCTAATATGTTGGCCTCAGCATATATGCTCCATGGGGCATGGTATGGCTTCACTCCCGCAGGTCATAAGTTGGAGGATCCCGAACCTTTAAATCCCACCAAGGATATTTCATGGAAATATGAGGACACCCGCGACCTCATCAAATCAGGCATCTACACCTTCGAAGCCACCGAGGAGTTGAGAAGGCAAATCATGTATCCATCGGAAAGGAAAGCAATTGAAAATGTCCTTACTAAAACCATAATTGGACATAATACTGACCGACAAAATATTAACGTACTTCATTTGCTGCCCACCGAGCATCTAAAGCGAGTACAACATTATCTCCAAGGAACTTGGTCCCTTTTTGCCATGTTCGGGAATTTAACATCGGTCTTCCTAGGCATTTGGTCTGTCTTTCGTGCATTAAAATTTACCGTTAGTTTCATAATCAATTTACGAATGATTCGAAGCATTTATGGAACAAGTTGGTGGTTGTTAGCGGCAATCGGCAACTCGTTCACCACCTATGCACTGCACAGGCGACCACAATCACCGCCCGCTGAAGCGAACGTTCAACTTACTTCTATTGCAGTTGGCCAAGATCAATTGAGCACCGACGACCATTCTAATGCGGCTACAGCATCCAAGGAACAAGAGATTGACACAACATCAATCAACCTAGAATCTTTGAGACGCCAGACCAAAATTTACCCATCATTAAGAACAGAATGCACTTCACTTTCCGCTTAGACTATCTATCCTCCTAAATATTTATCCTACCCTTGATACCCACTCCCTTTAAATCGGGCGAGTCGGAGCGCCCTTTAAGTAACTCCATATTTTGCTGTTATCTTATGCTGGGAGGAAATGCCCCATAAGAAATATACATAAACCAACATCATCATTGAAACCATAGGGTTTCAAGGCCCGCCGAGATGTTCACGACGCCCGTGAATTAATCCCGGCTAAGTTATTCACCCCGGCAAATGCATCGATCAGCCGAATCAAAGTTCAAACGATTGCACATCTGCATATCGGTTGATTTGCTGATCGATACCACGAGCGCTGACGACCCGAAACTGGAGACGTCCGGAGCTGAGGCCAATAACATCAATCAATGGGTCAATAGGATTCGGACGGAATCCTATGGGCAGTCTTCCAACAGAATTCAACGCGCGGGGTCTATCGTGGTGTTCTCCTGTTATAAATTTTAGCTTGAAGTTGTAATGTTACCTTGAAATTGTAATTTTATAATTGACTTAATAAATACAGAGACATTTATTATATACACTTTGTTTTCTCAGTGCGAGTGTAGGTGAGTGAATATTGGTGATTTGTGTGTTACAGGATTCGTGCACATCATTTTCAGTATGTCTGAACCATCCATTGGTCTCTTAACATGCTGGACACATTTGCTATTTCACCTTGCATTTCGTTGAGGTAGTTGGAAACTGCCATGAATTGCTCGTTTATCGCATCCGCGTTTACCTTCAAGATGTTTGCTGTAGAGTCAATAATCGATGTTTGATTTTTGATCAAATCGAGCAGATAATTCTGATTGTTGTTGACCTCTTCGATTACTCCTGTCATGTAATCTGCATATTCTTGGTCCAGTATTCCAAATAATTTATTGCCGATTGTCACAATTATGTCAAGGGCTGATCGTTTCGGCCTTGTTGGCTTATCCCCTTGGTGTTCCAGAATTTCATTGTTTGTTTGAATGAGCCTTAGTTGACGCTGAAGTTCGGAGGCAATTGAGAGGCAATTTTCCTTGGTCCCGCTAACAGAGTTACATAACTCCTTTAACCTTTTCAAGTGGTCTTGAAGCTTGTACATGTCTTTCCAGTAATTGTTTAAGTCGTAGTATACCATTATGTTCCAACTATCAGTTATCATGGACTTTTTTGATACGCTTTCAAAGTACATCGGTGGGGTTTGTTCGAATGAACTTACTTCGATTGGCTCGTTGATTGATGCAGTTAACGCGGGTGTTATTAAGACAACAAGTAGCGTAAGCGCCAAGGTGGAGAAGTTTCCTAGTGATGAGCGGGATGCTTGTATCCTAGGTTTCCTGTGAATCGGCTCATCATCTTTATTGATGTCTTGACTCCTTTTGAGTTGGCTGCATCTGAAGTGAAGCGCTGAACTTGTCAGCCAGGCTGAGTTAATAGGCCAAATTTAGCGTCTCTTCGTTGATACGTGCAGCGCTGTTGTTGTTTTGGTCGTGCTGTTAGGCTTGCTTTCTTCACATTCTACGGGTAATGGGCACAGATTGTGTATGGCTCTTTTAAATGTGCCCTTTTCTGTTTTGACATCCACGAGTCGAACATGACCGTCTTTCCCAGGATATTCTCGGACTACTCTTCCGAGAGGCCATCTTAGAGGGGGCAAATTTTCCTCCTTAATGATGACTAACGTTCCTGGTTTGACTGAGATTACTGACTGCTTCCACTTGGATCTAGGCTGAAGCTGTTGTAAGTATTCCTTTGTCCAACGGCTCCAAAATTCCTGTTGCAGATGTTTCACCATTTCCCAGCGCTGAAGTAGCTTCATGTTAGTCAACTGTGCCGTAGGAATGGGTAATGATGTCAACGGCTCTCCTAGTGGCCTGGGGATAAAGCCTCTAAGTCGTTTGGGTCATCTCATATTGGAATTAAAGGTCTCGAGTTAAGTATTGCTTCGGTTTCTATCACAACAGTGTGCAGTTCCTCGTAGGTGAGCGAGGCTCCGCTGACAACCCTCTTGAGATGGTATTTCGCAGACTTAACCGCTGCTTCCCACAGGCCACCAAAGTGCGGAGACCTGGGGGGGATGAAGCACCATTCAATGTGCTCTTCGGCGCAGTAACGTGTTAAGTCTGTGCGAATGCTTGCGTCTTGAAAGAGGTCTTGTAACTCCTTCATCTCGTTTTTAGCCCCCACGAAATTTGTAGCGTTGTCGCAAAAGATTTTGGTGGGTCGTCCGCGTCGGCCAATAAAGCGTTTGAGTGCTCCTAGGAATGCTTTTTTCGTTAGCTCTGAGACGAGCTCAAAGTGTACTGCCTTTATGGAAAAGCACACAAACACGGAAATATATGCCTTGGTCGGTGCCTTTCCCCGAATTTTATAATGTACGTAAAGGGGTCCACAAAAGTCTACGCCGGTGTTCTTAAAGGGTCGAGCGGGTTGCACTCTTTCTGGTGGGAGGTTACCCATTAATTGGGTGATCAGTTTTGCCTTTGCTTTCGTGCACCGGATACAGTTGCGCACGACATTCTGAGTCATCTGTTTTCCTCGCAATGGCCAAAATTGTTCTCTGCAGATTGCTAGTAATGCTTGGGGCCCGGCGTGTGTTTTTCGTGCAAATGCCTTAGCAACAGCTTGGTAATTTCATCCGAATGTGGCAAAATTATTTGATGTTTGGAGTTGTACGGAAGATTTGCCTCCGTTAATCGTCCGCCAACCCTTAATAGCCCATCCTCGGCTAAAAATGGTGTAAGTGATGCTAATTGGCTGCTGGGCCGAATTGGCTTTCCCTGCTGTAGTGACTGTATTTCTTCCATGAACGATCGCTGTTGAACCTCCTTCAATGTGAAACGTAGGGAGTTGTATAGTTCCGCAGGAGTGAGTGGTGGCACAAGCATCTGAGATTATTGGCCCCCCTTTGCTTCTCGTTGTGCGGAAACCCTTTTAATTCTGTTTGCAAATCGCTGAATGAAGCTGATGGTGTGTTGGAGAAATTTGAAGGAGTTCCTATGATTAATGGATTCCAGAAAGTTCGAGGCGCCTTGAAGACTTGAGACCAATAAGTTGCATTTCTGGTTTCGCCTTTCTTCATCGTTGTCACTTGCGGGATTTATTTGCTTCGGCCATTGGGCTTCATCCTTTTGAAGGAAATGCGGGCCTTTGAACCAGATCTCAGCAGTTAAAAATTCCTTCGGTGAAGCACCTCCTGACAGAATGTCGGCAGGGTTACATTTTGTTGGCACATGTCTCCATTGGGTTACGTCTGATCGCTCCTGAATATATGATACCCGGTTTGTAACGAACGTCTTAAATGACGAGCTGGGTGATTTTATCCATGATAGGGTGATCGTGGAGTCTATCCAAAAATAGACCGTTTCGATCTGAAGTATATTCTTCACCTTATTGACAAGCTCTGCCATAAGATGCGCGGCGGAAAGTTCGAGACGAGGTAGCGTAGTCGCCTTCAATGGTGCTACTCTTGATTTTGAGCACAAGAGACGAACAGTTTTTGCTCCCTTTTGATTGATTGAGCGGATGATTGGGAGCCTACGTACCTTGGGATGGTTATTGTTGACAATGATTTAAGCTCACCCCTGAAATGAATCCATTTATCCCGCAGCTCTGGGGGAATGTCTTCATCCCAGTCTATCTTCCTTTCCGATAACTTCTGCAAAAAGATCTTAGCCTTGCAGGTGATAGGGTTTATGAAACCGAGGGGATCATATATGTGGGCTACATCAGCGAGGATATTGCGTTTGCTGACTCGCTCTGTGTCTGCTAAATTAGTCCTGATTGCGAAGAGATCTGAAGTTGGATACCATGTGAGGCCAAGGGATTTTGTGTAGCCTTCCCCCTCGCCATTGAATGCCATGACGGTTTCCAGGTCCTCCTTCGGAATGTTTTTTAGGAGGGCTGGGTGATTCGAGCACCATTTTCTGAGTGGGAAACCGCCTTCGAGAAGTAGATTTTGCACTTCATTCCGGGTTTTGATTGCCTCCTCAAGACTGTCGCTGCCAGTAATTAAATCATCCACGTAGAAGTCTCGTTTTACTATTTTATGCGCTAGCGGATATTGCTGCTGGCGAAGATCTGCTAAGTGCTGAAGAGCCTTTGTGGCCAAGTATGGGGCGCTTGCTCTTCCGTATGTGACTGTGCGTAGTCTATACACTTGCAGAGGTTCAGTAGGTTTGTTGCGCCAAACTATTAGTTGAAAGTTGCGATCTTCTTCACTGATGAGAATTTGCCTGTACATTTTGGTCACGTCGGCTATGAAAGCATACTTATGCTGACGAAAACGCACTAAGAAAATAAACAAGTCGTCTTGGATAGTTGGCCCCACTTGAAGAATGTTGTTTAGAGAGATGTTGCTCATTGCCTTGCAAGACGCATCAAACACTACCCTGAGTTTTGTAGTGGAACTGTCGGGTTTGAGTACACAATGATGAGGCAGGAAATAGTTGATTGGAGGTATCTCATTCAGTGGAACTGGTTCCATCTGCTTGAGGCGCAGTAACTCGTCCATGAACTGTTGATATTGCTCCTTTAAACGTGTATCTCTTTCTAAACGCCTTTCTAGACTTAGAAATCCTCGCACTGCGATGCCCCTCGATTCTCCTAAACATTCAGGGTCTTTACTGAATGGTAACCTTACAATCAACCGTCCGTCGATGTTTCGATTAACGGTTTTGTAGAAATGATCTTCAAATGATCGTTCTTCCTCGGTGATGGATCGTTTTGTCTTTGAAGTGCTTCGTCAAGTGACCCAGTAGTGACGCCGCAGAAACTCGCAATGTTTCTTTGGTTTAGTCTGGCTCGTCCGAGTACTACCCACCCGAAGACTGAGTTGTGCAATGCGGGTAGTTCAGGAGAGAGTGTAATTTGTCCGGCTGTCAGCAGGGTACATTTCTGCCTCCAGTAATATGTCGACTTTCCTTGATTTCCAAAACTCTGGGTCAGCTAAGTGAATTGACGCAGGGATTGGTCACGTTT
Source organism: Tolmerus cingulatus (assembly GCA_959613345.1). NCBI lineage: Eukaryota > Metazoa > Arthropoda > Insecta > Diptera > Asilidae > Tolmerus > Tolmerus cingulatus. The sequence goes on along the minus strand of OY390709.1, from coordinate 18,659,558 downwards.
CTGTGCTCATGTTCTGTGTCGGCTGGCAAGTAGTGATTTCAGGTAAGACAACTGCTTCCAAGTTCGTTGTAAATCCCCCTACGCGAGAGTGGATGATGATGCGGATCATTCCTTTGGTCTGAAGCCTCGCGGAGCCAATTCCCGTTATATCAACCTTCTGCTGCGTTCCCTTCAGGCCTAATTTGCGGCAAAGTCGCTCGGTGATAAAATTGAGCTGAGAACCTGAATCAAGAACGGCTTGACATGTTATCACGTTCTTGCTCTTGTCCTCAATCCCAATCATTGCTGTTCCCAGGAATACGTATGTTGAGACTGTTTCTGTTGAGGCGGTTTCTCCCGTTGACGCGGTGTGTGCTGAAGCAGTGGTAGGGTTTGTCTGATCCGAGGGGGTCGCTGTAGCAGCTGATTCCAAATGCAACAGCGTGTTATGACGGCGATTGCATTTTAAGCATGCTCGGGAGCTGCAATTTTTGGAACTGTGCCCCTTTCGCAAACAGTTCGCGCAATAATGATATTTTCTCACTGTTTCAAGTCGACTTGGTGGTGGCAGCTTAAGAAAAGACGCGCACTGCCGTAAGCTGAAGTGATTGCCTTTGCACAATTCACAATTGCACCTTTGCACTTCCCGTGGATTGGCTAGTGATTGCTCGAATAGCCGGTGTGTCTCTTTATCAATTTTTTGTAGCAACAGATGCACCAAGATCGGGTCCCAGTCAGTGGTTTGTATTCCCAAGTTCTGGATTCCTAAGATCGTCTCCTTCGTTGTATCGTGAATACGTTTCAAGCCGTGTGCCGATTCCGCGTGTAGTGCTGGGATCGACAGCATTTGATTTAGATGAGCTGCAACTATTAAGCGTTGATTGTTATACCTATTTTTCAATAGGTCCCAACACGCTTGGTAATTTTCTTCGGATATTTGAAGATGCTGAATGAGTCGAGCCGCTTCTCCAGACAGGTTGGATTTGAGGTAAAACATCTTTTGGTCCTCCGGAATGGGCTGTTGATCCACTAGTTGCGAAAACAAATCGTAAAATTGGGTCCATTTTTGATAATCTCCCGAGAATATTGGTACGGTGATCTTCGGCAACCTTATATTTGATGATACTGCTTCCTTCTTTGTGGTCTCGAGTTTGTCGTTTATCTCCAGAAGTTGCAGTGATATAGCCTGATATTCGTCTTCCAATTTTTCGAACTCTTGCGGGTCATACGCATTGATTACGTTTTTCTCCTCAGTGACAATAGCGTAGTGGGCAGGAGATGTTTGTTCCCAGTAGGCCTCTAGCTTGTCTAGGTTTGTTTTTTGATAAACCTTTGACCTATTGGGATTTTCTTCTATCTCAGTCTTTATGACGCATATGACTCTTCGCATGGAAGTGATCATGGCTTGTTGTTTGCGAATGAGCTTGTCGATGTTGTGCGTCTCGTTCTCTGTAGTGGCCAAGGTTGCGGTTTGACCCTCATTCGTGAGACCTTCATGTAGATTTTCCCTCAATTCCTCGTAAACTTCTTCTACTTGTGAAAAGAATTCTTCAGAGAAGTAGGGATGGTCCTCGTTGCTGGCTCTAAGTTTTATAATCTCTCGATTAATGCCGACGAATTTTCTCCATTCGCCTTCCAGCGTTTCCAATCTTTTTTGGAAGTACCTGTGCGTTTTCCGCGACTTGGGGTCTTTGTAGAAATTGTCCGAAATTCGCTGAATCTTTTTTCCTAATTTCGTTTGCTCGGCTGCTAGTTTGTCCATTGTTTACTTCGGAGACCGCTTGGTGAGTCAAATAAATACAATTTGCTGAGCTTGGTTGGTTAGTGACTTCGTGGTTGTTTACCCGTCGGACGTTGACTTCTGGTTGCAGGAGTAGGTGTCTTATGCTGGGCTGAAACCGATACTGTGTGGCACGCGAGTGAAATGTGAGAGGGGAAGTGGAGCGTTTGCTCACTCCTCTGTCTACTGGGCCAATGGGACTTCGAGCGGCTTCCAGCTGATATTCCTATGTCCGACTGCCTGGCTCCCGGCGATATTCCACAAGCACATACTTAGTGAAATTTTGTTGTGCTATATTTTCTGACTGCTATACTTTCTGACGCCGTGTCAATGGGCGTGTAGTCAACGGGGTCACCAATGTTGATCGCGAGATTCAATGAAGCGCCGAGTGCAGCCTCACACTCGGAATGACAAAGGCTTGGTACGCTTTTAGACTGAATCTGAACTTTATTAATAATTACTGCTATTTATATACAAACATTTGTGCTTAGTTTGACCAACGTTGATTGAGTTTGCACCTTATGCACGGGCTGCTGACACATCAGCTGTGGCTGCATTTTGGAGCGGTGGATGACCGCAGGTGAACTAATTTATTGTTGGAGGTGCAAGTTCAATCAACTTTGGTTTTTACAAGGGAAGCTATTGGGATTCTGACACAATCTTTTATCCAATACTATAAAGTATTGCGATATAGCTCGCGGATTAGCTCCAACTGCAAGTATATGAGGCTGCCTTTCACTCAAGTCGAATTCTTCCCTCGGTGTGTTCAACTAAAATTAAAATTTAATAAGCTAATTCCTAAACTTTTTAGTAATGCAAATATACATCTTCAAATTTTATAAATTTTTTTATGGATGCAGCAAAGTTATGTAGCTCGTTTTTTCTCTTTCGATTTAGGGCCTTGTGATGTGCATGGTAAAATTTTTAATAGTTCCAGAAATGGTTTTACTTCATTATTCCATTCTGCAGAATCTGGAATATGTAGTAAGATATACATATTTAGTTGATTTATAGTTGAAGGTAGGAAGAAAGAACCAAAAGCATTAATTTTGTTCACCTTCAAGACCTTCTCCCATGCATTCTCTACCCGAGTAAAAATAATCTATAAATTTGAACATATCTACACTAGGTCTGGTACTCCTAAATTTTTAAAAGTTTACATGCATCCACATCGGGGCTGCATAGCGGAAAAATACGTCTGCCACCAATACGCTAATGCCCGTAGCGGACCGGTAACACAATAGTTGACGTCTGCCACGCTGGGATGCACGCGTTCACAACAGTCCCAGAATTAAAGTTTTTAAGCCTGCCATACAGGTATATATGCGTCCATAGCAGTTCCAGGATTTGGGTTGTTTACTCTCTACGGAGATACGTACGCATCCCCAATAGGTCTACTACATACGCAATGATTAAAATTATTTTTAATAAAATACTTAATTAATTAACTAAATAATCAATTAGATAAAGCGAGAATTAAATATTGGGAAATGTATTTTTTATTCAAACATAAATTAATATTAAGTAGACAATATCTTTTTTAAATCCTTGTGCGCTTGATACTACATTAATGATAAGAATTATGATTTGAATTAAAATTATTGTATTGAGAATGAGGGTAATAATTATTCGAATAAGGAGGATATTGATTTGAATAAGGAGGATAAGATTGTTGGAAATTGGGAGGTTGGTGCATTGATGGATATAGATTACTATTACTGAATGACGTATTATTGTTGGGTGTGGCTATTGGTGATGGAAAATAATTATTTGTTGGATAATTCGGGTAATAAGACGAACTTGCTGCAGATGGTAATGAAGTCACTGCAGATGAAGATTACGAAACCATTGGAAATGATGACGAAGTTGTTGTTGCCGATGATGAAATCATTGGAGAGGCTGACGAGGTTGCTATCGATGATGACAATGTTGCAGGAGGCAATAATGAATCTGGAATACATGATGTTGAAGACGAAGTACATGGTAATGCAGTTGTGGGATGATCTAATTGGAGATTATCAATCTTTGATAGTGCTGGTGTTGATGATTTTTCTGGAGTTAACGGAGATGGTGATGGCAAAGGTGATGGTGATCTTGAAGTTGAATAAGTTGAACCTGGTGATGAAATATGTGGAATTTCTTTCGTTTGATTGTGTATTATCCCTGGAGATGGTTTGCATGATAAAGCTGAAACAACAATAATATAAGGAGTATTAATTTTAAAATCTAAGTTAGTAGCAAAAATGTCATTAATAACCAAGTGATTAATACCTTTGGTCGTTTCTTTTTGATTTCCGGATGGTTCTTCATTCACGTTTTTCTTTTTCAAGCGATGTGGTCGAGATTTCTCGCACTTCTCTTTCCGTAATTCTTCTAATTCTTTTTCTGTCAAACGTGATTTTTTCCTCCACTCCCATAATTGTTTGTTGATAACGTTGATGAAAAGGCTATCGCTAATTTTCACATTTTCGCTTGATTTGAGGTATTCTGAAAAAAAAAAAACAAATTCAAATAATACAAAACATTCTTCATCTTAATATTTGAATATTTGTAGAACAATGTATTGTTAAAAATTTTCTACAAAGTACAATATACATGATCTTACCACGTATAGCTAAAAATTCCGTTGTCTTCTTTTTATATAATATTTCTCCTGTTTGAAATTTCATCATCTCATCCTTTGTCATTATGTTTGACAACAAATTTCGAATCATTGCCCATGGGTTTCCTTTTGCTCTTGCCATTACTAGCATTATATGTTCCTTGGTTGCACGTACATTTGTCCCTGGATATAATTCTATCTTTAACAATACCACATTAAATATTAATTCCCAAAATTACAACTAAGTGTGAATTTGTATTTTGACCTTTATTGAAATACCTCTTCTTTCAAGTTCACCATGGGCGATGGTTTCATTGTTGCCATTTTTAAAGAATGCGAAATCTCCTGAAAGAGTCCAATATTTTCTGGTCTTAGTGTAATTATAGAAACAGTGAATTATGTCATGTCATTAATTTATACAGCATATTTATATATTATATAAAATACTTACATAGTGCTCGCCAAGATTTGCAAATGCAATTTTTACAATTTTCACAATCATCTGCTGATGTCAGGTCATTTTGAAATCTATGTTTCCTCAAGTTGTCCGATATTTTCGGCTGATCTCCTGATTTTGTGGCAATGGAAGGTAAATCAAATATTTCATTGTTCAATTTTTCATTTGTGTTAGTCTCCCCCACTTTTCTTCTCTTTTTATGAGCTGCACTTTTTTTCATTTCTGCCATCACGTACTCGGGAACACTTCTTTTGATGATTTGGCCACGATAATTTACGTTGATTGATTCAAGGGTTTCCTTATACTCTGCAAATCGCAAATTGAATTAATTTCATATAACACTGGAAAAAAAATTTTTTAAGATACAAACTGTTTCACTCATGCATGACACTCACATTGACAACAACGAAAAAAATGTTGGGCACACTATTGTAAAAGTCTTTTGATGATCTAAATGAATTTTATTTGCATCTTTGGACCTGTCAATATCACAGAAAAATGAAACACACTCACTTCGATGAAGATTCAAATGAAACTAAGTAAAATAGTTCAAAATTTGGGGGGAGAGAAGAGGGAATACTTCGGCGCCAGACAGATTTTGGAAAAAATCCGCCATAAAATTTTCTTCGGCTACAAGCAAAATAATAAACGATCCTTTTGTACCAGCACGCGTACATTCTACCCGGTGAGAACTGTAATTTTTACAAGTAATGTTTGTGTCTTGTCCCACAGTACCTAACATAATATTCTAAAATTGTCACCCTGTAGTTCATCGTACATGCATTGTGTACAATTAAAAAAAAAATTGATGTCGATAACCGTACAGAATGCTGAATAATATGAAACGCAAGCTGTTGTGGATTTTGAATCGAACTCATTCATTTTTCGCCACAAGTGCGCACTAGGTACAGCACGCACCGGTTTAAAACAACTTCTTTCCCTTCCAAGGGATTAAAAATCATGCGAACCTAGTATAGACGTCATGCGAGTTACATATATTGACCTTCAGTCAAGTAACCCTAGTCCGGCAACGGATCTACCTGACACTTGTAAAATAAAATCAAAGCCAAAGCCTATGGCTTGGTAACGGATATCACAAAGAATTTTACTAACTTGCAGAAAAGTACTTAAGTTTCCCGGTGAGAACGACGTCCAGGCCCATTCCCACAGAAAAGATGCTTGCCTGGCAAAAACTCCTCTAAGTCACGTTGCATTCCCTAGTTTAGCAGAGATTTGGAAATTAAAATGAAAGTCAGTCTGTCGAGAGTTTACTTAGCGTACAGTCGAGAGTCTACTTAGCGTACAGTCGAGAGTCTACTTATAAAGTTGTTTTATTAATTGTGTAGTTCGTACGGAATTCAATAAAGTGTTCAATCGAAAGTGCCGTTTTTGTTTGTTTTTGTATCCGGTACCTGGTGTTGTTGTTGCTCATAGATTTCCCATCCTAAATCATCCAAACTCATAAGTTGCGGGTACCGTTTACAATAATTTCGAACTTACAAACCCACTATGGACTACGTGTAGATTTCGATAATTTTTACTCGGGTAAGTATTTCGCCTGTTTTCTCTGAATATGGTTTCCAATTTTGAAGCAAATAAGTTGCTTTTTCACCGTACATTAACTCAAAGTCGTATAAAATCTAGCAAATAAAACTATTTTTATTACGTGCATGTTCCTACTAAGGAATAAAAAATTTGCCAAATTTGGGTTAAAGAAAAAAAATGGGAAGTTCTTATATATGTCGACGGCGTTCGTAAAAAGTTTTTTCCTTTTCTGTAGAGTAGATTTATGTAAGTTTTCCTCGAATCAGCTGTTCCTGCGCCTTAGCAGAACAGTTCTGAAAGAACTCTATGTCTTCCTTATTAACGCTTGTTTGTTCTTCCAATGTTTTGTCTTCCTGTTGGCCTTTTGCTTTTTTAGCTTTTGAAATATCAACTCCTTCTAGCCGATTTCTTTTTACATTAATGTTTTTTAGTTTATTAACTAAAAAACCGCTGTTGTTCTCCGGGTTATAGTAAAGGTCCTCGTGAAAGAGATCAAATATGTACATGCATTTTTTTAAGAAAAGCCTGATTAAAATATTTTTGGTATTACATTTCTTTACTACTAAATAAAATTTTAATTTATTTTGAGATACGTATAAATAATTCCCTTTAAACTTACAATTCCGCCAAATTTGCTGTTTGGAACTGCAAGCATTGGAAATACTGAAATTATTGCTTTTGCACATGCTGTTTTTTCTTGTCGATTCGGATAATTTCCAGCTTTAGATCTCAAATACTCAGTGGCGAATGTCACGAGAGCTCTTCGTGATGAATCTTTTAAATTTTTATTATTCTCGAATTCTCGAATGATCCATGGAGCATTCGACTTTAAATAATAAGTTAACTCCTTGAAAGACAAAACAAAAGGAAAATTATTTTTTTATTTTTGAATAAAATTGTTCAGGTCAGTGATGTGCAAAATATTTGAAAAGTTATATATTTTTTTGTTTAATATATGTTCTTATAACTTACATTTTTTAGAAAGTTATAGTATTTTAGACGGTGAAACGAAAATTATTCTCACACAACTTAACCATATGTATCTTAAAAAAAAGACTGTTATATTATTAATGTTATTCCATTAATTTGTTAATAAACGGTCAATTTTGAAAGTTTCTACGATTTTGCCATCTTCAGAATATTATCTTTACCTTTCTTCCATATCATCATTCTTTAAATAACTACACACTTTTAATTCATAACTCTTTTTTAAAACTAAATACATGTTGCGAACACTCCAACAAGTAGAGCAAAAGTCAAAGAAATAATTTATTCAAATATTAATTTTTTTGTTCACACATATTGATTTTGATTATTTTTACAATGTGATTTTTAAAAAAATTTCACTTTAACACATATGTTCCTTAGTTATTTTCCAAATTTTGAATATTTATAGGCAAATAAATTAATGTTTAAATAAACATAATGTAAATAAAATAATGTTTTATTTTTATGAATTTTTTTCTCTGTTTTGTAATTTGTACGCCACTCCTTAACCGTTTATATGCAAGATACTTACTACGTCATTGATAATCATTTCAGAGCCAATAACAGCATTAGTTTTCTTCAACATTCCAGGTTCAGAACTTTCCTGGCTTTCAGATTCAATTGTCAAAAATTCTAAGCGTAACCCGAAGTAACTGCAGTTTTTATATTGCTCTATTATTGACAATAAGTCATTTAATTCTATCGTTGAACCATGAAAATTTTTTATTACAAAACTCTCCGAATATCCATCTGGTATAACTAATTATTAAATAAAAAATAATATCGTGGCTTAAATAAAACAAAGATTTCAGGGTATAGATACCAAATCCTATAGGAATATTAAAAGTAATAAGATAAGACTTACTTGAAATTAAAACGTCAGTAACTGTAATGTAGCATTCATCTTCACAGTGTTTGATAATTTTAACATATTTTGCATTTTCTGATGAAGAAAATTTAACTTTTATAAAAAAACCCGGCACTAAAGACATAATGTCACGCACTTCAATCACGATGTTTCCAGCTGCGAGACAAAACGAACTATGCGAATACTCAACATCAAACGAACACAATTCTACGTACTGCGGAAAAAGGAAAGCCCAAAAAAATAATGCAATCCTAGGAAAAACACCAAAAAGAATGATGCAATCCTAAAACAGACTGCGTGTATGGGATAAATTCTAATACACAAATATTATTATGCCACACTGAAGGTATTAAATACAAATCTGTTTCATATAAAACAAAGTTAATTTAATTATATGTGGATTTAATTTTAATACGAGAATATTAAAGTCATTTCATCATATACAAAATATATTACATTTACTTTCAATATTTTACAATAATTAAGATTAAATACAGATTGCATTGCATTTTAGCTGTAATATTTAGGTAGTATTAAAATTTACTCTAAGATTTTTAACCGTGTAACCTTCCATTTTCTACGTGCACTTGCAAAAACGAAACATTTTCCTTGGAACTGCACTGTCGAATGAATGCCTGCCTTCAGAAGAGGAAGTGTGCTCGTGCCGTTTAGTAAAATTTGCAGCCAAGCCAAACCTCTCTCAGATCAGAATGGCCTTTGAGGAGAAAACTAAAAAAGAGATGACATTCTATAGTAAAACATATGAATGGCATTGCTTGCCTGTTTCATTCTAGTGAAGAAGTAGGTACGAGTTTTGAAATAATTATTTAACTATGATTAGAAGTACAAAACACTCCAGTTTATGGCTCAAATAACTTTTTTTTTCAATTAACATATGTACGTTTTCCTTTATATTTCACTTCTTTAAGTTCTTTCCTCAAAGGGCTCAATACAAACGATGCAAATTGTTATCGGCCGTGTGGACTCGGGGGCCCGGCTAAAGCACCCCGTCCGGCGGTATGCGGCCGCGAGAGCTGGCAGGCTAGCATTTGCGGTAGTGTGGGGGGGTTTGCCGAAAAACCGCTTTCAGCCGCCGGAACGGCCACCGGCGATAACGAAAAAATTCTCTCGCAAACGGGAGACGACGAATCGCGAAGGGCGGAAAAGGATAGTGCGGGCGGAACCCCTGCACCTGCCCGTGATTGACTGTCAGGGGGGGTTCTGATGAAATGAACCCCCCGAGCCTAGCCCCAACCACCCTGTGACCTCCCCTCGGCGCAAAATTTATGGGGAGGTCCCTTTTATTTCACCGATGCGAGGCTGAAAGAGATCGAGGGATGAGAGGGGGGAAAGGGTTTAAGGAGTCAAACGCAGTTAATTATTTCGACATAGTGGCCTTATTATTTCCCGAATTTCATATTTACAAATCTATTAGAAAACGAACAATAATTGGCGCGAAAACTAATACTTAAATTTGAAAGGAGGTTTATTACCGGAAAAGAAAAGAAACTTTAATCATAAAGCAAGCAAAATCAGTAGAATCTACGGGATATCGATTTTTATACATTTGATTATCGAATTAGGGTATAATAGATTGACTTCCGGCCTATCGTGTACTAATTAACAATTGAAATTCTTAACATTATTGCTAAAGGGCCCACTAAAATTATATGATTACGTTCAAATCAAGGTACCTGGGATCCCTGTTACAATTACCGAACCATTTAATCAGGGTCCCTTACAAGCTGTTTCGTTACAATGCTATAAATGAGGGGATAAAATAAAAAAACTAACCTTAAGCTTAAGTCTATGGATGGGCGGCCGCCGGCGAAGAACTGCTGCTGCTGCTGCGGCGATGGATGCCTACTGGAGGGGGGGTTTATGTGTCCAACGTTGGCACCCGGCCTCTTCAATTTGGCCCCGCTGTGGTGCATAAACGACTCGTAATCAGGAATATATATATATATATATATATATATATATATATATATTTTTTTTTTTTTTTTTTTTGTCCACCAATAAAATTGCAGGTAATTTTAGAGCACTTAATTAGTCTTAATTTATTCCCTAAATTATGTTTTTATTTTTAGGTTCACCAATCAAATTGCAGGTAATTTTAGAGCACTTAATTAGTCTTAATTTATTCCCTAAATTATGTTTTTATTTTTTGGTTCACCAATCAAATTGCAGGTAATTTTAGAGCACTTAATTAGTTTTAATTTATTCCCTAAATTATGTTTTTATTTTTAGGTTCACCAATCAAATTGCAGGTAATTTTAGAGCACTTAATTAGTTTTAATTTATTCCCTAAATTATGTTTTTATTTTTAGGTTCACCGGCTAGCTTGAGGGTAAGTTTATGGCACTACATTTTTAACTTATTTATCAAATTTCTCTTTTTATTTTTAGATTCAACAGAGTAATGAGCGGTGAGTTTAGGGAGCTAAGTTTTTTTTTTTTTTTTTCTTTTTTCAAAACTATTTAGAGTTATGTTTTAGGTTCATACACCAACTTAACGGTAAGTTTATTACATCACCTCAGCATATTTTCTTTACTCAACTTTACAAAAAGAACTTGGAGGTCCGCGACGGGGTGCGTACTTTTGATAGGCCGTAAGTTTTATTTTGTTTTTTTTTTCCACTTTACATTTCTAGGTTCTTTTCTTTAGTTTCACCGGGTACGTAAACTTAGTTAAGGTCGGGCTGGGATCCGCGATCTCCACAGGTAAGTCTACATAATTAACTTTTCCTTAATAAACATCCTTTCTTTTTCTTTTCGGGGTCTCGGACAACGACACAGGTAACTTTCCGCACGAGCTTCACCGGGTTATTCCGAATTCCTTCAGGTTCAGGGGGTAGTGTCACTTTTAATAAACTATTTCAATTCTTCTTATTTCCTTCACACAGGAACGTTTTACCACTTCGCCTAACCACTTTTCCGGCGTAACCCCGGCGCAAAGATTCCAAATTCACTCCCGTCCGATCCTGCTAAAATTATCTTCCCCGGTCCGAACTCCAACTCAATTTTCGTCCGCCCAACTCTTTTCGCAAAAAAAAAAATCCTTCTTTTCTTCAGCCCGCTTCAAGTGCCAAAACCCGACTCCCCCAAGGCACGCTCCTCACGGTCCTCGCCGGCTCCGCCGCGCCGATCACGCCATGCGAAAGTCCCGGTGCGACTCACTCACACATCAGCCGCGCTGTCTGCCGTCAGGCGTGCCGCTGATGTGTGGGAGAGCCGCACCGCTAACTTTCTACGCTGATGCCGCTGCCCCGAACTCAGCCAACGGATCCCTGCGCTTCTCGAATATTCGGCGGCCACAAGTTGGAAATTTTTTCTTTTTTTTTGCGCGTAAATTCCCAAATTGTGGCCTCCGAGCATTCAGCGCGCAGCGCAACCCGCTGGCCGGGCCGTTAGGCTGCGTTAACTGGCGCCTGAGCGCCGTGACTTTTCAGGCAATTTATGGGGGCTCCGGCGTGCTCTCGCCCATAGGCGGAGGCAAAAAAAAAATTGTTCTAATAAAGATGCGGGGACCCAGAGTCCCTGACCACAACAAAATTCTCGTCTGAAAACAACGGGATCTTTTATGCGTTTCTCTTTTCCACTGAAGCCAGGCAGATTATTGGAAAACATAATTTAAACATATTTTTGTCAGTTCAAATACATACACTTTTTACCAATTTTCTTTGATTCAATATGAATTTTGTTCTTATAGCAAATTTCTGTTCGAATTAAACATTTTTATTGTGATTATTGGTATTGTTGTTTTGACAAAAGTTTTTGTTTAATATGACAATCCCTTTTTCTCTGAGTGTAATCCAAAGATCTTTTGCTGCTTAGCTATATTCTTTAAGTAATTAATGTTGATATGGCCCAACTTCTGATGCCATTCTTCAAGAGACGATATTGGTTTAGATTCTGAAAAATTAACGAACTCCGTTGTTCTCGATACATAAAACAGGTCTCCTGTTCTGTCTGCCTTAAAAATTATCTTACCATTTGGTGCAATGATAGAGGCCGCTTGTTTGTTAAAGTTCACTTCGTATCCTTTGTCCGTGATCTTTGCTACGGACATCAGGTTTGTTTTGAGATCGGGAACTAGCATAACATTTTCCAGTTTTAACATTTGAGTGTTTTTATCATTTGAAGCCAAAATGTTAATTTCGCCCACGCCTTTAATTGTTGTTGTTCCGCCATTTGCCAGGTTGAGGGGTTTTTCAATTTTTCGCAAATGCCTGAAGTCCTCTTTCTTTGACGTCATGTGAGACGTACATCCACTATCTAGACACCAGTCGTTGATGCTGCATGTGTTCCCTCTTTCTGGCAGCTTCAAAGCAAATTCGGTTTTCGAATCGGAGGGTTTGCTTTCCACACAAACTTTTGAGGACTCGTACTTTTCTGCCTGTTGCCGCCCTTTTTGTCTGCACTCTGATTCCTTATGACCCGTTTTCCTACAATTATGGCATATTTAAAAAATTTTTGGGGGGGACTTACTTGGCGGTTTTCCGTAGTTCCACTTGTGGTCTGTGCTTTTCTTAGCGAACATAGCATTTTGGTGATTATCGGTTTCTCTAGATTTCCTCGCGTCGAACTCCTCTAGGATCTTCACTTTTAATGCCTCTGGTTTCGGTAGCTCATCACGAGACTCAATCGCACATCTAAAGTTCTCAAAACTTTCCGGGAGACTATAGAGGAGCATGATAGCGAAAAGGTCATTATTAATTGAAATGTTCATATCCAAAAATTTGTCGACAGCGTCAAAAAACTCAGCAATGTGTGTCCTGATGCTGACTCCCTCTCCCATTTTATGAAGAATTAATTTTTTCAATAGGGACTGGAATATTTCGTGCAATTTCTTCAACACTTGGTTTGAAGTTTCGCAGTTTTTGATCTGCTTTAATTCCGAGGGATTAATCGCCAATATTAAGTCCGACCGTGCTTTCCTGTCGCCTTCTGTCCAGGCTTTTAGAGCGTTCTCTGACTCTGCATTTCCGGCTGTAACTTTTGGTTTCATTTTTTCTCCGCTTACGTAGCCCCAATTGTCGTTTTTTATCAAAAGGGCTTCCACTTGTAATTTCCAAGTGTCGAAATTTTCTTTTCCCAGCGGCTCGATTCTAATTGTCAGACTTGCCATTTTAAATTTCCTTTTTCTTCCTTTTAACGCGATTTCCAATTTTTAATTCTTACCCATTATCTGAGCTGGGCCCATAACCTGTTGTAAATCGCGGTGGTTTGGGCAGACAAAATTGGGATTCTCTGGCTATTCCAAGATTTAAAGATCACCTTTTTATTCAGTCTCTTTATTGTGCTTTCAATTTGACAGCTTTTAGAAGCAAAAAAAAAGCTGGATAAAAAGGGCGCATGATAGCGCTGTAGTCTCAAAAGTAGTTATTAGTCCTTTAGAGTAGTGAACAAACTTTGCTCTTTCCAACATAGAAAACGTAACTTAAAGTTTAAAAACTACCAATAAAAATTGAAAACGATAAATCCAGAAATATAAACTTACAATCTAAATTCTTAAAAACTACCAATAATCGAAAATAATACAAATAACCAAAATTAATTCTGAAATATAAAAATCCTAAATACAAATAATTATGAATTTACCAAAAAATCAACACAAAACGCTTAACCAACCAAACAAAGTAACTGGCGCAGGTCAAATGCTTTTTCAGATTTCAGCGCCAAGCGAGATGCGTTTCTCCAAGAAAAGCAGCCAGGCGGGCTATTTTTAGCTTTCTACTTCTCCCTAGAAAAAGCCGCAGTGCAAGTTAATGAAATCCGAAGGAAAATTGGCTTTTTAAAAAGGCAAACTACTTAATTCCTCGAGGTCTACAATGCAACTAACTAAAGAGTTTATTTTATCACAAAAATTCTACATGTTTTCAGATTTCTTAACAGGTAAGTCACGACGCATTGTCAGCAAATTTCAGGTGTCTCCCGTCTTCAGGTGGGCCAGGTAAGTGCATGCGCCGGGGTCGATGAAAGGAAGTCACGTTGCGCGGTGTTAGGCACCGCGTGAAAGATGTGTTTTCCCTGCGATCGGTGATTAACTCTTCCCCTCTTAATTCATGCGTCCTCGCGTGTATGTGTTAGAAATATGGAAGGTTGTAGATGCTGGTATGATGCTGCGGATCTTTTGGGGAGAATATCCCTTGGAGGGTTGGTTCGTCCTTGGCTGGTGAAGGTAAGATTGCAATACTAGTGGTTGAAGTTCTCTTTCTAATTTGGGTGATTATGTTTAGGACTCCGGTAAGTAGGGCTGCTGCCGAAAATGCGTAATTTAGCCATAAATGGACCTTCCTCTCCGTTTTGATGAGGTTGATTTGCTTGGTGTTATTTATATGCAATTCCTTCATCAGTTCCAATGAGAGAATTTCTTCCAACTGAGTTGCCCCAATGGATGGCTGGAGTAAGGGTGAAAGTGCGTGGATGTTAGCTACTTCTTCGGATATGAACTGTTGGCCATCGATGATAATCGTTGTGTTCTGCAGTTTGATGAGGTACATTCCACGTAGAATTTGCGACGTGTTGTTGGATTCGATCAGTCCTTCGAAATTGTTTAGCAGGATGACGCCGGATGCTATTTCTTCGACCCGTGGGACGTGGTGAATATTGACTGTGTTGCATATTGCATTTTGGCTGTTTAGGAGGTTAGGGATACATTCGTCTTTGCTTAAGTCTACAAGATCATTTACTTTACAAATTGACAGTTCGGTTATTTTTTTACAATTATTTTTTATTCCATAAATTATTTCGTCTTTCTTTACTATGTTTCCATAATCGATTTTGTACATAACATTATTTATTTTTTTTATCGGTCTTAGATTGATTCTTTGGAAAACGGTGGGTTCTGTCTTAGGAATATTCACAATATAAATTAGGCGTGTTTCGTTTTGAGCTGCTTTAACATCGGAGAATTTTAGTGCTTCCTCTACGTTATTATATGGTATGTTATCTTTATTCATGCTTTCCAAAACTATGTTAATTTCAGCTTTTGATAATATGTTTGAGCTTATTGTATTTGATTTTGCTAGTTCTATTGCATATATTGTGTTAGTGATTTCTTCCTTATAAGTTTCAGTTTGTATTGTAGACTTAAGACTAGTTCAATTTCAAAAGATCTGTCCCTCCTAATCATATTTAGTATTTCATTCGTTACGCTAGTTAGCTTATTGATTCTATCGTTATGGGCTTTGTTAATTATTACCTGGTCATTGTTATTTTCTACGATGTCGTTTATTCTGTCTGACTTTAGGATAAAATCGTCGTGGTCGGGGTTTCCCGCTATCCACTTCCATGCTGAGCCAATGAAGTTCAGTGATCTTTTCCGTTTCTGGATCTTGATGTTATTGACCAGATCTCGTACTTGTGACAACTCATGTTCTAGGAATGGGAGGAAAGGATTGCTTTTGGGGATATTTTTGTTGATCATGTCTGTAATTTCGGATACGAAGGTCTGATAGGGTTCGATCTCTATTATGTGGATGAGTTTCAGGTTTCCCTCCTGGATCCTGGCTGTTCCTGTATGCAGTGCTATTACCTGGGAGTTCGTGTAGTCGAGGATCTGGACATCTGCGTTGGCGGCTGCGACGCTCAGAAATCTGTAAGGTGGGTATCAGTTTCGAATATTACTCTTATGTATTGTTTTGCCGGACTCTGTTGTAACTGTAGTGGGTTTATTTTCTCGTACGATCTCTTGTGTGTACCTAACTGTGAGTTTGGAACCTACGCGCTTATTGTGTTTCACGAAAATGGTTTGGCCTACCTTGTAGTCTTTAGTTGGTTGTTTGTTCTTGTTATGGAAATTAAGATCGTTCCGTTGCTTAATTTTCAATCGCTCTATATGTTCTTGCCTAGAGGCCTCAAATCGGGATCGGTTGTTACGGTTCTTCCACAGAAGAGTTCAATGGGCTTCTTTCCTGTGGTGGAGTGGATACTGTAGTTGTACTCGTACACGCAGCGTTCGAGCAACTCTTCAAACGAACGGTGGATGCCGTCGGTTTTTAAGCATCGCATGATCTCAGAGAGGGTAGAGTGGAATCTCTCTACCTGACCGTTCGCCTCGTTGCGGTAGGAAGGTGTCCTAAATATGTTGATCTTTAATTGGTCTTCCATCATAAACACAATGGATGCAGAGTTTAGGGATCTTTCGTTGTCGATTACAACGGATTTGGGCTCTCCAAAAAAGAACAGGATTCCTCTTAGTGGCTTCCTAACATCCTCGATCGCTCGCGATTTTAATATCCTTGCTTGCGCGAATTTCGTGAATTTGTCTAGGGCCGTCAGTACCAAATGTTTTTCTGTCGAGTAGATATCAATGTGGAGGGTGTGTCCGGGATATTGCGGTATTGGAGTGGGTTTTAAGGCTGGATTATTGGGATGTCGGTCGTATTTATTTTCCTTGCATGTTATGCAATGTTTAACTATCTGTTTGATTTTTGAATTCATTCTAGGGAAATAATATTTCTCGATTATCTGTAATCTGTTTTCCTGCGCGTTTCTGTGTGCCCTTTTGTGGTACTCTAAAATAATGTTTTCTTGATCGGACTCATTGCTAATGTCTTCCACCTCGTTTTGTGTAAATCTGATTCAATAATTTCTGAAGTAAAGGGGATAAATTTCTTGGATTATCCCCATGACCGGTTCTATTGTTTTGATCCCGTTTATCACGTTAGGATTCAGGAATCTTTTGAATATACCTGTTAGATTTTCCCTCGTATATCGAGGTTCTGAAAAGATGTGCCTAAAGTGACTGGGAAAAGGTTTCTGAAGTTGGTAGGTGGAAGTTGTGTCGACTTTTAGGATGAGTTGATTCTTGAAGACGTTGATCGGTGTTTCTACGGATGGAACGAGATTATGTGACGAACTGTCGTCACTGTGCTGCGTCGTGGTTACTGAGTTGATTGTGGACTCTTGCGGCGGTCTGGAGAGCGCGTCGGCCACGATGTTGGATTTCCCCGGTTTGTAGATTATTTCGTGATTGTACTCCTCCAGGATCGCTTTCCACCTCTTCATCTTCACATTAATGTTTTTATTGCTGCGTGCGTCAGGGGTTGATGGTCGGTAAATATTTTGACCTTCCGGGATCCGTACAAGAAGTTACGCAGGCAGTTGAGTTGGCTTCCTCGGTTTTACTCAGAGTTCTTGACAAGAAAGTAATCGGTCTATCTCCTTGAGATAGGACCACTCCGATCGCGTACTCGGATGCGTCGGTGGTAAGTTCGAAATCCTTTCCCAGATCGGGATTCAAGAGTACGACTTCTCGGGAGGTTAGGGCCTTTTTGATTTTATTGAAGGCTCCTAGTGCTTGTTCGTCCAGTTGTATTGGGACGTTTCTCGAATTATTTTTCGACACGCGTCCTCGTCCTTCTTCCCCTCTTAGAGGGGAAGTCAGAGGGTTGGCCAGCTTGGCATAGTCGCGTATGAAGCGCCAGTAATACCCTGATAATCCTAAGAAGGACCTTAGTTCCTTCAGATTTTTCGGTGTCTGAAAGTCGACTATGGCCTGTACCTTTTTAGGGTTTGTTCGGATACCGTCCTGGGAGACTATAAATCCGAGGAACTCGACGGACTTTTGGATGAACTCGCACTTGTCCATTTGTACTTTCATATTTGCTTTTTCTAGCGTATCGAAAACAAGAGCAATGTTTTCCAAGTGTTCGTCCTCGGTGGCACCGAAGATAATAATATCATCGATGTACATATAGCACCTAACTCCTATCTGCGCCCTGAGGATGTCGTCTAGCGCTCCTTGGAAAGTGGATGGTGGTTCCTTCAACGGAATCTGGTGGAAACCGCTCTTCAGATCGATTATCGAGAACCATTTGTTTCTCCCTAAATTTGGCAAGACCTCATTAATCTCTGGAATAGGGTATCTGTCTGGTATTGTGACAGAGTTCAATTTTCGATAATCGATCACTAGCCTGAATTTCTTTTCTCCAGAAGCGTCCGGTTTCTTTGCTACGACCCAAATGGGGGCGTTATATGGCGGTCGTGTCAGCCTGATTATGCCATCCCTTAACAATTTCTCGATTTCTTTCTCGACGATCGGCTTGAGCGCCATCGGGTATGGATACGTTTTAGAGTAGACGGGGTCGTTGTTGATGGTTCGGGTTTCTCCCTTGACGACGGTGGAGTACGTGAGTTTTTCATTCGGCTCGGAGAATAAGCTGGTATAGGCTCTTAAAACGTTCTGTAATTTGGAAGTTTGCGTTTCTGTCAGATGGGCTGTCCTTACGTTGATGCTATTGACGGAATGAGAGAGGTGTTGTTTGATGGGGACTTTAATTTTGTTGAGTAGTATCATGTAGCTCTCGGCTGTGTAGATAATTGCGTGAAGTTCTTTGAGGCTGTCCTTACCTATGATACCGTAAAATGATTTTAGCGTTGGTAAAATGAAGAATTTAAGGTTGGTAGTTTGAGGGCCAAATAAGTTTAACATCACATGGTGGGTGATTTCTACATTTCCTCCTACTGAATTTGCAGAGCAGATATTCGCGTTAGGCGTAGGGTTTTCCGCAAAATTTGGTTAGATATAGTTTTTATTGCTTCCGGTTTCTATTAGAAATTTCAAGATGTTTCCGCTCTTCGTTCTATACTCAAGGTATGGAAGCGAAGAGCTCGTTAACCTAAGAAATGTTTGTCTTGTGGTTCTTGCTCTAGTCCTGGGTTTTCGGGCTCGATCAGTTCGGGCTCTTGGTACTGGTACATGTCGGTAGGGTCGTCGTCACCTGTCCGAAAATAGTCGATAAGTGTTTGGTCGTAGTTTCCATCCTCCAAGTTGATCTTCTCGTTGTATTCGGCTAGGTCGTCATTAGGTGGTGAGGTGGTAGTATGGAATATCCTTTGGAGTTTGCTTGGGTTGTGCGCTTGGTTCGACCAGTTCGTCCTCTTCAACCCGAGCTGAGGCCTGTTTTGGTAGTTGACAACATTCGAGCGGATAGAACGATCTACGTCCATAGGTTCAACTCTTGGGGACAGTCTTGGTGAAGCTGATGGGTTGGTATATGTATTCTGGTTTTGGGGTTGATTATTGTAGCTATTTTGGCGTAGGGGTGGATTATTGTAACTATTTTGACGTAGGGGTTGGTTAGCAAGGAACTGGCTGTTATATACTGGTGGGTAGCGGTTAGTTGGGTTATTCCAGAGGGGAGTTCTGCCGGGATTCTGAGTCCGCTGATAGTAGGTAAATTCTGGGGAAAATTGAGGCTTCGGTGCATGGACAACATAGTTCTGGTTTGCAGGGATTCGCCTTGGTGGAACGGGGGGTCGCAATAATTCTTCCATTCTGCGTAAGGCTCCGTTATTAAGATGCGCATGTTGAATACGATAACTCATATTCTCTAGCTTGAGGCACAGGTGGAGCGCTTGCGGTAGGTCTGCCGGTTCCCTCATATCCAGGAGTTTCGGTAGATCTCCTTTAAGGCCTCTTATAAAAGTATCGAGAGCTTTATCCCTGTTGGTCCGTACCATTACGTTCATGGCTTCGTTGCTCATCTCCATACTGGAGATTTTGTTTAGGATGAGCGATAAGTGATGGTATACCGTTTGGTAGAAGCCTTGAACGGTGCTATTACCTTGTACTAGGCAGGTCATTTGGTACTTCAATGTACCAAGATCTCTTTTGTCTGCATAATGCAGCGCCAAGCTGCGAGAGATCTGTTCCCAATTGAGTGGCGTATTATAGGATTCCAGCGCGATGTCGGCTTGCCCTACGTTCTTATTTCGTATTACACTTAGTATCCCGTAATATTTGGGTGATCCTCTCGTTGATTCGTAGATTTTTAGGGCCCGGTCGACGCTCTTTTTCCAGGAGCTGAATTCTCCCGGTTGACCTGAGAACTCCCTAAGGCTACGTACGATGTCGGGTATCTTATCCATCTCCGTTAAGTTTGCCCGTTGGTCTTCATTGATTATTTGATCGCTTCCGAGATTGAATTCGGATACGGGATTTAGGATGGAATTGAGGATTCTAGGGCATTCTTGGGCTATAGTTTCTGTTATTAGCTGTCTTATTTGATTTTGCGAGGAAAGGGGCTCACCGTTAGGTTGGGCGGGGCCTCCGCCATTATTTGCCGCGGCTGGGGTCACTGGTATTATAGCGAGTCGGATGAGATTTTCGTGTCTAGACATTCCGAGGAAAACAGGGGCTTTGCGATGCCCTTTCTTTTGTGAGACTGATATGAATAAGGTGTTTGGCAGGAATTTTCCTTTGGCACGTAAGGGGAGTAGATAATTTGAAATTTACTTACGAATTTCCCTAACCTTTAACTGTTTTAGTAGCTGAGATTCAACCTATTTAAAATTTATTTATTTATTTACTCTAGATAATGATTTAAGCTCGATTTCTCCGAAAATAGTTTCACTCTATCGCGCTGTGAGTCGTTTCCAAAGAATCTTCTTCCGTTAATTTCCTAATGATTAAATGCTTTTTCGTTTTATTAATTATTATTATTACCTACGCTTCGCTTGGGCGGGCATTTAGATTATAACACTGCTTCATTTATCGCTGATTGCTATAGTAAAATTAGTAACTCAGATCATTTAGCTTAAATTAATTATTCTACTTTCATCACTTTATATTTCCTGTACTATTTATTATTATTTATTTAAACTATTTGTTATTATTATTTATTTAGGCTATTTATTATTATTATTCATTTAACAACCTGGTTTCTTCAATCTATTTGACAATTTAAATTTTCCTTAGTAATTGTCCGAACTTCTACTAATATGCTGAACTGATGTTCACTTATGTTGCATGTTTTCTTACACAAAGGGATCTTACACTACTGTGGTGAGTAGCATTTTTGTGGAAGCGGGTGCCAGTACTTTTGCTGACTCCTTTTCGTCCACGGGGGTTTGTCTCCGCTGGTTACTAGGGGGCCTCTTTTCTTCCACGGTGTGACCTCTCAGACTTTCCGGTTTTTTTCCACGCACAATTCCCTTGATTTATTAAGTTTATAAGCACCCGCGAATCACAAAAGATTACACAGAACTCTTGTGGTTTCTTTGATCACGAACGATTACTCCGAACTTCGTAGATCTTTTAAGTATCGCGGGTCCCTGCTCGGGCGCCAGTTAATGAAATCCGGGGAAAATTGGCTTTTTAAAAAGGCAAACGACTTTATTCCCCGAGGTCTACAATGCAACTAACTACAGAGTTTATTTTATGACAAAAATTCTACTTGTTTTCAGATTTCTTCACAGGTAAGTCGCAACGCATTGTCAACAGGTTTCAGGTGTTAGGAAAAGTGAAAGTTCGGGAAATTGATTTTAAGTAAAAACCGCGTGGACAATAAAATCTACTTTATTTTTACGATCTTTACTGCTCCGAGGTTCGCACAAGAAGTGAGCTTACAATTTTAACTTGCTTTGACTAGTACCTATATATAGTTTTAAGTGTAATGTTAAGCGTTAAATGGAAAGTGAATAGATCAGTAAAGTTACAGTCATTGACAAAATTGGAGATGAAGCTTACAATAATTTTAGGCAAATGAATGAGATCAAAATTAGGATGATGATGAGTTAGCTTCGCTTTAAACATTCCGCCCGCCTCGTGTGTCAGGACCAGATGTAGAATACTAGTAAGCCGCCCGCCATGAGGAACAGTAAGAGCTAGTAAGCCGCCCGCCATGAGGAAGAATAAGAGATTAAAGTATCTATTAAGAGAAGATAATAGATAATAAGTGAACATGTAATGAACATGCTATTAGGTAATTAAGTTAAGCTTTTAGCATTAGCTTTAGTGTGATCTTTAGTTTTCGGTTTTGAGTGTGCTGACTGGAAGGACACAAAGTTTAGTGACTGGACGTTTAAAGTAGCCGTCTTTACAGCGAACGGTAACGACTCGAATTTCGTTGTCTTGTCCAGGATGAAGAGCCACCACTCTGCCCAGGGGCCAGCGTTGAGGAGGTAAATTGTCCTCTTTAATTAGTACCAAATTGTTAAGTGCTATGGGTTCCGTGGGGCGTTGCCATTTATAACGCAGTTGCAGACTATAAGGATACTCCTTGTACCACCTGTTCCAAATGCTGTCATACATGTGTTGCACCATTTGCCAACGATTTAATCGGTTCGTAGATACATCGAGGACACTTGGTTCCGGAATGGCCAAAAGACTTTCGCCTATCAAAAAATGAGCAGGCGTTAGAGCACTAAGATCAGACGGATCATCTGAGATAGCTTGCAGAGGGCGTGATTTGAGGCAAGACTCGATTTGTGCCAGTAGAAATAGCATCTCTTCAATAGAGAGTAAATTATTGCGAACTGCACGTTTGAAGTGGTGCTTCAGGGCCTTGACACCAGCTTCCCAGAGACCTCCTATATGTGGCGAATAGGAAGGAATAAAATGCCATTCAGTACCTTCCTTCATGGTAATTTGAGGCAGCGTAGATTCATTCATCACTTGCCGAAGATGCTGAGAAAGTTCTTTGTCGGCAGCTACGAAGTTACGACCATTATCGTCATACATACGGGCACAGCGACCACGTCGACTAACGAAACGACGAAAAGCGGCGATAAAAGCTTCAGCAGTCAGATCCATCACCAGCTCTAAGTGAATACCTCGAGTGGAAAAACAGACGAAACAGGCAACGCAGGTTTTAAGCTTGATACGAGAACGGCCTTTAATAAGTTTGATGATGAAAGGACCGGCAAAGTCTACCCCAGAGTGCAAAAATGGTTTAGCAGGATGAACGCGATCGATCGGAAGATCTCCCATTAGTGGAGTACGAGAGGTTCCTTGAAATCTGCAACAAATAACACAGAAACGCATAAATTGTCTTACTTTATTCCTGCCATTTATTATCCAGTATCTGCTACGGATATGCTGTAGAGTTAGTTGCGTTCCTCCATGTAAGGTTTTGCAGTGGGCATATGCAATTATCAGCTGCGTGATATGACTTTCAGCGGGCAAAATCAAGGGGTATTTTCCATCATCTGATAAGATCGCATGCTTCAGGCGTCCACCTACACGTAGCAATGATTTCTCGTCAAGTTTTGGATTGAGAATACGCAGCTTGCTGTTCGATGCTAGAGTAGCTTTTCTATCCTTCAACAGATGCTTGATTTCAGAAGCAAAAGTTTGACGCTGAATTAACCTTATCCATGACTCTGATGCAAAGCAGATTTCCTCACTTGTTAGAATACCAGAGCGTTTAACCTTTGATTGAGCCTTACAATTGTTAAAAAACGATAGCAGTAAGCTGTAACCCGTAAAAGTCGCATTAAGTCTGAAAATCGATGTAGAAACGTTGAGATGAAATCATCTGGTGCAGTACTCGCCGGAGTGGTTGTCGAAGTACAGCTAATACGAAGTTCTTCGTCATGTTCTCCAGTCTGGGAAATCTCGTTGTCTGTGGGCCAGTTGGTAAAAGGATTTCTGAGCCACGAGGGTCCTTGCCACCACAGTTGAAAGAGTGACAAGTCTGGCGCTGATATTCCTCGTGTGATGCAATCGGCAGGATTATCCTTGGAAGAAACATGATGCCACAATGCGTTTGGTAAATTTTCATGTACCTTAGCGACCCTATTGGCCACATAAACTTTCCATTTGGAGGGATCTGCCCGTAACCATGCCAAAACGATGGTGGAATCCGTCCATGTGTGCACCGGGACACTATAAAGATTTAAGTTTCTTTGAAGATAGGAGAGAAGCTCTGCTAGCAACGTAGCACCGCATAATTCTAACCTTGGTAAGGACACTGTTTTAATGGGGCTTACGCGAGTTGTTGACGCAAGCAGATGCACTTGAATGTTGTTATCATCATATAAGACTCGAATATAAACCGCAGCACCATAAGCAGCTTGAGAAGCGTCGCAGAATCCATGCAGATCTATAGATAAGCGAGAGCTTTTTGTACCGATCCATCGAGGTATTTGCAGGTCATTAATTTGCAGAAGTTGTCGTTTATAGTAGAGCCATTCAGCATTTAAATCGGAGGGCAGCTCTACATCCCAATCAATTTTATTTGTCCACAGTGTTTGAAGAAAAATTTTAGCACCTATAGTCACAGGAGCTAGCCATCCACAGGGGTCATAAAGTCGGCTAATGTCTGCTAAAACTGACCTTTTTGTAGTAATAGTGGAGTTAGAAAGATGTATATTAAAGCTGAAGGTGTCAGAATCAGAACTCCAACCGACTCCTAACGTCTTAATTTGAGAATCGCTAAAGATTTTCTCCAGGATATTGAGCTCGCGATCTTCTAGAGGAATACCGTCGAGTAATTCAGCTGAATTCAAAAGCCATTTTCGAAGTTTAAAGCCTCCTTTTCTCAGTAATTCATCCAGTTCAGAGCGTCAATTTATGGCTTGACACCGAAAGCGCCAAAGAGGGCATCGTCTACGTAGAAATTTTGAACCAGAATTTCTGAAGAACTCACATATTCAGTTTTATAATCATTAGCCAATTGCTGCAAAACTTTGCAGGCCAAGTACGGTGCACATGCGGTTCCGTAAGTGACTGTAAGCAGTCTATAGCTTAATACTGGCTCCAGTGGTGAATTCCTCCACAATATTTGCTGGAAATCAGTATCAGACCGATCGACCAGAATTTGCCTAAACATTTTAGCAATGTCAGCAGTGTAAAGCAAAGGATAAAATCGCCATCTAGTTAAAACAAGAATCACGTCATTTTGAAGCTTTGGCCCAGTAAGGAGAATATCGTTAAGTGAGTGACCAGTTGAAGTTACTTGCGACGCATTAAAGACCACACGCAGCTTCGTAGTTGTACTGCTTGGTTTAAGAACCGCGTGGTGTGGCAAAAAATAAGAGATTGCAGAATTATCATCCTCATTATTACTCTGCTCCATATGACACAGAGATAAATATTGTTGAATAAAATCAGCATATTCTCTGAAAAGCTCAGGATTTCGAAGACAACGTCTTTCCATGCGAAGCAACATACCCATGGCTGCCTCTTTCGAACTACCTAGCGGGGGATGATTCGACTTAAAAGGAAGTTTCACAACATATCTTCCATCCTTAAGCCGATAGTGAGTATTCGCAAAGTGCGCTTCACATTCCGCTTCTTCTGGCGTTAAAATCGGCGTTGCCGGAGGTTCTTCTGTTTCCCAGAATTTCCGCACCAAGTCACTAAGTTCACATGAACAATGTAGGGTGAGGGTAGATGTAGTATTAGGAGGAGAAGCATCATCGACTTTGCCAGATAATATCCAACCCAGTGTGGTATTTTGCGCAATAGGAGATCCATTAGGCCCGCGTCGTATTCCAGCTTTAAGAATTCGACTATAGATTTCTGCTCCTAAAATCAATTCTATTCCTGAGGCCTTATCAAACTCTGGATCAGCCAGTGACAATCCTGCAATATGAGCCCAGTTGCCTCGATAGATTGTTTTAGAAGGGATAAGATGTGTCAGCGTTGGGAGAATTAACGACTGGACACAATATCTTGCTGATGGTTCAATGCATGACCGAATGTCATGACATACTAGAGCCTGAGCAGTACCTGCATCGCATTGCCCTATTCCTATTACTGATATAGCTGCCTTTTGTTTTCGTAACCTTAAGATGTTTGCAAGTTTTTCAGTAATGAACGACAACTCTGAACCTTGATCTAGTAAAGCTCGAGCACGGACCGAACGACCATCAGGAGACTGGACTAAAATTAAAGCTGTAGCAAGTAGAACCGAATGCCCAGTCTGATTTTTGGATACATGTGAAATTGTATGACTTGAAGTTGCAGGCTCTTTCTTTCTTGACGTCGAAGGTAAGGCTTCGTATAACTGTGCAGAAGCAGCAGGTAAAGAAGACTGTGCCGCAGCTTTGTGTATCATCGTATGATGCGGTTGATTGCATTGTTGGCAACGCTTTTGCGACGGACAAGTTTCAACCGTATGATTGGACTTTAAGCAGTTTTCGCATATCCTTTTATATTTTAGAAAGGTGGCACGATCATCGACGGATTTTGCTCGAAACTTTGGGCAAAATAAAATGAAATGCCTTCCCTGGCAACAGGCACACCCAGGTGCTGTTGAAGCATGATGCGTATGAGCATACGACTTTGCGTTGCGGAACGACTTTCGACTAGAGGGAACTTTCGCAGGAAGGTTATTTTCCCTTAAAGTACTTAGTGCTTGTAAGCGTGTTTCCAGGAACATCTGCAGAGAACTAAAGGCTGGAACATTTTTTGAAGAATCAAGAGATGTCTCCCAGTCTTTACGGTGCAAGCGTTTAATTTATTAGCCAGAAAAAAGAGCAACCAGTCATCCCATTGCTTTACTGGCCGAGATAAGTTTTCAAGAGCTCTGACAGCCTGATTAAATCTGTCGAGTACTCTTTTGAGCTCGCTAGCACTTTCAGAAGACATACTGGGCAAAGTTATAAGCTCATTGAGGTTCGAATTAATTAATACCCTTTTATTATCATAACGAGCTAATATGACATTCCAGGACACCGTATAATTTGAATTCGTAATAGCAAAATGTTTAAGTAACTTCGATGCTTCGCCAGTAATAGCAGATTTCAAATAGTGCATTTTTTGCATATCAGATAAAGAGGCATTATCATGAATGAGTGATAGATATGTATCATGAAAAGAGGGCCAATCCAAATAAGATCCGCTAAAGCTTGACAAATTTATTTTTGGAAGCTTTATCATGTCCGAAGACGTTTTGACCACAGTAGAATGGAGCAGAGCTGAGAGTCATCTGCACTAGGCGTCTCCTTAGGAACTTGAAAAGCTACAAGCTCCTCCTGAAGCCAACCGATCGCTGGAACATATGTGCATTCCACATAGGAATAAAATTCGGAAGTAAGGAACTCATCTGTTTTAAGAGTTTCCTCGTCAGTGACCTCGAATAAACTTTCATGAACTTTAGAGAATTGTTGCCAATAAGTTTGCAATAACTGTAACCGCGTTTTTAGAAATATTTCATTCCGTTTCTCTTTGCCTGTTTTACTCGCATTTGAAATAAAGTTATTAATTCTGTCCGCATTTAATTTCACTCTGTTCTTGAGCTTTTCCATTATGTTTAAGAGTAGTAAATCAAAGCAAATGTGTCCAAAAAGGTTCTATGTAATGGCAAGAATTTCGTCCCACACTGCTTTATTTATTCTTCACTTAAACGTAATTAAGCAATTCAAAAACACGAATGTCAATTTTTCTGTAGAATGCTGTCCACAAAATAGTTCGAAAAAAGATTCACGATAATGATTTTAAGCCAATAAACTAGCACAAGGATATCAAACCAGGGCTCCGAAGTCGAAAAAGTTTCCACGCAAAACCTCACCGATAAATTCGCGATCATATACTCTCGAAAAGTTCAGAAGTTACACTGAATCGACGCAAAGATGTGTAAGTTAAATTATGGAAAAATGGGATTATGTAAGCTCAAAGTTGAGCGCTTTCACAGGCTTTCACTTCACTTTTAATTATAGCATAAATTATAAGATTATGTTAGTGTTTAATTTCTTCCAAATTATGAATGCTTAGCATAATCAGAAATTCAAAAATTTAGTAATGCAATTTTGTCTTGTAATGCTTTAGTAACCGTAAAGTTGCGATTTTTACGTGCATAATGCCTCCTTATGCTGGTTATATGTAATAAAGAAAATTAAAAAAAGTATAAGTTATATACATACCTAGAATATCATTCAAGCAAGCAGTTGAAACCAGAAACGTTGGATTGAGAAGAGCGTGGAGGAGGTTCGTAGCAGCAGATGCAGTTTTCTCATCCTGCCACTCTGAAATCTCATCAAGTGCATCACAAATTTTCATCAACCGTTCACCTTGAAACTGCATTTGTCCTTCGTGATTTTCAACCCATCGTGTCTCGTAGAGTTTTTTTACCACGCTTTTTTTGGAAGACGCTGTACCTTTTTGCAGAAGCGTTTGAAAAAGCTACAATAGTTTTCATTGTTCCTGACGCATTTCGGCAATTTGGGACATTTCATGATTTCAATAAAGAATTGTTCAACACATGGTTATTGCAAGGACAACGTCGTGCGTGAATAGCTACTTTCATCAACTCGTGACATGCCCCTTTCAAATCAGACGCCATCACTGAGCAACTGTCTGTACCAATTCCAGCCAAGTATTGCAGGTCCAAGTCAAATTTGTTACACAAATCTATGACAATATGTGCCACTGCAACTCCAGTTAAACGACGCTCGTTACCTTCTCTTCTCTAGCAACTCTTTTCCAGACGTAGCGAAGCGACAAGCTCAGCTGTACTGTGTGTGAGTTGTCGGTCGTCTCGTCGAATATAACAGAGAAAAATGTTGCCGCTCTCACTCTATTCAGGATAACTTTTTGAATTTCTTCTTTGCAGGCTGCTATCAGTTGATTTTAGGTGGTTTTGCTGATATACATTGCGTTTGCACCTGCGGTTTCTAAATGTTGCTGAAGAGAAGAGTCACCAGAATCAATTCTGAAGCGAAGGAGTGCTCTAAAGTTCCCATCATTTGCTACCAGACTGTCTCCTCCGTCGGTCCTATCCAAGAGCGATCCATCATCGCTATGTCCACGTAAAGGAATATTCTGCTGACCGCAAAAAATGATCGTTTTGACGATAAGCCACTTCTGATGCTGGATTGTGAAAAGTCTGAAGAAAACTTTTGCCAGCTTTTACCGCCCTCTGGTGATATTGGTTTCGTTGGTGAACAGAAAGCGCTCCTTTTTCACCGAAATCTTTGTTTGGTAACCTCCTCCTGAGCTCGGCGCGAATAGTACGCAGTAGGTACAATAAAGACCTTGATCTTTATGGGACAACACCAGCCAAGGGAATTTCTCTAGATGGGATCTTTGAGCGTACTTCTTCTTTTCCTTCCCATTCTTCATCACGACATTATGAGGAAATATATAATCGGGAGGAGGTTTCCAGTGATGCTCCAGTAGCTCCGCCTTAGTAAAATCGTCGACGTTGTTTTGGCCTACGTAAGACCCTATATCGGATGCGAAATGAGGCTTAGAGCATGGTTCGTTTGTATGCGCAGTATCCGCCGAATGGGAAGTGGACGGAACATTTTCAACCCTATCAGTAATGTTCAAATTACTAGCTGACGGTGTGGATTCTTTTGTTGACGATGATGCATCAGAACTAAATTGAGACTCCAGTTTCTGACTTTTAGAGAAGAAAGTGTCAATCGTTCTTGTCGAAGCTGGTCGTTTCGTCGTCCTTTTTTAGAAACAAAAAACAATTCAAAAAGTTTAAGATATAATAGTGTCTGATGCAAAACTGTTCACGTAATTAATACAATTTTTTAGATCTAACGCTTGAACGTAAAACATTGTTGAATTGATAAAAAATTATTATTTTTGAAATTAATCATTTGACTTCTGATCATTTAACACTTTAGTTCTGCAACAGCAGAGACCAGCCACGGAATCGTATTCGCTCCGATTATATTGATGTCTCACTTTTCATTTTCGTCATTGTTTATATAAAAAGAGAAGGTACACTTTGCAGAATTAGAGTTAACAGACATTTTCAAGATGCATTAATTATTTCGTAAAAATGCCGGTTTTTGTCTAAGTACTTATTTTTGACGTAAGTTGTTAGCTTACATTAATAATTTAAGCTTTAATTAGGTGTCGCAACTTGCAAATGCTTTTCTTAAATCTATGAAATAGAATCAGAAACAGTCAATTATAATAGATATTTCAAATCGCCACAAATATAGAAACCTATATTTTACTCGTAAACACACGTAATAAAAAAATAATTTAAATTAAATTATTTCTCACTAATAGAACCGAAATTTCTGACTATAAAATCAATTGACTGTGCTCAAAAAACTATGAACAATTAAACAATTAAAAGTCATACAATTTCTGACTGATTTGATGAAAGCCGTTATTGCAATTTAGAATTAAAAATTAAACAGATTTGGCCACTTGGTTCTTTTAATTTTGCTTTATACACATCAATTGTCTTAATATTTACCATGATTCATCCGTGAAATTGAAACTCCTATTTTTCCTCGTTTTTAGAAGAACCACAATTTCTGACTACAGGACCAATGGAACGTGTTGGAAAAACTATAAACAAATAAAAGTGATAAAATTCTCTAAGAAAATTCATAAAAAACATTATCGCAATTTGAATTTTAAAACTAATGTGATTTGGCCACATGGTCTTCTTAATTTTGTTTTATATACAACTGTGTAAATAAGTATATATACCATAAAATATCCGTCAATTTAAAATTCCTATGTCCTCGCCACAAATTACTGTAATTTCTGACTACACAACCAGTGGAGAGTGTTGAAAAAACTATAAACAAATAAAAGCCATAAAAAATCTAAAAATATTAAATTAATTAAATTTAATTTGAATTTTAAAATTAATCGAATATAATCATCCACTTGGTCCTAAGAATGTTACTTTATAGACAATTATGTGAATAAATTTACCTTGATACATCCGTCAAGTTAAACCTTATTTATTTGTTCTTACTTTTGTCGTTTATTATCTTCGTTTTGTTTCGTCATCTTTTTCTTTCCTGCCAAAATCAGTGAAAACTTTCCTGAACTCACCAAGATCAACAATAAGATAGATTATTATGCTTTCAATGTTTTGATTTGCAAACTCTGAAGTTAGCTACGCTGCCATAAAAGGCTCCACTTCTTTTGAAAACACATTAAGCCACTTTTTCAGAAGAAAATTTAAAATAAATACATTTTTTAGCTAAAACATTAATTAGTTATTAGAATACATTTTTAACATAAACAATAAATGTTATGTATGAATATAAATAATTTTTAAGTACGCAAATTGGATGAGTTTGTTCATACGGTTATTCTGGCTTTGACATTCCGTAAGAAAATTTGATTTATTTTGTTCATTTGGTTATTTTTGTTATTTTTTATTTTGTTCTACCCTGTGACCCCCTCCGAAAAAAATACTGAATCCGTCCCTCCCGTAACTCATGTCCACTCCTTCTTGTTGTAATCAAAAATTACTTTAGGTTTCATAGTTCGTTTTCTCCCTTTCTCTATTTCTATCATATTGTCGTCATGAACGGTACTTAGAATATAAAGTTCCCTTTTATCCTGGCATTTCATTATCATAATTTTATTTTTAAAACTAGCACTACATTCCCCTTTCCTTATAGGTAAGTAGATAAGCTATGAGAGTTCTGGCGAAAAATCCCATAACGTTTATACAGGGGGTCTGAAATGAGAAAACGTTATCAAAAGCTCTCGGTCTGGACGTGGAGGAGCGTTAGAAAGCTTCTTCTGGTCTTGGATGAGCAGTTTTGAGGTGTGCGACGTCATGAAAGCTTCTTCCGGTCTTGGACGATCAGCTGAAAACTCTTTTATGTGTGTTTGGGGTGGCATCAGGTGATGGAGGTTTTGTTTGCGGTGGCATCATGCGGTAGGGGTTGTGTTTGAGGTGGAATTTTTACCAATCCCCCTCTCCCGCTGAGATCTGTGCCCCTCCCCCTCCCCCGCTGAGATCGGTCTCCGCCTCTGCTCTTACTTCGCCGTGATAGGTCTTGTGATATTGCGAAATAATCAGGAGAAATGAGCAGAGTGTGAGGCATTTGGTTTTTTTTCTTATCTCTAGCTTTGGACGATGAGATCGCTGAATTGCAATATTTTTGGGTTGCAGGTGGCTTTGTTTTCATTAGATTAGAAGGGAATGAATTATTCAAAACAAAGAGTTCTTTGTTTAGGGATGTTGCAGCATTTGCTGATAGGGATTGATTGATATATTAAATGCTATGACGGATTGGGATCAGTTCTTATTCGGCCCTTGAAGAATTAGTGTCTCCAGCTAAGTTTCTTTTTTAAAGTAGAAAAGTTAAAAGATTATTATGTGAAAAGAACGGTTGTTTTAGTGTTAAAGTTCAATTTGAAAGTTAATTCAAAATGGTACATGTGAGTGAACTCGTTCAAAGCGCCAAATTAGCCTTTGTGAGTGCCCAAAGTAATCATGTGATAATAGACCAAGCTGTTAAAGAGTGCTCCAGCCATTTAAGAGTACTTCGGAAAGCTCTAAAAAGAGCAAAGACTGTGGGTGAAAAGCAATGTTGTATAAATGGTATTAGTCACGTGCAGGGATATCGCGCTCAAATAAAAAAATTAAAAATAACTGGTGCCGGTTATATGAACCCACACCCCAATAGAGTCAATTACGTTAGCACCAGAGTAAAGTGGGAGGGCGTGCAATTAGCCTTTAATAATCGGTAAGTTAATATTTTTTAATACAATTTTTTATAATTAATATATTATCTGGATGTACTATATACTTTTAATTTGTTATAGCATGCGAACAGGGGCAATTATCAACTTAACACATAAAAAACCAAAGGAATTCCTTGAGGACTGTGTTGGATTATTCCATCGTTGCATAAACAACGCTTAAAAAGGAAATCGCTCTCAAGGTCAACGCAATGTTTTGCGCTGAATTTAAGATTGTACGAGCTGATGAAGAAATATTAGAGTTCAAGTATATGAATACAAAGAATGTACCCATCTATGGCGATACAAATATAAATGTTTGGTTTGAGCAAAATGTCCAGGAATCAGTTATGAAAAAACTAGAAGAATTCCAGGAAATAGAAAGTGGGTGGGCGTTATCGGCCATTATTAATTTTACAATCAATATGAACAAATATACTCCACTGCTGGGGTCTTCATATATTAGCCTACCCAAGCAAATTGAGAACAAAAAAGCGTGTATCAACGTTCAAAATGCAGATGATGCATGTTTTGCGTGGGCGATAATATCGGCCTTACATCCGACAGAGAAGGATCCACAACGCATAACAAAATATCCCCACTATTCCACAGTCCTGAATCCAGATGGAATAACGTTCCCACTGGCAATAAAACAGATTCCACGGTTTGAAAAGCAGAACATCATTTCCATCAACGTTTAGGTACATCTTGCGGAAGGTAGGCAAAAATAGTAAGGAACATTTTGAAGTCCTACCCACCTATTTGACTAAAGAAAAGAAGGAAACGCACGTAAACCTACTTATGGTCCAGAACATGTATTTTACTGAGGGTGATGAGGAGGAAGATTCTAGTGCAAACAATGAGCCCATTCGCAATCACTACGTATGGATAAAGCAATTATCGCGACTCCTTTCATCTCAATTATCTAAGAACGAGCATATGAAATATTTTTGCGATCGCTGCCTTCATTACTTTTATACATCAACTGCATCAGAGAATCACTAGGAAGACTGCAAGAAGCTGAATGAATGCAAGATCCGGCTACCATCTGATGATCAGAAGCTGCTTAAATTTAAGAATTTTAGCAATAAGGTGGAAGCGCCTTTTCTAATTTACGCAGATTTGGAATGTTTATAAGTAGAATGTAGGGATAGAAATAAGTATCAAAATCATGTTCCGTGTAGCATAGAATATTACGTTAAGTGCTCTTACGACCCCACGTTATCGTTTTTCAAGTCACATCGTGGTGAGGATTGCATCGAGTGGTTCGTTTGCGAATTAAATCAATTTGCTGAGATCGTGGAAACCGTTTTCCTTTGGAATCTACCCATGGATAAGATGAATTCTGAAGAAATAGCATACTGTTACCGAATCCGTGGTTTCCCGGTAACCTTTGGCCGAGCAAATTCGGTCCGAGAGGGAGACTGTTGTCTTTGTTTTTTTTTTTTTTTTTTAACGTGTCGGCCACAGAAGAAATCCGGAAAGAATTTATTAGCGCGAAATCTGGCAACGATGTTCCAGCGGCGATTAGACAATTCCGCCAAACCCACTTGTTCGCTTCCCCTTCGCCTCAATCTCAGGCGCCTTGGTAAAGCGGCTCACACTGAGCCGATGGCGAGCTTTCCCCTCGAAGTGCTTGTGCGACGCGCGTATGCTGGCTGGCAGCACGGTGGCGTAGACGACTCGCTTCCCCTCAAAGTGGCTCTCGCAGTGACGCGCAAATGCGGCTGGAAGCACGGTGGCGTAAACAGCTCACTGTTTACTTTCCAGCGGCAGTTTAGCTCGGGTGTGCCGGTGCGCGTCGGGAAAGGTGCCGTGAAAATTGATCGGCTTGTTTAGTGTTTAGTGTTCCGAAAATTGTGTGTAGTTAGTGTTATGTGTTCCCAAAATTGCGAGTGACAGGTTTTTCCTCTTACAGGGGCCCGAACCGGGAGGATCAGCGGGTAAGCTGGCGGCGAGGGAGGCAGCGGAGCAGCTACAGGACGCCGGACGCCGCGGGACTTACGGCTTGTTGACCCTGCAGGTAAGTTTTCCCTTTTCCTTTCTTTTTTTTTTTTTTTTTTTTTTTTTTTTTTTGTTTCGGGGTAAGTGAAATTCGCTCGGGCGCCGTTCAGTGACTCAAAGTGAATCGCGAATCCGCGCCGATCCGGGTTTTTCTACTGTTTCTGTTCTATCTGGCCGCGGGAGTGTGGGTGGTGCAGCAAGAAGTTGCAGCAACCGGCGACGTTGCGCAGCGACAAGTTGCTTCGGCCCGACGGGGCCCACCTCAGCGGAGCTCCTGGCACAGCTGATCGCGGGGACAAGGTCAAGGGCACGGAGGAGGCCCGAGCAGCTGATGCTCGCACTAGCCGGGTATTTAAGCAGATTTCTCTGGGGAAAATTCCGCGCCGCGAAGTTTTTTTTTTTTGGCCGGTGGAGCAAAAAAAATTTTCCGGTTATTCCTTAGCAGCCACGAGGGTAAAATTGGGCACGGCACTTACCTTTTGGCCCGCGATATTCGCCACGGCGTAGCCTGTCCGAATTAAAAAATCAGCACCTTGCACCACACTAAGACACTCTTTGGGGACCGAGAGGAGTAACTAAAACGCGGGGCTTTACTAAATTCAACAAATCTTTTATTCGGTCGCCAAGTAGTTCGCGATCACAATTTCGCACCTTGCGTCCGTGCTCAACCAAAAGCCGACAAATCTTTCTAACTCGCCAAATTAAACCGAGTGCCTTAACGAAATCCAAAAAGTCGTTGTTGATTAAAAAAAACTAGCCTAAGCGTTTTTACTCTAAAATCCGATTAAAAAATTCCTTTTCTAATTTTTTCCTAGGGATCGCCAATCAGTCCACACGCACCGCGGGTTGCACCAGAAAATCATGGAGGTCGTCGACCGCGCTGCCCTTCCGGCCCTGACGCGGCCTGATTTTCTCGCTAGGGGGACCAGGGGCGAGTACTAAAAATTTCCTGCAAGAGGTAATTTTAAAAATTTTCAACGACAAAAGAAATGATAAAATTTTTCTCTTTGCAGGGACTGCAACACTACTCCCCCATTTGCAGATAGAGCTGCCCTCAGCTCGGGGAAATAGATGCAGCCCTGGGTGGCGGAATTCATCAGGGATGCTTCCTGATCCAGGGGGTGTAGGGCATCACGTCGTTCGAACTCTGGATCATCTCAGCGTGGGATCGTCAATGGGTCATCGCCGGCTTCCCGGAGTCGTCGCTGGATCTCGCTGACTTCGGGTAAGTCCTTTCCTGGTTTTTTTTTTTTTTTTTTTTTTTTTTTTTTTTTGTTGTGGTTATAGTCAGCTGGGTTCGTTGGCATTTCCGCCCGCGACGCGAAAGTGGGCGGAAGACGGCCGACCCCAGCTGACTCGGGAACGGCAGAGGTTTTTACGAGCGCCTCTGACTCGCTCGGGCTGAAAAAAAAATAAATAAAATCGGCCCCGATCGAGGAAAAGTGCCGTGCCCAGCACACAGACCAAAGGAAAAAAGAATTAATTGAATAAAAAAAAATTAGTAGACAAAACAGACCGGCTATTTCGCGGTAGTTTGCGCTGGTTCGTCTCGCATATAGCGTCGCGAAACTTCTTTTATTTGCCTGGCTCTGCCTTTTTTTTTTGTTTATTTTATTATTTTTATTATTTATTTACTTTCTAGCATAAGCGAATTTATGTCGGAGCATGGTAAGGAGCTAAGCGGTTGCGATGGACTACCGTGCTCTTTTTTGGCGGGTCCGTAGGGTCTTTAGTGATGCGATAATTCACCTCATTAACCACCTCTAGAACGCGAAAGGGACCTTCCCAGTCCCGCTGTAATTTCGGGCACCTTCCTTTCTTCCGCTTAGGGTTATGCAGCCATACCCTATCAGCGACCTTAAACGGGTTCGCCTTTGCCGACAGGTCGTACCGCTGCTTCATGACTTCACTACTGCCCCTTATATTCTGTCTAGCGAAGTCGTGGGCTTTCTCTAGGCGGTGTTGAAGCTCCTCCAGGTATTCGCGCGGGGGCAGGGGTTTACCAGGCGGTTCACCGGTGATCAACTGCACCGGAAGGCGAAGCTCTCTCCCGAAATTCAGTACGGCCGGAGTTTGTTTCGTCGTCTGATGCACTGCTGACCTGTAGGCTAGAAGAATGAATGGGATATACGCGTCCCAGTCGCTCTGATTTTCGGCGACGAATTTTGAGAGCCCATTCAATAACGTGCGGTTGAACCGCTCCACCATGCCATCTGATTGAGGGTGTAGCGGGGTGGTTCGGGTCTTCTCAATCCCAAATTTCCGCATTACGGTTTGGAACACCTCCGACTCGAAATTACGCCCCTGGTCAGAGTGCAGCTGTAGTGGCATACCGAACCGCGAGAAAACGTTGTCGATCAGAGCGTCGGCTACACTCTCGGCTGTGTAGTCCCTAAGTGGCATCGCTTCTGGCCACTTAGAAAAATAGTCGATACACAGCAGCACGTATCGATGGCCGTGTGGGACCGTTGGGGGTAAGGGTCCCAGGATATCGACGGCCACTCGCTCAAATGGTGCCCCCACGTTGTAGAGTTGTAGCGGGGCTCGACTCTTAGGCGTGGCGCCGGACTTCTGTTGGCATCGCAAGCAACAGCGGATAGCTTCTCGCACATCCCGGCTACATCCAACCCAGTAATATCGCTGCCTTATTTTCGCCAGGGTCTTATCGAAGCCCAAGTGTCCTCCTTCGGGGTTGCCGTGACACTGCTCAATTATTTGGCGTTTTGTGGCTTCTGGAACAATCACCTGGGTAATGGAGCCGAGACCGCTGGGATAGTTCCGGCAAAGTACGTCGTTCGTGATACGCAGCGTTGAGAAGATGGTCCAGTACGCCTTGACCGTTGGACTCAGGTGGGTGGTCTGCTCCCTTTCCGGTCTCTCCCCTTCTTTAACCCAACTTTTTATTATCGACAGGTGGGCATCTCGGTCCTGGAGGTCAGCCATAGCTTCGGGGACAATAGCCATTCGTACTCGGATAGCTTGTTGCTCTTCTTGTCGCGCACAATAGCCACAACTCGTCTCAGCACACGGGCGGCGGGAGAGTGCATCAGCATTCCTGTGCTGGCGTCCGGGACGGTGCTGGACCTCGAAATTGTAGGCCTGGAGCCTTTCCAGCCAACGAGCTATTTGTCCTTCCGGCTCCTTGAAACTCATCAGCCACCTGAGGGACGCGTGGTCGGTGCGCAGCAAGAAGTGCCGGCCCAGGAGATAGGGTTGGAAGTGGTGCATCGCCTTAACTACAGCAAGCAACTCTTTGCGTGTCACGCAATAATTTTTCTCCGGCCTACTGAGTGTCTTGCTGTAGTATTCCACAACCTTCTCCTCTCCGTTTTGGATCTGGGACAGCACGGCCCCCCAAGCTAGGTCGCTGGCGTCCGTGTCGAGGACAAACAGATCCTGGTCGTTCGGCTGGACCAAGATGGGGGCTGAGGTTAATTTCCTCTTGAGGCATTGGAAAGCCTCCTCGCAGTCGTCATTCCAGCAGAATGTGCGATTCTTCTCCGTCAGCGCTGTGAGGGGTTTCGCTACCTCGGAGAAATTCATCACGAAGCGCCTGTAGTACGCACAGAGTCCCAAAAACGATTGGACCTCGACTTTGCTGGAGGGCCTGGGCCAGTTTTCCACCGCCTCAACTTTTTCTGGGTCGGTTGCAAGACCGTCTTTTGAGACTACGTGTCCTAGGAATTTGACCGTGTCCTTACACAATTCGCATTTGGCAGGCGACACCTTCAAATTGGCCTGGCGGAGCCGCTGAAGGACGAGTTCCAGGTGCCTCAACATGTCGTCGAATGTCTTGCCGTGTACTATGATGTCGTCGAGGTACACCAGGCAAGTCGTGTAAGGAAGGCCGTCTAGGACACGGTCCATCAGCCTCTGGAAGGTCGCCGGCGCATTGGTAAGTCCAAAGGGCATTACTACGAATTCGTAGAGGCCCGTACCAATGGAGAATGCGGTCTTATCCTTGTCTCTTTCTTCCAGCTCAACCTGCCAGTATCCGGATTGTAAATCGAGGGTGCTGAACCATTTGGATTCCCCCAGAGCGTCCAAGGTAAGATCTATACGCGGCAGAGGGTAAGAATCCTTTCTCGTAACGTCGTTCAACCGCCTATAGTCGACGCAAAAACGAAGTGAACCGTCTTTCTTCCTCACTAGCACAACGGGGCTGCTCCAAGCGCTTTTGGAGGGCTGGACGATTCCCTCAGCCTTCATCTCTTCGAGAAGCTGCTCCGCTTCGGCCCGGCGGCTCCAAGGCATTCTCCGTGGCGGTTGTTTGATAGGCCGTGCGTCGCCGACGTCGATCTGGTGCCTTGTTATCGACGTGCGGCCGATGTCCTTTTTAGAAGAAGCGAAAGCCGATTTAAAGTCCAGGAGAGTCTTCCACAAACGTTCCCTCTGGTTCGCATTTAAGGCAGGCGCAGCACGCTGAAGCAGCTGTATGAGTTCGGGGGAAGTAGGCGTCGATGGTTCCTCTGCCATCCGGAGAACTTCAGTGCCAACCTCGACATTGGCAAGACTGGTGGTAGGTAACACATTTACGTCCTCATTTGTAATATTGGCGACCAAAATCTTCACCATTCCTCTTTTAGGAATTGAGACTGCAGGGAGGAAGGTTACTTCATTCGGGCACGACAGGCTGGGAGAAATCAGTACGTCTGAGTCGCTCACTAGGCCGCAGTATAAGCTAATCATCGTCTCGGACCTAGCAGGTAATTTTAGGGGGCGTAGCACGTTGCCTGTGATGTCCTGTGGTGTCTTTCCCGACAATGGGAACGTTTGATTGTCGACGGTGAAAAGTCGTCGTCGCAGGTCCAAAGTGCACCCGTGTGTATTTAAAAAGTCCATACCGAGAATGCACTCGTCTGAGATCGGTGCCACGAAAACGACGTGTCTGGCGACGAAATCGGAAAACTCGATGGAGACTTCGAGCGTGCCCTTCACTGGAAAAAGCTCGCCGGTGACGCTTTGAATGCGTGCATTCGAGGGCGATAATTTCGTGGGGATGGACGATCTCTGGAGAACAGACGGGTGTAATATTGTGCGGCTCGCTCCTGTGTCGATCAAGAAAGTGCACTCGGCGCCGTTGACACTACCGACTAACATTAAGGTCGTTTCGAGCTCCATGGACCTAATAGAGATCGTTAAAGGGGCCGGTTTTCCCACTGATGGCTGCCCCAATTGATCAGTGGGACTCAGTTTAACGATCTGGTCGGGGTGTCGGTGGAAGAAGGCGGCCGGGCAACGGTCGAATCCTGTGAACTTTCTCCGGTAAATGGCGCAGACGAAGTGGCGGCTGCAGTACGCGGCTGAGCGTCCGAAGTTGCCTTCTCGGGGGTAAAACGACTGCCTTGCACTGGCTGCCCGTGTGGCCCCGTGACGTTTACTGCCCGAGTTTTCGGCTTTCCTGGCTTCACATCGAAAACGACGAACTCTCCTTGTTCCAGAGAGGGACGAATTTTGGCCGGATTCGACGCGGTAATTTGGGAAGCGTGGATGAAAACTTCCTCTTTCGAATCGTCCCGCTTGATGAAGCCAAACCCCATTCGGTCGTTGAACCACACTACTATGCCGGTTACCTGCCGTTCGACACTCGCAGGCTTTGTTGGAGAACTTCGGGATCCCTGTGAAGGGCAGGCAGGTGAGTTGTCCTTTCGCGTTTCGTTTTTTCCTTCACGATAATTTTTTTTATCCCTAGGTTTTGGTGATCGTCGGGGCGAGGAGTCCATCGCAGGACCTCGAGATTTCGACGCGGGAGAAACCGGTGAGCCGTTCGTCGTTCGGGCCTTGCTGTCCTGCTCTCGACAGCTTTTCTTCCGACTGCGTTTGATCGCTCGCCGGGACGGGGAGTTCGGAACAGCGTCTCGAGATTTGGGCGTAGAAGGAGCAGGTAACTCACGTTTCGTCTGACTCCTTTTCTCAACTCCGCGGCTGTTTTTAAATTTCCTTTTCGTCGCCGCGGATCGTCGGGGCAGAGCATTTTCGTTAGCAGTGCCCGGGCTTCGCTCTGCAAGCCCAGGCTGGCTCAGTTTCCCGACTGTTGGGACTCTTTCGGCGGCTGCGCGGTGTTTCTCGACGGCTGCGCACTGTTCGTCGTCGGTTCGCTATTCCTCGCAATTCTAGCCGCTCTTCTGTGAGGAATGGTTTCCGGCGTACGCATACTGCGGCGGCTAATTCGCGTGGCGTCCCTACTGGCCTCAACGCGAATAGCTTGAGCGAGAGCCGCTTCAAGCGTAGCAGGGACGGTGTCCCGCACGCGCCGTTGCGTATCCGAGTCAGCGATGCCGTCGATAAATTGGGCTAGCGCTATTTTGTCCCGCGTGAATTCCTGTGCCTCGCTAAAACTCAAATAAGTAAGCCGTTGTATTTCAGTAGCGTACTCCGACAGGCTTTCGTTTGTACGCTGGGTTCGACCTCGCAGCTGTATGTGTGCCACAGCCTGTTGATACTGGTCGCTAAACCTGCTGTTGAAAGCCAGACTGAGCTTTTCATAGTCGTCTTTTGTCATTTCAGCCAGCGTCTCATAGAAAGCGAGAGCAGTGCCGCGGAGGTAGGGCACTAAGTACATCGCCTTCAACTCAGAGGACCAGTGATTGGCTCGTGCAACGTCTTCGAAGTGTCGCTTATAAGCCGACCAGGGCTCCTTGCCGTCGTAGTCCTTAGGGACTAAGGAAATCCTCTTGGGCGTTATCGGGAGCAGCGGAGGTGGCAAGGGCCCTGCAGCACCAACGTTGGAAAACGGCGGCACATTCAGCGGATCTCGCTGAATTCGTGACGGCGGTAGTTGTAGCGGGTTTTCCAGGTGGGTGGACGAAACTGGCCGCTTTTCAAAGCCACTAACGTCGTCTTTATGGTTTTTTTCAGCGTTCCGCACTGTGACTTCCGGTTCCGGATCGACGAAGGAGATGAGGTCGCCTGCCGGAGGAGAAGGAGCTGCCATTCGACGGGGTGGTGGAGTCGGTTCAGCAGCCAGCTGTTCCATGGTAAGTCGAACAGCGTCTTCGTGGCGCAACTCGAGCCGATTGATTTTTTCGACCATTTTATCCATGGTCGTGGTCAGTCGATTGATCTGCTCGGCCTGTTGCGCAACGATGTTGCAGAGCTTGTCCAAATCCATCCGTGAGGGCTCGTCTGTGCGCGGGGCGGGACGTCCAGAAAATGCGTTCTGGGGGGAGTAACTGCCTCTTCCAGAATCCATCGTCCTAAATTTTCCTTTTTTGTTTTTAGCTTCAGGTGAGAAGTGGTCAAGAAATCCTTCGATTTCTGTTCGATAGGACCCCACACCTGGCACCAAATGTTACCGAATCCGTGGTTTCCCGGTAACCTTTGGCCGAGCAAATTCGGTCCGAGAGGGAGACTGTTGTCTTTGTTTTTTTTTTTTTTTTTAACGTGTCGGCCACAGAAGAAATCCGGAAAGAATTTATTAGCGCGAAATCTGGCAACGATGTTCCAGCGGCGATTAGACAATTCCGCCAAACCCACTTGTTCGCTTCCCCTTCGCCTCAATCTCAGGCGCCTTGGTAAAGCGGCTCACACTGAGCCGATGGCGAGCTTTCCCCTCGAAGTGCTTGTGCGACGCGCGTATGCTGGCTGGCAGCACGGTGGCGTAGACGACTCGCTTCCCCTCAAAGTGGCTCTCGCAGTGACGCGCAAATGCGGCTGGAAGCACGGTGGCGTAAACAGCTCACTGTTTACTTTCCAGCGGCAGTTTAGCTCGGGTGTGCCGGTGCGCGTCGGGAAAGGTGCCGTGAAAATTGATCGGCTTGTTTAGTGTTTAGTGTTCCGAAAATTGTGTGTAGTTAGTGTTATGTGTTTCCAAAATTGCGAGTGACAGGTTTTTCCTCTTACAGGGGCCCGAACCGGGAGGATCAGCGGGTAAGCTGGCGGCGAGGGAGGCAGCGGAGCAGCTACAGGACGCCGGACGCCGCGGGACTTACGGCTTGTTGACCCTGCAGGTAAGTTTTCCCTTTTCCTTTCTTTTTCTTTTTTTTTTTTTTTTTTTTTTTTTGTTTCGGGGTAAGTGAAATTCGCTCGGGCGCCGTTCAGTGACTCAAAGTGAATCGCGAATCCGCGCCGATCCGGGTTTTTCTACTGTTTCTGTTCTATCTGGCCGCGGGAGTGTGGGTGGTGCAGCAAGAAGTTGCAGCAACCGGCGACGTTGCGCAGCGACAAGTTGCTTCGGCCCGACGGGGCCCACCTCAGCGGAGCTCCTGGCACAGCTGATCGCGGGGACAAGGTCAAGGGCACGGAGGAGGCCCGAGCAGCTGATGCTCGCACTAGCCGGGTATTTAAGCAGATTTCTCTGGGGAAAATTCCGCGCCGCGAAGTTTTTTTTTTTTGGCCGGTGGAGCAAAAAAAATTTTCCGGTTATTCCTTAGCAGCCACGAGGGTAAAATTGGGCACGGCACTTACCTTTTGGCCCGCGATATTCGCCACGGCGTAGCCTGTCCGAATTAAAAAATCAGCACCTTGCACCACACTAAGACACTCTTTGGGGACCGAGAGGAGTAACTAAAACGCGGGGCTTTACTAAATTCAACAAATCTTTTATTCGGTCGCCAAGTAGTTCGCGATCACAATTTCGCACCTTGCGTCCGTGCTCAACCAAAAGCCGACAAATCTTTCTAACTCGCCAAATTAAACCGAGTGCCTTAACGAAATCCAAAAAGTCGTTGTTGATTAAAAAAAACTAGCCTAAGCGTTTTTACTCTAAAATCCGATTAAAAAATTCCTTTTCTAATTTTTTCCTAGGGATCGCCAATCAGTCCACACGCACCGCGGGTTGCACCAGAAAATCATGGAGGTCGTCGACCGCGCTGCCCTTCCGGCCCTGACGCGGCCTGATTTTCTCGCTAGGGGGACCAGGGGCGAGTACTAAAAATTTCCTGCAAGAGGTAATTTTAAAAATTTTCAACGACAAAAGAAATGATAAAATTTTTCTCTTTGCAGGGACTGCAACAATACTTTGAGACAGCTACCCTTTGTCATATATGCGAGAAACCATTTACAACAGATGATAAAAAGGTGCGCGATCACTGTCATCTTACTGGTAAATATCGAGGGTCAGGACATGAGGGGTGCAATATTAATTTCAAGGATAGTCACACCATCCCAGTAATTTTTCACAACCGATTACCGATTACGATTCCCATTTCATTATTAAAAATATAGCTTCCGATCTCCAAGGTCGTGTTGATAATATTGGTCGTGTGGAAATATTTTCAAATATGTAGTATATATTTTATTTACATTTTTTTTT
The DNA here is from genome assembly GCA_959613345.1 of Tolmerus cingulatus. Taxonomy (NCBI): domain Eukaryota; kingdom Metazoa; phylum Arthropoda; class Insecta; order Diptera; family Asilidae; genus Tolmerus; species Tolmerus cingulatus. Next base: position 18,615,936 of record OY390709.1, on the reverse strand, counting down.
TAAATGAAACTCTAATAACTAAATAAGAATTTTACTAATCTAAAACAAATTTCCTACTTAAATTACTTGATGCGCTTCCTGCGGTTTTCCCTCCCGTTTTTTAAAGGGATCACTCGCATGGAGGAAATTTTTCTGAATAATTGCATTGATGTTGGCATTAGTTGCGTTGCTAAATTTTTGATTACATACACCTGTTTCGAAAGAGAAGCTTTATTAAAATTAAAATAAGGAAAGCACTGTCTTATTATACCTCTTCGATTTCATATCTTAACACTTAATTCGCGTATGCAAAAAATTATTTTTATTATTAGTTTAAATGATTAAAATGTATATATTCGATTATTCAAACATACATGGAAAAACCTTGCCTCGCAGAATAGAAATAAATAGCAAATTTTTCACTGGTGGTTTCGTTGCTGTTCCTCGCCATGTATATTTTGTGGCCAAACTATCTGCTACGATTTTTCTTAGTGCTGACCGTATAAATGTCGCTAAATCTTCTCCCCCTGACGTAAAATTATAGCTTTCTGTAAAATAACATAAATTTGAGTATTCGCAGTTAAGCATCACCGTTCAATTCTTACCAATTGTTTAACAGACTCTTCGTTATCCTTTAACACATTTTAAAAACAGTTCAGCTCCTCCATCGTAGTCAACGGGAACTGGGGCAGCAAATTTACTTCGTCAGGTCCAACACCATGTATATTTCTCTATTTTCGGAACTCAGTGCGCAGCGTTATCACTTCTGTGGTAAGTTTGGTGAAAGCCCCTTTCTAAATTCGAAGGGGCCACGATGACGTTAACACTTGCATTTTCGTCCACCTCTTCCTGCAATAGTGTAGCCATGAACTCAGTATAGAAAAGGGAAAACGTTCACAAAAAATAAATAAATAAATAAAAATAAAAAAAAACGATATTGAAATGATACAGTGTGATAATTCACCAAACGTGATAATTCGCCGTAACTTGCTGGTGAGTGTTTGGTGAATTATCCCTATCTTGAAGTGTTCGGAGATAGCCCTTCGGCAGATCTCCTATGGGAGACAGCTAATTCCGCAGAACTCCCAGGATTGTTTAGAGGTGCAGCTCGGGAGCAGACACCAAGTGAAAGGCTTCACGTTCAGTTTAACAATCCGTGGTTTATTCAAAATTCTTAGCCTATTTATACAAATCAATTGGTTACACATATTTCCTATACTTACATATGCTAAACATAAATCATCAATTTTATGTGAGGCAATCCTGACCTGCTTCAAGTGCACCACTCGAGTTGACCCATATGTCGCACGTGGTAGAGTGCATTCCTTAAGCACTTCGCTTATTAGTAAACAAACATTTGTGCAAGCGTGCATTTTTGCCCAGCGCACTTTTTTTTTGTCGGTGCGCTGCATTTTGTCAACTCAAGTGTTTTGACCTCTGGTCGTTTGCGTCACATTTACATTACACCTTTCCCTTTACGGGGAAAAAAAAATTTTGTTTTAAAATTTTTTTTTTGAATGGTAATTACAAATTTAATTTATAATAATCTCTAAAAATACTTATCTCCATTTATCGTATAGTTATTAATTGTTTATTTTTCTTAATCTATTTTTATGTACTGTTATTGTTAGATTTTTATTCCTATCTTCTATGGTACAGTTTACATTATCTATGTTCTTAACTATATATGGTCCATTATACAATGGGTCTAACTTTTTTCTATTTTGAGTGGTAACTAGTACCTTGTCACCAATTTTTAGCAATAGAGGATTACTGTCCATGTCAGTAGAAAATTTTCTATTCTCTTTAGATAATTCAAGTTTTTGTCTTGCTTTATTTATTGTTAGCTGAAGCCTATATTTTAATTCTTTGCTATACAGTTCATAGTTATACACAGGATCTGGGCGGTCGACGATGAGTTCTGATGGCAGATTTACCCTTTTGCCAAAAACTAGTTCGAATGGGGTGTACCCATGTGTCGTATTAGGCGTGGTGTTGTAACAGAAGGTGTAGTATGGTATCCAGTTGTCCCAATCATCTTTGTTCTCGTTGACGAATGATCTTAAATATTCGTTGAGACATTTATGATTTCTTTCGAGTGCTCCTATTGTTTCCGGATGTGCCGCAGTGGCGAAGAGTTGCTCAATTTGTAGTATATTACAAATTTCCGTAAAGATCTGGTTCTTATATTCCGTTCCTAGGTCTGATTTGATCTTACGCATTGGTCCATATATTAGTATGAATCCATTTACAACTGCCTTTGCAATTGTATTCGCCTCCTTGTCTTTCGTAGGAAAGATTGCGATGTACTTGCTTAAATCGCACTGAATTGTGACTGCATACCTATTATCACTCTGTGACTTCGTGAATGGGCCTACTGTGTCTATTGATACTATGTCAAAAACTTTGGTTGGTGTAGTTGTTATAACCATTTGTTCCTTGTTGTGCTTCTGGTGTTTGTTCTTTAGGCACGCCTCGCAATTGTTGACGTATTTGGCTATTGACTTTTTCATGTTTCGCCAAACGTATATTTCTTTTAGTTTGTTGTACATTCTTGTCTGTCCTAAGTGTCCTCCTGTGGGGGTGGAGTGAAAGTCATGTAGTATTTGCTGTATTTTCGTTTGTTCGCTTACGTATATTTGAGGTGTATATAATATAATATATATTTTATTTAAAATCCTGTTGCCTAGGTCTTTGAATGCGGTCATGCTTATAAATTTAAAAATTTGGCTCCCTGCAGAGCGTTTCAGTGCCTTGGCCTGAAATTTATTTTCCTCGTAGTCTTCCAATTCCACTAGTACTTGCTCTAGTGCAAGTTCCATTGATTGGGTATTATTTAACTCTTTATGCCGCTTCATATATATTTTATTTCTTAATTTTATTGTGAGCTCAATTATGTTGTCCTCGACGTCGATTTCTAGTTCCGGTAGTTGTGCTAGTTCAGATGGTGCCAATGTTTCCGTAACACGTAGTTGATCAGGCTGCGTCGTTTCGGGTTTGGCCTGTAGCCTTTCGTCTTCTCTTAGTGCTTGATCTCTTGTCATAGCACACGTTCTTACTTGTAATATTCTTATTTCTTTTAGGTCATTCAGGTCCAGTTTTATCCTGGATAATGCATCAGGTCCTGAATTCTCCTTGATTTTTATATAGGCTGCCTTGTATTTTAAGACTGTGTCGGCTGATTACGATTCGAAACCTTCTTTTTCCTGTAAGGTTTTATCTTTGTACTGCCTGTTTTTACTTTTGTTGAAGTTTGTCAAAAAAAATTTTTTTTTTCTCAGTTATTCTTCAATTTCACTTAATCTGTTCATTCGTCCGCTAATTTAAACTTTAATAATTGCTGCTTCGCTTAGATATTTCTTTTTTTAACGCACGCGTGTGGTCCTTATATAACGAATATACTAATTCAATTACTTTGACTACGGCAATGATCATTAATAGCACAATTATTTGTTTGTTCTCTAATTGTACTGTGTCGTCAATAACGACATTATTGACTATTTCTCCATTATTATCCGATTGCTTCGAATTAGTTCCTCTCATATTAAATGTTTTTTTTTTCTTTTTTTTTTTTAATTCCTTTTAAATAAGAATTTACGGATAGCGAATATCAAAAAAAATTATAATGCCTACTGTTCCTAGACTAAATACGAACCATATGAAACGCTCGCACAGTTTTGCCGAAGCTAAACCGGTTCTTTGTGTTAGATAAAAATCAGTGTACATGATTGAGACTTGGTATTAATCCGATTTATATTAATTATTCTAACATTACAATATTATGATAAGGTAAATATTCTATTTCAACGTGTGTATTCTAGTTTCTATTCCTATTTTTTTTTAATTTTATTGAGCTCCTTTTTTGTCCGCTTAATGAGCTCGCTGTATTTGGTTTTTTCTTCGTCAGTAGTGACGATCCTCAGCAAATCTATATCCGTTGACATCCTTTTGTCTTCCTGAGTTTGATAGGGTTGTTGATATTGCGCCTCTGCCTGTATTCCTCTAAGGTGAGCTTCCTGGGTCCAAGCTTGTAAGCAGGTGTATCGGCTGTTGTTCCTGGCGTTGCACTGGTGATGTATGCTTCTACCAGTTTTCCCGCTGGGTAGAGCGTAAGCTGGTCCGTGCATCGTTCCGGCAAAAAGAGCTGCTTCCATCTTCTTAAATATTTTGTCGAAGGCGGCGTGCGTCTCTTTCGTTCATCAAGGGCTGCAATGCTCTCCGATCTTCCGATGTGATTCCATGTTCATAATTCGTCTTTAAACTGTCACGGTCGCCATGTGATAATTCACCAAACGTGATAATTCGCCGTAACTCGCTGGTGAGTGTTTGGTGAATTATCCCTATCTTGAAGTGTTCGGAGACAGCCCTTCGGCAGAACTCCTATGGGAGACAGCTAATTCCGCAGAACTCCCAGGATTGTTTAGAGGTGCAGCTCGGGAGCAGACACCAAGTGAAAGGCTTCACGTTCAGTTTAACAATCCGTGGTTTATTCAAAATTCTTAGCCTATTTATACAAATCAATTGGTTACACATATTTCCTATACTTACATATGCTAAACATAAATCATCAATTTTATGTGAGGCAATCCTGACCTGCTTCAAGTGCACCACTCGAGTTGACCCATATGTCGCACGTGGTAAAGTGCATTCCATAAGCACTTCGCTTGTTAGTAAACAAACATTTGTGCAAGCGTGCATTTTTGCCCAGCGCACTTTTTTTTGTCGGTGCGCTGCATTTTGTCAACTCAAGTGTTTTGACCTCTGGTCGTTTGCGTCACATTTACATTACAACAGGGTTGTTTATTAAACTAATTGAGAGATTCCGATATTTTGAGCTTTAGTCTTCTTTATTTACCTCGGAGTATTACATTAACGACATCGTACATCGTAACATAGTAAAAGGATAAGCTAAAATTGTCGTTTTTATTCAATCGCGCTGGCAATCTGCGTGCACCTTTAACGTTTTGTTCTAAAAACAAAGAAAATGCAATGCCTCCTAGTTTAACTTCTGGTTCGGTGTTGCCAGGCTTGCTAACAGTTCCCCCTGGTAAGCTGGATCGTCGGTCCAGGTTACCACCTTCTTTGCAGCCTGGCGAAGGACGTCCAACTTAGCGATCTTCGTTGCTGATCGGCGGTAGATCCCCGTTGAAGTTTGCACTGCTGCGCTACGCACTTGACCGTCTTTACCAGAAAATACCTTAGATATGATTCCTCTTGGCCAGTGGTTTCTGGGGTTATTTTGGTCCACAAGAATAACAACATCGCCCTTGGCAAGGGGTGTGGCTGGGATGTGCCACTTGGCTCGTCTTGTCAAGGTCGGCAGATACTCCCGAATCCAACGCTTCCAGAAGGCGATGGAAAATTGCTACGCTGTTCTCCAGTTCCTTTTCAGGACAATACCGTCGTCGCTTGTTTTGCCCAAGTTTTTTGCTCCGCTCGATGAACCAAGAAGAAAGTGGTTTGGAGTTAATGCTTCGTCATTGTCGTCGTCTAACGGGATATAGGTCAGTGGCCGTGAATTTGTGATGCTCTCTACTTCAGCCATCATGGTTAGTAATAGTTCGTCGGTCGGATTATTACTCAAAGGCATGTCCATGAGTACTTGCTTTACTGAGCGTACCATCCGTTTCCAACTCTCCCCCATATGAGGTGCCGTTGGCGGCAGAAATTTCTATTTTAGTTCAGCACCCACTAACTCATTCGCAATCCTACTACAATCTAAATTAGCCACCGCATCCTTTAGCTCTTGACTCGCCCCTCTGAAGTTTGTTCCGTTGTCACTATTTATTTCTAATGGAGTTCCCCTTCTTGATATGAATCTCTTTAGGGCCAGAATACACGAATCTGTTGACAAGCTATGCGCAATTTCTATGTGGATTGCTCTTACCGTGAGGCACGTGATTAGTACGCCCCATATCTTCACCATACGCCTGCCAATTCTTACGTTAATCGGGCCAAAATAATCGATTCCAATAAAGGAAAAGGGTCGTGTGAACGATTTCAATCTTCCAGGTGGTAGTTCTCCCATCATAGGCAGTTTCGGCTTTGCTCTAAGGTTCTTGCACTTCTGGCAGGTCCTGCATATCTTCTTCACTAGGGCTCTTAGACCCGGAATATAAAAACTTTGTCTAATTTCATTTACGACTGTCTCATTGTACTGGTGCCGGTATTTTTGATGAAAGCTTCGCACTATCAGTTCAGTAATGTAGTGCTGCTTGGGAAAGATATTTGGTCGCGCCGTCTCGTGTCGGATATCGGTTGCCTTATCAATTCTTCCACATAGCCGAAGAATATGATTCTCATGTATGTATGGTGACAATTTAAACAATACGTGTCCTTTGTCCAGTTCCCCCATTACGTCTGGAGCTACCTTGGATCCACTGGGAGTGGCGATCAAGTCCGGAAAGGACTCCAATTGACATTGGCGGAGCAGGTAATTTTGGGCGGACTCTATGTTTTCTGCTGTAAGGCGAATAATTTGTTCCTTGGGCCTAACTTTTTTGACAAAGTCAATTAACATAAAAACATACGCCAGAGCGCGAACCAGTCTAGACCACTTTGAGAATCGATTATAGTCAATTATACTTATTTTTCCTTTAACTTCCCGTACAATGTGCACACGGGCCTCCTCCGTAGTGCCGTAGCTCAGGGATTCATCTACAGGCCACTGGTTTTCCTTTTCATAAAAAAAGGCTGGTCCTTTATACCATCGACTGTAAAGCTCAAATTTGCAGCCACTTCTCCATTTTGTGGCTTCATCTGCAACATTCTCCTTACTGGGGACCCACCTCCAATTTTTGACATCAGTTTCTTCAAGAATTTCGCCGAATCTGAAAGCCACGAAATGCTTGTGTCTTCGCTGTTCAGATCTTATCTAATAGAGAACTGTCTTCGAATCAGACCAGAAAATCCGGTTTTCTATGCGCACTGAATGATGAGCACAAACTGACTTGCACAGTCGGACGCCTAGCACTGCTGCTTCAAGCTCTAGCTTTGACACCGACAAATCCTTGAGAGGTCCCACTTTTGTTTTTGCGCCAACCAGTGAGGATTCCACATAGGGACCAGATGAAAGACGCAGATATACTGCTGCTGCGTACGCGTTATCGCTCGCGTCTATGTGCAGCTGTATTTTTGTGTTATCGTCAAATTATGGTAGTGTTATATATTAATAACAAAATACGTATATATATAATATATATACGTAAAATATAAAAACAAACAAACACTCCGCTTAGGGATTTACTTCCGGGGCACTCCCGACTTTGTTTCAGCAACTTTTACTAACTTCTTTAAAAGGCAGGAGGACGGGCGACAACTCGAGGTCTTTCTCGTATAACGGTCTTTTAGCAACTCTTTTCTCAGCCGCCGAGAACTTAAGGTTCCCGGTCGGGACTTTTTGGCAGACGCGCGTTTTCCGCCTTGCGCCCACGCGCGCACCTATCGGCTCAGCGGTTGATCCCGCTGGCATTGCACATTCTTGCACGGGACAGCCGAAACCGGAGCGGCCGCCCGTGTTGTATTTCCGGCCACCCAACTGCCGGCTAAGGGGTTTTGGTTGCCCAGCGGTATCGATTTTACAATTATTGATTTTAATCGATACCGCTACGCAACATTCCTTCCCACCTTCTCTTCATCCTTGGAAAAGGAATGGCTTTCCACAAATTAATCGGTATATCGCTCGCCCTTTTACAATCACTTTTTGAAAACAATATTTGCTTATACTATTGGTGCATTTTTATTTTGATAACATGGATAATTTCCTTATATAACTTTTCTTTAAACTATCCCAATTTGTGCGCTTATTTAATTTTTCCTAATTTATAACATTTCGATCAGTGCGCTTATTTAATTTTTCCTAATTTACAACATTCCAATCAGTGCACTTATTTAAATTTTTTTTTTTTTGAATTTATAATATTTCAATCAATGCGCTTATTTAATTTTTCCTAATTTATAACATTTCAATCAGTGCGTTTATTTAATTTTTCCTATCCTTAAATCATTTATAATACCCAAAAAAAATTTCTTAAATTAAGTTACCTAAGTCAGTGTATTTTTATCTTCTAGTCATATTGCTTCGTCAGCAAAGTTGGTGCCTGCCTGAAATTTCGGCGACCGCCGTGGCCAAGTCCCATGCGCCGGTATCAACCGTCCGCATTTTTTACCGTCAGTAATTTTCCCGGTCAGCTTAGAAAAGTCTCAAGTGCATTTCCTAAAATGTCGATTTTGAGCCTTAATATCAGCCAAAATAAGGTTAATAAAAAAAATTTTCCTGCCTTTTCTACTCTACGTAGGGTTTAAGGCGGTTATTGTGCACCAATTTATTCTGTCACTGGGGGTGGTATGCTGACGTTGCAGCTTCTTCACCCTTAGCAGTTTGCATAACTGCTTGAATAGATAGCTCAAGAAATTGGTACCTTGATCGGTAACTATTCTTTTGGGAATGCGGTAACGCGTGACGATCTCGTCGAAGAAAATTCGCGCTACTGTTATAGCTTCCGCATTGGGTATTGCGTACCAGTCCACGAATTTTGTCAGGTTATCCTGGAAGGTTAGGATATATTTATTTCCTGACGTGGACTCTTCCAGTGGTCCGACAATATCGAGGTAAACCTTGTGAAAAGGTTGCTCGGCTATGTCTGTAATGACCATGGGCATTTCATACTGTGCTGAATATTTTAATATCTGGTACTTTGAGCACTTTTTGATAACATTTTTTACATCTCGCAACATGTGCTTCCAGCGAAATTTTCGCTTAATCCTCTTATAGGTCTTAATTACTCCCTGATGGCCTCCGAATGCTGAGTCCTGGTAATCATGTAGAATGATTTTACTTTCTTCGGCGCTCGTGATATATTCAGGGGTATTTCGCGCATCTGGCGATGGAGGTTGGTCTTCAGGTACTTTTGTAGGCTTAGAAGGCTTTTCCTCCGGATCGGGAGCAATTTCTTCAGACTGTGCTTCCGCCTGTTTCGTCTCTGTTGCATCTTGGGTGACCCCGGTATCACTTTCTTGGGCTTTTCTTTTCTGGGCCCTTGTAACTGTGTGTACTCTCGGAGCGGGATTATTTTCCTCCGCAGCCGAGTTAATAGATCGATGGGCTTGAGCCTCCACCGTTAAGGTTGGGCTGTTTCGATCATCACTATTTTCCCGTGGAAATCGACTTAGAGCATACAGTTGCGTTCTGCCTTGTTTAAGGAACGGCTGGCATACGCTATGGGCTGATCTTTTCCTACTTCTCCTTGAGAGAGGACAGCCCCTATTGCTTTGTTACTTGCGTCTGTCGTCAAGTTAAAAGATTTATTGAAATCAGGATATATTAATAGAGGGGGAGAAATTAAAGCTTTTTTAATATTTAGAAATACTTCTTGGCATTTATCAGTCCAATTAAATTTGACATCCTTTCGAAGCAAATTTGTAATGGGTCTTACTATTTTCGAGAAGTCTGGAATAAATTTCCTATAGTAGTTGGCAAGTCCTAGAAATGATTGGACTTGTCTAACAGTTCGTGGAATTGGAAAATTTTGGACGCAAGCTGTTTTGCTTGAATCGGGCAATGCTCCTTTACTGGAACATTTGTGTCCCAAATATACTACCTCTTTCCGGAGAAATTGGCATTTCTCCGGTTGCAGTTTTAGGTTGTTTTCTCGCAACCTATTAAAAACTTTACGCAGCTTAGAGTTATGGTCCTCTAAGTTTTTTCCGTATACCACGATGTCATCCAGATACACGAAACATTCAAGGCCCTGCAGGCCTGTGAGCACGTAGTTCATGAGGCGCTGAAATGTAGCGGGGGCTCCTTTGAGCCCAAATGGCATTCGTTTAAATTCGTAATGCCCGTAACTCGTGCTAAAGGCTGTCTTTGGACGATCCTTGCGATCGACGAGCACTTGATGGTACCCACTGGCCAAGTCGAGGGTAGTGAAACACCTCGGATGGCCTAATTGGTCGAGAATGTCCTCGATCCGTGGGAGAGGAAAAGCGTCGCCTATAGTTTTTTCGTTTAGCTTACGAAAATCTACGACTACTCTCCATTTCTTTTCGCCTTTTGGCCCCGGCTTTTTGAGGACTACTAATAGTGGTGAATTCCAAGGGCTTTTGCTTGGCTGCACTATTTCGTTGTCAAGCATGTCTTTTATTTGCTCGTTGATTACGTGGCGCTGGGTCTCTAGTAATCTGTACATTTTCTGGTTAATTGGTGCTTGATCTCGCACCACCGGAATAGGGTGGGTGATAGCATTCGTATGCGTCAGATAGTCACCCTTTAGGTGGAATACATATATCGTTGTATTTCTGACATAATTCCAAAATTTGTTCCCTTTCTTGACTGCTTAAAATGGGGCTCAGGTTGAGTTCTTGCTCTAACCTGGCTACACGCTCCTTTACTGGTTCAGTTGTATGTCGATCCGCCTGTGGGGTTCGTACATAAACTAGATTGGCTGTTTGGTCGCCTGCACCGTTTGATTTCAACTTTTGTGAACTTATTGCAGTCTTTGTGTCATCATTATTATTATTAATGGTACTTATTGGGCTCTCGGGCCCAGTTTTGCGAGCGCTGTGGCTGCTTTGGCTCTTTGGCCTTTCTCCGTCGGTTTTTTTACCGCGTTTAATTATACTTGGGCTCTTTGGTCCCTTCTTGCGAGCGCGGTGGCTGCTTTGGCTCTTTGGCCTATCTTGGGCTCTTTGGCCGCTTGTATTTGTACTAGTTTTATTTAGCTCAAGTTTATTTGAACTTGGCTCTATTAACCCTTCTGCCGCAAACTCCTTTTGATTACCCTTCGTGGGGTTTAGTGGTGCTAGACTGTAATTATTTACTGATTCTAGCAGCAAAGTTAGTTCTTTTAGGGCTATCTGGGAATCGTTGGTGTTGAGAAATCCAACAGGAACTTCTTTTTGCTTAGAGGGTACGATACTATTGGCTAAGAAAACGCCGTCGCCTAATTCTTGCGAAAGGCATAGCATTTCCTCCGGCAATAGTAAAGGTAATTTTGCCACCAGTTGTGATCGTGCAGGTACGCATATTGGCTCCCTCAGGGCTACTACATGCCGCCTGATTTCACCGATCAAAAGTGTTTTCGCAAAATTTTCCCTACTGTTTCCCAATTGGCAACTTACTTCCACCTCTGGGGAAGTTTCGATAATATGGCAGGTGGACAGCTTAACCCCTTCGGATTCCATCTCTTCTGCCTGTATATCGTTTTTTGTCGCATTTTGGGGACAGTCACTTTTCGTATCCAATAGAATTGGTAACGAAAACTCCTCTAAATTGATTTCCGTTCGAGGAAATCGAAGTTTTCTGTCGGGGCCCTCTATATTGCAGTATTCTGCAAGAAAATCGTTCCCCAGTAGTCCTTCGTGGGACAGATCGGCATTATTGTCGATTACCTGGAAAGTGCAGGGAATTTTAGTCTCCCTTTTGCCAGGGAGTTCTTTAACAATATTTCCCTTACAGCTTCCCAAGGTATGTCCTGTGCCAAATGGAGTTTGCAGGGTATATGTCTTCTCGGGGTTAATGCCCTCGAAAAACTTTAAAGCTTGCTTTTTTATCAAGCTTATCTCAGCGCCCGTGTCCACCACTAGAGGGGTCTTTTTATTTCGCCCGATATCTAGGGGGAGCTCCACTATGGGAGTACTTGGCTTGGGCTGCTGAGTGTACCCTGTATATTTGTCATTTTTTATAGTCGAGCCGGGGATTTCGGGCTCGACTGAACCTCGTTTCCCTAGCTTCCTAATTCCCACCTGCGTTTGTACTCGCAAGTGTCTGTTGTGTGCCCTCTTCGAGCACAGAAACCGCAACTTTGCCTAACACTGTAGGCTCTACGCGTTTCGGAATTTCGCTGCACGTTATTATCTCGCGGGGGCCCCCGATTAGGGGGTCTATTTCGATTTCCGTTTTGGCCGTACTTCGAATGGTTGTTCCCGCCTCTGGGAACGTTGGTAGGCCTTCCATTGTCATTCCGGCGACACGAAATAGTATCATGCCCATACGTTGGACAATGTTCACAAGAGGGTGTATTTTTCCTCTTAAGACAATCCGCCTAAGTATGCCCGTTTATCTTGCAGAAATTACAAGTAATTCTCGCGACGAATTCCCGTGTAGGGAGGTCGGGATAATTGGCTGCCTGCTGAGCGACTTTATTAGTGCTGCGCGGCCCAGGTACGGGTGGGGCTCCGGAAATTAGTGACGGCATGTACGAATTTGCGGGCAAATTGGAGTACCCTCCACTCTGCCTATTCAAATTCCTATTTGGGATTTGCGTTTGTAAATAGGAAGAGCTCTGTTGCAATCTCTCCATATCTAGAACTTTCGTAGTAATTTGCTCTAGAGTACCTTCTGTCAAAGTAAGAAGGTACTGACATAAGTGGGGATTACTTATCCCACTCTTGAGGGCGCCTATTGCAAAATCCTCTAGCTGTGGTCTCACAGCTGTTGCCGCGGTCGCGCCGTACTTCCTCTCGGCTGCCTCATTACACAAAGCTAAGGCTTGTTTAATTCTTGCCGTGAAGGCATTGAGAGGTTCCATGGGATATTGTCTGGTGGTAATCATTTTGTTCACCAGCTCCTGGTATGTCTCTCTGTGAAGATACGCCCTGTTTAGGCGATCTTCAAAATCACTGAAACTGATCGGAGGTTCAGCTATAAACAGCTGATAGGCTGTTCCCCTTAGTCGGGTAAGCCGAAGTCGTGGATAGGCGATTTTTTCCTCCTCCGTGAGGCAGCTCTTGACCTGATGGCAACACCCTAAAAAGGTCTGGGGCTCTTGGCTAACTTGTGGACTGTATTCGCCTGAAAAAAGTGGCACGATCTGCGTCGTGTACTTAATCACTTTGTCATAGTGGGCCATTTTTGAGCACCTTTCTTTTTTACACCCCGCGGAAGCAAGCGGAGACGAAACTCTCTGCGGAAACTTGGGCCTACCGAACGACTCGTCTGCGGATGAAGATTCCGCGAATGTAGCACTTAACCACCCGGACAGGCCGTGAATCACAGATTCGAGTTCACTGACACTTTCACTTTTCGAACTTAAATCTATTGCACCAGACTTATCTATTAGGGAGAAAGATTGCGAGTGTTCCTTAAATTTTCTAATTTCCTCACGAAATTCCTCTGAATCTCGTTTAGCTTTAGAAATTCGAGCTTCTCTTTGCTCGCTAACTTCTTCAAATTTCTTATTAATTAAGTCAAAATGCCGATTAGAAAATCCGGCTTCTGACGCTCGCACTCTATCTAACAAAAATTTAAGATGATATTCTAGACTTACTGGTAGGGAACGGGGTATCACAGTTCCGCTTCTAAGTCTTAGGCCGGGTTGGTAGGTTCCTACTTCTGGGGGTGATGAGGTGCTTTGTTGCTCCCTCGATGCTGTAGCCGATGCGGCGTGTTGCTCCCGCGATGTTGAAGCTAAGGCGGCGGGTTGCTCCCTCGATGCTGTTGTTGAAGCGCTGGGATGCTCCCTCGATGTTTGAGTTGCTGTCCGGTCCTCCTCAGCTGGGATGTGGGCGATGTTGTCCTCGCCTGACCTTCACGTCCTTCTTGGGGCAATCGTTCAACCAATACAATCCCTCGTTGGTGCCTTGATGCACGACATTGAATTGTAGGGAGATAGCTTGTTCGCCTGGAACAGCGGCGACTAAAGTTGTCCTCCCTTGAAGGTTGGGTAATTGCTTGCTCGCCTGGAGCAGAGGCAACTACAGTTGGTTACCCTGGAGCGTTGGGGCTTCTCGAAACCCAATAGTTCGCAGAATCAAGGCTTTTCAAGCTTTTATGATTTTCCTTGCTGTGAAAATCTGGCTTCCTTGATTCTACCGGCTGCGCCAATTTTGTTATGTATATTAATAACAAAATACATATATATATATATATAATATACAGTCCCTGACCAATGAATTAGACGCACCGACTAAAATAATGAGAATTTTAAAAAGGCGCCTGTTTTCTTTTCGAATTAATCGTTCTAGACATTTGGTTTTTTTAAATTGTCCAATGTTAGCATTCTAAGAACCTTTTTGTTGGGATTAGCAGAAATAACGTGACACAGACAGTAAAAGAACCGGAATGAAGAATGGAGGTTTTATTAAGATTAATTAATTACAGCGTGAGCGCGATGTGCTCCAGTATGTTGCATAACAGGTACAGAACTAAAAAACATAAGAACAAGTATTATATGGCTACTTAGATGGGCTACTTAGATTGAGCCTAAATTGTAAACTCAACACCCCCCCTCAATTTAGAATCTTCAAAAATAATTTAACAAAAATGTTTCTATTAGCACTTTTCAATGCCTATTGAGGTCCTTAGTTTTTCGAACGATGTTCGCCCGAGTCCTTTGGTTAGTATATCCGCCTTTTGATTTGCTGACTCAATATAGTCGACTTTAATAAATCCTTTGCTTACAAGATCTCTCGTAAAATGGTATTTTACTTCTAGGTGCTTAAGACGGCGATGCTCCCACTTGTTTAGCAGATGAATACATGACTGATTGTCCTCATATATCTTTATTGGATCCTCAACTGCTGCGGTAAGATCTAAAAGTATATTTCGCATCCAGACGACTTCGGCAGCGGCGATTGCTAAAGCGACATACTCCGCCTCTGTTGATGAAAGAGCGACTGTTGTCTGTTTCTTTGTAGTCCAGGATACAGTATTACCATACACCTCAAGCAAGAATCCTGTTGTCGATTTTCGATCGTATGATCCTGCCCAATCAGCGTCAGCATATGCTGTTAGTACTGGAGTATTCCTTCGCCTGTATATAAGACCAAAATCTGCTGTATGTTTCACATAACGCAAAATACGCTTTAATCCGGTCCATTCCCTCTCGGTTGCGCAGCTCTGAAATAATTAACCGAAGCACTTAAGTCCGGCCTCGTACTTAACATTAGGTACATTAAACAACCAATAAGTTGTCTGTAAGGGTTTTTGTTAGTAGTATCGTCGGGCTTCTGCTCTTCATCATAGCATAATTTTTCCTCCATGGGAGTTCTGGCTCCTTTGCAATCCGACATGCTGAATCGAACGAGCATTCTCTCGATGTAGCTACGTTGTGTCAGGAACATTTCAGCTCCTCTGCGACTAATTTTAACTCCTAAAAAACCCTTCAAATCTCCAAGATGAGTCATGCTGAACTCTTTTTCGAGTTCGGCTTTTATTTTCTGAATTTCCTCAGCGTCATTTCCCGTAAGTATGATGTCATCGACATAAAGTAATAAAATGGTTTTCTTTTTTTCTGCAATGATTGTGTATAGACATAGGTCATACGATGATTGCCGAAATCCAATGCTTTTTACAAATGCGTCGAATCTGCCATTCCAGACTCTCGGAGCCTGTTTTAGACCGTATAATGCCCTATTTAATTTGCAAACCTGATTGGATTTCCCGTCAATGCCTTCAGGAATTTTCATGAAAATTTCCTCCTGAAGAGTACCATGCAGGAAAGCATTTTTAACATCAAGCTGTATAACATGTAAGTTTTCCTGGTTTATTAAGGACAATATTATTCTTACTGTTACCATTCTTGCAACGGGGGCGTAGACTTCATTGTAGTCTATACCTTGTTTTTGTGAACAACCTTTGATTACGAGCCTTGCCTTGTATCTTTCCGGGTTTCCATTTGTATCACGTTTGAGTCTGAAAACCCATTTGCAATTTATTGCACGTCTTCCGGGTGGTAAATTTGTAAGTGTCCAAGTCCTATTATTCTCGAGTGCTGTGAGCTCTTCTGTGACTGCACGATACCATTCCTCACGGTCATCGCGTCCTTTGATGTCGCAATAATCAACAGGAACATCATCGACGAATGCCTCTGCATTCAACGCAAGTACAGTATAATCCTCGAGACGTTGTGGCGGTCTTCTTTCCCGTGTCGAGCGTCGTGGAGTGTTCGCCACAAATGGCCTGTTTTTATTATAATTAATTTCCAATACGGTTTCATTCGATTGGTCTTCTTCCTCCTCTTGCTGCTGATCCTGGAAATTTTGACTATTTTCAGGACAGTGCTCTTCTTCACTAGGTAGCACGTCCACGTCCGAGTCCCAGTCCACGTGTGTCATTTGCACGTATGGAGACGGAAATTTCGTCTCTTCGAAAACAATGTCCCTACCGAAAACAATTTTTTGTTGATCCAGAGACCACAACCGATATCCATTGGGAGCGTATCCGAACATAATGCAGCGAGTAGTACGCGAATCTAACTTTCCTGGATTTAGTTGCTTCGGAACAAGTAGATAGGCCAAACATCCAAAGATTCTGAGCCGTGCTAGATCCGGCTTTGCACCATACCAGAGTTCCGCCGGTGTTCCGTTCTTAAGGGCGTTCGTTGGCGATCTGTTGATGAGATACACCGCAGTCATGATTGCTTCCGTCCAGAACGTTTTGGTGACTTTGGATTGATGGATCATGCACCGAGCTTTTTCTACAATGGTGCGGTTCATTCTCTCCGCAACTCCGTTTTGTTGTGGAGAATAACGAATGGTGAATTCAAATTGAATTCCTTTATTTTCAAAGTACTGCTTCATTTCTTGAGAAATATATTCCCTTCCATTATCACATCTAAAGCGACAAATTTTTAAGTTGTGATGTGCCGATACCATGGCCTCATATTTCTTAAGATAGATAAAAACTTCGGACTTGGATACAAGCGTATATACGACGGTAAAATGTGTAAAGTCATCTATCAGTGTTAGAATATACTTTTTCCCGTCATAAGAAATAGGGTTTACCTGAAGTAAATCACTGTGCACAAGTTGCAACGGTCTCGTTGCCTTGCGTCTGGGACGATCATAGGGGAGTTTTACCTGCTTTCCTTCTATGCAAACTTCACATAATTTAGATGTATCCTTGAGTGATTCTAAAGGCTTGATTCCATCGGCGAGATGCGTAAGTTTCCTCAGACCTGCATGACCAATGTGCCCAAGTCGCTTGTGCCATAGTTCCGCTTGTTCCTGTATTTCAGCTGTACACGCTATGTTGTCCGTCGTTATTAATTCCAGCTCATACAGCTTCTGCTTCCTTTTCGCACTAGCAACAATTGTTTTTCCTTGAATGATGAGACCTTGTCCATCTTTAAACACTACGGTGAATCCTTTCATCTCAAGACGCCTCACAGATAGCAGGTTCATTTCCAACCCTGGAACTATTAGTACTCTGGAAAGATACACATCGTTACATTTATTATTTACAAGACTTTTACATCGTAAGTCGCCCGATTCACGCGCCGTTAGCGTTACTCCTGATTTGGCGATTTTTATTGTAAGAGGATGTGTCAGAGGTTGGATGTTAGTCAGAAGTTTTCCATCGCTTACTAAATGTTCTGAAGCTCCTGAGTCCAAACACCATGTTATATTCCTCCTTTTTGTTTTGCTTTGCGCCACGAAAATAAACTCTGCTAATTCATTCGTTTTATCGTCCGTTGAACTTTCGGCAGCTATATGTGCGTTCCTGTGTCCGAATTTATTCTGTACATTTGTTGACTTAGTGGAACGGCATTCCGAACGAAAATGTCCAAATTTTTGACATCCATGGCAGCGAAGACCACGTTTCTGAACCTTTGATTTTACGTTTCCTCCTGGGGCCGAAAAAGCTATTGATGGTTGAACTTCGGGTTTTACCTTTTTCTGTTTCATCTGCCTCCTTAATTCCTCATCACGTAGGCGATTTTTTGCGAAGCTAAGAGTCAACTGATCTCCTGGTACCGTTTCAAGAGCTGTTACTACGGAGTCATACTCACTTGGCATCGTGAGTAAAAGATGGCAAACCATGTCATTTTCCTCCAATTTGGCTCCCGTTGAACGAAGATCGCGCGTAAGCCGATCAAATTTCTGAAGATGCGCCTCCATTGTATCCTTTAGCGGATTAAATTTTAGGGACAGCAATTCTTTGCGAATAAAGAGTTGCCCAGCGACGCCCTTTCGCTCAAATGTATCCTTTAAAGCATTCCATGCATCATATGCCGTTACTTTATCTTTTACATATTCTAAGTAACAAGCCGCGATGCGTTGAACTATTTGAGACTTACACTTTCGATTTTTCCTTCTGAGAGTTTCTATTCGTTTCGATTTTTTCTTCGGCCGTTGCGCTTGAATTTTTTATTTCCTCAATAGAGTCAGTCAGCGGTTCCTGGAGCACCTCGAGTAATTCAAATTCGTCTAATAACGTTTCCATGTGAAACTTCCAGTTTCCATAATTTGTCCCATCGAATAAAGGAACTTTATATTTTTCAATTTGTTCCGTCATGGCGGTTTTTTTTTTCGGTCAAGAACACGTTAATTTTTATTTGAAAAAAAAAATATATTTTTACGCGAACTTATATTTTCCGATCTGCTGGGCCCATAACCTGTTGGGATTAGCAGAAATAACGTGACACAGACAGTAAAAGAACCGGAATGAAGAATGGAGGTTTTATTAAGATTAATTAATTACAGCGTGAGCGCGATGTGCTCCAGTATATTGCATAACAGGTACAGAACTAAAAAACATAAGAACAAGTATTATATGGCTACTTAGATGGGCTACTTAGATTGAGCCTAAATTGTAAACTCAACACTTTTTATAACTGGAAAAACCTAAAACGGTTGCAGGTAGGCATGTAAGTTGCATTTAACTAAGATGATAATTTTTTTGCGTTCATTTCTGAGTTTGCAAGTAACGGGTTAAGTCGTACTTTTATTGTTTATACAAGTGTTTCTTAACAAGTTAATTAGTGAACTTTGTCTAAAGAGTGTGTGGAAAAATATTTACGTGATATTACGTGAAAAAGTGCATTATTGTTGAAAGTTAACTGTTTTAAAGTTAATATTGTTCTAATTGAGAAAACTTTAGAAAATGAGTCGCGCAAAGGACATAAATCCCCAACAAAAGAGTGTAATGGTGAATTTAATTAAAGCTGGAGAATTGTCCAATCGAGAAATAGCAAGATTGTGCAAAGTTTCTGCCTCTACAGTTGATAGAGAGGCTAGACAATTAGCCAGAGGATACTCTGGTAGCGAAAGTCAAAGAAGAAACTGCCGAAAAGCACGTATGACATCATCAAGAGAGGATCGGAAAATTATTTCTATAGCCGTCCAACATCGTAGAACATCAGCTCGTGCCCTAACAGCCATCCTTAAGGACACGGGAATTGAGATATCGACGACAACATTGCGCCGAAGATTATGGCAAGCTGGGTTAAAATGTAGGCGTCCGGCAAAAAAGCCCAGGCTGACCAAGATCATGAAAAAAAGGCGACTTATTTGGGCTAGAATGCATCAACACTTCACAGTTGATGATTGGAAAAAGGTATATTTCATTCTTTTTCTTTAAATAATAATTTAATCAACATTTTCCAAATGACAAAAAATTGATCCAATTTTTGTGTTCATATAGGTCATCTTTAGCGACGAATGCCGCTTGGAAGCGGTGACAGAGATGACTCAATTTGTTAGGAGGAAAACTAACGAACGTTACAATGAGGACTGTACCATAAGAACCATCAAACACCCTCCTTCAATCATGATTTGGAGCTGCATTAGCGATCAAAGCCCTGGACCTATTTATTTTGTTGAAGGAACAATGAGGCAACAGCAATATAAAACCGTGTTGTCAGACGTTTTGCTACCGTATATAAATGCACAACTATACCTACGATCCCACTTCATATTCATGCAGGATGGAGCACCATGCCATACTGCAAAAACAATAACCAAATTCTTCGAGGAAGAAAATCTGGAGGTGCTTCCCTGGCCTGGCAATTCTCCGGACCTAAACCCAATAGAGAATTGCTGGCCTTACTTAAAATCAAAAGTATATCAACGACAAAACCCTAACATAAATGTCCTGAAGGAAAATATCACGGATATTTGGAATAATGACGACGGTTTAAAAGCTGCTATACAGTCTTGTATTTCGAGCATGCCGAGGAGGATCAGCAAAGTTATTAAAAATAAAGGATCTTGCATTGATTATTGATAAATGTTGTTATTATTCTTAAGAAAAATAAGTATCAATATCATTAAAAATTTAAAACTAAAAAAATGTGGCAGGATTTATTCAAACTTTTACTATTTCACTAATTTTCTGAAAAATTTGCTTGTGCGTCTAATTCATTGGTTAGGGACTGTATATACGTAAAATAATAAACAACACTCCGCTTAGGTTTACTTTCGGGGCACTCCCGAATTTATTTTAATAACTTTAAATAATTTTATATAACGCGGAAGGACGGGCGACAGTTGGAGGGACTTCCTTGTTTCACGATCTTTCTTCAACAATTGTCTTTTTGCAACTCTGACTTCGCCGCCGAGAACTTAAGGTTCCCGGTCGGAACTTTTTGGTTTTCCGCCTTGCGCCCACACGCGCAACCATCGGCTCAGCGGGTGATCCCGCTGGCATTGCACATTTTTGCACGGGCCAGCCGAAACCGGAGCGGCCGCCCGTGTTGTACTTCCGGCCACCCAACTGCCGGCTAAGGGGTTTTGGTTGCCCAGCGGTATCGATTTTACAATTATCGATTCTAATCGATACCGCTACGCAACATCGGTCACTATTCGCAAGGGTTAGCGGCTTAACCGGACGGCTTAACACAACGGCTTATCAACGGCTTAGCTACTCTGCGGCTTATCAACTCAGCGACTTTACGGGGGTAACGACAGACAGTTTTAAGGGAACGACTGCAAGTGACCGAGAACAATGTGTTAAGGTTTCGACATCCCTGTCCATCCATGTGTGGAACAGCAGTCACACTTTCTCGTCTTAGAAGAGAGTATGGACCGTGGTTGATATCACTGACTACACCAAAGCGTCACGCATTTCTCTTAGTCCAAGAGAAATGGGAGCTGATAAGCAGATAACTAGCTTGCGAGGAGTCGATGGTATGGGGGTCGCTGAACCAGAGAGGTAGAAGATAATCAGCAGTCCAGCGATCAAGTCACACAGAGAGATGGAGGTCCAGCGGCAGCAGTCCATCACCAAATCAGTCTACTTTATATAACTATTAAACTACGAAGCGCAACAGCGAAATAAATTATTTGTGAAGTGCAATTCCCGTATTTTTCAACATTGTTAATACCCCAACATTTGGTCCAATCGAGCCGGATACGATATCCAAAATTTGGTAAGTATCGTTAATTGCACGCCTGTTATTGATTTCAATTTATGTAATTTCGCACCTCGACGAAATGATTATTACAAGGACAAGCTTTCTCATCTCAAAGGCTTGACTTTCGTACAGTCTTATTGATTTTCTTTTCCCCTCATACAGAAATTCATCGTGTAAAAAAAAAGCAAAAAACGCAAACAATAACGGGTTTCTCGATAGCACGCGGAGTTGAAAATACGGTATTCGCAACAGTGCTTCATAAAGTGAAGTTTAAAACGGTGATCGCTTCCTGTGTAACAAATTTGGTTTGTGGTTTTAGAATCACACATATGCAACAGGCATAAAAATTCCTTTCGCAAACTCATCGAAATCTGTGGATATTCGCGATTAAGAACAAATAATGATCTCAAAGTTAGTAATTGAAGAAGCCATTGGAAGTAAGTGATTTTAACATTGTGAAATTTTCTAAAAGAATTTACACATCCGACATAACCCTTCTAAAGTTTAAAAACGTGATTGTTGGTCTCGTCACTTGAACCGTTCGCTCCACATTCTGTAGAAAATAATTTCATTCATTTAGCCGTGAGAGTAGTCCAAGCCATAGTGAGGATTGTATGTACACATATCTCCCTATATGTACATTTCTACAAATTTGCTTCGATAAAAATTCAAAACTCCATAGTCATTATCTCATAAAGACTAGTGAGCAGTTGAGAAGGCTAGTTGGAAACACAACTTTAACGGCATAGGTACTTTTCGAAAGAAAATTATTTATAATGCAAATTTCTGCGAAAACTAGTTAGGCTCCCAAATACAAATAGAACTATCCTCCATTGTTCAGCACTCAGTCCATTAACTTGTTGCCTTATAAATATAAAAGATGTTTCGAAGCACTCTTTATTGCAGTCACAATGTTGATCTTGAAGCGTGAATCTGATCTGTTGAAGACATTTTGGAATCTAACTTTGGATGACAGGAAATCATACAAGTTAGCAAGGAGCGGCTTCTTTTACACCAAACTGAAAGACATAGCAAAATGCTATTTTGGCTGTATGGAAATGAGTGCCTTAAATTACCCTGAAGAGGTTGAGGCCGACCATCTTCGACGTTCACCTGACTGCATCTATGCCAACGGTAAGGATGTGTGTGGACCGTATAATAGGCCACTTCCACCATCAAAACACACCAGATGGGGCTTAAATACTTATGGGGATGTAGAACTGCTAATTCCCATATTTTAATTAATAACTTTTATTTTTAAACATTCGGTATAATAATATTTATAATATTTTTAGTTTTCAAGAATATCTTTCTTTATGAGTCGTTGCTGAGAAACTTGAGGTACATACTATTTTTTATTTTTCCACGCCTATTACGAAAAA
Organism: Tolmerus cingulatus; assembly: GCA_959613345.1. Lineage (NCBI taxonomy): Eukaryota > Metazoa > Arthropoda > Insecta > Diptera > Asilidae > Tolmerus > Tolmerus cingulatus. Next base: position 18,593,501 of record OY390709.1, on the reverse strand, counting down.
TCCTTGCTCCACCTTCTTTAATTTAAAATGATCAGGTAGCCGAAATCAAGGTGTCTCTTCCACGGATGGTGCCGCTACATACTTTCAAAGTTTTAGCTGGAGCGTTCATTTTGCTTGACTTATGGTGTGAAATTTATTTATTTTATAAACACTTTACGCGGAAAATATAAAAATACATTTGTGTGTATCGTATGAGTAAGTATAAAAGCTATCGGGATTCTAGCGCAATTTTCCCCTTTAAAATACACAGAGGCCAACAATCGCTCAAATCCGCCATCTGTAGTAAATAAGCTATGCTGGTACTAGCGCAAAATCCCTTGTATTCTTAAAGGAAATTTTCAAAAGTGTGTATAAAAGGGATAGAAATGTTATGTACAAGACATATAAATAAAATTTACTATAAAAGACAAAAAATCTTCATTCATTTTTCCCAACCCAGCTCCTTCAATTTCTTTCTACAGCTGCTGTTGATGTTGCATCATGTTATCTTCATGCCCGAGATAATTTTCAAGCTCAGCCGTCTGTTACCCAATCAGCCGCTCTATGCTCCTCACGTGCTGCCAAAAGCATCTTATCTACACATGTTCTGCATCTTATCTTGTCATTTTATGCAAATACAGTCAACGTTTTGTCTTCTTACGCGAGCTAAGTATTTTTGTCTTCTTAACTTCTTCTTCGCTTCTTTCGATCTTCCCCAAGTCAAGCGTGCCGCCTCAATCAGCATTTCGCTTTATCGGCATGTTTGCCCCTTCACAAAAAGCAGCAGGCCACCGCTTCTTCACAATATTCCTGCTCCACCTCTTTTTCTTCTTCTTCGACTTTCGGTACGATCAGAGCGACAAAATGCTCGCACTGTTCATACCGCTACTAGCAAACCAGCCGCTGCCACTTCACCTTTTCTGCAGATTTACCCCTCTTTCCCCATATTCCTGCTTCTCTTATTCTTCTTCGGCACACCGCACATCCAGCCTGATCCCCCTACCAACAGCTGAACAACAAACCGCAAAGTCAGCATCATACATACTTTTCCCACCACCCCTAACAAACCAACCTCGATCACTTCACCTTCTCTGCACAGTCACCCCTCTTTCGGGATATTCCTGCCTCTCTCTTTTCCCACCACGGCCAACAAACTAGCCGACACTTCCACACCTTCCCCCCAGCCCAAAGAATATGGAACCTAGTTACAAAGAATGTTCACTCTAATTTTGCGACGCAATTTACCCCCTCTGTGGTCAATTTTCAGCAAAATAAAACAAAAAATTTACCCATTAGTCGAAAAGAGAGCTGGTTCGATTTCCAAATTCTTGTTTAAATTGCCTAATACGCAAGAAGGACGGCAGCAGGTACAAGTGCCGACAAACACTACGCAACAAGAGTTCACCTATTACTTTGCGTATTGGCGAAACATTGGCTTTTCCTGTCATTGAATTGGTGCCGGTACTCAAGGCTTTTCAGATAGGAACTACCGAAATTCGAAGTCCTGCCTCACACATTGAAGGGGTTCACATATAAATTTGTTTACGTTTTTTCATCATAGGTTTTCCTTATGCGTATCGACGACGAATGCTAATTAAATGCGTTTGTGTGCCGATACGCAGCGGCAGCTCGTTCGCTTCATAGGACAGGGTGATTGATTTGGATTGTGTTTTATTCGTTTTTCTGTGCAATTTTTTAAATTATGCCCGTGATTTCGAAAATTGTAATATTTTGTGTTCAAATTGTTTGTGCATCAAAACTGATATTTTGGCATAAAAGACCAATTATAAAACAATTTCTTGTGGTATTAATTAATAATTGCGGTGCGAGTGAAAGATGGGAGGAAAGCTTCTTGTGAAGTGTTTATTTATTTATTCGCTTAATACAAGCTACAATCATATAATAATAAAAATTAAAGCTAAGTAAAAGGAAAATAGGTGGGGTGGCTAAGAGAGCTGAGGATGGAAGATGGGAAATTACGAGAGACGGTTGAGCTCAAACCTCAGAGAAAATTTGCTCACGTGAAAGTCAAAAGAAGGCAGGGAATTGGCCTTCCGAAGCATATGGGTGAGGGGTTCGGAAAGACCATAGTTGGTGCGGTGGAGAATTGCTCAAAAGAGGAGGGCTGCTCTAAGGTTACGGGGGTTGGTATTAAAGGAAACATGTCGAAGAAGGGAAGGGCAGTCAATCTCACCGGAGAGGAGCTGATGGATAAAGATAACGTCGGCTGGCTGGCGTATTCAAGGAGAGGCCGAACGAACGTGATGTATAGGGATTTGGCTACATAGGGGTTGGAGAATTCTTTGGACCAGCGCTTAACAAAGCGAAGAGTGGAGCTGACTTTAGAAATCACGCAGTCGATGTTGACACGAAAATTTAGTTCGCTGTCGCAGACGACACCAAGATCGCGCAAAGAAGATACCCTAGGTATGGCTAGGCCGGACAGCAGATAGACTGCGGAAAAAGAAGGCGGACGTCTGCGGGAGGTAATGCACTGGCATTTGGAGATGTTCAACTCGAGAGAGTTTTTTTGGCTCCAGATGCCCAAATTATCGAGGTCGAGTTGAAGCAATTGGGTGTCCGTGGTAGAGGAAATGAGTTTGGAGTCAGAGTGCTTGATAATACGCTCAACATCGTTAATAGCCAGGATGAAAAGTAAGGGACCTAGGTGGCTATCTTGAGGGACTCCCGAGTTGGCCACAAAAGAGTTGGAGGACACAAAGCTGAAAAGGACCTTGTACTTGCGATGAACGAGATAGGACTCTATTCAGACAAGAAAGAGGTGATTGAAGCTTGAAAAGGATTAGCTTGTGCGAGATTTTATCGAACGCCTTGCTAAAGTCTGTGGCAATGACGTCGACTTCATCGCCGTTTTCCAAGGCGCAGAGGGTAGTGGAAACAAAGTTGACGAGGTTAGTAGTAGTTGATTTACCTTTGAGGAAGCCAGGTTGGGATGTGGAGAATAAGGATTTACAATGAAAGAACATACAATCGTAAATGATGCTTTCAAAGAGTTTGGGTTTGCAGGAGAGTTTGGCAATAGGACGGTAGTTGGAAATGTCGCTTATACATCCTTTCTTATGGATGGGGATGATAAAAGAGTCCTTCCACCTGGCAGAGAAAATACCTTGGGTAATAGAAAGCTGAAAAATGAAGGTAAGGGGACCGAGCAAGTGCTGGGCACACTTCTTTAGTATAATGGCAGGGATACCATCGGGGCCGGGATTGTGATCGTCCACAAGTGTATTGATAGAGGTTGCCACCATTACGGGGTCAATAATGATGGAAGCCAGCGTGGTCTGAGGACTTGAGCTCAAGAAATGGAAATAGCTGGCGTCAGGCTCGGAAGAGTGGTCACTGAATGATTGGCTAAAGTGAAGTGCAAAGAGATTGGCAATAACGTGAGGGTCAGAGGAAGAAGAGTCATTCAGCTTGAGAGTTGAAGGGTAGCCGCTGGATTCTCTTTTAATGTTGATAACTTGGAAGAAGCGTTTAGTGTCAGAGATAAGCGTCGATTGCATACAACTTAGGTACTCTTGATAAAAGGAGTCGCTGCGAATGGAGAAGATGGAAGCCACCGAGAGGTAGTCGGAGAGGTCGCAGTCGGAGCGAGAGATTAGGTAAGCCTGCCACAGCTTGTTTCTCCTATTCCGTAGGGAATGAAGTTCCTTGTTGTACCACGGGGGAGAGGAGGCATGGCATTTCCAGGGTTGATAGGGAAAAGATTGGGCCATACAATCCAATAGTACTGTGTAGAAGACGTCGAGAGCATCAGTAACAGAGAGCTGTGATTCAGCTGAGAGCGAGGGGTGATTGGCCGAGTAAGTGATTAAGCTTACAGAAGTCGTCTGCGCGGAAGTTGAAGTGGTAAGACGTCTCGGAAGTGGAGTGGAGAAGGGGAGATGCGAGAGAAAAGGACAAGAAGAGAGGTGGGTGATACGGGTCTAATGTAGAGAGTAGATGAGGACTGCGGGTGACGACCGAGTTAACGGGGTCAGACGAAAAGACCAGGTCGAGCTGTCTTAGATTATTGGTTATGCCACTGATTTGGCAGAGACCTGACTCAGAGAGACGGTCGGAAAAGAGAGTATCTTTGTCAGAGAGGGCGTTGGAGGGGATAAAATGTAGTTCGTCATCAGACCGAAGCCACTGAAGGCGAGGGAGGTTAAAATCGCCAAGGACAAAGGCTTCATTGTTAGGCCCTAGGATATTAAAAAGGGAATCAATCGCGTCGGTGGCAACTTTGTACGCTTCAAGCGGTTGCGAGAGACGGATGTAGACACAAAGGATATACAGGAGTTTGCGGGCTAATGAAATTTTGATACCTACAAAATTACAGTCCGGGGAGTTAGAGGAAGTAAAGAGACTGGCATCGAAACGATTGCGAGCCGCAAGGAGGATGCCGCGATTGAGAGGGGTTGAGTCATTCTCGCAGGCGTCGGCACGGATGACAGAAAAATCCGCGGAAAAAAGTTCATTACTGAAGATGCTGGGTGTTAAATTAGTTTCAGTGAGGGCAATGATGTCGAAGGGAAAAATAAGGGAGTTCTAGAAAACAGCAGAAGTCTTGGTGCGCAGACTACGTACATTTTGATAGTATAGTGATAAGAGGTCAGAGGAGGTTAGGGTATGGGAGATTGGGGCAGAAGAGAGCGGAGAAGTGGTGGGGTTAGGAATTAAAATAAGATTTGTGGTCATTGCGGGCTTTTTGAAGGTAGGAGACTCTGCGAGAACTAACATAGGAAGCAAAAGTAGCAAGATCCGTAGACACCTTATCGGGAGTAATGCCTAATTCGATATGAAATTTGAAGAAAAGTTCGCGCAAGGTAGCAAGGTCAGTAGGGAGGCCTTCTTGGTGAATTGAAACCAGCACGTTAGTTTTGGTTTTGCCGTCAATACATACGGAATCGGGCTTGTCGTGGAGATAGGCGAGAAGCAGACGAACGTTATCGTAGATCCTGTGCTCACGAAAACGGGACAAAAGATAACGTCCTTCAGTGGACCCAGCGGATCGCATACTGAGCTTAACGATCGGAGGGAGAAGAGGGTCAATAAAAGAAGGTTTGGCAAGTGTCTGTGCGGGTGGGGTTAGACAAGATGGGGGAGGGACCGAAGTGGGATATGAAGGTGGACGGGAGGGGGAGGAAGAGTTAGAATTAGTAGAAGGATACAGGGTGTGAGACTTAACAAAGTTGGGGTATTTGGGTGGGGTAGAAAAATTAAAATTTGGGAAAACGCCGGCTTTGAGCTGCCAATTGGGATTTGAGACCGAAATTGGAGCAGTAACGGAGTTGGGACGATTAGGGGTACGTTTAGCCGAGGAAGAAAACTTAGGTTTAACAATAGGATTCGAATTAGCCTTAGATTTAGCATTGTTGCTGGGGCTAGCCGAAGAAATAGACTTAGGTTTAGGAGTAGGATGCACATTAGACTTAGATTTAGGATTATTACTGGGGTTAGACTTAGATTTAGCATTATTAATAGGGTTAGACTTAGATTTAATGTTAGGACTAGGGTTTGACTTAGATTTATCGCTAGGGCTGGGGTTAGACTTAGATGTAATGTTTTGGCTGTGGTTAAAGCTTACAGACTTCGAGATCCATGGTGAAATCCTGATTTTACCGAGGGATGAGGGGTAGCTAACGGGAGTGGAGAACAGCCAAGCGTACTTCTGGTGAATAATTACTTTGAATTTGGATGACTCACTGGGGCTGGAGCTGCGGAGCTTCACGCAGGCAAAGGGGTGAAAAGAAAAGTGCTGGCTGAAAAAATCACGGACCCAGATCGCATCAGCTAGTAACCTCCCTTGTCACTATTGACATCGGTCCTTCCCTCGTCGTCGATAAAATCAATGCTCTTGCTGATGATTTCGACCCCGGCCCTGATGGTATTCCCGCAGTGGTTCTAAAGAAATGCGCTACCCATTTAGTTCAACCGCTTACCGCCCTCTTCCAACTTTCACTTTCCGAGGGGGCTTTCCCTGACCCCTGGAAAAATTCTTATATTACCCCAATTTACAAGAAAGGTTGCAAAAGCGATATTACAAATTATCGTCCTATCGCCAAACTTTCCTGCATTCCCAAACTATTCGAAAGTCTCATCTATGATTCTATGTCATTCCACTGCAAGTCCATTATATCATCAGTTCAACACGGGTTTTTCAAAGGACGATCTACATCTACCAACTTAACAACCCTCGTGTCACGCACCCTTTCAGCCATGGAAGGCGGTGCCGAAGTTGATGTTATTGCCACCGACTTCAGTAAAGCTTTTGATAAAATTTCTCATAAGTTGATAACCTTTAAACTCAACTGCCTTGGCTTTCCTCCTCGCCTCATTTCATGGATTAACTCCTACCTTGATGGCCGCCATTATATGGTTCGCTTCGACTCCTCGATTTCTAATCCCTTCGTATCCCATTCCGGCGTGCCTCAGGGCAGCCACCTCGGTCCCCTGCTTTTCTTACTAACCATCAATGATGTGGTTAACGTGGTGAACCACTCTGACATTTTAATTTACGCTGACGACATGAAGATCTCCAAACAAATCTCCAACACATCCGACTCCTTCCTTCTTCAAAGCGACCTGAACAACTTCTCCACCTGGTGTTCTAAAAACTTTCTCGTCCTCAATGTTTCCAAATGCCAATCGATCACCTTCTCCCGTAAACGTTCCTCCATCCCTCCCAGATCCTATCTGCTTTCAGGAGAATCCATACCTTCTGTCACTTCCCTTCGCGATCTTGGCGTTATCTGTGATAGTGAGCTTAATTTCCGATCCCATTTCGATCACATCATCAGTAGTGCCAATTCTGCTCTAGGCTTCGTTAAACGTTGGTCAAAGGAATTCTCCAACCCTTATGTAACTAAATCTCTCTACATCTTTTTCGTGAGGCCCATTCTTGAGTATGCTAGTCAGGTCTGGTCACCTTCCCAATCTTCAATCATCAACAGAATTGAATCAGTTCAACGCAGATTCATTCGCTTCGCGTTGCGTGACCTTCCCTGGACTGATCGGCTCAACCTCCCTCCATATGAAAGTCGCCTTCAACTTATCAACCTTCAGCCCCTTTCCATGCGTCGTGATGTCGCCGATATTACCTTCGTCCATCAAGTCCTGTCAGGTTCCATTGACTGTCCCGAGTTCCTACACTGCATATCCCTTAAAACTAACCCTCGGAATGTTAGATCTTTCCCCACATTTCACCTTGATAGTCATCGTACTAATTATGGTCACTTCGAACCCTTCACTAGAATGTTGCGTAAGGCCAACAGTTCTACTGTTTTCGACTTCCACCTTGACAAAACATCCATCAAGCAAGCTCTTTATTCGCCGAACCCACCCCCCAAATAATCCTTCCGTCCCCCTTATATTTGTCTGTTTTTGTTGTTTAGTTTAGTCTAGTTTTTAGTTTTTGTTTTTAAGTCACATATTGTAGCTTGTATTAAGCGAACCGAATAAATAGTTGAGGGGCACCATCCACAAGGAGTATGGAAGATGACTCGGACGTATCAACGTTGACGCGATGCAATTTCTCCAGCCTACAATTCCACTCATTTTCGGACCAGAGAGTGTCGAATTTACTGACTGGAGTAGCGAAGTCCGAGTCGGTAGTCTGGACCAAAACTGATGACGTAGAGGGTAGAGAACGATGCACCAATTGACTGACATCGACTGAGGTGGGGCGTGGGGTCAGGGCGGCAGTGGTTTGAGATGGTGCCGAAACAGGTCCAGTGGTGATATCGGTGGCAGCAGGAACAGATGAAGATTCAGCAGTGCTCTGAGGAAACAGGGACGGGGCAGCAATAGCAGGCGATAGCGAAGAGGGCAATCTGGTGGGTAGGCGCAGATCGGCGGAAATGGAGCCCAAGAGCGCAGCATTAGCAGAGACAGCCGCTGAGCAACAGCCAAGGTAATTCCTAATCTGTTTCATACTCCGGCGGACGTCGTCAACCGCAGGCAAAACTGATGCAGGAAGATCGGCGACTGAAAATGCAGAGTAGAGGTCCTCAATAGTGCGCGCTGCTGTGGATAAATTGGAAGAGAGCACGTGAGACTTCGCAAGAAGTGCCTCCGTCTTTGAGTCTGCGGCAGTGATAATGCTGTGAATTCTTTCCAATTTCGAGTTGATAGAAGAGAGCTCCTCTGAGAAGGACTGAAAGCTGGAACAGTTTGCCAGTTAGAGCTGCAACTTCGCGTCAAGGTGGGACTGCTCGTTGGAGATGGAATCAGCAACAGTAGCCAAAGCACGGAGAACATGACATGGCTTGATGTCAGAGCAATCGTTACATGTGGAGAGAGCAGCCGAAGAAAATGACCTAGCGCCTCGCTTTAGGCAAGCAACGTGAAAAGATTGCCCACAAACCCCATCAAATTCAATCAAGTCTCCGACAAGAGTTCCATTGCATACCTTGCAGGCGCTCATCGCGGAAGCCAAAACACGGTGACGATACAGATGAGAAAAGCGGTTGAAGCAGCACGACGAAGCAGGTGACGACACAGGTGCGAATTCAGCAGAATAAGCTATGTGGTAACAAGGGCCGGCAGCAATTGGAGCACCGCGACCGAGATTTACGCAATTTTGCGTAATTATTAAACAGAGGGAGGTACACAAAAACGCGACTGCACCGCACGACGTTTAATTTAAAAAAGACGATCATCCTCAACTTAATTTTTTCAATGTACCAATGGATAATGACAGGTAAACTATTAAAGATAATTATGTAGAGGTATTTAATATAAAAATTATTTTTCGTGTATCATCATTTCATGAGTCTACCATTTAAAATATATATAATAAGTTCATTTATTAATTTACATTGATTTATCTTTAATATGACCTAAACGAATCGGAAATAATATATAAAACTAGTGTTTAAATTCAAATTCAGTAATAAATTTACTAATATTTAGATGAATCAATTTTACTTTAACTTTGTCTTAAATTATTATTACGCACATAATGTTTTAAAATTTATATGTATATTAGCGGATTTTAAATATTTTAAGGAACAATATAAATTAAGGGTTACAGAAATTAATTGTTAACACATATTATAGTCACTCAGGAAATTCCTTGTCAAATATTGTTTTTGTAAGATGTTTCCATTGGAATTATTAAATGTGATGCATTTGTGATTCATAATTTTAATTCAACTTATTTGTTCTTTTAAAATATTACGCGAAGTCTTAAATATTTATTATTAGTTTGATCAAACGTTTGTGATGTATTTCAAGATTGATCATTGTTAAATTTGTAACATTATCGTTGTTGAAATAAATAAGGAGGTTTTTATGCCATGAGCTTTTTCCTCCTTGGAAAAAATTACAGTGTTTTCATTTCAATCATATAAGGGAACTTATATACGGAGAACTACTCCGTATATGCAATTTATTACACATTTTAGTCTCTGAGAATACTTATATTTCAGGAAAAAGAAAAATATAAATGTGTATACAAAGAATATATTATATTCTTAAAAATTGCAATAGAAATATTCAACTATTTTGCAATATAAACAATTTAGTAAGGCTCATGCATTTATTTAATTCAATGAACGTTTTCTTTCAGTTTTAAATGATCGCCTGTCGGCACCCTGTAGCCTCTGTACCAGTTCCTCTAAATTCCAAGCCCCGCCTCAGCGTTGTTTCTCTCATTTTCACCACAATGCGTAAGCATGCTATCGACTTCTAGCAAGATCGTGGGGTTGGGAGAAATAACGGTATCAAGGCCACAAAAAATGAGAGGCTAAATTACCAGAGTGGACAGTCTTTGTAACGTATGGATAGAAAATTCGCAACTTGTCCCTCACTTTTCCGACCGTCTTTTCGGATTTTGGCCTCGCTGCTCACCTTTTTTCCCTCAGCCTCCGGTTCAAAGGCAGTTTTATTGTGGTAGGTGTCGTTGTGTTATAGTGGTAAGTGTCGTTGTGTTGTACTTGTTATTTATTGGAAATCTAATTATATGCTTTTGTAACTGAATTATTTATAGTTTTATTTCAATTCTTTTATTGAAATCTTCCCGCCATTTCTTTGACTCAGTGATTGTTATTTTTTAAATTTATAAACTTACTAGCTGGGTTACCCGGTTTCACCCTGTGTACGAATATTTTGGCCGCTCACCCCGTATTGAGTCCGTCATCTTCATTCTCAAATTTTGTACATAGATCCGCAATAAGGACAACTAAAAAGCCCCAAAATACCAATTTTCCTGCCAATCCCTTGATATTTTCACTTTTAGGGCACCAATTTTCAAACTTGCAAAAATAGTAACCTATATGTTGGACCGGAATATGTAGTACCTAACTTAAAAAATGAATATGATCGGATCCAGCGTTTAGGCGTGATGGGTTACCCGGTTTTACCCCGTGCACAAAAACTTTGGGCGCCATATTGGATCCGCCATTTTGAGTTTCCAAGTTTCGAACATATATTCGCAATTAGAATATCTGAAAACCCCTAAATGCCAATTTTCACGCCAATCCCTTTTTTTTTTTTTCCTTAGATAAGGGAGAGGCGACTGCCTCAAGCGCTCAGACCACGGTCCATTGCACTCAACCCCAGCCCTATCCAAACTTTTTAGTCCTCTTTACGAAACTAAGAACATCAGATAGGGATTGAGTATTGAAGTCCTCCATTCTCATTACATCAGCGCCGAACACCGTCATGCGCGCTCGGGAGAAAGCCGGACAGTTACAGAGGAAGTGCTCCGTGCTGTCCTCGTCCTCCCCACACGAAGGACACGTTGGGTCGCTAATGATCCCTAGGGTATTCATATGCTTACCACATGTGTTATGTCCCGTAACCGTCCCTACCAGCGTTCTGCAATCTATCTTACCTAAGTTAAGTAGGAGTTTAGCAGTGTTGCTGTCCATTCCATCCATGGCTAATGAACCATTTGGTGAATTTACATGTTGATATTTTGGACCACCTTTGACCATGTATTGAATCCATGGATCTAGTTATCCAGTTTTTCAACACTGTGGGGCTAACACCAATGATGGGCTCCGGTCCCATAGGGGGACAGTTCGCGCCTTCCTTCGCTAAAGCGTCAGAGGCCACATTACCATCGATTCCCTGGTGACCGGGGACCCATATAAGATGGACCTGGTTGTGCTTGGCAGCAGAGTTAAGTCTTTTCTTACATTCTTGGACAACCCTTGACCTGGTGGTAGGGTTAAGTAGAGTGACAAGAGCCGCCTTACTGTCGCTGCAGATGCCAATCCTTTTACTCCTCCACCTATGGGCAATTATCCAGTTAGCCACTTCGAGAATGGCAAACACTTCAGCTTGAAAAACCGTTGCGGTTGCACCGAGTGATATACTGTATTTGACTGTTTCGTTCAAATACCATGCAGCGCCCGTGCCTGTTAAGGTTTTCGATCCGTCTGTATAGAAGACGTCAGTTAATCCATTCAGCAAGGTGTTTTTCTTTGCTGGAAGAATTATCTGAAATCTTCTTCCGAACATGGTAATATGCGTCATACCGTCTGTCGGCATGTTAAGAGGAGCGCCATGCTCTTCTAGCCTTCGGGTTAAGACGCCATGTCCAATAGCATGTTCATCATGCCATAGTCCACACTTTCTTAGTCGACATATAGCTTTCATTGCCTCTTCCTGGATTGCAAGGTCCAGGGGTTGCAAATTAAGCATTGCGTTGAGGGCCGCACTAGGGGTCGAGCTAAGTGCTCCCGTTATCCCTATGCAGACCTCCCTCTGTACTCTGTTGAGAATAGAACAGGTAGTTTTTAGCTCCGTTCTACTCCACCAGACCACTGACGCATATGTAATGATGGGTCTAATTATAGCTATGTACATCCAGTGCACAATAGCGGGTTTTAGACCCCACGTCTTCCCAAAAGCTCTTCTGCATTGCCAGAAGGCGTTCAATGCTCGAGATGCTTTGTGTTCGACATGAGCCTTCCAAGTCAGTTTACTATCCAAAGTTACCCCTAGATATTTCACTTCTTTGGAGAGTTGAATGGTTACACCTTTCAGAATTGGGAGCTTAAGGTTAACGAGTTTCCTTTTCCTAGTAAACAACACAAGTGTTGTTTTCAAAGGATTCACTGATAAGCCTTGTCTCTCGCACCAGTTCTGGATCTTGTCTAGGGTTTTCGGCATCTTACTGCAAACAACCCTAAGCGAATCACCACAAACAAGTGCACACACATCGTCAGCGTATGCCTGTATGTGTATATTTAGACTTTGTAGTTCGTCTAAAAGTGAGTCTACTAAGAAGCACCACAGTAACGGTGAGAGTACTCCTTGTAGGCAGCCTTTCTCTACCTTCATTACCGTATCGGTGCCACATTCCGCGAAAAGTAGCCTCTGTGATAGCATAGAGTAGATCCATCTAATAAGCACGTTATCTACCCCATACTCGGTGGCAGCGTTACACATAGATGGGAACGTAGCATTATCGAAGGCCCCCTCAATGTCAACAAAAACCCCAAGAGCGTAGAGCCCCTCATCCGAAGCCCTTTCTATCTTTGTGACTAGATCGTGCAATGCGGAGTCGCAGGATCTACCACTCCTATAGGCATGCTGGTGTTCATTAAGGGGATGCCTCCTCAACGTTTCACCTCTGATGTGTTTTTCTACCAGCCGTTCCAGACATTTCAGCAGGAACGATGTCAAGCTGATTGGTCTGCAACTTTTTGCCAGAGCATAGTCTTCCCTGCCTGGTTTAGGAATGAAGACCACTCTGACCTTACGCCACGCAGTTGGTATGTAACCCCAGGTTAAACAGGCCCTAAATATCTTGTTTAGTGCTGAAACTAGGGGGTGACCTCCTGCTTTTAGCATAGCCGGATATATACCATCCAGACCTGGGGTCTTGTAGTTCTCGAAGGAGGACAAAGCATATTCAATCTTCTCCTCCGTCACAACTTTGGATGCTATGTATCTGTCCCGTCTAGTGATGGTTACCCTTTCTGGAGACCCTACTAGACTCTGATTCGTTTGAATCTTATGACTGCCCGGAAAGTGGGTTTGAACCAGGATCTCGAAAGCTTCCTGTTTCGCCAATCCCTTACTATTTAACATTTTTGGCCACCATCTTAGTTCCGTCATTCTGAAATTAGAGAATAAAGGGCAGCCTATACATGTGCTTGGCCGCAGGATGAAGTATATTCACCCCAAAAATAAATATAGTCCGATCCAATATTCAGGCGTTATGGGTTACTCGGTTTCACCCAGTGTACACAAATTTGCGTCACCGTGTAGGGTTCGCCATTTTGAATTTCCAAACCTTGATAGTAAATTCGAAATTACCTCAAAATATCCATAGTACTATTTTTCATTTAAATTCCCTGAAGTTCGAAAATTAATGTACGCCATATTGAATCCGCTACCTCTCACTGCAAATTTCGAACATGGACTCGCAAGAAGGGTATCCAAAAACCCTCAAACACCAATTTTATGGCAATCCCTCCATATTTTCACATTTTTGCCATCATGTTAGGTCCACCATTTTGAAATTAGCGAATAAAAAGTAGCCTCTATTTTGGGCCGGAATATGTGGTACCTTCACCCAAAAAATGAATAAGCTGGAATTCAGCGTGTAGGCGTGATCGGTTATCCAGTTTCACCCGATCTACCAAAATGTTGGCATCCATATTGAATCCGCCATCTTGAATTTCCAAATTTAGAAAATAGATTCGCAATAAAGACAACTGAAAACCCCCAAATACCAATTTCCATGCCAATCCGTTGATATTTTCAATTTTTGACCGCCAACTTGGATCCACCATTTTGAAAATCATGAATAAAAAGAACCCCTTATGTTGGGCCGGAACATGTAGTACCTTTATACAAAAATGATAAGGATTGGATACACCGTTTAGGCGTGATGGAATACTTGGTGTTCAAAAATTGTAGTCGCCATATTGAATCCGCCATCTTTAATTTCCAAATGTCGAACGTAGATTCGCATTAAGGACTTCCAAGAGCACCCAAATACCAAGTTTCATGGAAATTGCTTGATATTTTCAATTTCTGGCCGCCATTTTGAAACTCGCGATTAAAAAATAGCCTATATGTTGGGCCAGAATATGTAGTACCTTCACCCAAATAATGAAAATTATCGGACTCGGCGCTTAGGCGTGATTGAGCAACAAACAAACAAACAAACAAGCAAGCAAACAAACAAATCAACTTTCGTTTTTATATATGTGGAAGTCGCAGCAGGTCAGCGGTCGGAAAGAGACCTAACGGTGACCTCGGGTCGGATAGCATCGAACCGCCAAGGGAAGTCAGTCGCCGATAAGCTGTGATAGCATCTAGTGGACCCAATCATCTCAGCCGGCTAAGCAGTTTACCTTTCTTTTGAATACTTTTCTAATTCTATTACTCTAATTTTAACCAACGAATAAAATAGTGAATTATACGTTTCGGAGTTTAATTTCCTTGCCCTGAAAATCCGGCATTTCTGGTGGCAGCGGTGGGATTTACTATAGTGCAGCCCACTTTGTGAATTAATTGCTGATAAAAACTTTAATATTCGCGGCGCGTAATCCACAGATTTTAATTGTGATGTGCTAAGCTGATGGACAGGGTGATCGCAGGATGGAGCAACGCTGACAATTCAATATTCAACCGAGGAAAGGGGATTTTCTTAGCATAAAAACTGCAAGTAATTTAAAACGAATACCCGAACGAAGGAGAAAAGGTCAGTCATTTTTTAATTGTCATGCGTGAAGTCCGAGAATTTTCCGCAAGAACTGATATAACGGCGAACGAATAACGAAGTGGCCGATGGAGGATCAGATTTGATCAATTTGATTCTACCCAAACCTCATTGTCGATTCATAAGACTTTGGAAAACAGAAAAAAAACGCCTATCGAAACATTTTTAGAATACGCTTACTCCATGCAAGTAATCGCCAACCGGGGAAGTATTGACGATAAGTCCTTGGTTGCGTATATTGTAGTCGGCATCCCCGATGAACCTGTAAACAAAACCGTTTTTTACGAAGCTAAAAATCTAGACGAATTAAAGGAAAAATACATATAAGATTTATGAAATTATACGAAGCCAGCAAAACTCCCATAAAGCTTCTAGGTCCGACGATCGATCATCAAGCACAGGAAAGAATCGGTCAATTAAAAAGAGATGTTTCAACTGCGGTTCCAATTCTCACATAACGGGCACGTGTCCGAACAGGTCAAAGGGCGCTCGATGCTTTGGCTGCGGCGAATTTGGCCACATGGCCCCAAGCTGTCCCAAGAAAGATGAAGGAAATCAGCCACAGGGTAGAGCCAAAGTAAATCTGGTGGCCGTACCCAATTTCGGAATTGATGTGCAGATAGGCAGAAGTAGTTTTTACGCAATGGTGGATACCGGCAGTGGCGTACCCCTAGTCCGAAAATCGATTTATGAAGCAATGCAAGACGAGGTTGTGCAGCATAGGGGCCCCGGTATGTCGCTGGTAGGTTTCGGTTCAGGCCTGAGAAACACTTTAGATTCTTTCGCAATCAGCCTGAAGATAGGCAGCGATACATACCAGACAACCTTACACGTAGTCCTGATCAGTGGTTGCTTAACGATGTCTTAATAGGGAAAGACGTTATAAAGCAAGCCAATGTATCGATAACTCAGGGTAGGATTACACTAGAGAAGGCTAAGGACGACCAGAGCGAAGATTTCTTGAGTCAGATCAATGTAGCGCTATTGATTGAAGAAAGTAATCCCACTAAGCTTGAAGGGGTAGCTGATGGTCAGTATGTTTAGGAAATAAGTAATTTGATTGAATATTATAAGCCCGAAAAGCCCGAGAAGTCGTGCATAGAAATGAAAATAAATTTACTCGACTCGACTCGACCTTCGAAATGGATTCTTCCACGTAGATATACACGAGGAAAGCCGAAAGTATACGTCATTTACGACGCCAAGTGGACAATATGAATTTTTAAAGGTATCCTTCGGGCTGTGCAACTCCCCCGCAGTCTTCCAACGATACATAAACACCGTTTTTCAGGATTTGATTCAGAGAGGCATGATATTGGTATACATGGATGATTTGATAATACCAGCACCTAACGAAGAAGAATGCATGCAGAAATTAAAAGTTGTGCTGGATATCGCAGCAAAGAATGGGCTGATTATCATGTGGGAAAAATGTAAATTTCTTAGCAGAGAAGTGGAATGTCTTGGTCATGTCATCCAGGCTGGTAGTATTAGGCCATCAATCGGAAAAACTACAGCGGTCGCCGAATTCCCTTTACCAAAGAATGTGAAACACGTTCAAGCATTTCTAGGGCTCACGAACTTTTTCCGCAAGTTCATCCCAAATTACTCGCGGCTGGCCAAGTCATTATCGGATCTTACTAAAAAAGATCTGCCATTTATTTTCGGATCAAATCAGCAGGGTTCATTCCATGTGTTGAAGGACGTTCTATGCAAGGAGCCAGTATTGAAGCTATTTAATCCCAAATTGGAGACGCAGCTTCACACCGACGCGAGTCGCGAGGGATATGGAGGAGTCCTGCTACAGCGTCATTCTGAGGACAACAGATTTCATCCAGTATTCTATCTGAGATTTAAAACAACGAACGCGGAAAAAAAATTACTCAAGCTACGAGCTCGAGGTTTTGGCCATTGTAAAATCGCTGAGAAAATTAAGGGTGTATCTTCTTGGCCTGACTTTCAAAATATACACTGATTGCAAGTCTTTTCAGCTTACAATGAAAAAGCGTGAGTTGTGTGGTCGTATGGCCAGGTGGGCGTTGTTCTTAGAGGAGTTCAACTGTAAGGTACATCATCGTTCTGGTTCTGTGATGAGGCATGTTGATGCCCTTAGCCGGTACCCCAAAGTATTGCCTGTGGACAATGGAATACTTCCAAGGATTAAAAATGCTCAACGGGTGGACGAGTATTGTCAGTTGCTCTCAGCTGTGGTCAAGGAAAAGCCATATCAAGATTTCAGCGTGCGTGGCGGATTCCTCTATAAATTGCTTGAGGGAAGATATCTCCTTGTGGTGCCAAAGCAACTCCAGCGAGAGGTTCTCAAGATTATCCACGAACAAGGCCATATAAATCCAAAGAAGGTCGCTACGATATCAAGCCAGGAATATTTTATTCCAAAGCTGGAAAAGAGAGCTGAAGAAGTCGTTTTTAATTGCATCCCCTGTATATTGTGCGCTAGGAAGCAAGGCAGACAAGAGGGATTCCTAAACCCCATCGAAAAACCAGACGTTCCCCTACACACCTATCATTTGGACCACTTGGGACCCCTGGCGTCGA
Source organism: Tolmerus cingulatus (assembly GCA_959613345.1). NCBI lineage: Eukaryota > Metazoa > Arthropoda > Insecta > Diptera > Asilidae > Tolmerus > Tolmerus cingulatus. The sequence continues at coordinate 18,576,277 of OY390709.1, read as the reverse complement.
CATCGAGGGACTATAAGCATCTGTTCGTGGTGGTAGATAGCTTCACGAAATTCACGTGGATATATCCAGTGAAAACAACCTCAACGGAGGAAGTACTCAAAAAGCTGGAGCAACAAAGTGAAGTATTCGGAAACCCTCACAGGGTGGTTCCAGATCGCGGGACAGCTTTTACCTCCAATTCATTCAAGGATTATTGTAACGAGAGAAACATCAGTCATGCCGTAATTTCTACTGGTGTTCCGAGGGGTAATGGACAGGTCGAGCGTGCTAACCAGATAATTATAGGCATTATATCTAAAATGTCAGTCGATGATCCATTAAAATGGTTTAAATTTGTCCCTAGAGTTCAACGAATTATAAATTCATCTAAGCCTAGATCAACGAAAAAATCCCCATTTGAGCTAATGGTGGGAGTACCAATGTTTACGCTGGAAGACAACGAATTATGCAAACTTTTAGAAGATGAAATTATAACCCATTTTGAAACCGAAAGAAGTGAGATGCGAAACCAAGCAAAGCTGGAAATCGAGAAGCTGCAACAAGAAAATCGGAAGACCTTTAACAGGAGACGGAAGGGTGCCATTCAGTATAGTGTTCACGATTTGGTGGCGATAAAACGGACCCAGTTCGATCCAGGACTGAAGCTATACCCAAAATTTCTGGGTCCTTCCGAAGTGGTGAAGATAAATGGAAAAAACCGCTACAACGTAACGAAGGTAGGAGACTACGATGGACCAAACTCGACATCTTCGTCTGCAGACTTTATGAAGCCGTGGGTAGACTCCGAAGACAGCGACTACAACAGCGAAGAGGAGCACAGTATGTCGCCGAGGGCGGACGACCTGGAGGATGGCCGAATGTGGAAGTCGCAGCAGGTCAGCGGTCGGAAAGGGACCTAGCGGTGACCTCGGGTCGGGCAGCATCGAACCGCCAAGGGAAGTCAGTCGCCGATAAGCTGTGATAGCATCTAGTGGACCCAATCATCTCAGCCGGCTAAGCAGTTTACCTTTCTTTTGAATACTTTTCTAATTCTATTACTCTAATTTTAACCAACGAATAAAATAGTGAATTATACATTTCGGAGTTTAATTTACGTGCCCTGAAAATCCCACATATATATGTATACATGATTCTTAAGTTATAACAAAATAATAAAACATTTATTGTTCATACAATCAGTTTATTCATTCTCAGCAGGAACAAAAACCTAAAAAAAACTAGTAAACGTACAAAGATCCATTCATATAAACTGAAGACTATTTTGGACCCTGGACAGCAATGAGAAGTTTAATATAAAATTCCCTAAACCATGCTGTCAAAGGTCCTGAATACATTATACGCGTGATGACGTATAATTTGTTAACTTGATGCATTGTAGCTCAGAAAAATGCAAAAGTTTTGTCCAACTTACGTATAGCAGTTCCTGAATAGCATCAATTAGGAAAAACGGAGCATTATATAACAGGAGCTACTATACGCGTCAATCCATCTTTGAGCTTATTTTAATAGAAAATTTAAAGGTGACGGAGAAATTGCATGTGCCTAGGTAAGAAGCTGCTGAACACATTAAAATGCAAATTTACAAAACTCGCTAAAATACCTAGGCATATGAGTAACTTTTTAACATATAAATTTATTCTTAGCTGATGACACTTAGAAACTATAGGAAAAAAAAAGCAGTATTGGGTGCAAGTTATGCGCCTTGACCACCTGTGATTGATTTGTGGTCGCCTTTTTCCTCCTCCGATAACCAAGCAACCTAGTTAAAGTTGAATATGAGTAAAAGTTAGGCGAATAAACACATACTTTCTTACCTTTTGTTTATGTTGATGAACTGCTGCCTCGCATCTGTCGAGAACCATTTTTTCAGTGAGTACACCATCTTCTGAAGCATAAACAGCAGCTTGCCAAGATGCTCCCAATTTTGATATTTCTCGTCCAGACATTCCCTCACACATTTTAGCCATCTTAGTGCATGTCGCACTATAGTCGAATTGTTCAAGTTTAAAACGTCTATAAGTGACGAGGAATTAGTTATAAATTATTCAATCGTATACATTAATTTTATTGTATACGCACCTTAGTCCTTCAGCTGCTGGTTGAAGTACAAATTTATCAAAATAAAGCCGAAGTAATCGCTCGCGTTCTTCAATTCCAGGTAAAGAAAATTCAATCATTTCATCCAGACGATCGTTAATTGCGTAATCAAATTGTTCAGGTGTATTACTTGCCAGAACAAGCATAAATTTAGGATTTTGCTCGCTAGTTCTATATAAGAACGCATTAAGAGCTGCACGAAGATTTTCAGATATACGTTCTGAAGAACGTTTGCGTAAGAAGGCATCGGCCTCATCCACAAACAGCAAAAGACCTCGTCGGCTTGTATTAGCCCAATCGAACACTTTATGGATTGCTGTTACAGCCTCTTGTCCCATAGGAGCCACATCGCCGCCAGTCATTATAGCGTAGTCCATTCCAGAATGCTGGGCGAGTTTTTTAGCAAACATTGTTTTGCCTGTACCAGGTGGGCCGTGCATTAGGATGTTGCGGTATAATCCACGATTTTTCCTAGTGTTTTTTGTAGCGATTGCAATATCACGGAGTCTTTCCTCTAGCTTAGGTCTAAGAATTACGCCCTAAAATATACATATATTAACATTTTATTCGAAATAAGATTTTCAAAATATTAAAATTCTCATTTAATCTGTGCAAGGACACCGTACAAAAATATTTGTCCTTACGTAAAATCAATAAACTAAAAAATAAAAAATAAGCAATTTACCTGTAGAGCGTCAGCTGGTTGAGATCTCAATTTCTTCACATATTTAATGGGATGTCTGATGGCGTCCAACAGTGCAAATCTAGAAGTCTCTCCCACAAGGGATGGTTTTCCGATTCGAGCTTCGATATACCTCGAAGTGACACCAGTTGCTCCTTTGGCCGAATAAATACCTAGCGCCAAAAGAGATAAACCTCCAGCAGCAGTCAACACTTTGTCCCAATCGGTCAACATTGCTTCTGCTCCAGCGCCCAAAACAGCACCAGCGGTCCTAAATTATGGAATTTTATATTTTAGCTAGATTTCATACATATTGGTCTAGAAAAATGTATCCAATGTACATTCAAAATCTAACTAATCACTTATTATAAATTTTGGTATTTACAACTTTAAACTTAAGGCTTTGGCATACTTTTGGGGAGATCTACTAAAATAAATAATCAAATAATATATCACTTGATTCCTTCCAGTACAGTAACGCGATTTTCTTGCGCCTTAAGTCTTATTTGTTCGAGAGTAAGATCACGATTCTCTCTATCGACTTTGGCTTTTGCCCTCATTTCATGCTCCAGTAGCTTAAGTCTATTCTTTTCCTTCATTTCGATCTCGTGCTCAATTGTTTGGCGACGCATTGCTTCCTGCTTAGCTACACTCTCCTCCTGCCTGTGAATAAATTAATAATTCCTGTCTTTCGAAATAATTTACTCGAATCCTTCCTTCATACTTTTTCAGATTCTCTTCTTGCACCCTTTGTTGTTGAGCCAATTGATCCTCATAGCGCTTTCGTGCCAATTGATCTTGGTACTGCGCTCTGGCTTGTTGTTGTTTAGTTTCTTCCTAAAATGATATATTGGTTTTTATACTTTTAAAAGTGGTTTATCAATTAAAAGTTACAATCAGAGTCTTCCTTCGCTCCTCATGATCAATCCTGCGTTGCTCTACTTTTGATTGCTCAATTCCTGCTTCGTATTCCTTCACTTTAGCTAAGTATTCTTGCTGTCGTGTTTGTTCCTGCATTTTGGAGAGCTCTAGCGCTTCCCGGGCATGCTCTGGAAGAAGATTTCAATCAATTTCATCATCCCGGCGTTTTGGGCGAACATGATTATGCAATAACCGGCTGCATGTTAGTGTAATTTGTAGTCTCTTACTTGATTTTTCTAGGGTTTTTGCGGCTTCCGCTGCTCGCTCAAGAGCTGAAGAATCAAATCGGTAGGCCTCCATCGCCTTTCTTTCGGCCTTCGTCAACTGAACATCTCCTGCCTGCTGACCTGCTCCTCCAGGGATATCGTCAGGACCGCTCACTTCCGGAATCTGGGGCTTTGATTTTATTCCAAATAACCACGACATTTTGTGAAATTAAAGTTTATTTAATATCTTTGCACTGAATTCCCTTAATGTTGTTGACCACAGCCCCAAAACGTGCGCTTACAAATCAAAGGTTATTTAACTGTCAGCTGCTACGAAATGGGAAGGCAATCAACTGACAATTGTTCCAGTTGAAGAGGAACATGTAGAATTAATACCATTTCAAAATGTTCCTATCTTTTATACCGTCTCATTTTAAAGTTTTTCCAACAGGTAAGTTGACGTTAAAAATTTCAAAATTGTTTGAAATGCGTACATACTATAGATTTGCTGTGTACAAGCAACTGAAAACAATTAGGGCGTCTTTCACGAACTACAAGTAAAGTGTTGATTAGTTACTTTTCAAGTAACGCTAATTGGCAAGTAAAAGTCACAAGTATCTTCTACCAATTTCACAAACGAAATCATAGTTTCGAGTAACAACTTATTCGTTAAGTGAAATATCGTAAGAAACCAAGCGTTAATTCGTTCAGTATTACGTCCAAATAATATATTGTATAATAAAAATATACATATTTATGTTTGAATAAAAATTTAATATGAAATGAAGTACCGTAACGTGATTATATTCCTATACAGTAAAACCTAACAAACGCATCAAAATTGTATTACGATTATAAGATACATGCAAAGTGAATATCGTTAAACACCGCCACGGCCAGGAGTCGAAGAAGTGTGCGCTGCGATCCAGGGGTGAACCATGACCCGGTCCAAAGGCATCCTCTGTTCAGGGCACAGCACTAGTAACTTCGACAAAAAGTGCTCTACAGCTTTTGAAATAAATTCGGGAAGCCTATAATCCACCCTTGAGATTTTCCTGTAAGTATCCTCGTATGATGTAGCGTGGAAAGGAGGCAACCCAACAAGTAACTCATAGCACAATACGCCCAAACTCCAGATATCAACTGCTTTAGTATGAGGCTTACCCTGGACCATTTCCGGTGGCAAATAATCTAAAGTTCCGCAAAGAGTCATCCGTTTTGAATTTGGCTCATGCACAGACCATCCAAAGTCTGCAATTTTTAGCTCCCCATGGTACCCGAGTAGAAGGTTTTCAGGCTTAATATCACGGTGAATCACATCCCGCTCATGCAAGTACATCAGGGCAGAGGCTAAAGACTTAATAAAGTATGCAGTCTGTTCCTCTCCAATTCGCTTTTCTGGTTGTTCTTTAAGTAATTGGAAAAGGGTTCCACGAGGAGCGTATTCTAGAATTAGGTATATTCTTGCTTCGTCGTGGAAATACCCGAAAAGTCGAAGAATATTAGGGTGACGCAGGTGTGACTGAATCTCAATTTCCCTTCTGACTTGATGCTCTACATTGGTGGCGTGAATTTGTTGCTTAAATAGGACTTTAAGGGCAACAACAAACTTTGTCTCCTTTTCTCTAGCAAGATACACATTTCCAAATTTTCCTCGACCCAACGGTCGTCCAATGTCGAAGTTTGGTAAGGACCAAACCTTTCTCGCTGGCGTTTCTGAGTATAAAACTTATCTATTCTTTTCCTATCATTTTAATACAAAAAATTACCTTTTCCCTTTTCTTTCGAGACAACGGGTTTTTCCTCTGTAGATCTCGTTATCTCTTTTGTTTCAGCCTGAGACTCCTGCGAATTTTTTACAGTAGATGAAACCTCATCCACTTTTAAATCAATCTTACTACTCTCAACTTTGGGTTTTGTCTCGCTCGACGCGGAGTTTGCACTTGAATAATTTTTCACATTTTTTTGGGTAGAGGAAACAATTCCCCGGCCCCTTGGTGCTGTTTTTGGTTTCATATCATTAACGGTACTCTTTGCAGGTGGCTGCGTAACCGCAGAAGACGTCCACTGAGCCAAATTTTCACATTTATTTGCCGGTTTTAGAGAATTTTCTGCTAAAGCCTAAAAGAAATTTGATGGACTAACCCAGCAAGCTAAAAAAGGCAAAATGTTTGTACTTACTTTTGATTGCAGTTGCTGATGGACACGAGGCGCTGCTGTTGGCCTTTTTTGTGTAAATTGTGATTTAATACCGAGATTTTCTTTATTGCCGTTAAGGCCAGCTACCTTACGCATCATTGTTCACTGTGATAATAAAACTACTTGTGCGAAGTTTCCCCCCAACAATGTGATGATGAAAACTGTCGCCGGCAGTGACAGTGTTGTTCGGTGCCGTTTTGCTTCGAATTTGATTTGAATGTTGCAAGGTGTGCGTTCGCTAAGAATGTATTCGATAATGCAGTTCATATTTCAAAAAATGTTTTTATATTTTATTTATTGAATTCGAAGAAGTCAAAAATTAATTATATTATGTTTTGATTATATCCGATTATAACAATTTATCAAAATTTTTGAAGAATTTTATTATCGACTATTATGACAAGTTCTACCTTTTGTCGTGTATACAAAAAAGTGCGAATAGTAATTTGACACTTTTTGTTGACGTTTAGAGTTTTCACGGAAATTGTTGTAACATTTGTGATAAAATATGTTAAAAACTCATATATTTCAATAAAAAAGACATTTAATTATTCATTATAATCAGTAGTACACATAGAGAATTATATTTTGGCAGGAACTAAAGGAAAATGACTACACCGCGTATAGCGCGTGCTGGTCGAAGCCGATTTTTTATAGGAATTGTTGCATTAATTCTACTTGTGGGATTCGTGGCTATTTTTCATAGTTCGCAACTGCAACTGGACCGATCAAGGCAGCTAGCTCTGCACTGTGAGCGGCAACAGGAGGCGCTAAATGCGAGAATGCAAGGTAAGCCCTTGGGTGTAAAAATTTTTGCCTAGTCCTTTTCATCCTCGTTCTAGCAATTGTCGAGCACAAATTCAGATTAGAGAAATCACTAGAAACGGAAAGAAGAGATCACATGGAGACAAAGAAATCGTTAGAAAAGAAAGCAAAGGAGCAAAAGGAGCAGCATGCGAAGACTTCGTTGGAGTCCAATGTGAGGTATGAATCCCTTCAGCAGCATTATAAATTACTGCAAAGCGAACACAACGACCTTGTTGAGGAATGTGAAAAGGCCAAAGGAGTGCATTTGGCCCAAATCAATGGCTTGGACCGAAAAACCAATTTACTGCAGGCTCAGTTGACCCTTGCTGGTCAAAAGAAGGAAAAAGACGTCTTACACTGGAAGGTAGATTCCACAACAATAATTTTTCATTTCACTAAATTCATATTGTTTTTAGATTAAGTATGAAACCGCCGAACAAGAGAGAAAGAGGCTAGAAGCTCTGCTAAAAGTCGCTCAAGCAGCAGACTTGTCTCCACACACCTGCGGCGAAAGAGTTATAAAACTAGAAAAAGCGGTGACAAATTGTAAAACTCACTGCAACTTTAATCCGCTCATCAACGAAGAACAATCAGACCATGCATCATCTATTCGGAACGAAGTGGTAAAATCAGCTATTGAAAAGTCCTTTAATGAGCAGATCCCCGTGAGTGAGGGCTTATATAAAATTGCTGTAAAAGTAGTTAATAACACCAATAAGATGCATGACCTTAACACTATAAACCCGGGGGATGGCAATAGCTTAAAAGTGGAGGGCGGTATCATTAATTCTGTCGAAAACTTTCAGATTGCACAGAAACCTTTATCTAATGCGGATGATGTGAATGGTGATGGAAAGGCGGATAATTTACAGCAGCCTCCGCCGCTTCGTGCTCCATCAAAATCATCAACGGTAGCGTCAAACTCTAAAACTCCTGAAGGTGGCAGTAATAGAGGAGCCCTGCCTATAGCAAGCGTTGCAAGTTCCACTTCGGAAAGAACGAAAAAATCAAGTACTGCAACAAAAGATAAAAACAAAGAATATTACAAATCGTTGGGAGTTGCTCCTGTTCCTGAGAATTTTGATGACCTTGTTAAAAAGGATGAGGAGCATAATCAGAGTGGAAACAGGAACACAGTTAATAACAATCGATATGCGAACATTGATGAATTTTCGGGAAAGAACGAAGCTGAACAGGACAATGCTGCTCACGAGGAAAAGGATAACGATTTCAATCTCGGAGAGGACAAGAATGAACCAAAGGATCACCTTCAAGAGGTGTTGGATAACATGAATAATGCAGCCGAGGACGATACAAACAACTTTTTTGACCCAAAATTGGTAGGAAGGCAAGGCAAGAAAGAAATGGATGAAGATGATATCGAAGGAATTGGAGGTAATAAGCATGAAAAAGCTGATGATCTTCTGGAGGGTAAGAAGTTAATAAATGAAGTAGTTGGTGACCAAGGCAAAGTAGCTTTCCCCGAAGGACTGCATTTAGAAGAGGCGGCTGAAGAGGACGATGGTAACTAAAATTTATTCTGGTTTAATCAAATTTATTAAATATACGATTTTGAACAGATGATTATTCGAATTCGGTGGCCAGACACCAGGAAGGGCCTGCCGTTCGTAATTAGTTTTTAAGGAGTCTAATTTATACAAACAAAAACAAGAAGAAAACCAACCGGGCAAGAAAAACCTACGAGGCGCTAGTTACGGGTTTAAATACAAATATCTTATTTTGGTGGGAGTGCCACTCCAATGCTGCATTCTTCTGCTTTTTTTTTTTTGATTTATTATTCGTTGGGTCCTCTACAGAGACAAGGTCAACTAAATCGGCACTTTAAGCAATCTTTTTCTGTGATAACATTTTAAATAGCTCCTTTAACACAAAACCATTCCACGCCTCCCCCTTAATTATTTCAAGAGAAGCGCTCCTTCCCGACAAGCCCTCATCTTTTATGCTTCGCAATTGTAAATTTAATATTTCAATGTAATTAATTATTATTGTTACTTTTATCGCTTTTACGTTATAGGACTCATTTAAGATTTTTGTACATTTTTTTTAGATTACTTTTGGGAATCTCCTTGTTAAGGTTTATTGTACATTTTTAGTGTATTTTTGTATTTTAATGCAAATAACAACTGCAAAAATAATTGATAAAATAAATAGTTTTCTTTTTTGTCTGAAGTCAAAAGACAAAATCCAAAGTAGATCAATTACGTGTTTGCCGATCACTAGGAGAAAATATTATATTTTAATAGAATCGTACTACTGAGGAAAAGACTAGAGTGAAAATTTAACATTTACTATGTGGTCTTATAAACAAATATAATTTCTAAAACTACTGTACATTTCCAATAATTTACAATTTGCTACCTAGGCACTTGTGGAATGCTTAAGAGTTATGGATCGATGAGATTTCATTTCATTAATAAATATCAATCCAAATTTTTTGTCCACATGCTCACCTCGTTCTGTGTTCGTTATGTACTAAAAATTGACTTAAATCCTTTAAAAAGACTAAGAGTAAAATGTTAGCACAGGAAACTGGTTTCCTCTCGCCAGAATACAAGGACATCGCACTTCGCTAGTAAGCATCTCCAGCCAAGACATGTAAAGAGGAGCAGAAATAGCTTCCTATAAGAAATATACATCATCATGAAGAGTACCAGATTTAAGTCATTAGTCTTACTTGTCTAGGTAAAGGTAGGGACATAACAATTAAGGAAGCGTCTGAAGAATTTTCAACGATAAGTTCGTGTAACCTCAACTGCCTGTTTGTTTTGTCCTTCAGAGAGTCCTTTTCAGAAGTGGGAATGTAACATTCGGAATGTGTACCTTCTCGGAAACCCTTTATAAGTTTTTCGTGCTTATCAATTGTTTCCTGCTTAGGCAATTCCCCTACAGTTTGGAGCATAGTCAAGGATGAATAGTTAATTCTGAATTTCATTAGTAAATTTGCCATACTGAAATAAAAAAGTTGTTTATAAATTTATCCAAGAGCCTTTTCAGAAGAACTTGATCAATTGAATATACGAATGTTTCAAATTACAGCATTTCGAAATTAAAGAGCAAATTGGAACAATGAAAGTAATAATATAAAACATCTATAGAGAATTTAATGCTTGAATGTAGAATGTAAGATTTTTGAAAAGTTTGAGATAGTTTGAACCATTTTTTTATGCGCAACTTTTTCAATAAAACACTCATCTGAAAAGATGTCAAAACAATTTCTACTTTTTCATACTTCTTCTCTTCGACTTCAGGATCCATTTGGCGGTTTGTAAGGGCGAATACTCGCAACTTACATTGTGACCAGTTTGAACGCATGCTTATAATGTAAGGCAGAAGCATTGTGAAACCTGAAAAGAAGTAGGTTTAATTAGAAAAAGGCTTTTCTTTACATTAAATCTTCTTACCTCCGTCGTCATATAGCCACCAAACGTCTATAGTACCTTTGGGCTGTTTCCTCGTGAATACAGTCAAGTCATCAAGTACATTTGGTGGCAACTCTGAGCCTCCTTTTGTAGTATAAACTAACTGGTGCTCAGGTTGTTTAATACTGTTTCTCTTATAGAGTGATTGATTCGGCAGCGGAGGAGGTTGTGGGATTGTAATCGATGAAGTTGCACTAGTCATACCAGCAATATTGAGATTGGAATCAACGTGGAATAATCCGGAACTTTTTGAAACTTGTAAATCTGGCGAATCCGAATCACTGATATATCCAGAGATAGTGTTTATCGCAATATTCTGCACAGTGCTTCCATTTGGAGTTTTAATTTCATGCTGCAGAAGATCTGAGAAATCAAGTCCACTTGGTAGACGAAGAATGGCAGTAGCCATTCGACAAGAAAAGGCATTACTGGGGGAAGTTTTGTTAGTAAAAAACCTTTACGAATATTTAAAAATGACTTACTGTAGGATGCGGAAATAGGATATCAAATCTTCTCTACGACACTGCCTCCACTCTGATTTGTATCCCATAAGCACAATATTTGGTGCCATTTTTCCAAATCCGCTTGCTTTAATCAAAGCGCTAACTCCATCTTCAAAGGAAAGGCCGTCGATTATATTATAAAAGGCCTTCACCTTCTTTGCAGCAAGATACTTTTGACCTTCTGTTAGAAGAGCTTGCCTTGTCTTGTATCCGATTTGCATCTTTTAGAGAAAACAAGAGAAATAAATTTAGAACCCAAAATACAGTACTGTGAATATTTTTAGGACCACTCTAATTCTTGGAGAACTTTTACTTTTTCGAATCATGACTTTCTTTGAATTGAACAGAGGAGGGAAAATCAGTGGAAAAGGAATATTTGAGATTTAAATTTGGCCCTGAACTGATTTCCCTTTTTTGTCGAACCTAGAGAAAGTATGCTACTTAGCGGTCCTAAAAATATTCACAGGATTGTAGAATAGCTTTTTTGAAAACTAGTAGATCTTGATTCCCAGTATATAAAGGGTTTTCCAATAGGGACTTGACAACTTTGAATTAAATTTTTGAACGCACCCTTCCACTAATCATCGAACTGTCGCTGTCAATTTATTCAGTACACTTAACATTTTCATCATGGTAAAGTACACGAACGAACAACGTCTCCAAATTATAAAAATTTACTACAGAAATTCGGAGTCGGTGACCACTACTTTAAGAGCGTTAACTTCGATTATTGGTCGTAATTCTCGCCCTAGTAGACAGGCAGTAACAAGTTTAGTGCAAAAATTTGAGTCTATATATTCGTTGTGTGATGTTGCCGTGCCAGTGAGACAACGGGTTGGTCGAAGTGTCGAAAATATCGCTGCCGTTGAAACGTCCATAGCAAATGATCCAAAGCAGTCAATTCCACGGCGTTCTCAAGAGTTGGGCATCGCCCAGACCACTTTATGGCGAATTTTGCGTAAGGATCTTGGTTTACACCCATACAAGATCAAGCTGACTCAAGAATTGAAGCCGATGGACCATTTGAAGCGACGTACGTTCTCCGATTGGGCTCTGGAAAAGATGCACCAAGATGATTAATTTCATCGCAAAATCATCTTCAGTGACGAAGCTCATTTTTGGCTCAATGGGTTCGTCAATAAGCAAAATATGCGTTATTAGTCGGGTGAAAATCCACATGTGCTTCATGAAACACCACTTCATCCACAAAAAATAACTGTTTGGTGCGGTTTGCATGCCGGCGGCGTCATAGGGCCATATTTTTTCGTCGACGATAATGATCGTCACGTTACTGTGAATGGTAATCGTTATCGCGCCACGATTACTGATTATTTTTGGCCCGAATTGGAAGATATGGACTTGGACAACATGTGGTTTCAACAGGACGGTGCCACAAGCCACACAGCACACGTTACAATCGATTTATTGAAGAGTAATTTTGATGAGCGTGGTATCTCAAGAAATGGACCAGTCGATTGGCCGCTTCGTTCGTGCGATTTAACGCCTCTAGACTTTTTCTTTGGGGTTACGTCAAGTCATTGGTCTATGCCAACAAGCCGACGACGTTGGAAGAGCTCAGAGCCAACATTGAACACGAAATAGCAGCCGTTTCGGCCGAAATGTGTGGCCGAGTCATCGAAAATTGGGTCCAACGAATCGACCGCTGCAAACGTGCCCGCGGTGGCCATATGAACGAAGTCGAGTTCCATTCATAATTGTTTTGATTGTACTTCAACTCGATTATAAAGTTTTTGAAATATCTCAAATGGTTTGCATTTTATTTTGAAAAAACGTTGTCAAGTCCTTATTGGAAAACCCTTTATTTACCGGTAAAACATTGCCGACGATCATAAGAGAGCTATGCTTTGTGATAAGATGTCCCAGATCAATTAGTGGCGGTCGAACTGTTGGATCGCCCGCCAAAATAAGAACTTGAGGACGATAGTTTTTAACGTGATCTGAAATTGTTTGCAGTTTTTGCGCCGAAGTCAACGCAGATTTGTATGTTTGGGCCTGTGTAGTCGATCCCCAATTAACATCCGGTTTTCGATACATAACGACAAGATAGAGGGCAAAAATGACTACAAACGTTATTACTGAGGACATCCAGTCGATTAAGAACATGATCCCTACGCAAATAACGAAACCGAACAAGCTAAGCCAAGCGTTGTAATACTGAAAGAAATTATAAATTCGATTAGTTATAAAGAAAGTTTTTACCGAAACCTGAACCTTTACCTTAAAAGTAGGTCGCCATCCTAAAGGTCGTATAAAAGCTGCATGGAATGTACAGAAATTGATAAGAGCATACGACGCCAAATAAAAGTTTGAAATAAGTGGAGCTATTACGTTCAATTGTCCGATTAGGACAAAGGCAGCGGATAGGATGAAGGTCAGTACGTAGCCACGATAAGGTTCTCCGTGCTTGCCATAGGGCTTGGAGAAGAATATTAATCCTGGATAGATTCCATCAAATCCTAAGGCTTGTATAAGCCGTGGTACTGATAGCAAATTAGTCAAAGCAGTACTTAGCGTAGCTGCAAAGCATCCTGCGTAGATCAAGGGTCCCCAAATTGACATCAATTGCATTATTGAATAAGAGTTTTGAAGTCCGTATTCACAGGTCTGAAATAAATGAAATTTTCCAAATATACTGCATAAGCACAAAATCGTATCGTTAGCGCATTTTCAGAGTTATAATTATCCATCACTTTTGATATCAATTTAATTAGAAGAATTGGAAAAAAGTAAAAATACACATGTCGCATTTCAGCTTTTTGTTCATGGTGATGAAGTGCTAAATTATGTGGTTATAACCTTAAATAATTGTTATTAAATTTAACATCTGAAAAAATGTGTTTGTTTTAATTAAAAGATAACACTTACAAAATCAACTTTACAAGCAGGTTCTACGCCTACTATAGTCCCATTTATTAAGGAAGAAATATCCCCTGATGCATCTCGAACAGCAGCTCCACCAGCGAACAACACAAAAATTGCATAAGAGATCATGGAAATGAAAAGCGCTAGTAAAGTTCCTTTGGGTATGGCTTCTGACGGATTCCTTAGATCGCCAGAAATATTTGCTCCAGCTTGTATACCAGTCACACTTGGGAAAAAAATTGCAAAAACACTGAAAAAGTTTTGGTTAACATTTTCGCTGAATCGAAAGTCCGAATAGAGGTTCTCTTTAAATGCGTCCACTGTCAAAAAAAGGATAAACAAAACAAAAATTCAGATTTCTACTTAAAATTTGTCCTTAAAATTAAAGCATACTTCTGAAACCTACGAATCCTTGAGAAATTTTGTCTTCATTTCCTTGAGGACCTATAGCAGTTCCAATTAAAAAGTTTCCGATCGCAAGAACTATTGTCGCAACAAGGAAATTCTGTGCCTTAGACTCCCATTCCATTCCAACGCAACATATAAGAATTAAAATCAAAATAGTAACGCAACCAACAATTCGCACATCGTTGATACCTCCATCGATAATCTTCAGTCCATGGGATTCTACAAAGATCGGAAGTGAAATAATAGATATAAATGTTGTGAAGACACGTACTTAGCAAATCATTCAGAGAGTCACAGAATCCGATGGTATTCATGGATGCTGCAACAGCGTTGGCGAATGCGAAGACAACTCCGACAGATGCCCCAAATTCGGGTCCTAGAGAGCGTGAAATGATGAAGTAAACGCCTCCGCCTTTAACTTCTCCATTTGTACTGATCGCGGAGAGGGATAGGGTAGTTATAACGCATACTAGGGCTGATATACCAATTATAAGTAGACTGTATAATATGCCGGATTGCCCAACAACCCAGCTGAGACGTAAAAATAGCATAACGCCCCATATGTTGAGAAGGCATGGTATCATTACACCAACTATCCAGCCGAGCTTTATTCCTCCGTGTCCTGAAGTGGGAGCTTCTGGATCCTGTTGAGCATCCTGGAAAATTTATAAAATAATTAGAAAGTTACATATAAATTAATTATACGGAGTGCTTTAATGCAATGGTATACATAAATATATAAATATCTAAAATTGAATAAAAGATCGAGTGTATTCAGCAAAGAATACTGTTTATAGGTGCTATATAGAATAGACCTCAACAAGTACAATATATGTATATAATTCCCGAATAAGGAATATTTCCCGAGAGTTCAAAATATCTTTAAATGAAAAAAATATTCACTATAGTTGGTTGATCAAACTCCAGATCTTATCTTATTTAAAAAATATAATAAAAAAAACTCAATTTTCAATTGTTTTCTTTTTTCAGTTCTAATCTCAAAACATTTGAATCGTCAAAAACATATGAATTTTGTTTACTTTCATATTGAATAAAACTGAACAATTTCAAGAATTCAAGAACTTTTAGTTTATTCTATCACATGTTCTGATAACATGCTTTACCTTATAGTCATAATGTTCTAATTTTATATTCACTCTTTTACCCATATGAACAAATAAAGTTTCCAAACGTTTTATTGAATGCTGTATGGTTTTTTTACGAAAAAATTTTAACAGCTACGTTTTCAAGCGATTTGATAACATATTAAAACTCTTCGGAACTTCTAAAAGTGGCGAATGATATTATTCTGACTTTGTCAGTTATTTGTTCTTTCATACAATATTATAAACATTACGTAATATTTGTTTAGTTTTAGATCTAGACCTTTAGATTCATACAATCTTCTAACATTTTTTAATGATTGTGTCTTTATGTGTATTATTATTATTATAACATAAGACATTTTGTACGATTAAGATGTAATGCTTTGTACTTCAATTGAATAAATTATTAATATTATTATTATGAAATAGCCATATTAAAATGTTGAAGCAAATTGCAAATTAGCAACCCTAAAAAGCCATGGATATCAATATTCATGGAGATACACTTTTATTTAGCTTTCATAGCCTTACCTCACTTTAACTTTCAAATTATTAAAAATACCTAATCAAAAAATAAAAAGCATAAGATTCCCCAATGATTAATTTAACGTCTTCGCGTTACAAAGTCGCCGCCTATACCCTCCTTATAGTTAAACACGTATGGTAGTTTTTGAATTCATGATTATATTTTTTATGTCAATAAATTACATAGTAGGATTAACTATTTCTGCACGTCTTACAATAAATTATTTGTATGCATAGCATTTAAAGCTATTTCCAAATAACAATATTATTCCTATATTAATAATGATTAATGGGTAATACTTTAGTTTGCCCCAAACTTGTTTTAATTGTTTAATTTAACGATTGTCGCAAGCTTAACATTTCACTAATTGTGGTGAAGCTCTTCACGTGTTTAAAACGGCTATATTTATAACTCGATGCAAAGCCAGCCATCCGAAGATCTTAAGAAGTAATGAGTTTTTTTTTTCCTGTTTTTCAGTTAGCTTCGTTTAGTTATTACTAGTAATAAAAGGTTTTTGCAATATTTTATGCCAATTTGATGCTTAGTTTATACCAAGTGAAAGAAAAATGTTAGTTTAAAATTAAGGGGATCCGGTGGTCTAGAATTTTTGAAAAATTTATTTTTTTTAAAAAAATATTTCGAAAGTAAAGCATTTTAAGAATATACTGTTAAAGTTTTGTAATGATATTAACAGTATTTTAGTTTGTACAGACTTTATAGCAGGTAAGGAATGGTTGGCCCGCCTAACGAATGGAAGCAAACATTTTAAATTCATTTATCTCGAAATTACTTTTTTCTACACGGAGGGAGAGAACAAAAACTATTCTTCGGAATCATCTCAAATTTTAATATGTTATTCAGTACACCAGTGGCTATGGCCGGGAGCACCAAGAAATGTTGATCTTAATAACTTCTTATTTTTTACGTAAAAAACCGAATGAAAAATAGTTTGTTTTCAATATTCAAATTTCAAGAACGTGGTATTTTTGTCAAAATAATTTTTTTTTCTTTTTTGTTGGTTGCGGCGATAACTACAGTCGCATAGATTAATTATTTCCTTATATTTTATTTTTGAGATAAGTGACAGAGCTAAAACTTCACTCGCCGCCCAGGTTCATTATTTTGAGGGGGTCATCGTTAGCGCCATTTTTTAAACAACTACAATTTTTTGTTTAAGTTATAAAAATATTTTTGTATTCCTTTTAAGTATTATAATATATCAACAAATTTTAAATATTGTTGATTATTATTTTCACCTCCAAAAAATTTTTAAAAATGCCTTAAATTTAAGGGTAGTAAACCATCGAGTCCCCTTAAGTTTTAATATTTCAGTCTTGACAAGAATTGTATCACTATCACACTTTAAAATGCGCGGGAAAATTTCCAAACGCTTAATTGAATACGCGAGAAAGTGTTGGCACCGTTTTGGTACTATGAAACAATAATGTGTCTGCTGGTGAATAAAAAAAAAAACTTGCAATTTATAAAGTGTTAGAACTGGTGACTACCTACTCATACATACTCGTCCATAGATCGATTTTATTTGTATTGTATTCGCCTCTGAATTGGTTTTATATCCTCTGTTAGCAGAATTATTCTCTTTTATGGTATTTAATAAAACAATTCTAATAGTGTAAACGTTCTTAGTAAACAATTTTCATTTTATCATTTTGATAATAAGGCGGTTACGAATATCTGCAAGACTACACATAATATGTACTATACATACAATGTACAACAAAAAAATGAGACTTCCGGGATGGTTGAATATTTTGAGAAATTAACATTTGATTAAAAAAAAGAAAAAACTTCGGAATATTTTTGGAAATGCTATCAAAAAATTAAAAACTTGACCACTAAAGACGGGAATTCGGCAATTTTGAAATTTGAAATGAAATCTACATGTATATCTTATTGGAAGGCGGTTGAGTTTGATGTCATTAGATACATATGTAGATTTTTAAGGTTTTCATTTTTCGATCCGGAGTGTGAGAACAGAATATAACCAAGTATGGTTAGCGAAGACAAGGAATCACGCCTATAAAATAAATTCTATTAACCGTCTTCTGATTTTTCAGTAATTAAAATGAATAACTTGTGTACGCTAAACAACTATTTCTGATCTACTTCTTGGAATTTTGTTTTATGAATTTTCCAACTAAATACAAGGCTATATAAAAATAATATACCCCGATTTTCTTAGGAATAGTGTTTCTTCCTTTATTTTACCTAGACATGTTGTACCTTATTAGAAAAGTAGTAAGATTGGTAATTACATAAAAGTAAAAAAGTAAATACAAGGTGTTCAGAGGTGGGAGGTTGCACCTTTTTGGAAAGGTAATTAGATAGGTAACTTAAAAAGAATAAAAAGTAGGTATGTTAATAACGTGAATTTCGGAGAAAAGTGGGGCGAAATGTGAAAAATCGGGAAATAAAAGTTAATTTATCAACTTCCAGAGGTGATTGCGGCCAAGGGGTTGGGGGTAGGGGGATGCTGATTTGATTTTTTGAGACCGGTTTGTGGTCGCTGCGATGCGTAGAAAAAAAGATAAAAATACAATAGCGGTTCCTATACAAGGCAACATTCTGATTTACGAATCACCCTGTAACTGCCGAACGGTGCAAGATGGACCCCCCACCCATACGATTTTTTGCTTGTCTCGGCATGACCTTTCACCTCCTGCAATATTTCCCTCCCACCTCTGAACACCCTGTATATACATGATATAAAAGACTAAAAATAGTAATCAGAATGATTTAATTCAAAAGAAAATAAATTATTAAAAGATGAAATTAAAGTAAGCAAAAGCAACAATTTCGCCACTGCTTAACATACCTCGGGTACGAAATACATATGCCAATATTTAAAGCACCTCAGAGAGGACTATAAATCATCGCTGGCTTTTGTATATTATGACTAAAAAACACACTCAGCCATTTGCTAGCAGAAAATAGCATCTTTCATTTGCCCAGAAATTAAACCGATAATCCTTTGTGGAAACAAAGAAATTTCCATAATACATTTCTTAAACAGATTTAGTGATTCAAGGTAATTTGGCACGCGTTCATAAAACAGAAGTTTTTCGGTGTATGATTTTAATTATCCTCGAATTGGTTATTGTTTAATAAATACGAAGAAAGCAGTTTTATTTCATTCGAAAAAACAACAAAATATATTAAAAAACTAAAGACATTTTCATTGAGCTGTAGTAATCTAGAAGACATTTTTTTCTCGATAAGCCAGACACAATCAGTAAGTAAACAAATAAGTTTTGGGTGGATTTTTCGAATTACCTTACTCATTTTATCGCACAAAAAACAATCAAACATTTCATCTAAAAAGCTGTGCAATCAAACGCTTAAGCAATTTGAATTTTGCACGGGAAATTCATAAATCTTGTATCCCCTAATAATTGTAGCACGAATTAGCTAATTGGTCTTTTAAAGTGTCTTGCATAATGTTGTAAAGTGGGATGAAAATGGGGAAATGCTTGCGTCGTCCTTTACTGTTTACGTCTTTTGATAACATTTTTATTAGCACCTGATTCGGCTAGTTCGAATCCAGCAAATTCTGATTTAAGCCAAATAAACAAGTTTAAAGCAGTTTACGCGACTCTCACCTTGCCGTATGAAACCAATCTCAGCTCTTTCGAATGTTTACAAGGCACTTTGCCGCCGCGACGATCGAGCCGCGCTTTAATGAATGTCTTTTGCACCTGGTGATCAACATCTTCAAACAAAAGTTGCTGAAATTTGAGAATTCTTTGAGAATCCTATGAAAATTTACTCTGTATACAAATCAGCCAAATTGTGGCGGAATTCATGAAAAGGCATCACTCAGGTACACCCAGAATCTTTTCACCTCCCGGAAATGACGGAAGTATTCGATGAGGTGCTAAAGGAGAATATGCATTTTGGCCTCAAAGTCTAAGACTTTGTCATATCTTACAGCTTAAATAAAAGATGTTATGAATCACTAAATATATGTATATAGGAAATATAACATATTATATCAGTTTCAGAAATTAGAGATGACATGTTTTTATACATATACTACATACTATGTATAAAGTTAATTGCCAAACATATTAAGACCGATATTGAAACTAAACTATTACTTTTAGAAGTTTGTCTTATACATATCTTATAGGAAATTGGCCTATATCTACGTTAGAAATCATCACGCTATTTTTTATCGGAGTTTAGGAGTAGAACATAAAGTCTGTTTAATACTGTCAAGCACCATTACATGGTAACTACAAGACGGATTTCGATGAAATGCTGAAATTTTGTAGTCAAGCGACCAACTGAACATCTGAATAATGAATCATCATTGAGACTAAGCAACACATTATTTTTAAATTGATTTAATCGTCTATATAATAATTTCGTTGTTTGTAATTCAAATAAATCTAACAGGAACCATAAAGTTACTAACATTTTTTTGTAAAAGGATTTTTAACAATTACAACTATTACTATACGAAAGAAGTTGCGACTAAAAGTTTTAATTTTAATTATTAAGGTTTGTTTTATTTTTAGAGGTATGGTGTTGAATCTGCATATAAATTTTTAATATTTCTACCTTTTTTTTTTAAAGAAACTACTTTGTTTTTGTATCATCATCCGCGATTAAATTTAAATTTCAATTAAATTTGTTTTTCGTTAGGTGCCTTAAGGTTTAAAGTGTGCACAGTTGTTATGATATAACGTGAGGACGAATCCTATACAAAAGTATCCGTTTTCCGTTTATGAAAAGCAATCAACTGCAAGATTTATGGTAATTTTAAAATTTGCATTAATATTACATTTGTATGCGTTTTAAAAAATTTTCAGATAACAATATTTTTTTCAAAAACCACATAACAAAATAGTACTTTGGCTAATATCGGTTCTAAGCGTGTGTATACGGTGCGCGTCTTGTTAATTATGCAGCTCCACGGGGCGTTAAGTAACAAACATAAAAATTAATAAAATTTAAACATGACTACGTAAAAAACTATGATAGTTTAAAAACAAAGTTTAGGAAAATAAAACATGAAATAACAAAATTTCTTTACTACTATAAGTATTCTCAGAACTGGTGTTGAACTGATGAAAAGATATATGATTTATTGAATGCTCTATGTTTGAAACAAAATATGACTAAATCGATAGAGTACAGTCTATAGAACAGGACGACCAATGCAAACAATTTTGACTTTTATATTTCGAATGGCTTTGAGTAAATCAGGTACAAAACAAAAGGAGTACCATTAATTAATCGAATTTTGCGAAAATTAAACATATCGTAGAGTTGGTCTCCCTAGAACAGCAGACCATATAGTATGTATATTTACATAAAAAAAAAAAATCTTTAAATTGCGACATTCATTCCTTTTCATTTAAGAGTAATGCGGTGAGCTACATTGACCTTTGCGGCGTTATCAGCACAAGCAACCACTCCTGAATCTGTGCCAAATAAAAATCCACTATCACCCCGAAATATCTATGATGATGCCTCCTACCGTGACGGTTAGACATATGCGAGGTTCTTTCTAATCAGAGGTGTGGAGTGATTTCGGTGATAATTGAGAGATATGAGAAGCAGAACCACTTCACTCGTTACCCATGTTTAAGGCAGTTTACACAGGAAGCATTGTTTACAGTGCTCATTAAATGGAACAGGGTTACGACGGCAATTGGCGGAGCCCCATGGACCTAGTGAAAAATGCCAAACAATAATATGAGCTTATTTTTTATATTTTGCAGATATTCAAACACTTGTGGGAAAGTAAACGATTGCTCATGCAAAAGGTATACTATGTACGAGTACACTACGGTACTACAGAATTTACAATCCAAAATGTTGTGACCAACAATTATTGGTAAACAATTCAAATTGCATGCGCACAAGGGGCATAATTGGTAAAACACAAAAAATTCTGTGAAAGAAAGATTAGCACTTTTAAGATTGACGTCAAATACTTAATTTCTTATTTGAGTGAGTAATTGGCGTTAAATTGGCCTGAAGTCGAATGCTCGGAATAGTTTCCAATAGATCGGTTATTTATCCTTATAATTTACGGAATTAAGGTACAATAATACGCATAAAGATGGCATGGGTGGCACTTTTAAGCATGTGATGATTTTATATAGATAATCTATCAGTACTATCTATGGAGACAGATACTCCGATATTTCGTTGCAAGACGAGCACGTTTTCTTTTTTGTTTTTCCGTGCCATACCTATGATAACATGTGTCCACCATGTACTTTCGATTTTCATTTCTAGATAAAATCGGTAATGTGATGTTTAGTTTTTGCACAACTTTTGTTTAACTGCCCTTTTACTATGAGAGTTTTAGTGAACCTTTTGTAATATACGAGAACATGTAAACGAATAAAATTATGTTTTGGGCACTTCTCACAGATTTTGATCAAATTTGTACAAATAGATCTCAACGATTATTGCGAATTGCACAAATTATATATAACAAAACCTAGGAAACATCTTAAGTGAACTGTTTTCTACAAAACATAAATCAAAAAATGTTAAGAAATAATTTCAACTATTTCAAATACAATATTTGAATTTATAATTATTGCATTAAATATCTGAGGAAGTTCGGTCGAATACAAATTCAAGTTGACTAATTAATGAAAAATTTAATTCACTGCAATTTCTAAAGATCTAGTGGAATAATCACTTAAATCAAGCGTGTGAAAAATGTATCAGAAAATTTAAGAGAGCTCGTAATAGCCACCCAAAATCAAATTTGTCTATGCTATGTCTAGGGTAGTCATAACTAATTAAATTTCGTTATGATTTATAAATTTGTAGTCACATGCGCTGGAAGTTTAAGTGGTTATCATCACCTCAACGTTATAAAAATAATTATAAACAAAACAACAATTTGTGGTGTGCTTAATATATTTTTATAACTTTGTGAGCTAATATTAAAAGCTGAGCTAAGTGTTTCCCTTAACACCAGAACTACTAAGGCTAGTCAAATTAAATGGTATAGAAATTCTTCTTTGAATTAATAATATTTTTTAAAGTGATCTCTTAAGATTTACAAGAATACTTATTACGATTTAAATTACGACATATTCGAACACTGTTTTCTATCTATAAATTATGATTTTAAATTTAAAAGAATTGAATGTGAAGTTTTTCAAATTATAATCTGACGCACTTCTAGTATTAACCGTCTGCGAATGGTTTTAATATTAGGGATTGTATTTCGTAATGTTCAATCAATTATTAAAACCACCGTAGCTTTACTTTCTTCTTGCTTGTTTATAGCTGCAATTGCATTGTTATTTTACTATATTTGATCTCAAAAATTTATTTTACTTCACTTTGCACAGGAATTGCGGTATTCTGTGTTTGCTGAAATTTTAATTAACGAGTCAGATGAATTATAGTGTTAAATGATAAATTGCACAGATATTACACATCCAATTGGGCTGTGTGTTTCAGGTCTTGCAAGATTAACGACAAAGTATTCCGTGCAGAATTTAATATTAGAGAAATGTATTTTACTTTACAAGTTGATTGTAATGCTTTGTAATTTATCAAAATTTAATTTTGATTGATATGCTCTGACATTAAAATTCAAATCTAATAAGATTCATATCGAATACCGAAAATATTTATGAAGAGTGTTCATCCGATGAAATTTATAAGGGCAAGTAATATGGATTATGATTATGGATTATATCCTAAATCCTAGCCCACCCAACCTATTTTTCATAACTATAAATCATAACTTTTTTTCTAAGTACTAAATACAAGATTGAGTAATTTTCTTCAGCTTAGCACCTAATCCTAGTTCAAGTGATTACAAAACATTCCTAAGCAAAAATTCACTGTCTTATCGAAATACCATCACAAATATTATATCTCGTTTCTTTGAATTGATTTCAGCCAATATTTGCAAATTTTCAAAACAATTTCTGCGTTATTAAATATTGTTATCAATATCAATTGACCATTTTCATGCAGTAAATTTTATTTAACTTCACTAAAAACAACAATGGGGGATTTTATGCCCTACTTGAACGTTAGCTCTCTATCGGTTACTTCCGGCCTATTTTGTTTAGATATTAATGAAACGATATGTGGAAAGGAATACTTTGTTTACCTGCTTTTGATCTTCTGCTGTTTCTCCTCGGAGTTCCCCCATTGATGGCCTTTTTTTACCTCTCATTGATATTCTGTAATAATCAAGCCTTGGTAGGGTTTCCCTGTGTGAAATGATAAAATTTACTATCGTTTACCACTATTAACAAATTAGAAACAGTATATTTTTAAATCATTTCACAAACAATTAAAACATATTTCGGGTTCTAGAATTTTAAGATTTCATTGAACAAAAATTCAATTGTGCACGAAGAAATATTTAAATTAATTTGTAAGTATAAAATATTGATATTCGTTTTGGTTCCCAAAAATGTGATGAGCATACGAAACAAATTTGAAAAATTACATACTAAAAGACAACTCATTTTTGTTATATAACATTTTTGTTCAATCGATTTTAAAATAGAGAAACTAATACATTTTTGAAAAGTCACAAGTAATTTCGTTGAAAAACATATGAATATTCAATAAAAAATAAAACTTTTCTTATTTATATAATGCAATGTAAAGAAATTTCTATAAACAATACAGTTATGTAAATATTTTTAGGACCATTTCAATATTTCGGGAACTCCTAATTTCTGAAGCATAAATTCCCTAGGTTCGACAAAAAAGGGAAATCGATGCAGGGCTAAAATAATCCTTAAAGTATCCTTTTCCATTGATTTCCTCCTCTCCGTCCAACATAAAAAGGCAAGTGTAGGAAAACTAAAAGTACGCAAAGAGCTGGAGTGGTCCTTAAAATGTTCACAGTACTGTAGTTTCAGGAAAAAATATTTTACTCGTCCAGTTGTAGAACTAACATTTTCAAACAAAATTGGGATTTTATTAACATAAATTTTTTTCAAAGCGGAAGATAAAATAAAATAAATAATAATAAAAATAAAAACATTAAACATCTTCACAGAGTTTCACTTTGAAATTTGCACCTAGTTATTATATGCAAGATATTAATAAATTTTATCTTTTATCGACGAAGATGTTTTCCGATTAAACGATTAGTTCATTTTATCTAAAAATCTCGTTGGGCTTGTGATATTTAAAAATTTTGTTTTTTCGAAAATTGCACATATGTATTATATATAACTTTAAGAATTTGAACTTATCATAAAATTTTTTTTATGATATTCGTTTTTAAAAATAAACAACAAAAGTGAAAGATAGAAAATTGCATATACCTGGTTAATTGAGCCAAACTGAATTTCCGCGACGCATCATTTTCATTAATATTAGTCTTCGATCCTTTTCGCATTAACGATTTCAGTGTTATACCACTTGATTTCCGTGCTCCGCCGTTAACTTCATCTACTTTAACTACGTTAAATCGATCCATGATTCGGCTTTATTTACTTTCTTGTTTATAGTTAAAATTTGTAAGAGCTTTAGAAAAAGTAGTTAAAACAACACGTCATTTGGCACTTTAAACCACAGCAAAATCTGATCACAGTTTTTTGCGAAAAGTTCTCTTGTCCAAATTTAAACAACACCCACAAAAGATGGCTGATCTTCAGAAAAATGTCCTTCTGAGCGAACCGGATCGCACACCTCAACGATCTTCCAACCCCAGAAATTAACTGCAGTCTTCGTTTTAGACAATCGAGCCTAGAGCCGTTTAACTTCCGCAGTAAGCTTTCTCAACCGTATCTGCCCCTCGGATTGATACCAATCGGGTAGTTTTTATCAGAATCTTTCGAAGCTCGTGCGGCCCTATTTCAGGCAGCCAAGTGTGGAACATGGGGCGCGATCGTGAGCTTTTATACAGCGGGTGCTGCGGGCCTTTCGGCTCCAAAGCAGCGCTAATTAGCTGCTCAAATATAATTTAAGCGACTCAATGACAAAAGGATCGAAAATGAAATAGACTGATGAACTTCAGAAAAATGTTCACGGCTTATCGGTTCGGTTTTGAGCAGTTTTACTTGAGTCTGTCGAGCTGACGACAGGCTCTCGAGGCTTGATCTTTCCATGATAAAAGCGATAAGGCAAATGTCTGCGATTTTATGATCAAATATCTTTCACTTTAATAATGAGATACTTTGATAGTGTAATGTCATTTGAAAAGTTTTTTATATTGCTATGGGAATTTTTCTATCGGTTTGCAACCATAATAAATTTTTATATTATGCTCAGATATGTGGAAGAACTCAAATTTAGTGGAGCGATAAACATATATATATTTTTTGTAGTTTTCTTTCATTAAATGATCACACAATTTTATTGGGGTAGTTAATTTGTCTATGAAAGCGGTGACTCTCATATTCCTTAACAATCTCTTGTTGTTTTCCATATATGCTGGGTATTAAATGAATATAGCGCGAATTAGTGTTTACAAAATTCTACGTATTATAATCGGAAACTTATTGCTAGATGAGTCAGTTCATAATTTTTAAAAATATGCTTTAAACCAGATTGTGTATTTTTAAGAGTAATTTGATAATTATAGCAGTCGTTTTAATATAGACTGAAGAGGAGGTACCTACTTATTTCAAAAGGAATTCTTTCCAAAGGAGATTAAGCTAAACGTATGAGAACATAACTTAAAATAATTACTAATATTTAAGAGTTAATTTATTGAGAAAAACAATCATTTATAATATGCACATAAGGTTTAAACCCATATTTGGGTTGGATATCCTTAAAAATTTAACGATACATGCTATATTAGGGATCATGGTGTCTCGCTGAAGGGATTTTCTTGTTGTCTATTAATCGACACTTCTAAGTTTTTTAGAACACCGCGATGTAAGTTAGTTTAATTTCTGTTCTGATGCGGTGTATAGTACACAATTTAATTATATAATACTTATCAATTCCTAGTATTAATAAATTTCATTCGAATTCACTCCAAGATTGATAACAGTCTTAGTGGAAATTTTAACATATAATTTACGTCATTAATTGTTATGTAGTCTAATATACAAAGTATATATTTTTTAAAAAATTAGGGGGTTTATAATTTCCGGTTACTTTCAATTATTAGAAAACAACTTTTTTTTCTATCTGTCAATAACATTTTATCAGGCTTTCTACTTAACAATCTAAAATACTTAGAACTCAATTATGCGTGTACCATTTAATAAGTCTGTAATTCTTCAGCTTTTAAGTCATTTCGTATAAAGGTGTTAATTAAACTGTATCGTCGCTACAGGTCGCCTAGATAAATTTGTTTGAATTCCTTGTTATTAACACGCAAATCGTGTAGTAAAACTTCTGCCAATGCCCTACTTCAACAGCCAAAAATAGTGTTGAATAAAAGAAGCACTCTCATTAAAAAGCTTCTTTATTTATATAATTTACTATCGTTTTTAACAATAAGGGAAGGGGTTATTTAATAGTAAGCTCTCCTCGGGTTATTCTGGAATGATCACGATCATGTTAAAGTTACCTTGGTTGTGAATTTTATGCTTTCATACCAATGGATTCGGCCTGAACCTGTAAGCCAACATCATTCTTTTCCGATACGCCTCGTACTCATTGTCGCACTCATCAGGGTTTGATGAAGTCCCGGCACCCAGTCCTTGGTTGGCGTCCCTCTGCGGCGCTCTAGTTTGAATAGATTTTTTAGAATATGGTAAAAAAGTAATTGTTTAGGGACTACTTGTTGACTGGATCTACAATTCCCTCCCCGGTGATCCCAAGACCTTGGCCTTCCTTCCAGCCCAATTTTTGAAGGATCTGGAAACCAATGTTGTCCTCCTTCAATTTGTACTCCTTATAGTCGCTTAAATCAGGCTGCCTGTTGCTCTTTTTGGCATCATACTTTTCCAGAAACTTTTTCAACTCTTCGGGCGGTAAAAAATCGCCAATATGGTGCTTACCTTCTGATTGCCTTGTTAGAGCATCAGCCCATGCTTTTGTCGCTTCCATTTCAGCTGTGCGCAATTTGTGCTCCCAAGTTCCGCCCGTTACGTCCTCATCAGAGTCATATTCATATTTAAATTTTCCAGTCTTTGCAAGCCTATCGATTTCTTCTCGTTTTCTCATCATATCTTGATATAGAAGATTCACCTTAAAGTGCTCTTCACACTTGCGCCAATCTTCCTCGCTTAAATTAATCGTTCCATAGTTTTGTCTTGCGTACTGTAGCAGAGCGGAATCGGTGCGCTGAATAACCGATAGGAGTGGTTTATGTTGATTAGCGAAAGTCGTTTGAACAACTGCGGTTATATTAGTCGCTGGTGCTTCTACTTTCCCGCCCCAGCGACTTTTGCGCTTTCTCTGTCGACTAGTGCTTCGTTCTGACTGTCGGTCATCGTCGCTGTATTCGTTACCATCGCAGTTTTCTAATTTTCTTTTTAAATTATCTAAATTTCGGTCCATCATGTCCCGCATATATTCATCATCAGAATCTTCTTGATATTCACATACGGACTCTGGATCGTACTTTTCATCGCTACCTTGAAACTCTATTGGATTATTCATGACTCTATGATTCTGACGACAGGCAATAACTTGGCTGTGGAAATTCATGTATGCTTCAGACTCCTTATCGAAAAGAAACCTGTACAAAAGATCAAAAGAGAAACGGAGAATTTCTTGTGTTAACGAGCTCATTTTTAAGGTAACTTTTAAGGTGAAATCGAAGTGGATTCAGGTCCCTTTTCGCAGGTGCCTCAAGTGGTCCAACGGGGCTGCCGAGTTATTACGTTTTGAAAAATTATAAATGAAAAAATAGTTGGCACATTGAAATTAGTTGCCTAATTGGCTATTACTTCCTTAATTTCGTTCAAAGCTGCTCGAGTTACATTTAAGTCGCATGTAACTAAAATTTAAAAAACTTAGTTCAATTGCGCAACGAAATTTATTTCAATATTCAGTGCTGCAATTTATTACCATTTTAACTACTTTAAGGCAGAAACACATTAAATGCTAATGCTAGCGAAAAAAAATATTCAAAAAACAAAATCATAATTATTCTTAAGGATTATTACTTTGGCAGCTGATAATACTTTTAACGATCACTTATTTGCTTATTCTTTTATTTGTAACTTCTCAAGAATAGAGTATAATATTAGAAACTAACTTTCAATATATACTTCAACTAAATTCAAGGTTTTTAGAGAAGACTTGTTTGTTGTTATTTTAAATCACGATTAGAAATTACTGGTATTTTAATTTGAAATTTCAAAATCCCTCCCTAGGAACCGCGATGGGCTTATTTTTACCTTTTTACCCAGATATCTTTAATACTTGTCTCTGAATTTAAATATCTTATTTTAAAATTTTTTATTATTACTGTTGTCTTGCTCATATTCACTTCTAAATAATTGTATATGTACTCAGAAAAGTACGCCAGGAAGAGCAATATTCGGGAAAACGGTTACACATATGTATATTTAATTTTTTGAAATAAAGAGCTACTGCGAATTTTTAGTAATAATCAGCTCGTAGTCAATTTTAACATTAATAATACGTTTCTACCTTTATTCTGTGAATAGCAGCAAGAAGCTAGGGTGCTGTGGAGGACTGAGTTATGAACTTGCAACTTTTGCAAAATATGACGAAGACAAGTTTTCGAGCAACTTTGAAGATTCCCTATTTTACCGACTTAGGACTATCCTACGTAATTAAAGCTAACACAAAGCTAGAAAAGAAAAAGTAAAGAAAACATCTTTTTCATTGTTATTACCACAGTGACGGGTGTACATCATTTTTTCGTGTTCGAATATATTCTTCGCACGCATCGCCTTTTTCGGCTACCAATTCGATTAACGTTTCTAATGTTGTTGGTAAAAATTGTTCATTGTCTGAAAAAACTATACAAAATCGTTTTACCAAAACAGGAAGAGCATTGTCTTAGGAGTAAGGAATTTATTATATTTTTTTGGGGAAATCGAATTTTTGAAGCTTCTTTCTCAATTCATACGAATTTCTTCAAAGATGATAATGGTCTTGTGGGATGGTGAATAAACCGAACTGGCTGGAAACCATCCCTCAATACCAAAACTAGGAAAAATTGCAATGGTACGAACCTAATTTCTGTTCTGGTACTTTGATGGCATCCAAATTTATCTCTGGATCGGGAATGGCATTCAAATCGAGTTCTTTCGGCGGGGGAATATTGCTTAGCTTAAGTGGTTCCGGGGGCGGGATGCTATTTAGCTGGAGCTGCTCAGGAGGTGGAAGTAGAAACATTGATATTGTGGAGGGAGGAGGAGGCGGCGGCGGTGGCGGTGCTGGAGTCGACAAAATAGGGGGAGGTATATTTGGATTAAAGTAAGGGGGATGAGTGAAGCTTGCATTTTGGGGTGATATGGGTAAAGGCTGATTGGGAGGCATATTTGGTGGATTAACAAAACTAGACTTCGCGTTTGCGATTGGTATGTTAGGGACGGTGCTCGGGGGGAAGAATACTGGCGCCGTGGCCGGAGGACCTGTTATTAAAGCGGAACAAGGTGGGCAGGTTTTTGGTGATGGTCCTTCAATTGGTGCAGGCGTGGTACACTCACTGCTTTCAGCAGGCGCACTGGGTTCAAATTCTTTTTGACTACGTCGAACCGATCCATTCCCATTTCCAGTACGCTTCGGCTTTTCCCTTAAATTGAACAGTTTCAGTTTTTGCAGTAAATTCAAACTTCTCAAATGCACTTCTGATCGTCGTCGCGCTCCTTCTTAGCAGCATCCAAAATCTTTTTAAAATGCGTCAAAAAGGAACCATCGTTACAAAAGCTGTTCTGTGGTCTCGTCTTCGAGTCACTGGGCGGCCCCGGTCTATGGTTAGAAAAGTGTGAAATATTGTGAAAAGAATTTGGCTGCACCATGAATACTTGGGTTCAGGTTTTGTACTTTTCCCCGACACGCTATTTTGTGCTGCAGCAACCGCCTTAGCAAGCTCAGTCGTCCTTTGCTTTTCCAAAATTTCTTGGCGCTTCTTCGCAATCAACTCTTCTTGCTTGGTCATTTGAGCGACTCTGTCGCTCCTACTCAAAGTCGGCCGGGACATTCTTAACGCTTATAATAAAACTAACACTTAAACTATTTCATTAAATTCTTGTTTAGCCATAAATGCGATATCTTCCTATTAATTCACTATCCAACAAATCCTTGCATCGTGATTTATGACAGCTTCCAAATGTCAACTGAGTGCGAGAATTAATGGAGTCGTTCGGATACTTACGATTTTCTTAGGAAATATAACTCGTAATTTTGCTTCATTTTCAACAATTATTAAAACAAAGTATATAATAATTTTACTGTTTTTACGCCATTATAAATAAGCATTCTAACGAAATGCACTATTTAAAAAAAATTATTAAATGCAAGAAAAAGTATTTATTCTAGCAATCTTTTTGAAGTTGTTTTTTGTTTTCAGGTTGGACAACCTGACAAAACAAAGAAAAGTCAAAAATAAAAGTCATCTGCATCAGAGAGCGCCCAAATAAATTTTTAATCAATATTTGATTTACTTTGCCGATATGGCTACGTTGTACTTTAGTGTTAGAGTTCCAGAATCGACATATAACATCCTTACTCTAAATGATGTGGATTTGGAAAAATCAGTGTGCTTTGTTATGGAAACTGTGGCAAAAAAGATCAGCTATCCGAAGGATGAAATTGGTAATTATTTCTTTTGTGGACCAGATGTGCTTACGGGTCTTCTATTTTTCGTTTTTTATAAAAGGAAGAAAGTTTAAGCGAAGACAGTAATTAAGATAAGTTATCCGTAACAAGGAGCATGCTCAAATCTATAGAGGGGTATCAGCACGGTTCCTTTAACTTTTAACTTTATGAACATCTGAATCCTGCGGCTAAAAAGCAAGGAAAAACTCCCGTAGAAAATACACCCGTTCGAGAAAGTACTATAAAAAACTTTATGAAAGCATTATTACAAACTATTAAGTAATAAAAGATTCATCTTCCTAAAAAGATTGAGACCTTAGAGTCTTAGGATTTCGGACTTATTGGAAGGCAGTTTAAAAGACCAAATCTGGGGTTTCTTGAAGTTTTTGATTTTTTCATTTCCATTTGACATGAATGGTTCTACATATCGTGAAGACTTATGAATTCATGAAAGCAAAGCTATGGTCTTCTAAATATAAATTATATAAGTTGGAGCCAGTATTTTAAAGAAATTAACACATTTACTACAGAATGTTATCCACTCTTCTTCTGCCAATGTTGCCTGATTCTATTATAAAGTGTAGCAAAATTGGCGTGAAGAAAATTCAAAGTTTTCGTCAACTACTCAAGGAATACCCCTTTTGTTTAGTAATTTGAATTTAGCTTTTTAATTTTTAAAGGAATTAAAGAACGCTCTTGCAATTAAATGGAACCCTATATATAATGATTTGATCCCCAAATCATCATATTTGAATGCTTGAAATTTCCAAAATTCAAGATTAAATTCAATAGATAGTACAAAAACCGAAGAGGCTTTATACTTAGTACACAGAAGATTGTAATTTTAGTTTCCCTATTAAATTGTTTTCTTCAATTACAGAATTTATTTACTGTGGTTATGTGATGGATGAAAGCAAAAAAATGAAAAAATTAAACGTTAAACCCTTCACATTAATCCACGTCTTTAAGAAAGTTGCCCAACCATCTGAATATAGATCCACAAATACTTATTCAGAAGAAGACTGTCAGCAAATTGCCGATTTATTTGGAACAGTCACCGGGACGCAAGTTAATGTCCGAACACGAATCCAAATTCTTCAAAAAATTCTCGCTGAATTTCCAGAATTTCGAAAAAATTTGGGAGCACAAGCACTTATTAGGGATTCCATTCTTTTTCACACCTTAAGTAAAGTAGAAGTAATTAAGAAAGTAGCTGAAAATTATCCAGTTGTGTGCGATGCAGCAGAGTTTATAGTCAAAACAACTAAAAAGGAGATCGCTAAAAATGAGAGAATTTCATTCGGTATGTTTTTGAATATTTCACGAAGCGCAACAAAAAATTTAACTTTTAGGTGAAGAAACATTTTCGGATCAAACCTCTAGCTCTGAAGAAGAAAATTCTTCGGGCCCCTCGCGGTCAGAGATGGCAAGAATTAGGCGCATCAGTCGCGATCAGCTTGCTGTTGCTCTAATGCTAGCGGGCACAGCTTCCTTAAATTCACTCTCAAACATTGCGCAAAGAAATACTAGTCTACCTGACGACTCACAGGCTGAAGCAGAGCCTCAACAGGAGCAAACTCAGAGCTCCGCGTCGACTGATGCAGCAACAGCTACACCTTCTACCCGAATATCATCGTCGATTTTCAGCAGTGCACTCAACCGCGCGTTGTTGTCGTCCACGTCTAATACGCTGGAAGGACAGAGCGATCCAGAGGTCCAAAGCATGGATACTTCAGAAACACCATCTCAGTCACAGACGCAGACACAGCAGCAGCCTGCACAAAGAAGTGGCGACAACAACCAGAGCCTTATCGATATTCTAAATGTGGATCAATGTTCGGATCGCTATGCCAGTGAATTACAAGTTATGAGAGAAATGGGTTTATCCAACGACGGATTGAACTTACAAGCTCTGATATTTTCGAATGGAGACATTGATGCTGCAGTTAATTTAGTGCTTGGAGGTATTCATGATCTTTTTAATTAAACTTTGGAAGCTTGATGTAATTGTTGACTTTTATCATTATTTTATATTTGGAGATATTTCAGATATTGCTATTAAACTGATCATAAAAATAATCGAATTTTGATAACTTTTGTGAAATATTTACTTTTATATGCATTCCGCATTTTTAAATGCTTTCATTTTCGTTATTAATTAAATGAGGAATTTTTCAATCATTAATTTGCTCACATAAGCAATCAATTATTCACAAAATTTCTTACTTAAACGAAGAATTCAAAGTCAGTAGAAGCAACGATTACAGAAATTGATCATTTTAAAAATGAGCGGTTTTAGAAGCTTGTTTGCGTTAAGTAATTAGTAACACTACCGATTTAAATATTCATTTCTTTATTATCTTGATAAAATAATTGAATTACGTTTTTCTCCGAAAGAACGGTACACACAGAAATAACAAGCAATATATATAATTTTTGTATCATTTATTAGCAGAACTTCTTTATCACGAAGTCTAGATACAAGTTGTGCACCCACTTGCACACTTTATCGCTTCAGTCTAAATCACACAAAATATAGGTTCTGTATAACTTTTACGGCAACTAGTATTTTAAAATAAATCGAAAAAATAATGACATCGCAGCTCTTTTGTCAGAATTGTAATAAATAAAAACAGAGACTGCTACTGAGGAGCTCAGAAAAAGATGTCGTCAAAACTCTCAATGTGATGATGCCGCTGGGGAGCTTGTGGTCTCCTTGCACTGATAACATCGTTAATTTCGTGTAAAATACCATTTGTTGCTATAATATCACATTTAGTTACGCCAGCATTCTCAATCTTGGGCCTTCGGTCACGGCTAATGCGCAACTGGCTGTGGTTGATGGTTTCAATTGTACGCACGAATGGCCAGTTAGTTGGGATTATCCCGGCGCAACAAACCACATCATTTACAACGTGCGATTTAATCAAGTACTCCAGCTCAAAGGTATTTTCTTGTAGACTCTTAAACCAGTCGTATACCTCCAGGAAGACGTCATTTTTGGGTACAAGTAGGGTATAGCTTTGGCTTTCATCCTCAAGTAAATCAGTGAGATTACTGGCTTTCACTAAGTCTAGGAACATACTGTAGTCTGGGTTTCCTTCCAGTGTTTGTAGCAGATTCTGTTGAGTAAATTTATAAAGATTTAGTTTTTATGTAAATGAAAGGAGAATCAGCAGCAAATACCCAAGCCATTTGGTATTGCAATATTTTTATAACATTTAAGATTATTTATATAGTACTGTGTGTATTTTTAGCACAATTCAATTCAATTTTCCGAATCATGCTTTTTCTTAAGTTAAACTGAGGGGGAGATCGATGGAAAAGGAAACTTTGAAATTTAAATTTAGCCCTGAATTGAGTTCCCTCCTCTGTCGAATCTAGAGAAGCATACTTCACAAAATTGTAAGTTCTCGAAACATTGAGGTGGTCCTAAAAATTTTCACAGTATTATATTAACACTAGAACTACCATGATCGGTACTCAATGTCTTCCTTGAGTGATTTACACACTTTTAATGTTATAGGTTAAGATTTATGCCAACATTTATTTAGATATATAACTACGACATATTTAGGAATCGTTTTTAATTTATGATTATTAATCCAAATTTGAAGGTACATTATATTAAAGACGCAGAAAATGAGTGAAATTGCACGTTTGAGTGCTGGTAGTTCTAGTGTTAAAATAATAGCTAAATGTAACTCGTGAATAGTTTAGCTACATAGATATAGTAATAATAACTTCATTTCGCATAAAAATCCCGTATGCATGAAAAATAATTTACGATACCAAAAGTGCCATTTTTATAATAGATATTACATTTTTGGGAAGTGCCAGAACTTTGTCGACTTGGTGTAGAACAGATCCACAGCTTTCATCATCGAAATGAACCAATCGAGCACAATTGACTGTCGCCCTGTTCATCACATTACTGAAAAGTGCATGAGTTGAATATAAGTTGACCCTAACTGGTGATCCCGCCCTTGTGTTCATCATGCTCTCGCTAAGATCGCAAGTCTTAGTCATGGGCTCTACGATATGGTAGCTCAAAAATTCTTTGAGGTCTGAATTTTCCTTGAGTTGTTCTGGATTCTCTTCCAATTCGCGCTTCCACAGACTACCTTCAAAGGCTTTATCTGTTGGAGCGAAGAAGGTCACATTGTTCAAATCGTCAAACTCATCTTGTAAATTTGAGGCTTCGATCAGCTTCCTAAACGTTGTAAGATTTTTAGCTTCTAGTAAAGATGTAATCGGGAGAGCGGTCTCAGTTGGCATAATTGTATCAATAATATGAACAACACCATTAGTACCCATAATATCGCTCTCAATGATTCTTGCCTGGCCATTTACTAAAATATCTTGAACACCAGTTAGATCACCGATTTCTTGCATTTGATTATCATCCGGAGTCGATCGTTCAAAGCTCATGGGATGGCCGAGCAAGTTGTAAGCAGTAGTTTTGGCATCAGACACAACAGCAACTGAACAGAAAGTCAGGTCTAAGATATGGTTCTTGAGGATATCTGCAAGGTAATATAAAAAATTATCATTTAGTTTACTAGTCTGCTCACGTCTGTTAGTGGTTTGGCAAAAATATGACCCATGCCTTTTTTATGGCCATTCAGTAGATACTTTGAGACACCTGCGTTGATAGAAAATAAAATAAAATAGGAACCGGAAAGTTTATTGTGTAATTGAAATTCGACACACGGCAAACCTATAATATATTTGGGTGCTTTGTGTTTTCCGCGGCAGACGAGGCTTTGTTTACAGATTTAGGAAGGTGGCTGAAGATTTCTGTTTTCTACAGACTTGCGATGATCGGTAAACAATAACTGAAAGGAGTTCTACGAAAAACTATAAGCTTTGAAATAACAGAAGGTACGATTCCCTAGTAGATGACTGATCAGATTTCGTAGTAGGAATCTTTAAAGCTGTATGTATACATGTGGGGAATACCCAAAGGTTTTCTTTAGACATAAGACGCGGTTTTGTTCGTTTGTGGAAATTTATTTAATACAAGTTCAATTCACAGGTAAATTTGACCAAGAAGGTAAGTTCAATAAAGTTCACTATTTAACTATCCAAATAAAATAGGTTTTTCTTGCATGTAGGACTAAATGCGGAACTTAAAACTTAGGAAGGGTAATATAAAGTTTCTATATTTCACTCAGCTTAACTAAAACTATTCAACTTTGCGGTTTCAGCTTGGCCCTGACTTTTCGCTTGCTACTAACTCTTCGCGTGACGGCACTTCTGGACTACTTGCAGCTAACTGACTCTAACTAGCTCGAATCATCGATCACGGCAAAAAAAAAATGATGAGATGCTGTTCGCGCAATTCTCGTCAGCTGGATCAGGCCGTAGAATCGGCCGATTTTTCCCACATACATATTTTTAAACATGCCAATGACCTTGTTATAATATTCTGGCGGTCTTGATCAAAGTGCCCAGTAGTCGGAAAGGAAAAGATGCGTAATTTCTCATTTCTTTCTATTTTTGATCAATGTAATTCTATGATGATAGTTTAAAAATCGGAGTGAAAACTGAATAATATTTTAAAGACATTTGTTAAAAAGATAAAATTGAGAACGTAAACGTTTATGAATAAGTCTAATGGGAAAGAAAAATATCATTGCAAAATTATAACGAATTATGATTTACCCAACTCGCCCAAAATGTCAAGAGAAAACTTTGGCTTTAAATCCATAAATCGACTTTTTCTTTATAATGGGGCCGCCAAACATTTTTGCCTAGGTCAATTACTGATGAAATTTAATAAAATCACTTACTTGTAGCGCATCCTTTTCCTTCCTTAAGGGTCCTTCTTAGATGCATTTCTAACTTCTCAAAAGCTTTGTCAGTGGGTGCAAATACCGTCACTGGTTTATTACCCTCCAGAAGCTCGTTCAATTTAGTTTTCTCAAGAATTGTGCGAAACACTGCCATGTCCATACGTTCTTTTATTATTTCCATAACACTTTTAGTGACTGGTGGAAGAACCTTATCCACTACGTGAATAAGTCCATTGGATGAGACCCTGTTAATCTTCACCACAGGTGCGCAGTTAGCTGCGTATCGGAAAGGATATTCATACTGTTGGGTATTTGGCGGTCGTGGGAACAGATTGATCCGAATTGTAGCGTTTTCGAAGTTTGTAGTTAGGATATCTTCATTCTTTACATCTTCCATATTAATCCATCCATCAACCATGTGATTTAGTGCTAATTCCTTGGTAGTAATTCCTGATGGATCTGATATCTGTCTGCGGGTCCGAGAAAGGGGGAGAACAACTAAATTCTAGAAAAAGGATATTTATCGATATCGAGAGCTCTTAGAAATTAAACGGTGTCCTTACATTTTCAAACATTTGCTCTGAAAAATCAGTGAATGCTATATCGGTAGGTAAAAACAAAGTAATATTCGATTGGAATTTCTCCTCTAAACCGTTATTCTTAGCGCTGCGTATAAATTCCTTGGCGCCCATTTCCTCGGCAGTATCGACTATTGATTTAATATCGATCTTTTCGCATGGCGCAGTAATTTCAGCATTCCTTGGTCGTCCATAACCATGGCAACACTGATGAATGATCGTTAACGTTTTCTTTTTGCCATTTTGGCTAAAACTGTGAAAATTTTCACCATAATTTATAACTTAATTTTCTTTAAAAGAATAAAATTACTCACACTTGCTTGCAGACGCGCTTATGATACTTTTCGATGCAGGAGTTCACGCTGAATTGAACTCCTCCGAAGAATGAAGGTCTATCCACCATTTCTACATCTTCTACACTTTCCGTATCGCTCTTCTTCGGCTCTTCGATGTCTTCCTCGCGATCGGTACAGACATTTTGTCTGGAAAACAAAAATACAAAAGAGAAATGAGAATGAAAATTTTGTTTCGGGCAGGCAACATGCCCACAATTGAAATGATTTCTGGGCTGGAACGGAAGATCGGGCGATCTCTCATTGCTTGAAAGTACAACTCCATAAGATACAATGTATTTTAAGATTTATGTGAAGACTGTGGAAATTAAATTTCTCTTGATAATGTGTTTGAAGCAGTGTACATCTGCTTAAAAATTCTTTTGCGGCTGTTTGCATTTCAGTCGGGTCTGTCTTGCATGAAAAATTTCCACACTTTCTCATTCAAACATTGCAGTTTTGTTGCAGCACCAGAGAATCGTGACTTCCTTAACGACTTCCAGCACTTATTAAGCAATGTCGCTAGCATTTAAAGATTTAAATTCCGCCGCTAATACTTGAGATCATCTTCAATTCTTGTGACATTGTACATATTATTCTATTTATCATATAACGTCATTGAATTTTTGAATACACTTTCTTAATATTTTCCTAATATTATTATTTTTTGGAAAATTCAAAATACACATATGTGAGTCGTTTATTTTGGAAGTGGCCTAATTCCATTTATGTTAAAATCGAGATATTTTATTAATCAACTAATATTGGTTATA
Source organism: Tolmerus cingulatus (assembly GCA_959613345.1). Lineage (NCBI taxonomy): Eukaryota > Metazoa > Arthropoda > Insecta > Diptera > Asilidae > Tolmerus > Tolmerus cingulatus. The sequence continues at coordinate 18,537,334 of OY390709.1, read as the reverse complement.
AAAAATTCTTAATGATTTTAAACAAATTTTGTACAATTTGCTGCAAAATATAAAGATAACCAAAAAATGTATTTATTTAAACAGCTAGCTTAATTTTTTTGGAAAATGGAATTAGGCCACTTTCAAAATAAACGTCTCATGTAAGTGTTGAAGAACTGTTTTAAATAACTCAATACGATTTCTGGATTTTGATGTTTTATTTACTTAAAACTTTAATTCATTGCAAATCAAGTCAACCATCAAAGTCTATTTAAAATGTTATAATAATTTCTTACTAAATATTATTCTTATACAATTTGCTTTTAGAAAAGAAACACAACATTTTTTATTTCTTGAATTTGGTAAAATTTGATCGAGTATCGCAAAAACAAAACTCCATTCCAGATCTCTTTTTTTTCATATTGTGGTGAGATTTTATATCATGACCTAGGGGTCATCCTGCCTGTTATATAATAGTCGTTATATACCTATATAAAAATAGAGATTTGGCAATATCTTACACAGTTATTATATTGTAACACAGTTAGTTGGCAGTTACTCTCTAAGTAACGCCACTTTGTCAAGACATATTGAAAAATAAATTGGACTTTGAAAACATATGACTCTAATACACATCATGGCGCAGCCGATGTTCCAGAAAATTGTTTAAAGGAAAGTTACAGTGAAATCGCGGAATATACCGGAAGCTAACGAGAAGAAAAATCAGAAATACTGCCCGCATAGAAATTGAATTGTAAAAGTGAGTGATCATTACAGGATGGAATCTTTTAGAGCACCACCAGTTATGCGGTTTGAAAGGAATATCAGTGTGGAATGAGCGAAATTAAAAAATTATTTGAAATTTTTGTTCTGGCAAGCCAAAAAGATGCCATTCTCGAAGAAAGAAAAGTTGCGATGCTGCTGAATTTAATTGGCGAAAAAGGAGTGGAAATTTACGAGACTCTTCCTTTAACAAAAGCACAGAAAAAGAATTATAAGCAAATCGTTGCTGCTTTTGACTCATATTGTGATCCCAAAAAATATATAATCTACGAAAGGTTTCTTTTCAATTCAAGAAGTCAACAGCCGGGCGAATCCTTTAGCAATTTCCTGGCAGATCTGAAGCAGCAAGCTCTGAAATGCGATTTTTCCAACAAAGACGAAACAATTGAAGATCAAATGATAAGAGATCGAATTGTAATGGGGATCAGTAGTGGGGAAGTGCAGGAAAAACTTCTCCGTACGGACAAACTAACGTTAAATAAAGCAGTAGAAATATGTCAGGTAGCAGAAGCAACACATAAACAGGCTCAACAATTGAGACAAACACAGCCAGTATATGAGACTAAAAGAGCTGATTCACATCAATATCATCATGGCGAACATCAGCAGAAAAATACAACAATAAATTCACGTAAAGGACAGCGGTACCAGGGCAATCAAGACTATAAGAAGGCAGGCAAGATCATTCGGAATTGCAGCAAATGCTCATACACACATAGGATCAACAGTTGTCCAGCTTTTAGGAAGACGTGTAAGCGCTGCGGTCAAAATAATCATTTTGCAACGGTTTGTTCCCGTCGAGAGGTAAACAACAAGTAAAGCAGTAAGCAAGTAGCTATGATAAAGAATTTGGAAAATAATTCCCAATGAGATGTGAGTCTTAGTAATTTAGTTATCGATTCTGTAGTTAAGAATAGGGTAGAAAATAAGTCAAATTTTTGGATTGTGAAACTAAACATTTTGAATTCGAGTTTAGGGTTTAAAGTGGACAGCGGATCGGAAGTCAACATACTACCAGCGAGAATTTTTGAGATATTAATAAAAAATCAAACCGAGAAGCCGGAAATACGCAGATTAGAAAATAAAATTGAAGCATATGGTGGAATCAAATTGGATGTTATTGATATAACCACTTTACAGGCAACTTATAAAAATTTAACACTACGTATTAACTTTATTATTATGAATACTGATTCAGTTCCAATTCTTGGTCTTGGTGCATTCTTGAAGTTTAATTTAATTAACAGAATAGACACTATAGACGAAAAGAATGTTGAATATGAAAGGCAAACATTTATTAATCAAAATAGTGACGTTTTTAAAGGATTAGGTTGCTTTCCTAAATCTTACCAAATAAAACTTAAACCAAATACATGTCCAGTTATACGACCTATCAGAATTCCATTAATGTTAGTAGAAAAAGTTAAAACAAAGTTGAAAGAAGTGGAGAAGTGTAGAATTATTAAAAAAGTAAATAAACCAGTTGAATGGGTACATAATCTAGTTGTGGTTGAAAAGCCAGATAAAAGTATTAGACTTTGTTTAGCCCGTGATTTAAACGCTTGTATTGTCAGAGAGCCTTTTCCTATACCCAGATTGAGTGATCTCTCTTCGAAATTAAACAAAATGCAATATTTTACGGTAATCGACTTAAAAGACGGATTTTATCAAATTCCTCTTGAAGAGCCGAGCTCTGATCTTTGCTCCTTTAATACCCCTATTGGCTGTTATCAATTTTTACGCCTCCCCTTCGGACTCAACTGTGCTCCAGAGCTATTTCAAAAGCTTAACACAGAAGTGTTTGGCGATTTGCCAGGAATTTTCATTTATTTTGATGATATTTTAATTTTTGGGAAAACAAAGGAGGAACATGGAGAAAATTTAAAAAGAGTCATGGATCGAGCCAGAGAAAGAAACATTAAATTAAATCCAAATAAATTACAATACTGCAAACCTGAAGTTAAATATTTGGGCTATATTTTTACAAAAGAAGGTGTCAAAATTTATCCTATAAGAGTAAAAGCAATTCATGATATGGAAAACTCCGACTAACAAGAAAAAATTGCCGAGATTTTTGGGCTGTATTAATTATTTGCGTTACTATATTCCTAATCTATCTACACTTACTTTTGCGTGACCATATTCCTAATCTATCTACAGAACTTTTGAAAAAAAATGTTATTTTCCAGTGGCTACCAAGTCAATCTGATAAATTCGAAAAGCTAAAACAAATAATAGCTCAAGCACCTGTTTTGCAGCCGTTTCAAGAGCATGAAACAGTATATATTCAGACAGACGCTTCTCAAAGTGGCCTAGGAGCTTGTCTATTACAAAATAATAAGCCTGTTTGCTATTCGTCTAAAGCACTTTCTGAGTCTGAACAAAAATAAAGAGAATGAAATGCTTTCGGTAGTATTTTCATGTGAAAAATTTAACAATTACATATATGGTCGCAAGGTTATAATTTTAACTGATCATAAGCCATTAATACCAATTTTCAAAAAACATGTTAGTGAAATTCATTCAAATAGGTTACAACGTATGCGTTTAAAATTATTGATTTACGATTTAGATGTAAACTATATGCCTGGTAAAGACTTGAATCCAGCAGATACGCGGACACGCAATTTTAATAAAAACGATATATATGAAATTGACAGTTCATTAAATTATGTTATACATTCAATTGATGTACCCGATGATAAAATAAAAAGGTTTCGGGAAGCCACTTCACAAGATATAGAATGCCAATTATTAATAGTAAACTGTAGAAAAGGATGGCCAAATGAAGCACGATTTGTAAATGATTTAATTAAAAAATATTGGCCAATTAGAAGTGACATATATTGTGAAGATGGAATTTTATTTTTTCAAAATCGCATCATACTACCATACTCTTTAAGAGAAGAAACACTTAAACAGCTACATGAAGGTCACTTGGGTAACACTAAAACAAAAGCAGTTGCAGCACAAACCTTATATTGGCCAAATATTAATTTACAAATAGAAAATTTTATCAAGCACTGTAGGATTTGCAAAAATTATTAGCGTGCAAACACCAGGATGCCCTTAATTCCTCATGACGTACCAGAAATACCATTCAACAAAGTAGGTGTTGATGTCTTAGAATATGGGAGAAAACCTTATCTTGTTTTGATTGACTATTATTCAAAATGGATTGAGGTTAGAAAACTAAAAGGAAAAACAGCATCTGAAGTCATAAAAAAGTTGAAGAAGATATTTTCTACTTTTGGAATCTCACAAACTATTATTTCCGACAACATGCCCTTTAATTCTTTTGAGTTTCGCAAGTTTACAGATGAGTGGAATTTGAAGCTTCAAACATCAAGTCCACATTATCCACAGAGTAATGGACTTGCAGAAAAAGGTGTAGGAATAACAAAGGCATTATTAAAAAAATGTCAAGATGAGGCTAAAGATATTTATAGTGGCTTTCTTTATTATGGAAATTCACCAATTGTGGGAATAGGTTATAGTCCAGTTCAGTTACTTATGAGTAGGTGTCTAAGAACTAAAATTCCGGTTAAAGTTGATTTATTAAAGCCAAAAGTCATTACAGGTGTTACAGAATTAATTAGAAGAAATCACAATAAATATAAAATGTATCATGAGCAAGGTATTGCGAGAAGGAAAGAATTAAATTTTAAAGCGGGTGATAATATCGTATTTGAAAAAAATAAAATCTGGGAACCAGCTAAAATAGTAAAACCCGTCTTAAGTCCCAGATCTTTTGAAATTCAAACAGAAGATAAGCAAATAATTCGCCGTAATTCTAGCCATCTGCGTAAGTCTGTATTTCCTCCAGTCTTCAGAAGTAAAGATAACGACGACGAAAATGAAGTTGGAAGTACTCAAGCTGATCCTCTGTCAAAAATTAAATCAAATTCTTTTAGCTATCATGAAAGTCCGATTCAAACGACCAATAGAAATACATTAGATCAAACTAGTGAAATTAATCAGCAAGGGTATAAGACAAAATCAGGTCGAATTATTAAATGTCCGGAAAGGCTAATGTACACGAAATAGTCCAAAATCTTGTCTTAGTTATAATGCATAGAATGAAGTACATGCATTCCTACTAAAATATCTTCTTGAAATTATGTCAACAAAACATTTGTTTAGTTTAAACTTAACTTTTGTAAAATTTCTTTTATGGACTTTACAAAAAAAAAAAATTTAATGGGGAAGATGTTATATAATAGTTGTTATACACCAATATAAAAATAGAGATTTGGCAATATCTTACACAGTTATTATATTGTAACACAGTTAGTTGGCAGTTAATCTCTAAGTATACGCCACTTTGTCAAGACATATTGAAAAATAAATTGGACTTTGAAAACATGTGACTCTAATACACATCACTGCCAATAGTTAAGCATGCGCGCATACTGCAAATTTGTTTTAGTTAACACTTTCATTAAGACGCAAAGCAAACAAAATGAAAATCGCAAGCAAACGATTTCCATTAGAATCTCAACAGGGGTAACCGTGTTAAGCACTTAATCCGCACAGTGGAATCATTCACCAGCCGCAATTCGACTTTAATTGAGGAAATTATTTAATGGCTCCAGGTCAACCTGGTGTCGAACTCACCGCACTGACCATTAGTTCTACGCGGTCTCTGGCTAGCCACTTTATGTTTTTGTTACTTTATACCGCGCATAACTCAAACTTCCAGGAACCGTCTGGAAATAATTAGCCGGATCTGGTCTAGATTATACTGGCTCTTCTCGAAAACATAAGTGAAAAATATTGCGCAAGCTTAACTTTGTTGCTCTAGGGGTCGTGGCCACCTGGGTCATATCAATTGAGTTTGCATCACAATGTTGTGGATAGCCCTAAGATTTGCTGAAAACTTTGAGAACTCGTATAGTTACTGGGCTTTTCTATTAATGCGTAGACGGAAAAGGAAAACGAAATATTGTTAATCAGTTGTGCGTAACATTATCGATGCTTAATGGCGTTACGCTTCAAATACTATGAATTTCGTAGTCTCGTCCATAGCATGACCCTTTCACATGGGAGCATTTATTGTTTATATTTGATTTACTCTGTAATAAGCTTAGCAACCAGACCATAAATTCTAGTTTTGAACTACTTTTCTATTTGCTGTTATATAGACCTACCAAAGATGGTTATGAAATCTGTAATCTATGCATATATAATGTATGTATAAACGAACAAAAATAATGTCGTTCTTTTTCATCATTAAAAACTTTAAATGTGAAAATGGGTAAAAATAAGTATTTTTGACAAAATGTTTAAATGTTCCATTAAAATTGAAAACACAACATATTGAATCCGATATCGCAGTCGTATGTCCTAAAGGAGTTTACATTGATTTCGAATTTGTTCAGAACATTTGGAAATACAAAACTATGAATCCATACTCTAGAATGACAACCAATTTTTAGTTTCAGAATAGTTTAAAAACTTAAAACCAAAATATGTTTAATTTCAAGAAATTTACATAAATATACGTTTTCAAGTTTATTGAATTCGAATGTGTGAAAATTTAGTTGAAGTGTCTAAGTTATGCAAAAAAACAATATCTACCCCTATAATTCCTTTCAAACCAGCAATTGGATGTTTTAAGATGCACTCTCTTCAGTTTTATTTGATAAATTTAATTGATTCCAAATATCGAGAAAATCCGATATGGAAACAAACTGGCAGATATTAAAATCAAGTAAATACAACTTGAATTCGACTTACCCTTTCCACCATGGTTCCTTCCTTCTGGACAATCCAAACGTTCCAAAAGTTGAGAAGAACGGATGATTGTCGAAGAATGGGATCGAGTGTTGGAAGAAGAAATTGGCATCGTCGTGCGATGGCACATCTGATGTTATAACATCTAAATCTGTAAATATATTTAAATTAGTTACCTAGATTGACAATAACTCTAAAGAGCTTGTAATTAAAATCTTTTATTTGCGAAATTGACTAATTGACTAGATCTTGTAAATTAAGAAGTTGGTTGTACAAATCCAATTGTTTGATTTATTTTATTAGCTTAGTAAGCTTAATATTATTATGAAAGACATATATTATTAAAGAGTAACATTCAAAATAAAAGTATTCAACTTACCGAAAGGTTCGCGACTACCGCTGTCATCGAGTCCTTCGGGTCGTTCTTCAGAGGAAAGTGGAGTGTCTTCGACATTCCTGAAATCAGGTTCGAAAGATTGAATATTTGGCCAATATTGCGTTAAGCCGTCTGCTGTCGTTGGAAAACTCTTGAGCCATGTATAGTACGGTGAAAAGAAACGTGATATGTTTCTAGAAGAGATGCAAAGGTGGTGTTTTTTATGTAAACAGAATGTGTGTGCATGTGTGTATAAAAAAAATAGATTATGTAGATAGTGAAATAAGTGTTTTTACTGTAGGATTATTTTTGTGTTTATTTATGTATGCATATGATTGCATTCTAGAGTAACCCAAGCAGATGATAATACTCGCAATAATGAAGACAATTTTCTATTAATGTATTTACACACATTATGTAAAGTAATGAGTTAATGCAAAAATGTTATTTTAAGCCTAATCTTACAAACCTTCTTAAAATTAGTGATAGACCAAGATTTCAATGTTTCATTGCCGAAGTTCTTTCTTATAAGCATTTCTATAATTAATAAGCTTTACAGTTACCCTGTTTTGTTTTACTTATCTGTCTAAGCAAAAACGATTTTCTGTTTATTTTTTTCAAATCCTATTTATTATGTAAAAATCGTGCAAAAACATTCTCCGATTAAGATAGTCACGAATTTGTATTGATAAAGAGTAGTATTAGTATTTCTTCTTTAATTATATTAGTTACGCGGATCAGCAGCTATTCATAACGAAATTGAAGAAGAGGATACAAGCATATTTAATGGTCTTTTAAATTTTTCTAAATGTAAATAAAATTGTGTCACAAACATTAATAAGTATTGTAACAGTTAACAAGTAAGAAACAACTTATGATTTTCTAATTAGCTTATTAAATTATTAATATAATGTTGTTTGAAACTAGTTAACTTTTTATCACGATGTGAGCAATTACGCCTTATAGTAATACGAAGACTTTGTTTAGAAATTGAAGTCGAAATCATTACTGCACGTATAATTTTATAATAATGTAAAAACTTTTCGTTCTTTAACAGCCATTCCAACTAAACGCAACTATATCTTTTTCGAGGAAGTACGTAGAATTGGCCTGACGTGATACTAATTTTCGCCGAAGTGTCGCAGAAAAGGAAGTATCTGTCTTAATTAGTCAGGGTTCATTGCTTCAGGAGAAGGAAAACAAAATAATAAAAGTAAACTGGTGGCATGAAACCGGTTAATGTAGTGGTTTTACCTGCCTTCAGGGACGGTCTAGGTTATTTGAAAGGTCTGATAATTCTGTTAAGATAAAAAGATCTTATTGAAAGTACTACTTTTTTTTATTAATATTTTTCATGTTTTTTATAAATTATCTTCCTATAATCAAAATATTTCATGCTTTTTGCATTCTTCACCTTCAACGAAAATAGATTATATACAGTAATGTGAACATTTTTAAGACCACTTCAATATTTCGGGAACTTTTAGTATCTGAAACATACGTTTTCTACGTTCGATAGAAGAGGAAAATCGTTGCAGGGCTAAAATAATCATTAAAGTATCCTTTTCCATTGATTTCCTCTCCTCTGTCCAACATGAAAAGGACATGTTTCGGAAAATGAAATGTACCCGAAGAACTGGAGTCTTACAAGTGTCCACAGTACTATATTAAAATAAGAAAAAACAGAATTTTGCTCGTAACGATCATTAAAGTTTAACGTAAAAGAACAACAAATTTGTTTTTTTATTTTTTTATAATATAATAAAAACGAAAATGCAACAATTCATGCTTTTATTGCTACGACCTTCCAATTAATTTGTATTGTATCAATAAAAGCCGCAACGCCTGCCCCTGATTGTATCATCGACAAAATAATTTTTGCTTTGCTATTGTATTCTCTTTCAATGAAAATCCCACGTATATAAGTAATTTCTAGTTGGATTTTGTTCTTCTGCTTAAATATTTTAAGTGCGAATGAAATTTCAAGCGAATTTTTAGTTTTATTTTATCTCTGACATATCTAGAACTGAAAGTCAATTAAAGCGTCTCCGTTAACCCCGAAAAACTGAAAGTATTATAAAGTTGATATGTGGGTTTATTGATTTATGTCTTTTTTAATTTCCCAACAATATGTGTGATAATTTTAAAATTTTTTATAGTATATCTATGCGTATGTTATTAACAAATGATAAACTCCGTCAAATATTTATTTTAAACGCATTTTAATAATACTCGTTAAAACATATCTGCCAGTCAATAAATCTTTATCAAAGGTATAATGAATTGTTTAAACAATCTGAATTTTGATGTTTTTGCAGAGACTTCAGGGTTGCGTTATATTATCTCCAAAGTAATAGATCTATCTAATATATGCTATGTACATATATCCAACCTTATTAAATTCTATTACTTATAAGAATATTTTGCGTATATTTATTAGAAAAGTTCTTATAGAAAATAAAACTATTCTTTTCGTTGCCAGATAGTCATGCTTTAGTCTCGTTCTTTTCTGTGACACTTCTTGCAACAGATGCAAAAAACGTAATCCCCCAAAATAAGATTTCCGGACTTATAGTCAAACAGTGGCGTCGAATGACTGAAAACCTGTGGAGTTCGAATCACTTATAAAATTTACAAATTTAAATAAATGCCATTAGAAATCTAAATCCAATCCAACAATTAAGCCCTTAAAAGAAGTTAAATTCCACTTTACGAAGAATTTGTTAAAAGTAGGTTAACTGCTCTGAGAGTGTGATGTTTTCCAGGTCAGTAAAAGGTAGAAGAAAGGTGTGACAAATTTCACCACCGGAGTTCAGTGCATCAACAAATGAATGCGTAGTGACAAAAAAGTTGACATGAGTAAAAACACGAAATACGAATAAGAGAAATACTTTAAAAATATTTACGGGTCATAGGGAACAGCCGATGCAATTGAGAAGATCCACAGTAGACCGAATAAGGTCACTAAAACTGGAGCAGCAGCTCTAGCCATGATCGTTCACTTCCTAAGAAGTCTTCTAGTGCACAAAACCAAATAAAGAAATATAGATCTTCACTCAACACTGCGCCTTTCTTGTCAAGTTTGCTTGATCACTGATCGGTAACTAGTAAAAGGAAATTTTCTAACTAGTCTCCAAAGATTCACCCACGAAAATCACACACTATACAGACTGTAACCGTCCAACTGATGAGACTGTCGACTTTATACTAACTGGGAATATGCCAGTATAGCCCGTATTTATAACGTGGACTGGACAATTTCTGGAACATGTTCGGGTAGGGGCTGGAGCAGATTGCGATGATCGCGAAATACAAGGGTAAAAAATAATGTACAAGTAAAGTGAATAAAATCGCACAAATAAAACAACCACGAAACAAACAAAGTAAGATCTCTGTCCGTTTGTTTGGTAGAGTCTCATCATCGGAAGCTCCCCACAAAATACACGTCATTTTCAGCGGTTTAAGAAGTTGGGTTATTTATTTTCTTTTTGCTGTTGCATCTTCAAGATATCAGCAGTGCATGAAGACGAAACTTAGGATTATTTTTATTGGCTCGAGTGTATTATTATTAACAATTTCATTCAATTCTATGGAGGTATAAAAGCTGGAAAAGAAATGGTCTGTTCAATTATTCTATTGTAGTTTATAATAACGGTGAGCCACTGAGAAGTTCACGATCATCAAATAAATAAATAAAACTTTAGAGGCAATAATCTGATTAAATAGCCGGTGAAGCTTCATTAAATCTTTCTTTCTAGAAAGCTCCTTAAAAATTCTGTATTTTAGCATTGAAAAAAGATGAAAGATCACTTCTCATCAGATTGTTGTGATGGAAAAAGCTAGGGAAAATAAATAGCGATTTTTTTTTGATCATAAATATTACGAAAAGCAGTTTATTTTGGAGCAACTTCATGTTTTAATTTTAAGATTGTTTAATTAAACAAACAACGATCTTTCATGGGAACTCCTAATAAAATGTTAAACGAATTGATAAAGCTTTGTTCATATTATGCTAACTTCTGAAATGATTCGAAATGATTTCAAGCAGATGTTCATTTATTCGTTTATTTTATTATATTATATAATATTTTATTATAAATTTCCCATGTATATTATTTAGAAAACATTCGAATAACTTTTTGGGTAACGATGCAAAGCAAGAAAATAGTATTAATTAGTTTATAAAATATGTTTTGCTACATTTTCAGAACACTTACAACAGACAACACACATAAAACCTGAGATAATTAAAATATAAATTATTTCGATGACGACTGTTGATAATCTAAAGAACCTACTCATTACCATCGGATGTAGCGCGTTAAGGTCTCGGATTCGATTACATATTTAAAAATATCAAATATCATCATTTGTCCCATGTAGCGCCAAATTTAGTGCCACCTTCAGCGATAAGTTTTAAAAATTTTTATTTAACCTAAACAAAAAATCCGCTGTGCTTATCTGATGTATTTTATTTCAATGTGTGGTGAATTATAAATAGATTGACATAATTTAAAATCTAATGAGAAAATTTTTAGGAATGTTTCAATATTTCGGGAACTTTTAATTTCAGAAGCCGATTTTGTAGGTTCAACGGAAGAGGACAATCCATGTAGGGCCAAAATAATTCTCAAAATATCTTTTTCCATTGATTTCCTCCCCACTGTCTAACATAACAAAGACATGCTTCGGAAAATTAAATTTACCCAAGAACTGAAGTGGTCCTAAAATTGTTTACAGTGCTGTCAATCATTTAAAATGAAAAATAACGTACGATAAAAGAAAAAGTAGCAAATCATTAACTTTATTAGTGATACTGTAATTTTTAACTTCAATAATTGTTGCAATATACCGATTTAATCATTAAATTGCAGCAGTGAAAGTCTCCGAAACTGGGATGTCGGTGACGCTCTCTGTTCGAAGAAAACAAAAATACTGTGAATACTATAAAATTGTTTTGAATAAGTATAAAGAGAAAAGTGCATTCAACTCGACACTCGAAATGTTGGAAATCGATTGCTCACGGTTGATTCCCACCTGAACTTGACTTAGATAAAAACAAGGTGGATTGTGGTTAGGCGACTCTTGACACCCGTTTCTGAACTTTCCTCACGAACTTCAAACAGAGAATGTTTTCACCGTAGAAACAGTAGCGAAATACAACTTAGCAGTTAACAGTCATATGGCCGTTGAGACTCCAGAGACATTTCTATAATTTTCATTCATCGATTCTCTTCGTTGGTTCACATGACGGAAGAAAACTAATGGAAATTAACCTGATTCTCCTGGCCAAGTAGCACCTTGATGACTTTCTTGTTTTTGGGTAATTAACGAATTCTACGAAAAACCATAGCTATACAAAAGAAAGGAGTCAACGTACCTAACTGATTTCTTAAAAAAAGTGAATCTAGGGCAGATCAGGTCACATGGTTGTAGAAAGGAAACAGCTCGAATAAGGGCAAGTTATCTTCAGAAGATATGATCACAAAATATTCTTTCTGAAAGCAGGTAACGATGAATCTAAAAAAGAAATGTTAATTTATCGCCATCATCTGGCGAATCTTAAAACAAAAACTACCAATAAAAAGTATCAATTAGCCACTGCAATCGTCGAACACAATTTGCATTCAATTCAGCGAAAAACTTACTGTAATCACTGTAATTAGTCAGAGGTTGGGGCCACTAGTAGGCTATCTAATTTATATTTAAGATCTTATCAGTATTTTTTATTAGATAGAGTCAGTAAACTAATTTTATTGATAGCAAAAGCTTTACTAAGCTGATTGAAGTACTCTTAGATCTATTTAGCTATCAGATGGGTCATCAGGAAGCTATGTCAGAAACTCTTATTCTGGTGTCATTCTTCAGGCACCTGTCTAAGCTGATTAAAATCTAGGCACGTTCACGTACCACGGTTTGTTCAATCGGGCTGTGATGGCCCATTGTGTAAACGCTTCAGGGTCTGAAGTCATCTGCAAATAGGATGTTATGCAAACATTTGAAGATGCACGAAGATTTGCCTTGTCGAGGTGCCCTAGTCATCAGTGTACTATCCAATAATTTATTAGGAACTCTTGCTTGTTACTAATGCATTTTTATGAATTTTAGACTTATATTTGAAAATTTGCATATTTTTCTTTCAGTATGTTTTTACAATTCCCGACTTGGAACATTCTATTGAAATTTAGAAAAACAAATTTTTCTCTTAAAAAGGTTGAGATTTTCAGTGATGCGTGACAATGAAATTTAAAATAAAAAAACAGACAAATCTGCAGTTTCTCATAAGAAAAAATATTTGATACTAGCTGCATTACCCGGTTTTATTTGGTCCGTCATTATGAATTTCCAACATTTTATAGTAAATTCAGAACTACCTCAAAATGTTCATAATATTAATTTTCATTTAAATTCGTTGAAATTCGAAAATCATTGTACGCCATATTGAATCCGCCATCTTTAACTTCACTTTTCGAACATGGATTCGTAATAAAGACATCCAAAAACAACAAAACCCCAATTTTCATAGCAATCCCTTGATATTTTAATTTTTTCACTCCCATCTTCGGTCCGCCGTTTTGAAATCAGCAAATTAAAAGTAGTCTATATGTTGGGACAGAATATGTAGTATCTTCATCCAAAAAATGAATATGATCGATCCCAGCGTTAAGCGTGATTGAGCAGCAAACAAACAAATTTTCGATATTATATATATGTATATAAATGATAATACGAGTAAGGACTATTGTTTTCTATATCTGTAGTATCTTAAGCTCTTTAAATTAATAGAATCAATAAAATGTCCTTGTTCTTGATAATATTATTTTACACATAAATCGGAACTCAGCCATATCAGAAATGGGAATACATGTTATGCATCAATTACAGGAAGCAAACCAATCTAAAAGTGCATCAGAAAACGCCTTTTTTTAGAAAAATACTTTACCATTATATTAACTACTGGTCCACAAAGATAGCATATCACCCATAAGACTATTACGGCTGTTCGATTATTTTGCACTGGTAAAAGTGGAGAAAGAATAAATAAAATGTGAAAAGTGGCCACGAAAGATCCATTCACTGCCTCAACTAAGAAATGCTTTTTCTTGCTGTGTCGCACATTCTCTCTGCAAATGAACTTTGGATTCATTAGCACATCTTAGCAGAGGCCGCAAGATCAAATTTTTTTTTCTTTGTCATACATATTTTATTTTGCTTACTTCTTTCTTATATCGCACTTGATAGTGCCCACCAAAGTATCTTCTCAAGTGGAAAGCGGAGATCGTATAGCGTAAAGATGTAAGTAAAGGTATAATAAAAATATAAAACATTTGTCGACTTTGAGTATGCGTAACGGCCGTGTGGTCAGTTAGGGATTTTTTGTTGGAACAAGCCAAAGAACCGGCAACTTCCTCGTGTGGAAGGTAGTCAGGGTCAAGATTTAGTTTTTTTTTCTGCGTCAATTTATTACTCATTTATTATTTATTTTTTAATGGACCTAATAAAACTATCAGCTACGTTGGACTGGGTAACGAATTTTAAATATAGTATATATAGTGGTTTGGAATTCGCAACAATCAGCCCTTTTAAAGCTTTAACAGGCACCGTGAAACATAATAACCTACTTTTCTACAACCTCACAATCTACCTCAATATAAAGTCTCTTGTTTATGCCGGTGTTATTTGAATTTTAACAAAACCATTTTGAGCATTCATAAATCGAAGAAATAGAATATCTTGATGTTGAGAATTGATCAATTGACAGCTGACCACACCTATCCCAACCTTGACTCTATCCTAACTTCACACTTTACTTTTATTTTATATATAGTCAAGTTGGCAAATATGTATTCTGACATTTGGCAGGCGGCAAGCCACATTTTGTTAACTTCATGTGACAGCGAAAAATAAAAAAAACTGTATTGCGAAAGGCAAACGTGCTCCAAAATTGTAATCTCGTTTGTTAAAAAGTATTGTGCAACAATTCGTCGATTGTTCAGCTAGAGATTTGTTCAACAAAACTAGCATTGTCAAAACATTCAAAAGGTATGTCAATTTTGTATAAAATTAAGCTATATTTTTGTATTGAAAAATTTGTCGCCACGTGCTAAACTTTGTTCATCATTTTTCACTCACAGATTTTGTAAGAGTTGTAAACAAACAAACAAATTGATTTATATAAAATCAGAAATAATTCTCTTCATTAAATTGTCAAAACTAGATACTAATTCTTTTGTAAATCGACAGGTACCTTTTGAAATACTGTTGAAGCCTATTTTGAAACTCAGTCAATAAACTGAACATTTGTTAACTTTGGACTTCATCTTTTCTTGACATAGAACCCAAAACCCACTTAAATAACAACAGGTTATTGGCCCAGGGTAGCTGTGAAAGGATTCTTTGGAAGTCAGAAAAGGAAATCGACAGGCAAGTCGAGAAAAGCAGTCCAGAACGTAAGAACCGGCACGGCCAACATAACCTACAAATCAGCGACATTGGAGCAGCTATTGCACAGCAAAACAACATGGAGCAACGAACACGCAAGTCGCTTTAAGTCAGAAAATCGCCACGAAAGATTGTAAACTCACTTATTTTAAAAAAAAAAATTGTCAGAAGTCAGTTGAATTGTAAAAGGTTTGAGAAAAATGGATACTGTAAAATCTCAATTGGAAATGTTGGATGAAGATAGTCAGGGATATGTCAATTTCATTTCATGGCGATTTAAATTAAACCTAGCATTTAAGAATTAGGAATTACACGACATAGTAACAGGTGTAAAGCCCAGACCAGCAGGTGCTGCGTCAGAAAGTAACGTTTCAACTTGGATAAAGAAAGATGTCGAAGCTCAAGCGTCGATAGGTTTACATGTAAACAGTAAGATTGCGACTAAAATTACAAATTGTAAAACAGCCAAAGACATGATAGATAAATTAACTAGTTTATATGGTACAAAGACTGATGTAACTTTAGAAACGTCCCGAATCATATTCTTTACTTTTCAATATGATGAAAGCAAATCAGCAGTAGAAAACTGTATGGAGATTTTGGATCTTGCCGAAGAAGTGTCAACTGAAAGAGATTCTATGAGGGAAAGTTGGATCATGACGAGGATCATGAGTGTGCTACCGCCAAAATTGGCACATTTCAGAACATCCTGGGACAATGTGACCGGAGCAGCAAAGAACGTAAAAACTCTCATGGAGCGATTGAGACTCGAGGACGAGCGTCTTAAAGAAACGACGACAAACTCAGAGGGCAGCACCAGCAACGCTCTCATGGCAAGACGTGAGAAACAGGGACAGTCGTCAAACAGCAAGCAGGACAAGTCACAGTTCGCATGCTACAAATGTGGAAAGAAAGGTCGCATGCTCAAGGAGTTCAAAGGCAAACCGTGTCAGAAATACATTGCCTATTGCAAGATGAAATACTCATGTAACATCTGCAAGAAGAAAGGACCCTTCGCAAAAGACTGCAAATCCCGAGAAGCAGCAAACACGTCAGGAAACAGAAAACCACAGAGGAAGGAATTGTTGACCACAGCACTCTCGAGGGTGGACAACGAGATCTCGAAGGACAGGGCAACTTCATGATATCAAGACTGTGGAGCCAGCTAACACATGACGTCTCATCGAGAGTGGTTTGTACAGCTTGTTGAGCTGGACGAGCCCATTCCAATTGTGATTGGAGACTCCACAAGGCTGGATGGCGTTGCAGTCGGGAACATCGAGATGAAGGCTTTTGATGGTCAAAAGTGGTATCCAGTGGTACATGAAGACGTTATTTACCTACCAAATCTCAACTTTAATCTTTTCTCAGTAAGTCAGATGCTAGACAAGGGACATGTACAGAAGGCAAACGGAAACGAGTCAACATTCTACAGTAAAGATGGCAAGGAAATTGTGGCAATAGCAAAGCGCAAAGAAAATCTCTACAAAATGATGCTTAGGAGAGAAGAAGAAACAAGTTTGATGGTCCAGTCACTCAAAGTTTGGCACAAGAGACTCGCCCATCAAAATGTGAAGTATGTGAGGGACATACTGAAAAGGAAAGGAATTTAATACATTGATGACTGGAATAATTATGTCTGCACATACTTGTTGAAAATCAGCTAGGGAGGAGAGCGAAAAGTCTGAGATCTAATAATGGCACTGAACTGAAAAATGCAAAAACCAAACAGATGATGGACAAGTTGTGAATCTTTCACACTTTCACGAATGTACATACGCCAGAGCAAAATGGAAGGGCTGAGAGAGAGATGAGAATGATTGTCGACGCAGCCAGAGCAGCGATACACGCAGAAGGTTTAGACGAGAGACTGTGGGCAGAGGCAATAAACCACGCGATCTTCACGATCAACCAAACTGGAACCACCAACGAACGTACCAGGGAAAAGCCCAGCAGAACTGTGGTTTGGTAGGAAAATGAAGATTGAGAAACTGCGACCCTTTGGTTGCGAATGTTATGTGCTGACGCAACCACAAAAGAGGGGCAAGATTGATAGAAAATCAGAAAAGGGAATTCTGGTTGGCTATGACATTGGGCGTGTTGTTAAATAGCACGTTTCTTAAAGACTCTTCAAGACAAAGTGTTACTATATTCAGATTTTCTGAAATGTCAAGGGTTGCTAAATTCAGACTTAAGAAACATTTTTTAAAGAATATTCAGGCAGAATCAATCGCACTTGAACCGACTGAATGTCAAAAACAAGTGTCAGTACCACCAGTTTGTGATTTTTATTATTGTGTTCCCACTGTGTGTTCCTGTGTCCTGTCTTGAATAAAATAGAAATGTTTCTTTGGCACTCCATTATGATTTTATTTTATTTTTCACAAAATTGGATATTTGCCATCGAACGATTGTTAGCTGTCAAATAATCACTGCAGCCAAAGTGTTGCAGAATTCAGCTAAATCACAATCCAGTCAGTTTCAGCTGACAGATAGTTGACGTAAGAAAAATCTGAACTTAACAACACGCCCATTGATTCGCCCTGCTACAGGATTTATTTGAAAGAGAAGAGAGAAGTTGTCAGCTCAGACAATATAATCTTCGACGAGGAAACGATAAGACTGAGGCAAGGCACTGAACTTGAGGCACTGGCACCAGAGGGCATACCTGAGGAGCAAGAAGAAAGCAGCAGTGAGTCAGATGAAGAAGACGAAACCTGGGGGACTGGAGAAAGTGCTGAGGAGCCAAGCGACAACGAAAATGGGAAACCACCGCCAAAAGAAGAGCCAGGAAGGAGAATTTTGCGAGATCGACGAACTTTGCAACCACCACCGAGATTGAGAGATTGCGTACTTGACTTCCGTCGTGGAGAAAAGAGCGCAAAAGTAGCTATGATTGGTGAAACAGAGGACATCCCGGGGAGCGAGGCACTCAAAGATGAGAGGTGGAGACAAGCAATGCAGGAGGAGTACGACTCGTTGATGGAAATGAAAACTTGGAAGCTGGTGGACTGTCCAGAAGGAGCTAAGCCGATCACTTGTCGTTGGGTACTTCGAGAGAAGGCAGACGGAAGACTCAAGGCCAGACTCGTGGCAAGAGGATTTGAACAGAAGGAGGGAGTGGACTACGCGGAAACCTTCAGCCCCGTAGGCCGCCATGCATCGATTCGACTACTTCTAAGCCACGCAGCGTCAGAGAAAATGAAGTTGGTATCGTTTGATGTGAAAACGGCATTCTTGTATGGAAACCTGGAGCAGGACATTTATATGAACCAGCCTGAAGGATTCGACGACGGATCAGGGAAAATCTGCAACTTGGATAAGAGTCTTTACGGCCTCAAACAAGCTCCAAGGATGTGGAACGAGAGGCTCACCACACACTTTGAAAAGAAGATAGGCATGATCAACACAGGTGACGACCCGTGTATCTATTATAACAAGGACAAGAGCATTATGCTCTCACTCTTCGTGGATGATGGATTGGCAGCTGGGAAAGATGAAGATGAAATATACAAACTCTTAGGCGAGATAAGCAAGGAATTTCAGATCACATTCAGCAAGAAAGCACAGGACAAGTTAACGTATTTGGGCATGGAAATCAAGAACGACAAAGATGGTATCTTCTGAATCAGCCTCGTTACACGGAGAAGATCTTGAGAAAGATGAAACTCGAACAGTGCAACCCAGCATCCACACGCATTGAGCAAGGAATGATCACCAAGAAGACAGACTTTAAGAACGACGAGCCACTTCCGGCGAATAACAATCATCGCGAGGCGATAGGGAGTTTGCTGTACTTAGCTACAATTACCAGGCCAGACATCAGCTTCACCGTGAACTACCTCAGCCGATTCTGCAACAAGCCCATGAAAAGCCATCAGGCGATGGTGAAACGTGTGTTCCAGTACCTGAGAGGGACAGCGACAGCAGGAATACACTTCGGAGGAGACAAAGAACTCGTAGCCTACACCTATTCGGATTTTGGAGGAGACTCTAAGACAGGACAGTCGACGAGTGGAGTGTTGGTGATGAGAGGAGGACCAGTAATCTGGTACTCACAGAAACAGCGTCTGGTAGCGACTTCAACTGCAGAAGCCGAGTACCGAGCCGCGGTGTCAGTGATTGACGATGTGTGCTGGATCAAACGAATCGCATTGGAATTTGGTATCCTGGAAACTGATCAGCCGATCAACTTGAAGGTCGACAACATGTCAGCCATCCACATGTTACAGAATGCACACGAAGGAAAGACGACCAGAGGAAAGAAACACATTGAGATACCACGAAAGTACATCCAGCAACACCTCGGCAACACTGTGACGCTGCAACACGTCGTGAGCAGCAAGCAGATTGCAGACATCCTCACCAAGCCACTCAACAGAAGAGCCTTTGAGACGTTCCGCTGTAAATTGATCAAGGAGGACTGTTGAGAATTGACTGACCACACCTATCCCAACCTTGACTCTATCCTAACTTCATATTTTACTATTATTTTATATATAGTCAAGTTGGCAAATATGTATTCTGACATTTGGCAGGCGGCAAGCCACATTTTGTTAACTTCATGTGACAGCGAAAAAAAAAAAAGAAACTGTATGACGAAAGGCAAACGTGCTCCAAAATTGTAATCTCGTTTGTTAAAAAGTATTGTGCAACAATCCGTCGATTGTTCAGCTAGAGATTTGTTCAACTAAACTAGCATTGTCAAAACATTCAAAAGTGTTGTTATTTCTGGTAGGGATCTCCAAAGAACACAGTCGAGTCGTTGAAAAATGATTGTTTATTCAAAAACGTTGACAAAAAAAAAATACCGTGTATTAAAATTTAATTAAACCTCGATAATCTAAAAATGTAGCCCAAAAATGCACTGCGACCTTTCACGTTCAGAAGCTGTTCCTAAACTGACTTGAGTGAGCTTCGAAAGCTTCTTGCACAACAAACTTCTCATATCTTGCAAAACAAGATTCTGACAAAACTTTGGGACTAAATTCTGGACAAATTTTGATTAAACTCAACACTCCTCCTTAATCAAAAATGAACGATTTTACTTGAAAAGAACTTTACTCAAAGGCTTTGTAAAAATATCTGCAATTTGTTTCTTTCCTTCAATGTGTTCAATACTGACAGTTGCCTCCGTGTGATACTTAATAAATTTTCTCAAAATTTCAATGTGTTTCTTTCCCTTATTCAATTTCCCCTCGTGGGTATTTTGCAACATGTGGACAGCTGATTTGTTGTCCACAAACATAGGAATGGGTCGATCTTCTCTCATGATGCCAAGTTCTAGGGCCAGTCGCTTTAGCCAGCATACGTCGTCGATCACTTGATATGCTGCTCTGTACTCTGCTTCCGCCGTTGAAGTTGACACCACTTTCTGCCTCAGTGAATACCAAACAATTGGTCCACCTCTGTAGATCAAACCACCACTCGTAAATTTCATTGACTCTTTCTCTCCTCCGAAGTCAGCATCTGTGTATACTTTTATCTCCTTGTCTCCATCAAAATAAATACCTGCCCCAGGTGTCGCTTTGAGATACTGAAAAACTCTCTTTGTCATTTTCCAATGACTCTTCTTCGGATCACTGCAATGTCTGCTGAGGTAGCTCACCGCGTAGCTGATGTCAGGTCTTGAAATTGTAGCCAGGTAGAGCAAACTTCCGATGGCTTCGCGGTAAGGAGTTCCAGCAGGCACTTTCTCGTCATTTGGAAAATCAATTGACTCGGCTACCATACCAGGTTCGATAGGAGTTGGTGCAGGGTTGTAATCTTCCATTTCCATTCGCTTCAAAATCTTCTGAGTATATTTCGGTTGACTCACAAAAATCCCTTTCGAGTCGATATTCAAGTCCATGCCGAGATACGTGAATTGCTTTTGGAATGTTTTGCTGTGTGTAATTTCGAAATTCCTGCCAATCATCTTCAAAAGTTCAAAATTTCCTTCCCGTCCTTGCCAGCGACTAATCCATCATCTACAAACAATGTCACTATCATCGTCTTGTCTTTGTTGTAGAACGCGCTCGGATTATCGTCTGAACCTTCCAAACCAATTTCTTCAAATGAGCTTGTAATTTCTTTGTTCCACTGCTTCGGAGCCTGTTTCAAACCATAAATGGCTTTGAACAGCTGACATACTTTCTCTGACCCGTCTTCGAACCCTTCCGGTTGCACCATGTATAGAACCTCTTTCAACTTGCCGTACAGAAATGCTGTCTTTACGTCGAATGTTATAAACTTCCATCCTTCTGAAGCGACATGACTGAGTATGAGTCGGATGGATGAGTAACTTGCCACTGGACTAAAAGTCCCATCGTAGTCGATTCCTTTCTGCTGCTCAAAACCTCGAGCAACCAGTCTCGCTTTCAATTTGCCATTCGATTTCTCCGTCAAAACCCATCTGCATGTTAGTGGTTTCGCTCCTTCCGGGCACTCTACCAGTCTCCATGTCTTCCTGTCAACCAGTGATTTGTATTCTTCCTCCATAGCTCGTCGCCATTTTGGATCCTTTAGGGCTTCAGACACCGTGATGTCCTCAGCTTCCCCAATCAGTGCGGTATCTTCCTGACTAACACCTCTGCTGTACCACATCACTGCGTCCTCATATCTCTTTGACAAAAATCCTCTCGTTGAACGAACTGGTCTCTTTCGTGTTTCGGTGGGGGGTTCAGTTTCTTCTTCCTTGGCACTTTCCTGTTCTTCATTTTCATCTTCACCAGTGTCGTATTCATCAGTCTCAGTTTCGCTGTCTTCTTTGGCACTTTCTTCCTTTGGTTTAGCTTCACTTGTCTCTGTCACAACTTCAGTCTTGCTCCTCTCATATTCTTCATTGAAATTTGCATTTGCTTCGCTGACTACGTCTCGACGTCCAGGAATGTAGATTCTATAAGTTGGCGAGTTCAAGTTATATCCAACCAGATAACCCTTCTCTGACTTCCGGTCGAATTTGCCTCTCTTGTGTTCTGGTAACAAAATGTAACATTCGCATCCAAAAGTTTTCAGCTTATTCAGGTCCATCTGACGTCCAAACCATAGCTCAGCTGGAGTTTTTCCTTTCACAGTGCTTGTCCCAGTCTGGTTGAGTGTAAAAACCGCGTATGAAACTGCCTCCGCCCACAGTTTTACATCCATGTTGGCTGCTGCCAAGGCTGAGCGTGCAGCTTCACCGACGGTTCTCATCTCACGTTCTATTCTTCCATTTTGTTGTGGCGTATGTGGATTTGTATATGTGTGAAAAATTCCCAAGTCCGTCAGAAACTTGTCAGTAACTGCATTTCTTATCTCCTTTCCATTGTCAGAACGTAGACATTTAATTTTTCTTCCAAGTTGGTTTTCTGCCATCCTCAAGAACAATTTCAGCTTGTCTGGTGCTTCACTCTTTGTCTTCATGAAGTAAACAGTCCTAAAGTGAGAAAAATCATCCTTGAATACCAAGTAGTACTTGGCGCCACCTAGCGACGGTTCTCTCATCTCGCCCATGTCCACATGAACAAGGTCCAGGGGTTGTTTCGCTACCTTGTCATTCACAGGATGAGATTTGTGATGGTGTTTGCCATAGTCACAGCCTTCGCAACAGTAGTTGTTCCAGTCATCGATAAACTTTATGCCCTTTCTGTTCAGAACGTCTCTCACATACTTCACATTCTGGTGCGCCAACCTCTCGTGCCACGTTCGAATCGAAATTCCTGCCAAGCCAGACGGTCGATTCGCACGTCTCAACATCATTGCGAAAAGGTTGCCATGCCTCTTTGCCACACCTACAGTTGTCATCTTGTCTGCTGTCAAAAATTCTGCCCTGTCCTTGTCTGACTTCATCACATACCCTTGGTCGAGCATGTGGCTAACTGAAAATAGATTGAACTTCAGTTCTGGAACATACAAAACGTCCTTCAGTATGATAGGATGCCACTGATTTCCATCAAATGCCTCCAGTTCCACGGTGCCGACTGCAACGCCATCTATCTCCGTCGAGTCACCTAGCAGAATTGAAATGGGTCTTCTCAGTTCGTCGAATTCAGTGAACCAATCACGATGCGAGGTCATGTGCTGACTCGCACCGCTATCTTGATACCATGTTGTTGACTTGTTCTCCAGGTGATCAGAGCTGCTGTCCAGGTCAGACGTTCTCAGACTCACTGTCAGCCAGACGTTTGGTTTCCCTTTTGGTTCATTGTTGTTCTCTCGCTGTGGACACTCTTTCGAAAAGTGACCTTTCTGTCCACACGAATTACAGGCATAAGTCTTCTTACAGTATTCCAAGTATTTGGCACATGGCTTGTTCCTGCAGTCCTTTTTGACATGACCTTTCATTCCACACTTGTAACATTCCAAGTCACCTTTCTCATTCTTTTGTGTTGACTTTCTATGTGACTTCTTGTTGTGGTACTTCTTTACCAAAAGTGCATTCGATGAGGTTGTTTCCTGTCCGTTGTTTTGGTTTTTCTGTCTTTCATCCTCAAGTCGCAATCGCTCGATCATTGTTGTGGAGTTTTTGTCTGCGCCTGTTACGTTGTCCCATGATGTACCAAAGTGTGCCAGTCTGGGTGGTAACATGCTCAGAATTCTTGACATCATCCAGTTGTCTCATACAGGATCATTCTCGGTTGACAGTTGTTCACCTATGGACAACAACTCCATACAGTTTTCTATGACCGACTTGTTTTCATCAAAAGTGTAAGTGAAAAATTGTCTTCGCAGAATTTCCAATGTCATGTCAGTCTTTGTACCATACAATCTAACTAATTTATCCAGCATTTGTTTTGCTGATAGACAATTTGCAATTTTGTACTCTATCTGATCGCTCACATTCAAAGCAATGAGCTGCTGAGCCTCCAAGTCCTTTTCAATCCATGCCTTGACTTCTGGAGTATCAGCCGCTCCGGCCGGTCTTGCTTTTACACCCGTGGCTATATCAAATATTTTCTTTGTTTTCATGACAACATCTAACTTCAATCTCCATGGTACATAGTTGACATCTCCATGAGAATCCTGACTGAGCATCACCAACTGTGACTTGACTGTATCCATGTTGATTTTGTGACTTGACTTTTGAATGTGACTGTACTTACAATTTGAGCAATTTTCTTTCTTCTAATTTCTCGACTTTTGCGTACCAAAAAATGCTCCACGACGTTTGTTGGGCCGTTGCTGACTTGCTACGAAACGATTCTGTTCGCCTGACTTTGCGTGCCAGTTTAATTTGCTGCCCAACGTGCTTGCTCCAATCCTAACCTCACTTTCCAGACTTTCAACGATGTTTGTTCCTGAAGATGCCACTTTCTCGTGAGACTGGCCCCATAACCTGTTGTTATTTCTGGTAGGGATCTCCAAAGAACACAGTCGAGTCGTTGAAAAATGATTGTTTATTCAAAAACGTTGACAAAAAAAATACCGTGTATTAAAATTTAATTAAACCTCGATAATCTAAAAATGTAGCCCAAAAATGCACTGCGACCTTTCACGTTCAGAAGCTGTTCCTAAACTGACTTGAGTGAGCTTCGAAAGCTTCTTGCACAACAGATTTCTCATATCTTGCAAAACAAGATTCTGACAAAACTTTGGGACTAAATTCTGGACAAATTTTGATTAAACTCAACAAAAAGGTATGTCAATTTTGTATAAAATTAAGCTATATTTTTGTATTGAAAAATTTGTCGCCACATGCTAAACTTTGTTCATCATTTTTCACTCACAGATTTTGTAAGAGTTGTAAACAAACAAACAAATTGATTTATATAAAGTCAGAAATAATTCTCTTCATTAAATTGTCAAAACTAGATACTAATTCTTTTGTAAATCGACAGGTACCTTTTGAAACACTGTTGAAGCCTATTTTGAAACTCAGTCAATAAACTGAACATTTGTTAACTTTGGACGTCATCTTTTCTTGACAAAGAACCCAAACCCCACTTAAATTAAGAACACTTGATATTCGTAAACAATTATTCAAAAATGTATAAGACCGGAATTTAGATTTCTATCCAAAATTATTGCAATTATAAAATCGGAAAGCACTTGGCAATAAATCTTTTAATCATGTATATACATATACAAAATCGAAAGTTGGTTTGTTTGTTTGTTTGTTGCTCAATCACGCCTAAGCGCCGAGTCCGATAATTTTCATTTTTCGGGTGAAGGTACTACTTATTCCGGCCAAACATATAGGCTACTTTTTAATCGCGAGTTTCAAAATGGCGGCCAGAAAGGTACTATATGTTCCGGTCCAACCTACGGGCTTCTTTTTGTTCATGATTTTAAAAATGGCGGACCCAAGTTGGCGGTCAAAACTTGAAAATATCAAGCAAGTTTCATTAAATTTTGTATTTGGAGGTTGGTGGATGTCACTATTAGGAATCTATGTTCGATTTTTGGAAATTCAAGATGGCGAATTCAATATGGATGAAATTAATTTTCGAACTTCAATGAATTTAAATAAGAATTAGTATCTGCTATGGATATTTTAAGGGCATTTCGAACATACTATAGCATTTTGGAAATTCAAAATGGCGGGCTCAAGAACGCGGCCGGTACTTAGGGGAGCCTTAGATCTTCTTATTGCGAATCTACGTTAGAAGTTTGAATTTTTGGTACCTCAAAAAATTTAAGTGAAAGTTAGTACTACGGATATTTTGAGGCCATTAATTTCGAATCTGCTATAAAAGTTACGAATCCTTATACCTATTTTGAAAGATTATCTGATTGTTTGTTTGTTTGCTTCATCGTTTGTTTATTTGTTCGTTTGTTTAGGTATTTATTTGTTCATTGAAAAATTGTCAATTTCTGTGGATTTGCTTCAACATTGATATAGTTTCAGTTTTCCTTATATTAAATGTTCTGTTTCCTGAATATTATTTTTTGATTGAGTCACAGGTCTTGAAAACTCAACAGAGCGCTCACTCATCATGTTTCATTTTTTGGGTGAAGGTACTACATGTTCCGGCCCAACATATAGGCTACTTTTTATACGCGAATTTCAAAATAGCAGATCCAAGATGGCGACCAAAAATTGAAAATATCAACGGATTGGCATGAAAAGTTTTTTTTGGGATTTTTGGTTGTCCTTATTGCAAATCTATGTATGTTCGAAATTTGGAAATTCAAGATGGCGGATTCAATATAGCGGCCAAAATCTTTGTACACAAGGCGAAGCCCATCACGCCTAAACGCTGAATCCGATCACATTCATTTTTGGGGTGAAGATACTACATAATCCGGTCCAAAATATATGCTACTTTTTATACGCGAATTTCAAAATGGCGGGCCCAAGATGGCGGCCAAAATTTGAAAATATCAACGGATTTGCGTGAAAATTAGCACTTAGGGGTTTTTATATATCTTTATTGCGAATATATGTTCGAAACTTGGAAATTCAAAATATTGGATAAAATATGGCGCCTAAAGTTTGTGTACACCGGGTAAAAACGGGCAACACATCACGTTTAGACGCTGGATTCGATCATATTTTTGGGTAAAGTTACTGCATATTTCGGCCCAATATATAGAATACTTTTTCGCGAATTTTAAAATGGCGTACCTAAAATTGAAAATATCCAGAGATTGACATGAAAATAAGTATTTTGGGGGTTGTTAAATGTCCTTATTGCGAATCTATGTTCCAAATTTGGAAATCAAAACGTCGGATTCAGTATGGCGATCAAAAAGTTTGTACAACGGGTGAAACCGGTAACCCATCACGCTTAAACGCTGGATCCGATCATATTCATTTTGTAAGTTAAGGTACTACATATTCCGGCCCAACATATAGGTTACTGTTTTTGCGAATGTGAAAATGGCAGATTCAAGATGGCGCCCTAGAAATGAAAATATCAAGGGATTGACAGGAAAATTGGTATTTTGTAGGTTTTTCGATGTCCTTATTGCGAATCTGTATTGAAAATTTGAGAATCAAGATAACGGACCCAATACGGCACGCGGCCAAAATATTTGTACACCGGGTGAAACCGAGTAACCCAGCTAGTACTTCAATAAAACCGAAAAACATAACAAGAAAATTGACTGGTTGTTTAAAAAAAACTTTAGCACTATATGGACCGAATATCCGGAAGCGTATTAATTTTAAGCTTGCATTTACCGGTGTTTGTAATTTAATTTACGATAAATAAGAACTTGACCGATTTGCTTAGTTCCCTTGTTTCTCCTTTGATGCTAAGGTAAAAGGAAAGGTAATTTACCGAGAACTTGTCCACCTTCTCTAGTTACCCTAGAATAATTTAAAGGCCTTTTAACATTATGCAATTCAAAACTTATTTTAATTTTACTTCTTGGTTCCTAAAAAAACCGTTCTCAACTGTTAACATGTAACGCAGGAAATTTATTTGCATTATAAATTTTGTAATTTAATAATTGGCCTTATTTGTTTAATATCCTCAACCTCATACGAACCTCTAGTTTTCAAAGTTGATAGATATAAAGTATAATTATTACATATTATATTATTATTATTTCTTTGTCCTTCGTTTTAAAACAAACAGCAATCAAGCAACGACCACCAGAAATCTGGGTTACTTGAAATCTCCCCGTCAGTTTCTTAAATAATTGACAGACCGATTTCTCTGTTAATAACAAAAAGGTTTCAATTGTAAACTAGAAGGCCTTTGAACTTAAGCAACATTTGTCAATGACTAAAATTGTGTACTTTACTAGTTTCGCCCAATAGTACTCAGTTCTTTGTGAACAATGTGATGGATGTCTGGCTAATAAATCATCACGAGAAAATCGACGCTTGTACCATAAATCTCTGCTGTGTAGCAACACGACTTTGTTTATGACCGTTTCACTAAGAAGTGAACCGCCTGGCTCTCTGCACAGTGCACAATAGCTCATCCCAGTACCAAAGGAAACGTGCGCGGCATTTTAAATAAAATTTTATCGTTTTTTGTTTACACTTTCTTGTGAAGTTAAAGCGGTTAACAACTTCTCGGCTTATAGGACTGCCTCCGGTAAGTTCAATAAAGCTACAGTGCATTTAAAAACCTTTATTAAAATATTGTGTTTTTTAATACAACAAAACAGCGATACTAACTAAATTCAACGAGTTTGAAAATTGAATTCAGCCACCAGAAGAATGCAGCCGTCCCTAGACATGCAACGAAAATGTAGAACCTAATTTTCCAGTGCTGGTTACTAGCATTTAATAAGCTGAGAATCTTCAGCACTTCCTTTTCCGTACTCTCAGGATTCCCTGAGTTATCAATGACAAAGTGTGATTTTTCACATTTTTTTTCCAGCGGCATTTGTGCTTCGATGCGCTTGCGTGCATCCTCTTCGGATAATGAGCTTCGCACCATGAGCCGTCTCACTTGAGTATCTGCATCACTGTTAAAATAATTAAATAGTAGTGATTCCCATTGTGCCAGAGAAAAAATAGTCGGTAGCGCACTTACCAGGTGACGGTTATGATTTTGTGTATGAAATCAATTAGAATGCCTGTTTCAAAAAGTAAGGGGAGATCCATGACCACGTAGCTCGTCCCTGACATGAAATGTCTGAAGACTTGAAAAATAATCATGCGGTGTATTATGGGATGTGTTATATGATTTAATTTTCGCCTGAGTGGTATATCACTGAATACCATTCGGCCGAGGACATCACGATTTATTTCACCATTTTCATTTAGAACAACATCGCCAAATTCCTTTTTTATTTCTTTCCAAGCCGGTTTCCCAGGCTCCACAACTGAAATCAAAATTATTTTATACCAATTATTTACATTCTTAATAATCAACCCTATATGGGTCGAATACTTGTTTTGAGTATAAAAAAATGAGTACAAAACAAAATCGGAAAAGATGAACCTATAAAAACAGATGAGCAATTTTTCAATTGTAACAACTTTATAATAACGAATATATGCATGTATATTGTGAATTTAAACTAACTACTTCGATGTAAAATAGTTCCCTTGTTCGCTTTTTAAGTCAGTAAAAAAAACACAATAAAATATTGTCTTTTCTGTGATAACGAAGAACAAATTGTTATGCCTAGTTTTAAGCTTATTATACTTATTTTAGTTTTAACGAATTTTGTTGCATAGGTTATTTATTTACTAGTACGATATAATAACCTTTACACCGATTAGGAACAATATTTGTCTCTTCGTTATCTTAGAAAAGAAAATAATTTGTATAATTTTTTTCCAGGTGCATTCGAAATGGTTGTGCGACTTATTTTGCATCACGGTATTACAATATTTCTCCCTAAGCTATATGTATTTTTGTATGACTTTCTATCAATTTTTTGGCCTCTAGTGCATAAAATTGAAAAATAAAGAAAACACATTCATTGTCACAAATACATACATCAAAGTTTACAATTCCCATGGTTATTTGAGAGAGTCTCCCAGAAACAAAGATGATTTGTGAGATGTAAAATGAAATATATTATGTTGTTAAATATATGTACTTATCACGTACTATAGAGTTTTCCTTGATTTATAAACATCGATAGAAGAATAAAAATAATGATAATAGGAAAACATGGTCCCTTTTATCTGCAACAACTTTCAAAAGTATTTACATTGACTTTTCAGGTTAGAGCTAAAAGGGATTATCAAGAATATTACTGGTAAATAAGGATATATAATAAGATCTAAATGCCATCCTGTGAAAAATTATTGAATTATTTAAAGTTGAAAGTTACGCAGGTCAATAGACGGGTAAATAAATAAGTGTCTTTCACAGTTTCGTATATTAAACTTAGAAAACATAAATAATTATTTTAATGTGATGTGATGTAAATTATGTGAATCCTCGTTGTGTTTCTATTCCAAAGTGAGATGCCTAACTTCTACTGATAAAACTAAGTTCAATATTTTTCTGAAATAATCAATCAAATTATCAATATTTTGCATGGTAAACAAATTATGAAGATATCAGTGAAATTATACTTGAAGTTCAAATTGCACATTTACATACATATTTTGCGTACAGACTTAAAAAAATTCTAAAAATATGTCTAAACATTTGGTGAGGAACGCATTGATATTCAAAATTTGTCTAAGACATGGCAAAATACTGAAAAAATTTAATTTTGGCTTTATTTTACTTCAGACTCATGGGTCGGATTTTGATGAAATTTGGCCTGCGTGCTCCGTCCGCGCCAACACAAAAGGATCTGAACGACTTTTGCCGCGCTAGTCTATACTTTCGAAAATATTTAACTTTTTTTTTGACGTACGTTCAAAGTATTTTCACTCAAAAATCCCTTCCACTTCACTCCGCTATGACAGTTTATTTGCACTTGTATAAATGTCTATTCAGTAATTATTTTCCTTTTACAAAATGCCTATTAACGAAGTTATTTTCTTTTTACAAAAGGTGCCAGAAGTGCTTTGTGCTTCAATATTGGAATTCTGCAGATGGAAAGGGATTTTGCGGTGGAAATATTCACCTTATAACTTTGACAGGTCCAAAATTAAAAGTTGAATATTTTCGAAAATATAGGCCGGCGCAGCAAAATTCTTTCAGATCCTTCCGTTTTGGGGCGAACGGAACACGCAGGCCGAATTTCATCAAAATCCGACCCGTGTGTCTGTTATTAAAATATTCCAAAATTTGTCTTAATTAATGCTGGGGCGGGGTCAAATTAATTTGAAAAATTCGGAAAAAGTAAGAGTTGAATGGAAAATTAAAATGAAAATTTAAATGTTCCTATTTAACCCGAAAATATATGGCAGCACTTAAACTTTGAAGAACACTTGCTTCGTTCGATTTAACAAAAACTAAATGACTTTAACAGTGTAAAACAAATGTCAATCATCTTTTTCGCCAATTGACAGGAGAGACATGAATTATTTACGAACTTTGTTTTGCGATTAAATCGGCGTCGATGACCGGTATCCCATGCTCTTTGAAAATTTCCGAGATAGAACTTTTTCCGGTCGCTATTCCACCGGTAACCGCCACAAGAAACATTTTATTTTGATCTTGAGACCGACTAGAAACACTTCACTAACTATAAAGCAAAACGAACAACTGACATAAATAGCCCTGAGAACATGAACGTAAGGAAGCGCGATTTGAGTCGTCAAGTGTACCAAAGTCACTTATGTGTGAGTTCTATACTGTAGAAACATCAGTACAGGAGTCAAAAGTAAGGCAATTTGAAGAGGGGCTTCACAAGATCAAGTGTAGTGATACATAAATTCATATTTCACATTTTATCAATCGTGAAATGGCGTAAGGTCTAGAATGGGGTTTGAACACGGAATCGAAGAACTGTGTAAAATCCCTGTACGTCAGTGAAGCCAAAACCTCGGGTTGACGAATGTCAAATGGGTAGATGACTGTCAGATAATGAGAGAGCGGTAAATTTAGATTTGTCAAGCGTAGTGAGTAAATGAGCTAAGAGGTAATTTTGCGCTTGTTTTGTGTTTTATTTCCATTATATGTGGGTTCTAAGGTGTAATTTTGATGATTTAAAATTGTTTTAGTTTGTGAAACGTGCTAATTATATCTATTGTGGGTTATTTTACAAAAAAAAAACTAAGAAAAAATGCCTAAGATTTGTTTTGTGCCTGACAGCAAAAATTCGAAGAATCCCAGGAACTATATGGGATTTCTTTGCACAGGCTAGCATTTAAGAAAATTAGACTTAGTCATTTCGTTTTGTAAAATTTGTAAAAATGATTGAATTTTGATTAAAAATTCATTCTAAACTGAAATGAATTTCCCTCCCGAAGAGCTGTCAGATTTGGACAAATGGGCGACAAAGACCTCGCCATAAAAATTTGTTTGGGAGGGATGCAGGATAATTTTATATATTGATAGAAATTTAATTAACTTAATACTTTGTTTTTATTGGATTTTAGATTCCTGAACGACGTCTATATGGGGAACAGGTGGCTATTAAAGCTTAATTTGAAATCACGTTTACGCCCCTCTGAAATATGAGCAAACATTTTGCGCTTGTACTGACTGATATCTATGGGTTAGTAGTCTTACTCACACATCTTTGAAATGGTTTCACTGTTTTCGGTTTATTGCCACTCAATATTCATTCGTTCCTCCGAGGGTTTAAGAATCGACTTCACTTTTTTTGGATTTATTTGATAGGTGTAGTCTTAGGAGTGATAAATATGCAAGAATTTTGTGGCGGTAACGTTTAGTTTTGGAGATAATTAAAAAACTAAAATTGTTTTCGCCTTAAAATTCTTCCATTTTTACCACTAATTCCTCAACACTGTCTAGCCTTAGTCATTATTCTAGGCCTTAGGCATATTTTTGAACACTACACGTGTAAGTAACCAACGAAACACTGCATATATATTATTATTTTTTGCAATATAAAAGTTTAATAAAATACGTACCTTCCTGTATCTGATGGCTGCCAAAATTGTCGTTTCGCGTTTGAAGGCGAAATGTTAAAAAGATATATTATTTTACATAGTTTTACAGACATTTCATGGAAGCAGGTAAGTAGTATTTCTACACAAACTTTATAATTATTTATTTTTCAGAAAAGAATATAAAAATATACGGTGAATTTTGTAGTGCGTGGGTGCGTAGTGTAATAACAGGCTATGCAATTTTGTTGGGAGAAGTGAAAAATAGCGTAAAAATTTGAAAAAAAAATTATTTCTGTTTTGTAAACATTTTTTAAAAATATAGTTTACCGACACTTATTATTGTCATTTTAACGTTTTTAAGCATAATTGCATGTCTCTACCAAGTTGCATTAACATACGGGCTTAAACTTTGTTCTAGGCCAGTTCCACATAAAAATTACGCCTTATAACCTACAAGTAATGAAAACAAAACTGCACTTTTCAAATCAAAATTTCCCGCTCCTTCATTATTTGACAATCAGTACACCATTTTGACATTTCGAACACAGACTTTAGGCTTCACTGACGTACAGGGATTTTACACAGCTCTCCAACTTCAAATTCATTCATTCCTCCGAGGTTACAGTCTATAGTGCATTCTTAAATTGCATTTGAATTACAAAATGGAAGTGTTTTGCCGCTGTTGTGCTAATAAAAGTAGTAGTCTTGTTGATATGTACGAGAAGAGCGACGAAGAGCCTTTGAATCCTGCTCAAAAACTAAAAATATTTCATAATTTTACGGTGAGTATTTCGTCCTCGAATTTAAGGTTTTTGCTAAAATATTTATCGTAGGTGGAAGAACAGAGTATGCTTTCTAAGAAAATTTGTAACGATTGCTTACTACATCTTGCGATTGCCTACAATTTCTTCGAAAAACTGATTAGAGCACAGGACATTTTAACAAACGTATTCACCCAATTGCAACAGAGGAAAGCTCCTTTATTACTTCCAAAGGATGAGCGGATCAGCTATACTTGCATAAATTGCTCGAGTTCTTTTGGGAATAAGTCAATATTTGAAGAACACATGAAGCAACATTTCCCAAAAACGAAGTTTTATAGGTGCTACCTTTGTCCAGAGACCTTTACATCGTCCAAAGAATTACGAGATCACATCAGGAGCCACTCAATTGGTGACGTTTGTAAATATTGTAATACATTTTTCAGTGACAAGCTTGCCCTTGATTATCATGTTAGTGAAAAGCATACAAACTCCAAATATGTTTGCTTGAAATGCTCTCAAGAGTACCATTCTCGCAGGACTCAGGCGCGCCACATGTATAAGGCTCACCATGGAATATTATTCTATTGCGGTGAATGCCAACAAAACGAATATAAAGGGATAGACGAACTAAACAGGCATAAAAACGAATTACACGAAAAAAACAACTATACTCTCCCTGCCGAAGATAACTTATTCACTGACGAGGAGTTTCTGGACGAGTTCTTCCTTAACCAAGATGATAATTTTCATTTCAATGATTACTGGGACTCGCTAGGCTTCTCATTTGATGTCGATTTCGAAGAAAAAGTAAATACAGAAAAGGGAACATGCTCCGATTCTGAAATCCGTTACAGATGTCCACACTGTTCTAAAGGCTTTGATAAGCTGATTTCCCTGAAAGTACACTTAGCCCATGAGCACAACATCGAAATCTTGAATTGCGCAACCTGCGATGCTTCTTTTAATCGTATTGAGGATTTAAAGAAACATAGATTACTGCATCGAAGACCATTTAAAGAGCAAAATGGGAAGGACTTCAGCTGCCAATTCTGTGGCGAAATATTTTCTACACGCAATTCACTCAATATACATCAAAAAGATGCTCATGCTGAAGATAAATTGCACTGTTGTCTTATATGCAACAAGCAATTTCGAACCCTCCGAGGACTTTCTTACCATCAGAAAACTCATTCAGGGATCAAGAAACACAGTTGTCCTTACTGTGGACAGAAATTTGCCGTGGATGTGGGGTTGAGCGCACACGTAAGGACAATGCATTCTGAGATTAAGCCGAATATTTGCAAACTTTGTGATGGACGATTCGCCACAACGGATCATTTGAGGAAACATGTAACCAGCTTCCACCAGAAGGAAAGAAACCACCTCTGCAATTTATGCGGTAAAGGTTTTGCCCAGAGCTCACATTTGAAGCAACACACCCAAATTCACACTGGAGAGAGGCCCTTTCAGTGTACCGCCTGCGACAGGAAATTCTTCAAACGAACTGATCTACTTATGCATATTATTAAGACACATTCTGAAGATGTCACGCAAGCAATAAATACGTCTTAAAATCTGTAGTTATATTAATGCATTTACTCCAATAACAATTAAGATATGTAAAAATATATGCAGCATTTTCAACGAATCTAACTGCCAGCTGCTGTTATGGCTAAAGTGCAAACTAAAAAGGGTTGCTTACGGAATAACATACGGTCTGGCCTGGCAGAATCCTCCTAAAACTGGGTTTCTGATTTTTTTGGCTTCAAAATGCTCCAAACTTCTTAATTCCGTTTTTCAGCGTAGACATTCCTTGGCTTTCAATTGAAATCTAGGTCTGGTGCTGTTTATCATATTCGGCAAGTTTTAAAGAAACCACAGAGCCAAAACGCTCTGCTCATTTCTTTAAGGTCTGAATGTACTCTTGCTCCTCTT
This sequence comes from Tolmerus cingulatus, assembly GCA_959613345.1. Lineage (NCBI taxonomy): Eukaryota > Metazoa > Arthropoda > Insecta > Diptera > Asilidae > Tolmerus > Tolmerus cingulatus. Next base: position 18,502,020 of record OY390709.1, on the reverse strand, counting down.
GAGTCCTTGGTGCTTCTACACGTTTAATTGTAGAAACAGCTTCCTTTGTGTTTAAGCCGAACCTCTTCGCTCTCATCGCTAACCGTTCCTTCATGGATAGCTCCGATAACTTAACGATTTTTTTACCTTCAGTATTTGTGGTGGTCTTGTTACTTTCTGATGAAGCACTCAATTTTTCCTCATCAATTTTCTGCAGCTTTTCTTGGGGTACCGAATTTCCTTTTGCAGTTGCACTATCAACCGAATTATGGAGTGCGCTTCCGACGCTCGTTAGAAAGTTGTTTTGTTTCAAAACGACTTTTTTCGTTTGCTGTTTAGGTGTTAGAAGTTAGCTCTTCGTCTTCAGCTTTAATCTGCTGGAGAAAATTCTTTTAATCCCTCGGTGAGTCAAACGCTGCCTTTTCCTCCACATCGGGAGATATATCTTCCTCCAGCAGGGCTGTCTGCGACCTGTCCTGGAGTTCTGCCTTCTTGCCAGTTGTCGGCAAACCCAGAAGCTTTAATTCTCTCTTTAGATCAGCCACCTGGAAAAATAATCATATATTAAAAATATGCAACATCACCTTAAAACGCAAAATTTTTCGTCGTGAAATTTGTTGCAAATATACCTTCAGTTTAAACACATCCGTCTCCGACATACTGTTTGTTGTATAAGAATTAACTATTTCTTAAAATTAACAATTTCAAAAATTTCGTTTTGAGTTTTTTGCACCAAAGGACTTCACCTTGACACAACGATCGCACACTTCGATGTAAAAGAGTTCTTTTATTTGCTTTTTGCCTGAGTGAAAAAGTACAACAAAAAATTTTGTTTTTTGGAAAGGAAGATCAAAATATTATGCCCAATTTTGAAACTTTATTATATTTGTTATTAACGATTGCTTCTGTATAGCTTGAATAATTTTGGCTTTGCATTTCTTGTATATACGATAAAATAACCTTGAAATCCACTAGATGTAATACTTGTGTCTTCATTATCCTAGAAAAGAAAATATTTTATATTTTCTTTTACCATATGCATTTAGCAATGGGAGTGCGAAGTGGTAACTTGAGGGTTGCAAAAAGTTTATCACATACATAGTAACAAATATAATTTGTGAAATGTAAAATTTAATGTATTATATTATTATATATACTTATCACGAATTATAGGTTTTATTGATTTATAAACATCTATACAAGATTAAAAATAATAATAATTACACAAGATAGCTCTTTCAAATTTTATCTGTAGCAACTTTCAAAATTATTTACGTAGATTTGTCAGGTTGGAGCTAATAGCGATTATCTCCATCCATCTCCATCAGTCCATCATCATGTTTGATGTCACATTCCATGTAACTTACAAACTCCCCAACTGACTTCAGGATTTTCCACGCCTCTGCGAAAATACTCCTATCGTCCTCTATGGAAACAGGGTCGTCATCAAAGACAATAAGGTTAAAGCCAAGAGCATAGTGTTTCACAGGAAGAAGAATCCGCAATAATACGATATATCGGCGAAATCCAACTACAACTTTGAGAAGCCGTTCATGCTGGTCCGGAAGCACGTTGCGATCAAAATGAAAAATTGTAATTTTCAATACCTTTAAAATTTATACTTAAGTGCTGCATATAGTGCTCCTCAGTAATTTCGTCCAAGATTATCAAACATTTTTGAATTTTTCGAAAAACCTGTGTGAAAAAAACAATTTCATGAAATTTTCCAAAATTCATGGGGTTTTTTTTATTTGAGTTTATTTAAGTTCTTAAGCCTTTTGTTACAAAAAAAATTAGGAAAACAAAGAAAAGGAAGAGGAGATTATAATTTTTTATGTTGCGTCCTGAATATTAAAGGGGAATTATCTGTTTTGTGTCACCCCTGGCTTTATTAGATTGATGCTGCAGATTGATCTATTTCAAGAGTCGTATGTAACAGGTGGGCAAAGACTATGGAACCTACGTTACAAAGACTGTTCACTCCGGTAATTTAGCTTCTCATTTTTCGTGACCTTGGTCCCGTTATTTCTCCCAGCCCCACGATCTTGCTAGATGTCCATAGCATGCTTACGCATTGTGGTGAAAACGAGAGAAACAATGCTGGGCTTGGAATTTAGAGGAACTGGTACAGAGGCTATAGGGTGCCGACAGGCGATCACTTAAAACTGAAAAAAAAACGTTCATTGAATTAAATAAATGCATGAGCTTTACTAAATTGTTTGTATTGCAAAATAGTTGAATATTTCTATTGCAATTTTTAAGAATATAATATATTCTTTGTGTACACATTTATTTTTTATTTTTCCTGAAATAAAAGTATTCTCATTAAAATGTGTAATAAATTGCATATACTGAGTAGTTCTCCGCTTGCTTTAGATATAAGTTCCCTTTAATGTTTGAAATGAAAACACTGTATTTTTTTCGAGGGAGGAAAAAGCGCATGGCATAAAAAACCTCCTTATTTATTTCAACAACAATAATGCTACAAATTTAACAATGATCAATCTTAAAATACATCACAAAAGTTTGATTAAAACTAATAATAAATATTAATAAAGAACAAATAATTTGAATTAAAATTATGAATCACAAATGCCTCATATGTATTTAATAATTTTTACTGTAAAATTTTTTAACCTTTTTATTGTTATCTTTAATAATATAATATATACTTATTCTAATATATAGTTTTACAAGAAATTCCAATGGAAACATCTTACAAAAACAATATTTGACATGGAATTTCCTGAGTGTCTATAATTTGTCTTAACAATTAATTTCTGTAACCCTTAATTTATATTGTTCCTTAAAATATTTAAAATCCGCTAATCTATGGTATACATATATATATCTTTATATATGTGGGTTCTTAATTAAAACGCGCGACAGTTTTGTGTATTAAAAGGTTCGATTTAATCAATTCAGGAATTCACACAAAGTATCTTAATTATTAATTCTACATAGAGGGATTATCGCCCGGTACAATGTCAGTTCTAATTCGGCACCACTCAATTATAATATAATGATTCACAGATTAACAGCTTTATCAATCCCGGCACAAAATCACGAGAAAAGGTAAGTAAATCTAATTTTTACTATTCGGCACTCAAGCAGCACTTTTATTTCCTCCACAGGTTTCGGCACGGCAGTAGTAAGGAACCCACCTCTCATATAAAAGCGCACTAGGTGACGTAGGGACAGCAGTAGAGGTACCCCACCGTGGTGTTTTTGCGGGGTAGTTGTTCCCACCGCTCATAAGATATTGTTGAGGTGGAAGCTAGATAGACACGTCCTTATCGTGACCATTGTAAACTAAAAAAAGGTAAGTTGAACTGTGTTGTTGGAGGCGGTGGGCTAAAACGAGAGGAGGACTTGTTTAAGAAGGTGCCGGTAAGGCGTGAAGCAACCGGTATCGGTGCTATGGCCATGTATCACAGATGTGTAGAGCCCGAATATAATAATAATAATGCATTTATTATGTCAAAGTACAAAGAACAAGTTCTTAAATGTACAAAATTCAATTGGAAAATAAGTATGGGAAAATTATTAACAAACCAAAAGAAAAAAAAAAAAAAAGAAGAGGAAACAAAATGAAAAGAAAAAAAAGAAGGAGAAAACAGAATGAAAATGAGCAAAATATATAATATATGGAGCTTCACGTGTTAAAAACAGGTTGTGAAGCATAGTGAAGCGTTGCGATAGTGCAGTAGGGTTATACGCCATAGGTGTGAAAGGTAGAGAAGGCAAAAGTAAACAAACGCCAGATTCCGTGGTAGTAATAAGAGTAAATAAAAAAGAAAAGTCAATGCACGCCTCGGTCGGAAGAAACAAAGCGGCGAGGAAGAGCAATAAGCATAAAAAAGCACTCGCTTGAAGCAGTGGATGGAAGACGTAAAGCGCCGAAGCGGGTGAGGGTGTGCAGGACGCGGTGGTGATAAGAGGCGCAGAAGCAAAAGGCTAAGAAAAGATGTAAGTGGAGGAGACAATGTTGTTGTGATTTTGGGCATGTGCTTTTTTCGGGAGCACGTGTGATGCTTGCATGCCGCAGAGTGAGGCTGCATAATGCGGTGAACTTGAACTTGAATAAAATGGGAAAGGAGGTCTTTGTGAAGCTGAAGGCGGAGGTGAGGACGGGTCTTTGAAATAAACAATGCATTGGGTCGAAATATTTTTATTATTGCCTTTTACAGTTTAAATCGTTCAAAAAAGATTTTGTCTCTGTGTGAGCGATGTAGAATGGCACTTAATATTAAACTGCAGTGCATAATGCGCGCCTTAAATCTATATCGATCCAATGCGTAAGTTATCCACGGGCCTTTGCGTGCATTTCGATAGGCGTAACTCCACACATGTAAATATTTGACTTCACTTAGGCTTTGGAATCTTACTTGTTTTTTCATATTTGATGTTTCAAATTTTATACACACTTTTGAGAATTTTAGAGGTCCCTTTTAAAAATACATGGGATTTTTGTCCAGAACTAGTATAACTATTATACACACTTTTGAGAATTTAGAGGTTCCCTTTAAAAATACATGAGATTTTGTGCTAGAACCGTCATAGCTTATTTACTACGTCACAATCAGAAATCCAAGATGGCGGTTTTGAGCGAGTTTTGGTCCCTGTGTATTTTAAGGGGGAAAGTGAGCTAGAATCCCCATAGCTATTATACTTACTAATAGTATCATGCAACATATACAGACACATGTATTTTTATATCTTCCGTGTATATTGTTCGTAAAAATAATAAATTTCACAAAATAAGCCAAACAAAATAAACGTTCCAGCTAAAATGTTAAAAGTATTTAAAGCACACCTCGTGTGTTTTGATGATGGAGGTGAATTATTACACGGTCCACACACATCCTTACCGTTGGCATAGATGCAATGAGGTGAACGTCGAAGATGTTCGGCCTCAACGTCTTCTGGGCAATTTAGAGCACTCATTTCCATACAGCAAAAATAGCATTTTGCTATATCTTTCAGGTTGGTGTAAAAGAAGCCGCTCCTTGCTAACTTGTATGATTTTCCGTCATCCAAAGTTAAATTCTTAAATGTCTTTAGCCGATCAGATTCACGCTTCAAGATCAACATTGTGACTGCAATTAAGACCGTTTATAAAACGTCTTTTATATTAATCCATGTATTGTGCTTTTGTGGAAAACCGAGCCATTTCACATAAACTTTATCCCCTCGTCTTTTTAAAATTTTTTCTACAAGATAAAGGTCAGGATATTTGACTGGAGATAGTTCAAGTTGATAAAATCCTCCTTGTATTATATTTCCTTGATAGTCTTCAAGAATGTAATTTACTGGATAAGTCTTTTTGACTTCATTTATCTTGAACATTTCAGTAGACCAGTTTGGGGAGTAACCCTTTTCAAAAACATGTTTATACTTGCTTATACGAACAAAATCTCCTACTTTGTATTTTGGAACTGATTTTAATGTTGGTTTTTTATATACAGTTTGCAATAAACGAATCTCATCGTATGGACCAACGTCTTCAGGTCGCATTTTAATAGTTCGATGTTCTATTATATTTGTCTGTTAATTTTTCTACCATGCTGATCCAGTGATAGTTGCCATTCATGCTGAATTCTCGCCACATAATATTTTTTAACGTTCTATTAAACCTTTCTACAATTGATGCTTTTAATGCACTATAAGTTGAATAATGGTTAATATCATACTTTTCCATCAGGCGCTTAAACGACTTGTTGTAGAACTCTTTCCCATCATCTGTTTGCAAGTTTCTTGGGATACGGCCCTGATTAAAAATTAGTTGCATTGCTTTAGTGACTTCTATCCCACCTTTGTCCTTAATTGGTAAAGCCCATGCATATTTAGAAAATGTATCAATGACAGTAAGCAAAAAACGAAACCTTTGATTTTCTTTTGCATATGAACTCATATCCACTAAGTCTGCCTGCCAAAGGTCATCTTTACCTTTAATCGTTACACGACGACGCTTACAGTTTTTGCGGGCGGGTCTATGTAGCTCGTTAATAATTTGTCTTCTGCTCATTCTTGAAAGAGTATATAAGTACTTTTTGCAAGATGTGGGGTTTATATACAAAAAAGTTGTTGTCAAGAATTTTTTGTTTTTGCGGTAAAAATGATCACGTTCAAACACCCATTTACAATGATCGTGGCAGGACCTTCTGGATGCGGAAAAACTACGTTTATTAAAAGTCTTTTGAATGGTGCTTCGTTAATACAACCGGAAATTACTAGGATTATATGGTGTAATGCTGAACGGCAAGCGCTACCGCAAGATATTGCACCCACAAATATAGAATACATAGAGAGTGTACCTGATGAGTTTATAAATTACACAAATGAGCCCACGCTAATCGTTATAGATGATATGATGTTAAATGCTTTCAGTAAACAAATCTGCGAACTTTTTACTAAAGGATCACATCATCGTAATTTTTCAGTGATTCTTGTAACGCAGAACGTTTTTCATCAGGGAAGGTTTTGTAGAGATATATCGCTAAATTGTAAGTACCTTGTCGTTTTTAAAAATCCCCGAGATAAAAGTCAATTCGTGCATTTAGCGAGACAGATTTATCCGGAAGATAGTTTAGAGCTTCTAAAAATATATAAAGAGACCATTCAGGAGCCTTACGGATGCTTCCTGATAGATCTTACTCAGGAGATTAACGACACGTTAAGATTCCGAACGGATATATTTAATAAAGATTTCGCGACCTGTTTCTGCCCGCAAAGTTCCTTGAATAGTAAAAATGGTGTCAAGAGTGAAACGGTTAAAGGACAACAAGCATATGCTTTATGTACTTCAAAAATCTAAAACGAATTTGAGAAATGCTATTCTTAAAAATGCAGATCCCGAAGTTATAAAAACACTTTGTGAAATCACACTTAACACACTAAAAGGAAATCATATGCCCCATGGCAGAATATATAATTCGCTGTGCAAGTATAAAAAGGATATGCGAAAATTAGTTGACGCAAAAAGATCTGTGGCAAGGCAACGTAAATTACTAATACAACGAGGAGGTTTTTTACCAGTTTTATTAGGAAGTGTATCTTTCCATGTAGGGGATAACGTAATCCTTAAAAGAGAGAACAGAAAACATAAACTCGCAGAGATCTGGGAAGGACCTTACCTGGTAATCGCTACCCCGTCATCCGTAAATACCACGATACGCATGGGTAGACACAACAAATTGGTGCACAAAAACCGCCTTAAACCCTACGTAGAGTAAAAAAGGCAGAAATTTTTTTTTTTACTTTATTTTGGCTGAAATTAAAGTTCCAAATCGACATTTAAGGAAATGCATTTGAGACTTTTCTTAGCTGACCGGACAAATTGTTAGCGTTAGCAGTGCGAACATTTGATACCGACGCCTGGGACTTGGCCACACCGGATTACAGAATTTAATTCATGAACCACCTTTGTTTAGCTTGTGAAAATATTTGCAATAGGTGCGCAGAATGTTCGCAATAAATAAATACAATGTAGTGAGGAATTAAATAGTTTAAATTATTACGCAGCTAGTGCAAAATGCACCTACAAAATCGATTTTCTAAAATAGGGCTTCTGGAGTGGGGTTTTTTGCGTCAAGTAAGCTATTTTTAATTACTTTAAAAGGTAATTGCAAAAAATCCGGAATAAATTGTGTTTTTGTAGCATTTTTGCTAGTTTTCATATTAAGCAGCTAGTGCAAAATGCACCTAAAAAATCGATTTTCTAAAATAGGGCTTCTGGAGTGGGTTTTTTTGCGTCAAGTAAGGTATTTTTAATTACTTTAAAAAGTAATTGAAAAAAAAACCGGAATAAATTGTGTTTTTGTAGCATTTTTGCTAATTTTCATATTACGCAGCTAGTGCAAAATTCACCTAAAAAATCGATTTTCTAAAATAGAGCTTCTGGAGTGGGGTTTTTTGCGTCAAGTATGGTATTCTTAATTACTTTAAAAGGTAATTGAAAAAAACCGGAATAAATTGTGTTTTGGTAGCATTTTTGCTAATTTCCATGTTACGCAGCTAGTGCAAAATGCACCTAAAAAATCGATTTTCTAAAATAGGGCTTCTGGAGTGGCTTTTTTTGCGTCAAGTAAGGTAGTTTTAATTACTTTAAAAGATAATTGCAAACAAACCGGAATAAATTGTGTTTTTGTAGGATTTTTGCTAATTTTCATATTACGCAGCTAGTGCAAAATGCACCTAAAAAATCGAATTTCTAAAATAGGGCTTAACATGTCGCGTTTTTGGCGTATATTAAGTTAGTTTTAACTACTTTAAAGGAAAATTGCAAAAAATCTGAAATAAATCGTGGTTTCCTATCATTTTTGCTAATTTTCTGATTACGCAGCTAAGGCATAATATGCCTAAAAACTTGAATTTCTGAACTAGGGCTTAACAGGTCGGGTTTTTTGCGAATATTAAATTAGTTTTAATTACTCTAAAGGAACATTGCAAAAAATCCGAAATAAATCGTGGTTTTCTATCATTTTTGCTAATTTTCTGATTACGCAGCTAAGGCATAATATGCCTAAAAACTTGAATTTCTAAACTAGGGCTTAACAGGTCGGGGTTTTTGCGAATATTAAATTAGTTTTAATTACTCTAAAGGAACATTGCAAAAAATCCGAAATAATTCGTGGTTTTCTATCATTTTTGCTAATTTTCTGATTACGCAGCTAAGGCAAAATATGCCTAAAAAATCGAATTTCTAAAATAGGGCTTAACAGGTCGGGTTTTTTGCGAATATTAGATAAGTTTTAATTACTTTAAAGGAACATTGCAAAAAATCCAAAATAAATCGTGGTTTTCTATCCTTTTTAGCTAATTTTCTGATTACGCAGCTAAGGCATAATAAGCCTAAAAACTTGAATTTCTAAACTAGGGCTTAACAGGTCGGGTTTTTTGCGAATATTAAATTAGTTTTAATTACTCTAAAGGAACATTGCAAAAACTCCGAAATAAATCGTGGTTTTCTATCATTTTTGCTAATTTTCTGATTACGCAGCTAAGGCAAAATATGCCTAAAAAATCGAATTTCTAAAATAGGGCTTAACAGGTCGGGTTTTTTGCGAATATTAAAAAACATCCGAATTCGAAAAATAAACTAATCTCCCTTAAGTATGGTACCCTCGATTACCAGTTCTACTCGCATTTAACTAACTCTTAATGTGACGCGTTATTATTGTTGCGTAGCGGTATCGATTAGAATTGATAATTGTAAAATCGATACCGCTGGGCAACCAAAACCCCTTAGCCGGCAGTTGAATGGCCGGAAATGCAATACGGGCGGCCGCTCCAGTTTCGGCTGGCCCGTGCAAAAATGTGCAAGGCCAGCGGGGTCAACCGCTGAGCCGATAGGTTGCGCGTGTGGGCGCAAGGCAAAAAACGTGCGCTCAGCGCGTCTGCCAAAAAGTTCCGACCGGGAACCTTAAGTCCCCGGCGGCGAAGTGAGAGTTGCAAAAAGACAGTAAAGCGAGGAAGACCTCCGAGGCATCGCTCGTCCTTCCGCCCTTCGGTAAAATTAAAAGTTGTTTAAGTAAATTCGGAAGTGCCCCGCAAATAAACCGAGTGGAGTGTTTGTTTTCATATTTTATGTATATATATTATATATATATACGTATTTTGTTATTAACATATAACGCGCGAAGTAAAATTGTTAAAGGTTACGTTAAATAAATTCGGGAGTGCCCCGAAAGTAAACCTAAGCGCGGATTGTTTGTATTTATTTTACGTATATATATATACGTATTTTGTTATAAGTATACATAACAAAATTGGCGCAGCCGGTAGAATCAAGGAAGCCAGATTTTCACAGCAAGGAAAATCATAAGAGCTTGAAAAGCCTTGATTCTGCGAACAATTGGGTTTCGAGAAGCCCCAACGCTCCAGGGTAACCAACTATAGTTGCCTCTGCTCCAGGCGAGCAAGCAATTACCAAACCTTCAAGGGAGGACAACTTTATTTGCCGCTGTTCCAGGCGAACAAGTGATCTCCCCACAACTCCAAGTCGTGCATCAAGGCACCAACGAGGGATTGATTACATTGGTAGAACAATTACCCCAAGAAGGACGTGAATGTCAGGCGAGGACAACATCGCCCACATCCCAGCTGAGGAGGACCGGACAGCAATTCAAACAACGAGGGAACATCCCTTCGCTTCAACAACAGCATCAAGGGAGCAACCCGCTGCCTTATCTTCAATATCGAGGGAGCACCCCGGCGCTTCAGTTTCAACATCGAGGGAGTACCCCAGCGCCTCAGCAGCAACATCGAGGGAGCAACACGCCGCATCGGCTACAGCATCGAGGGAGCAACAAAGCACCTCATCACCCCCTGAAGAAGGAAGCTACCAACCCGGCCTAAGACTTAGAAATGGAACCGTGATACCCCGTTCACTACCAGTAAGTCTAGCTTATCATCTTAAGGTTTTGTTACAAAGAGTGCGAGCGTCAGAAGCCGGATTTTCCAATCGGCATTTTGACTTAATTAATAAGAAATTTGAAGAAGTTAGCAAGCAAAGAGAAGTTCAAATTTCTAAAGCTAAACGAGATTCAGAGGAATTTCGTGAAGAAATTAGAAAATTTAAAGAACGCTCGCAATCTTTCTCCCTAATAGATAAGTCCGGTGCAATAGATTTGAGTTTGAAAAGTGAAAGTGTCAGTGAACTTGAATCTGTGATTCACGGCCTGTCCGGATGGTTAAGTGCTACATTCGCGGAATCGTCATCCGCAGACGAGTCGTTCGGTAGGCCCAAGTTTCCGCAGAGAGTTTCGTCTCCGCTTGCTTCCGCGGGGTGTAAAAAAGAAAGGTGCTCAAAAATGGCCCACTATGACAAAGTGATTAAGTACATGACGCAGATCGTGCCACTTTTTTCGGGCGAATACAGTCCACAAGTTAGCCAAGAGCTCCAGACCTTTTTAGGGTGTTGCCATCAGGTCGAGAGCTGCCTCACGGAGGAGGAAAAAATCGCCTTTCCTCGAATTCTGCTCACCCGACTAAGGGGAGCAGCCTACCAGCTGTTTATAGCTGAACCTCCGATCAGTCTCAGTGATTTTGAAGATCGCCTAAACAGGGCGTATCTTCCCAGAGAGACCTACCTGGAGCTGGTGAACAAATTGATTACCACCAGGCAATATCCCATGGAATCTCTCAATGCCTTCACGGCAAGAATAAAACAGGCTTTAGCTTTGTGTAATGAGGCAGCCGAGCGGAAATATGGCGCGACCGCAGCAACAGCTGTGAGACCACAGCTGGAGGATTTTGCAATAGGCGCCCTCAAGAGTGGGATAAGTAACCCCCACTTATTTCAGTACCTTCTTACTTTGACAGAAGGTACTCTAGAGCAAATTACTACGAAAGCTCTAGATATGGAGAGATTGCAACAGAGCTCTCCCTACTTACAACCGCAGATCCCAAATAGGGATTTGAATAGGCAGATTGAAGGGTACTCCAATTTGCCCACAAATTCGTGCATTCCGTCACTAAATTCCGGAGCCCCACCTGTACCTGCGCCGCGGAGCACTAATAAAGTCGCTCAGCGGGCAGCCAATTTTCCCGACCTCCCTACACGAGAATTCGTCGCGAGAATTACTTGTAGTTTCTGCAAGATAAACGGGCATACTTACGCGGATTGTCTTAAGAGGAAAAATACACCCTCTTGTGAACATTGTCCAACGTATGGGCATGATACTATTTCGTGTCGCCGGAATGACAATAGAAGGCCTACCAACGTTCCCAGAGGCGGGAACAACCATTCGAAGTACGGCCAAAACGGAAATCGAAATAGACCCCCTAATCGGGGGCCCCCGCGAGATAATAACGTGCAGCGAAATTCCGAAACGCGTAGAGCCTACAGTGTTAGGCAAAGCTGCGGTTTCTGTGCTCGAAGAGGGCACACAACAGACACTTGCGAGTACAAACGCAGGTGGGAATTAGGAAGCCAGGGAAACGAGGTTCAGTCGAGCCCGAAATCCCCGGCTCGACTATAAAAAATGACAAATATACAGGGTACACTCAGCAGCCCAAGCCAAGTACTCCCGTAGTGGAGCTCCCCCTAGATATCGGGCGAAATAAAAAGACCCCTCTAGTGGTGGACACGGGCGCTGAGATAAGCTTGATAAAAAAGCAAGCTTTAAAGTTTCTCGAGGGCATTAACCCCGAGAAGACATATACCCTGCAAACTCCATTTGGCACAGGACATACCTTGGGAAGCTGTAAGGGAAATATTGTTAAAGAACTCCCTGGCAAAAGGGAGACTAAAATTCCCTGCACTTTCCAGGTAATCGACAATAATGCCGATCTGTCCCACGAAGGACTACTGGGGAACGATTTTCTTGCAGAATACTGCAATATAGAGGGCCCCGACAGAAAACTTCGATTTCCTCGAACGGAAATCAATTTAGAGGAGTTTTCGTTACCAATTCTATTGGATACGAAAAGTGACTGTCCCCAAAATGCGACAAAAAACGATATACAGGCAGAAGAGATGGAATCCGAAGGGGTTAAGCTGTCCACCTGCCATATTATCGAAACTTCCCCAGAGGTGGGAGTAAGTTGCCAATTGGGAAACAGTAGGGAAAATTTTGCGAAAACACTTTTGATCGGTGAAATCAGGCGGCATGTAGTAGCCCTGAGGGAGCCAATATGCGTACCTGCACGATCACAACTGGTGGCAAAATTACCTTTACTATTGCCGGAGGAAATGCTATGCCTTTCGCAAGAATTAGGCGACGGCGTTTTCTTAGCCAATCGTATCGTACCCTCTAAGCACAAAGAAGTTCCTGTTGGATTTCTCAACACCAACGATTCCCAGATAGCCCTAAAAGACCTAACTTTGCTGCTAGAACCAGTAAATAATTACAGTCTAGCACCACTAAGCCCCACGGAGGGTAATCAAAAGGAGTTTGCGTCAAAAGGGTTAATAGAGCCAAGTTCAAGCAAACTTGAGCTAAATAAAATTAGTATAAATATAAGCGGCCAAAGAGCCCAAGGAAGGCCAAAGACCAAAGTAGCCACAGCGCGCGTAAAACCAGGCCCGAGAGCCAAATAAGTATCGTTATTAATAATAATGATGACACAAAGACTGCAATAAGCTCCCAAAAGTTAAAATCAAACGGTGCAGGCGACCAAACAGCCAATCTAGTTTATGTACGAATCCCACAGGCGGATCGACATACAACTGAACCAGTAAAGGAGCGTGTAGCCAGGTTAGAGCAAGAACTCAACCTGAGCCCTATTTTAAGCAGTCAAGAAAGGGAAAAAATTTTGGAATTATGACAGGAATACAACGACATATTCCACCTAAGGGTGACTATCTAACGTATACGAATGCTATCACCCACCCTATTCCGGTGGTGCAAGATCAAGCACCAATTAACCAGAAAATGTATAGATTACCAGAGACCCAGCGTCACGTAATCAAATAAAAGACATGCTCGACAACGAAATAGTGCAGCCAAGCAAAAGCCCTTGGAATTCGCCACTATTAGTAGTCCCCAAAAAGCCGGGGCCAAACGGCGAAAAGAAATGGAGAGTAGTCGTAGATTTTCGTAAGCTAAACGAAAAAACTATAGGCGACGCTTTTCCTCTCCCACGGATCGAGGACATTCTCGACCAATTAGGCCATTCGAGGTATTTCACTACCCTCGACTTGGCCAGTGGGTACCATCAAGTGCTCGTCGATCGCAAGGATCGTCCAAAGACAGCCTTTAGCACGAGTTACGGGCATTACGAATTTAAACGAATGCCATTTGGGCTCAAAGGAGCCCCCGCTACATTTCAGCGCCTCATGAACTACGTGCTCACAGGCCTGCAGGGCCTTGAAAGTTTCGTGTATCTGGATGACATCGTAATATATGGAAAAAACTTAGAGGACCATACCTCTAAGCTGCGTAAAGTTTTTAATAGGTTGCGAGAAAACAACCTAAAACTGCAACCGGAGAAATGCCAATTTCTCCGGAAAGAGGTAGTATATTTGGGACACAAATGTTCTAGTAAAGGAGCATTGCCCGATCCAAACAAAACAGCTTGCGTCCAAAATTTTCCAGTTCCACGAACTGTTAGACAAGTTCAATCATTCCTAGGACTTGCTAATTACTATCGGAAATTTATTCCTGATTTTTCCAAAATAGTAAGACCCATTACAAATTTGCTCCGAAAGGATGTCAAATTTAATTGGACTGATAAATGCCAAGAAGCATTTCTAAACATTAAAAAGTCTTTAATTTCTCCCCCTCTCTTAATATATCCTGATTTCAATAAATCTTTTAACTTGACGACAGACGCAAGTAACGAGGCAATAGGGGCTGTCCTCTCTCAAGGAGAAGTAGGAAAAGATCAGCCCATAGCATATGCTAGTCGTTCCTGAAACAACGCGGAACGCAACTACTCTACAATAGAGAAGGAGTTGTTGGCCATTGTTTGGGCGACTAGGAATTTCCGATGCTACCTTCAAGGTAGAAAGTTCACGGTTTACACCGACCACAAGCCTCTAAAAGGAGTCTTTAACGTAAAAGACCCTACATCCCGTTTGGCGAGATTTCACCATAAGCTTTCCGAATTCGATTACACCATCGAATACAAACCCGGAAAGTATAATACAAATGCGGATGCTCTAAGCCGCATTCCACGGGAAAATAGTGAAGATCGAAACAGCCCAACCTTAACGGTGGTGGCCCAAGTACATCGATCTATGAACTCGGCTGCGGAGGAAAATAAACCCGCTCCGAGAGTACACGCAGTTACAAGGGCCCAGAAAAGAAAAGCCCAAGAAAAATATAATGAGGTCATTCCAGATGACAAAGAAACGAAACAGGCGGAAGCACAGCCTGAAGAAATTGCACCCGATCCGGAGGAAAAGCTCTCTAAGCCTATAGAAGTAGCCGTTGACAAACCTCCATTGCCAGATGCACGAAATACCCCTGAATATATCACGAGCCCCGAAGAAATTAAAATCATGTTACATGATTACCATGACTCTGCATTCGGAGGCCATCAGGGAGTAATTAAGACCTATAAGAGAATTAAGCGAAAATTTCGCTGGAAGCACATGTTGAGAGATATAAAAAATTATATCAAAAAGTGCTCAAAGTGCCAGAGATTAAAATCTTCAGCACAGTATAAAATGCCCATGGTCAGTACAGACATAGCCGAGCAACCTTCTGACAAGGTTTACCTCGATATTGTCGGACCACTGGAAGAGTCCACGTCAGGAAATAAATATATCCTAACCTTCCAGGATAACCTGACAAAATTCGTGGACTGGTACGCAATACCCAATGCGGAAGCTATAACAGTAGCATGAATTTTCTTCGACGAGATCGTCACGCGCTACCGCATTCCCAAAAGAATAGTTACCGATCAGGGTACCAATTTCTTGAGCGATCTATTCAAGCAGTTATGCAAACTGCTAAGGGTGAAGAAGCTACAAACGTCAGCATAACACCCCCAGTCTAATGGAGCGCTAGAACGTGCCCATAGACCTCTGATTGAGTACTTGCGCACAGTAGTAGATGAAAATCCCCAAAGTTGGGATCAATATCTGCGCACAGCAGCTTTCGTGTACAATAATAGTACACACGAAGGGACGAAGTTAACTCCAATGGACTGCTTGTTCGGGTTTACGGCAGACGTCCCATCTAATTTAAAAAGGGAACCCGAACCCGTATACAATCACGAGAGCTATTACCATATGCTCCGTTATAAGCTACAAAAATCTTACGCCATAGCCAGGAAAAATATTTTGGCCAGTAAGAAAAGGTCTAAAGAATATTACGACAAAGACGCTAGACCCCTATCTTTCCATGTAGGGGATAAGGTCCTCCTGAAAAGCGAGAACAGAAAACATAAACTCGCAGAGATCTGGGTAGGACCTTACCTGGTAATCGCTACCCCGTCATCTGTGAATACCACGATACGCATGGGTAGACACAACAAATTGGTTCACAATAACCGCCTGTTATGAATCCCAAATTCATAACTCACCACCAGCCTAAAAGCCGGCAATCAAGTGGCCTTAAGCCTAAAAGCCGGTGGCGAGTGACATACCGCACACCCAACAGCGCCGCTTCCGAGTCACATTACCAAAGCGCCGTAAACACAGCATGATCGCGCAGTAGCACCGCCAGCATCAAGTGATCGCTCCGAGCGTGGGAAACTTAAGACACCCACGACTAACGGTGACGCACCGCTCTTTTAGCTCGTGCCAAACAAGGCCTCTGACCGCGGCCGGCACACGCCGGCAAGGTTAGGCATAACGCTACCGGGGTGTAAACTGACACGATGCAAATGGCTCAATTGAGTGCAATGCACTTGCCGATCGGTGTTTGTCACCAGCTCAGAATGCAATTATGCATTTTTGGATTATGTAAACTCGGAAAACGCACTGATTGGGCAAAACGATACTTTATCGATCAAAGGGGCGGATCCTCCCCAAATATATTTTGAATAAAAGGAGATGTTCCCGTTACGACAAGACAGAAGTGATCTAGATTTTAACCAGGCATTGTCCCCCTACCAAAGGTAAGGCTTTCCTGGAATCAAGACTAGTATTTTTAAAAGTGTTCAAACGCAGTCAATAAAAGTATCTTTTTAACCGAGAGTCTAAGTTTTTTTAATTTCGCGTTCCACGGATCCCTCAGCAGGATCCCAACATAATTTTTGGTGGCAGCGGTGGGATATTGCTTATTGGTTTGTAAGACCTTAAGCTCCCCAATTTTTCAAAACATAAGGACCCGAAAGCACGCACATAACCCCATGTGTCGGCCGCAAGAAGTGAAGGAAGTTACGAAGGAAGACATCGAAGAGCTCCAAGAAGTCATCATCCCCATAGAAGAGGAAGACGATTACACCTCCGACGACTCACCTCTGATGAGGAACTGGACACCGTGATCAACGAGTTATTCGACGACGACGACAGCCCTTCAGCCTACGACGTCTACCCAGCCCTGAGGAACTACTCTCATCCCGAGGAGCAAGTCAGCAGCGGAGAAGTCTGGCACTACGTCGGAGAAGTAACGTGGGACTTCGAATACTTCCGAGCTATCCAGGAAGCACTCGGCAACACTCAGGTTAATTTAGAATAGAATTTAATTAGATAATCGCGTAATAAGAAAAATTTTCTGTTCTTCCGTTTTTTGAAAACAAAATTGCTCCAAAAGAACACATTTTTTTGTATATTCGTCACTTCTCCGGAAATTCCTTGTAAAAGGACTTCCGCAAAATCCTTCCTTCTCTGGCTCCGAAACGAGTTAACGTTTTGCTTTTCACCTTCTGGTAAAAATTTCGCGTCAAAATTTTTACTCGCGCGCAAAAGCGTCGTCTAGACCAGGCAAGTACGTCCGAAATGCCTGAGGAAAACGCGGGTGTTAGTGCTGCCGCCTCTGTCGGTTTGACCGTCAGTGATGCGAGGTCACTAATACCAGAGTACGATGGTTCGCCTGAGAAACTCCACCGATTTTTAAACATCTGCGGAATGTTTCAAGGCTCCGATACTCCTAGATCGCATAAGGAGATTTTCTTACAGATAATTAAAACCAAGCTCACGGGCAGGGCATATGACATCATCAAATATGCAGATATAGCTACGTGGACTGAGCTCCAGAAGGCCCTCCAGGATCGCTTCATGGAAACTCGTTCTAGAATATCAATCCAGAACGAGATCCTGAACTTGAGGCAATCCCCAAAGGAGGATTTGAAAGAATATACCTTCCGTGCTCGTCGACTGCTAGCTCTGTTTGATGATGCCACTGCCAGCTTAAATCCCGAAGCACAAGTTATCTCGATTCTTACTAAAGAAAATGAGAAAATTGTGATACGAGCATTCGAAGATGGTATTAAAGACGACCAAATTAAAATCTTAACTAAGGCAAAATCCCACAGCGATTTGGATAGTTCCATAAAAACTGCTGTGAGTTTTGCCGACACTAGTCGGTCGTTCAAAGCACAATTACCTACGTGTGCAAAGTGCCATAAGAAAGGGCATGAAGCTGAAACATGCTTTTCTACCAAAGTCAAGACAGAGAAGCCCCGGCTCATCTGTTCGTTCTGTAAAATACCTAACCATCACTACTCGGAGTGCAGGAAGAGATTGTTCGCACAGCAACAATATTCCGGGAATAGGAACAATCGACCCGCTCCTACCCCAGAGAGGAGTTATTCCTCTCAGGGAAATAATTCTTACAGGCCCCCTTCACAGCAAAATTCCCCCCAGACAAGACCTGCGGGGTCAGGCCACAAAAATGCCCAGCACACAGGGAGACCTCCGAATATCAGAGCAGCAAATTCAAGCTCAAGTACAAATACGCAGTCGGAAAACGAAGTCCGGCAAGACGAGGTAGCAGTCGCCCAATCTCGCCTCCATCAACTGACTGTGAGCGCGGATGTTCACTCTCGTCCCCGAGAATAAATGGAGAAATTAATCTCCAGCTGATCCCTGATCATCGCTCACTTATCGTGGTGATCAGGAATAACCTAACGGCTTCCCCGACGGCCACTTTCCTCGTCGACACGGGAGCCGAAATTTCTGTGCTCAAAGCCTCGAAAACACTCGGAGATACAGTTGTTGACACCACAACAGTACTCCAAATTTCTGCATTAGCAGGCCAGCCCATACGCACTGTAGGGACTGCTGAATGCAAATTCATAGTGGACAATTCCACTCTCATACATCGCCTTCATTTGGTGGAAGACAACTTCCACCTCAGTTATGACGGCATATTAGGACATGACTTCTTCGAGAATTACTCTTGCGTTATAAATTACGTAACTAAAGTCATGACTATAAACCCTCCACACAAGAAAAACGTAGGGGGAAATTCGGGTGAAAAATTAGGAAGTCCGACGATAAATCTGACTAGCACCCGAAACAAAAAATTCAAAACAAAAGAACCTGAATCGACAAAAGATTCAGAAGTTCACAATGAGGTTCCTGCTCAGGAATCTGGTTACATAAAACTACCAGCTCGCTCACAAGTAGTAGCCCAAATCGGCATTAATTCTGAAGGCACGTTTTTCTGTGAACATCAACAGCTAAAACCAGGGATACTGATGGGGAACACGCTCATCCAGTCGGATACGACCGGTCATGCTAACGTTCTCCTCCTGAATTCAACTGAAGAAGATGTTCTCATAAGGAAAACAGAAATAAGACCTCAGTTGCACGACATAAATGACTACGAAATCGCTAGATTAAACCCCGAAAGGGATCCTATAGACGAGAGACTCCAGAAAATCCAACAAGGACTGGACCTCTCGCATTGCAACTCGGAAGAATACCGAGAAATCTTAAAAACCTGTCGAGAATATAACGACATTTTTTACTTAGAAGGGGATTTTCTCACCTGCACAAGCTCGGTGGAGCATGAAATCCCATACTACCAGGCAAGGCAGCTATTAACGTAAGACCTTACCGCCTGCCTGAATCTCAACGCACTGAGATCAACTCGCAGATAGAGAAGTTGCTAATAGAAGACACAATAAGTCCCAGTTCCAGCCCCTGGAACTCCCCGCTCCTATTAGTACCCAAAAAACCTGATGCTGCAGGTAACAAGAGATGGCGACTGGTCGTGGACTTCAGACGCCTCAATGACATCACAATAGGGGATGCATTTCCCCTACCTAATATAACTGACATCCTAGATCAGTTAGGAAGAGCAAAGTACTTCAGTACGCTCGATTTGGCCAACGGGTTCCATCAAATTCCAATGTCTGAACAAGACAAGGTAAAAACTGCTTTTAGTACACCTTATGGGCATTATCACTATAATAGAATGCCATTCGGACTGAAACGGGCACCCGCCACGTTTCAAAGACTGATGAACAACGTCCTAACTGGATTACAAGGTTTTGAATGCTTTGTATACATGGACGACATTATAGTCTATGGGTATAACCTCACGGAACACAATCAAAGACTAAGAAATGTCTTTGATAGGCTGAGGGAGCACAATCTCAAGCTACAACCTGAGAAATGCCATTTCCTCAGTAAACAAATCTCCTATCTTGGACATGTTGTTACAGAAAATGGTGTTACGCCCGACCCTGCAAAATTAGAAGCAGTACAAAATTTCCCCGTCCCCAAGAAGGAAAAAGATATAAAAAGTTTCCTAGGGTTCGTCGGCTATTACCGCCGGTTCATACCCAATTTCGCAAAATTAGCGAAACCACTTACGACCCTCCTGAGGAAGGATAAAACTTTCCAATGGGATGCCTTCTGTGACGAATCATTCAACTTACTAAAGGAAAAACTTCTTAGTAAGCCTATATTACAGTACCCCCAATTTGATAAAGAATTTATAGTCACTTCAGACACGAGCGATTTTGCAATTGGTGCAGTCTTGTCCCAAGGAATCATAGGACAAGACAAGCCCATCAGTTACGCCAGCAGAACGCTCAACAAAGCCGAAACCAGGTATTCTACTATAGAGAAGGAACTGCTAGCAATCATATTTGCAGTAGAACAGTTCCGCCCTTATCTCTACGGTCGGAGGTTCGTCATCGTTACAGATCATAAGCCACTTACATGGATTATGAACCTAAAAGATCCTACCTCCCGCCTAATGAGGTGGAGGATACGCTTAGAAGAATACGACTATAAAATAATTTACAAGGCGGGAAAAGCGAACACAAATGCGGATGCACTTAGCCGAATCAATACCGAAAACAAACAAATCTCGGTAATGACAAGAAGCCAGAAAAAGGCAGAAGCAGCTTCAAGTACAGTAGTACCTAGCAGTGAAATAATAGAAAATGTTGATAACCTCATCTTAACGCGAGGTTACAAAAACAAATATTTTCTACTCCCGACACTAATGACTCCCCTTGAAAATCAATTAAAAACTTATTTACCCCCAGATTTTGTTATAAAATTGGGAGAAGTAAATAAGTATAAACGGGGAAATACCACCTTTATTGTCGGAAAGGTCACATTGCCCACTAGGGACGACAAGGACAGAACCTTGCTAAAGAACGTAATGGCGAAATTTGTAGAATTCGCCACAAACGACACTACTGCTCCAATAGCGGTTCCTGATATAAACAAAGATTGTTATCAGGAAGTAAAGCAAATATGCAAGGAGTCTTTTCAGAATTCTAAGTCGCAACCCATGCTCTTCTCTGATAAAGTCATACAGTTAGATGACCCAGAGGACATCGAGCAAATAATTAAGGATTATCACATTACTCCTCTCGGAGGACACCAGGGTGAATCCAAGACAATACAAAAGATTAAGAAGGTATACTACTGGCCCCACATGACTAGAGACATAAAAGAATATATAAAAAGATGTCAGTCATGTCAAATAAATAAAAGCAGCCAAAATAGGAAAATTCCTATGAAAATAACAAGCACCAGTAGCAAGCCCTTCGAAAAAGTATTCTTGGATATTGTGGGACCTCTACCCACCAGCTACCTTGGCAATAAATATATCCTAACATTTCAAGACGACTTAACTAAATTCTCAGACGCTATACCATTGCAAGATGCAGAAGCAAAAACCGTAGCGGAAAAATTCGTTACGCAAATTATTTGCAAGCATGGCTTACCCAAATCTCTACTCACAGACCAGGGTACTAATTTTTTGAGCAGTCTATTCAGCGAAACTTGCAAACTGCTTAAAATAACTAAACTACAGACCACTCCTTATCATCCCGAATCTAACGGGGCATTGGAGAGAAGTCATCGCACTCTAGCGGAATACCTCCGGCACTATGTGTCCTCAGATCCGCTTACCTGGGATACCTGGATCCCATATGCAATATTCACCTACAATAATTCCACTCACGCAAGTACTGGCTTCACGCCACACGAACTTTTATTCGGATTTCCTACTGAAATCCCTACTTCCTTAAAAAGGGACCCTGAAATATCATACAATTACGATAACTATGCAAGTGAGCTTAAAGCGCGCTTGCAACTCTCTCATAAAACAGCCAAAGAAAATTTGGTAAAGCACAAGGAAACTGCAAAAGCATATTACCAGTACCTTGTCACCTATTACTCTCGTAATAGGTGACAAGGTACTGGTAAAAAACCATACCAGAAAAAATAAGTTGTCCCCTTTATGGGAAGGACCTTACGAGGTAATAGACACGACCTCGGCAGAAAATTCTATAGTCAGAATAAAAAATAAAAATAAGAAAATTCACAACAATAATTTGAAATTATTCAAAGAATAAAGCAATCCTTCTCCTCTCCTCTCAGGCACAATGATTACGCGCAATATCTGTGCACGATGTGCACCATTATACAGTAATTTACGCCATATCGGCACTACTTATATCTTTTGGAATGATTAAAATAATGAAACATTATATAAAAAATAGACCAGCGGAAGAAGCCCCTCAGGCTATAGAAGAACAGATTGAGGAACCACGTAGAGTTCCTCTAAGCAGAGTAACTGCATAATAATAAATTTTTACTGATAATAAGGCACATGTAATATACTTTAAATTTTGTACAACATATTATTATTCATAATTAATTTAAGTTTGTAACCTTTTTTGTAAACTTCCTGACTTGCAAAACGATACTTTATCGATCAAAGGGGCGGATCCTCCCCAAATATATTTTGAATAAAAGGAGATGTTCCCGTTACGACAAGACAGAAGTGATCTAGATTTTAACCAGGCATTGTCCCCCTACCAAAGGTAAGGCTTTCCTGGAATCAAGACTAGTATTTTTAAAAGTGTTCAAACGCAGTCAATAAAAGTATCTTTTTAACCGAGAGTCTAAGTTTTTTAAATTTCGCGTTCCACGGATCCCTCAGCAGGATCCCAACACGCCTTAAACCCTACGTAGAGTAGAAAAGGCAGGAAAATTTTTTTTTATTAATATTATTGTGACTGATACTAAAGCTAGAAAATCGACATTTTAGGAAATGCCCTTGAGACTTCCAAACTGACCGGACAAGTTGTTAGCGGTAGGAATGCGAATGTTGATACCGGCTCCAGGAACTTGGCCACAACGTATTACAGAATTTCATTCACTAACCAAATTTGTTAGGTTGTGAAAATACTTGCAATAGATGCGCAGAATTTTTTTGAGTAAATAAATGCAATGTAGTAAGGATTTAAATAGTTTAAATTAAGAAAGAATTGTATAAATCAAGCGCACTAATTGGAATGTTTTAAATTGGGAAAAGTTAGATAAAATAAGCGTATTATTGTAAAAAGCGCACTAATTGGAATATTTTGAATTAGGAAAAATTAAATAAAATAAGCGCACTAATTGGTATAGTTTAAAGTAAGAAGAAAAAGTGGTACAAAGAAATGATTCATATGATCAATATAACAATGCAGCAATAGTGTAAGCAAATTTTTGTTTTCAAAATTTGATTGTAAAAGGACGAGCGACAGACCGATTAATTTGCGGAAAGCCATTCCTCTTCCAAGAATGACTTTCTTTTTTGCGGGGGGAAGGAATGTTGCGTAGCGGTATCGATTAGAATCGATAATTGTAAAATCGATACCGCTGGGCAACCAAAACCCCTTAGCCGGCAGTTGAATGGCCGGAAATGCAATACGGGCGGCCGCTCCAGTTTCGGCTGGCCCGTGCAAAAATGTGCAAGGCCAGCGGGGTCAACCGCTGAGCCGATAGGTTGCGCGTGTAGGCGCAAGGCAAAAAACGTGCGCTCAGCGCGTCTGCCAAAAAGTTCCGACCGGGAACCTTAAGTCCCCGGCGGCGAAGTGAGAGTTGCAAAAAGACAGTAAAGCGAGGAAGACCTCCGAGGCATCGCTCGTCCTTCCGCCCTTCGGTAAAATTAAAAGTTGTTTAAGTAAATTCGGGAGTGCCCCGCAAATAAACCGAGTGGAGTGTTTGTTTTCATATTTTACGTATATACATATATTATATATATGTATATACGTATTTTGTTATTAACATATTGTTACAGCGTCTTGTCTGTAGCATATATATTACAGCCTTTTATAGCTGTAATATGAGTTCAATGAAAGATAATGAACTGAAAGGGGTTGGATCTAAAATCTAGAACTTGAAACACGCTTACTTTTCATAAAACACAACTAATTTTAATACAACTTCAATTAACAATAATAAAACTTCAACAATAATACAATAACAATTCAAAAACAATATTTATACAATTCAAATCTTACAACTATCAAATTCTTTCTTTGTCATTATCTGGAAAGAAGAAAAGAAGTTGAGTATGAGGAAAACAACCTATTACTTTGCAACAGGAAAGAAACCCTAATTAGTGTACAAATGACAATATTCTTTGGTGAATACCTAAAGAAGATTGTGAAAGTGTACTTTGCGGTAAACACCTGCTTAGGTTCTAATTCCAAGAATGCTAAACTGCGGTGGAAACCTGCATTTGACCATCCCTGGAATCGGAAACCAATGAAACTATTCCCAGTAGATAACTTGTGGTGGAAACCTACAAGCTATGTAAGGGAATTTGGTGGTTGAAACCTACCTGGCGGTTGAAACCTGCCCAGGTTCTAATTCCAAGAATGCTAAACTGCGGTGGAAACCTGCATTCGACCATCCCTGGAATCGGAAACCAATGAAAAAGTCCCAGTAGATAACTTGTGGTGGAAACCTACAAGTTATGTAAGGGAAATTGGTGGTTAAAACCTACCTGGCGGTTGAAACCTGCCCAGACTCTCAATTCGAACAGCAGTCGCTATGGTGGACACCTACACCGAATGCTGTCGGAATCAGGAATGAAAATCTCCTGTTTTGCGCCGCCTTTTATACTAAAATTTGTCATAGCCAAGGACTACTATGATTAATATTTTCAAATATTAGTATTAACTTTAAATTACAGGTGTCGCTTTGTATTTTAAGGAGATTTAACTGCATTGATTCAGAATTTCATGTCGAGCTGCGACATTCTCCCCCCTCAACTATGAAATGTATGTATACTTACTAATCCTTGGTAAAGTTAAACCAGACAATTTTGGATCCCTTCATTGTTATCCTAACTCTACCTCCTCGTTCAAGGAAGACCGTGTACCGCTTTCGTTTGATGCTTTTATTTCGGCATAAGGGATCCGCTGCAAATCATTCTGCGTCACCTTAAACAAAACTCCCTCTGTCGTCGTGAGATCGTAGAGCCGAGCTGTTTCATCCGTCTTTTCTTCATCTCTACGCGGTTTCTTCTTGGCTTCCTCGAAATTTTCCGGTCCTTGGTTATCTGCATCTTCATGTTTCCTCCTTTTACCCTGTTTTATAGGGATGGTCACTGATGGTGTCCCGGGAGGAACGGACGTATGGCCCTGCTTCACCTCCCCTTCTTGGAACACCTGGTCTGCTGGTCCATTCCTTGTAGTAGTCACCAACATACTTTGCATAGGTCTTGATTCTGGATCTGCAGACTCCTCCAAAATCCTCTTTTTCCCTGTCCACAATTTTGGTTGTGTCCGACGCCTTATCGGACAGAACGCAACTTCTTCCTTTCTTGACTTTTCCCTGGGCTTCTTCTTCGGGACTCCCCTTTTCTCCTCCTTCAACTCCTTTTGCGCAACCCAATCTATCGTTTTCCCTGGTGTTGGCGGTAGAGTTCCTGGCGGTGGTGTGGGAGTTCTGAGCCCAAACCTCAGATCTTCATCAGTGATTTGCAATACGTCCTCCATCCTTTGTTCACTTTCTACTAATAAAGGAATAATTTTATTAATCGGTTTTTTCATAATGTTATTTTTTGTTGCTATAGTAACTACTCGGACTTTCCCATCATGGCCAGGGTGGATTTTTTCGATTCGACCTAACTGCCAGTTTTGGGGTGTCAATTTCTCATCTTTTATAATTACAACTTGCCCTATCTCTAAATTTGGCCTACATAAATTCCACCTTTGACGTTTTTGCAATTCAAACAGATATTCATTGCTCCATCTTTTCCAAAAACCCTGTCTTAGTTGCTGAATGTATTTCCATCTGTCGGTTATAGATGTTCTTTGATCATTCAACACAGGTTCTGGAGGAGACAATAAAGCTGTGCCTATTAAAAAATGGCCAGGGGTTAACGGCTCCAAACTAACTGGGTCTGCATATATTGTAGTTAGAGGTCTTGAATTGACACAAACCTCGATTTGGGTGAGAAGGGTGTTTAGTTCTTCAAATGTGAGTGAAGTACCTTCCAAAATTCTTTTTAGATGAAATTTTGTTCTTTTTACTGCAGCCTCCCAAAGACCTCCCATATGTGGGGCGTACGGTGGATTGAACTGCCATTCTATTCCATCTATTTTTGTCTTTTCTGCGACAAATTCGATTGCATTCCTTATATCCTTTTGGAGCTGTTTGTTTGCCCCTACAAAGGTCGTACCATTATCCGAAAATATTTTTGAGCATAGACCCCTTCTAGCAGTGAATCGTTTGAAGGCGGCCAAGAAAGCATCAGTGGTTAGGTCTGATACTACTTCCAGATGTATAGCCTTAACCGCCATACAAATGAATACGCAAATGTATCCCTTGTATTCTTTTGATCCTCTGTGTTTTGACATTTTGAGATTTATGGGACCAGCGTAGTCCAAGCCGACATTCTGAAAAGGTCGAGCTTGAGTTACTCGTTCAGCTGGTAGCTCTCCCATAATTTGTGTCAACGGTCTATTCATATATCGTTTGCATTTTACGCATCTATGTATTTTGCTTTTAATAGCGTGCATGCCATTAATTATCCAATACCCATGTGATCTCATAGTGTTCAACACTAGTTGAGGTCCACCATGTAAAGAGAGTTTATGGAAATATTCGATAAGCAATTCTGTAAACTGCTCTCTTTTTGGTAATATCATTGGGTATTTATTCCTAAATGGGAGCATTGATTTTGCAAGCCTTCCTCCAACTCGCAAAATTCCTTCGTTATCTATGAATGGAGATAACTTGAGTAGTGTGCTAGATTTTGCAATCAATTGATTTGATTTTAATTTTGTAATTTCCTCATGAAATGTTCTTTCTTGCACACATCGAACTATTGCAATCTTCGCCGCAGTGAGCTCTTTGACAGTCAATTTCCTTTTGAAACGTGTCTTTTTATCTCTGCAGTTTTTTGTAAATCTTAGACAATACGCGGTAACGCGTATTAATCTTTCAAACGATGAAAATCCTGTTAATAGGACATCATCATGAACAGTCGTGAAGACTGTACTTTTCATTATTCTTTTTTCTTGCGAATAACGTCTACTAGTTATTTCTTCGCATTCCCAGAAGTTCTTTAATTGTTTGTCTAGTGCTTCGAGAGTGGAGCTTTCATTAATGAAAGTTGAAAAACTAGAGCTGTTTACATGATTCTCAAATGATGGTATTTCTCCAAAGAGGATCCATCCTAACTTGGTCTTTTGTGCTGTTGGTGTTCCACAGCTAATGCCATCTTGAAGTATTTTTGAATATACATTCACTCCCAGTAATAAATCAATATGTCCTGGTTTGAAATATTCTGGGTCTGCCAATTGGAAATCTTTAATGTATTTAAGATCCTTTAGTGGCAGATGTTTGGGAGGAACTACGTTAGTTATCTTTTTAATAACGTATGCTTTCATTGGTAATTCAAACGGTGTTGTGTTTGAATGTAACGTAAATGAAACCTCCTTTTATAGCTGTAATATGAGTTCAATGAAAGATAATGAACTGAAAGGGGTTGGATCTAAAATCTATAACTTGAAACACGCTTGTTTTCATAAAACACAACTAATTTTAATACAACTTCATTTAACAATAATAAAAACTTCAACAACAATACAATAACAATTCAAAAACAATATTTATACAATTCAAATCTTACAACTATCAAATTCTTTCTTTGTCATTATCTGGAAAGAAGAAAAGAAGTTGAGTATGAGGAAAACAACCTATTACTTTGCAACAGGAAAGAAACCCTAATTAGTGTACAAATGACAATATTCTTTGGTGAATACCTAAAGAAGATTGTGAAAGTGTACTTTGCGGTAGACACCTGCTTAGGTTCTAATTCCAAGAATGCTAAACTGCGGTGGAAACCTGCAGTCGACCATCCCTGGAATCGGAAACCAATGAAACTATTCCCAGTAGATAACTTGTGGTGGAAACCTACAAGCTATGTAAGGGAATTTGGTGGTTGAAACCTACCTGGCGGTTGAAACCTGCCCAGGTTCTAATTCCAAGAATGCTAAACTGCGGTGGAAACCTGCATTCGACCATCCCTGGAATCGGAAACCAATAAAAAAGTCCCAATAGATAACTTGTGGTGGAAACCTACAAGTTATATAAGGGAAATTGGTGGTTGAAACCTACCTGGTGGTTGAAACCTGCCCAGACTCTCAATTCGAACAGCAGTCGCTATGGTGGACACCTACACCGAATGCTGTCGGAATCAGGAAGGAAAATCTCCTGTTTTGCGCCGCCTTTTATACTAAAATTTGTCATAGCCAAGGACTACTATGATTAATATTTTCAAATATTAGTATTAACTTTAAATTACAGGTGTCGCTTTGTATTTTAAGGAGATTTATTGCATTGATTCAGGATTTCATGTCGAGCTGCGACATTCTCCCCCCTCAACTATGAAATGTATGTATACTTACTAATCCTTGGTAAAGTTAAACCAGACAATTTTGGACCCCTTCATTGTCATCCTAACTTTACCTCCTCGTTCAAGGAAGACCGTGTACCGCTTTCGTTTTGATGCTTTTATTTCGGCATAAGGGATCCGCTGCAAATCATTCTGCGTCACCTTAAACAAAACTCCCTCTGTCGTCGTGAGATCGTAGAGCCGAGCTGTTTCGTCCGTCTTCTCTTCATCCCTACGCGGTTTCTTCTTGGCTTCCTCGAAATTTTCCGGTCCTTGGTTATCTGCATCTTCATGTTTCCTCCTTTTACCCTGTTTTATAGGGATGGTCACTGATGGTGTCGCGGGAGGAACGGACGTATGGCCCTGCTTCACCTCCCCTTCTTGGAACACCTGGTCTGCTGGTCCATTCCTTGTAGTAGTCACCAACATACTTTGCATAGGTCTTGATTCTGGATCTGCAGACTCCTCCAAAATCCTCTTTTTCTCTGTCCACAATTTTGGTTGTGTCCGACGCCTTATCGGACAGAACGCAACTTCTTCCTTTCTTGACTTTTCCCTGGGCTTCTTCTTCGCGACTCCCCTTTTCTCCTCCTTCAACTCCTTTTGCGCAACCCAATCTATCGTTTTCCCTGGTGTTGGCGGTAGAGTTCCTGGCGGTGGTGTGGGAGTTCTGAGCCCAAACCTCAGATCTTCATCAGTGATTTGCAATACGTCCTCCATCCTTTGTTCACTTTCTACTAATAAAGGAATAATTTTATTAATCGGTTTTTTCATAATGTTATTTTTTGTTGCTATAGTAACTACTCGGACTTTCCCATCATGGCCAGGGTGGATTTTTTTCGATTCGACCTAACTGCCAGTTTTGGGGTGTCAATTTCTCATCTTTTATAATTACAACTTGCCCTATCTCTAAATTTGGCCTACATAAATTCCACCTTTGACGTTTTTGCAATTCAAACAGATATTCATTGCTCCATCTCTTCCAAAAACCCTGTCTTAGTTGCTGAATGTATTTCCATCTGTCGGTTATAGATGTTCTTTGATCATTCAACACAGGTTCTGGAGGAGACAATAAAGCTGTGCCTATTAAAAAATGGCCAGGGGTTAACGGCTTATTCATATGTCGTTTGCATTTTACGCATCTATGTATTTTGCTTTTAATAGCGTGCATGCCATTAATTATCCAATACCCATGTGATCTCATAGTGTTCAACACTAGTTGAGGTCCACCATGTAAAGAGAGTTTATGGAAATATTCGATAAGCAATTCTGTAAACTGCTCTCTTTTTGGTAATATCATTGGGCATTTACTCCTAAATGGGAGCATTGATTTTGCAAGCCTTCCTCCAACTCGCAAAATTCCTTCGTTATCTATGAATGGAGATAACTTGAGTAGTGTGCTAGATTTTGCAATCAATTGATTTGATTTTAATCTTGTAACTTCCTCATGAAATGTTCTTTCTTGCACACACCGAACTATTGCAATCTTCGCTGCAGTGAGCTCTTTGACAGTCAATTTCCTTTTGAAACGTGTCTTTTGATCTCTGCAGTTTTTTGCAAATCTTAGACAATACGCGGTAACGCGTATTAATCTTTCAAACGATGAAAATCCTGTTAATAGGACATCATCATGAACAGTCGTGAAGACTGTACTTTTCATTATTCTTTTTTCTACTATTGTTTCAATATCTTTCAATTGAATATCATGCCAACCTTCTTTGTTTTGTCGAAGCCAGTCTGGTCCATTCCACCAGCTCGAGCAATCTATTAAATTACTCGGGTTTATACCGCGAGTTGCCAAGTCTGCTGGGTTGTCCTTTGATGAGACGTAACTCCAAGATCTTTTATTATTACTAGATTGGATTTCACCAACTCTATTAGCCACAAATACCTGCCAATTATGAGGAGGCTTATTCAACCAAGATAAAACAATTTTGGAATCACTCCAGCAATAAGAATGTATGTTCTTTAAATCCATATCAATTTTGACCTGCTCAACCAGTCGACTCAGCAGAACAGCAGCACATAGTTCCAGTCGAGGTAGTGATACTGGTTTGATTGGAGCTATCTTCGTCTTAGCGGTCAGCAATTTTACATGTATTTCATGGTTCTCGTCCATGATTCTGATGTATACTGCTGCGGCAAATGCTTTTGTTGATGCATCAGCAAACCCGTGCAACTGACAATTGATCTGCGATGAACTTGTATTTATCCATCGCGGTATTTTAATGGCATTGAAATTAAATAAGTCGTCTCTGAATCGTTTCCATTCTTCCCCAAGTTCTATGGGAATTGGACCATCCCACGAACTGTTGCACAACCACAAACGTTGCATTATGATCTTTGCAATAATTATTGATGGTGCTAACCAGCCTAACGGATCGTATAACTTTGCAATTTCTGAAAGTATATTCCGTTTTGACACAGGTGGTTTGTTAAATTCCTTCGGATCTATTGCGTATGAAAAATAGTCCAAAGCTGGGTGCCAGCAAATTCCGAGTGCTTTGATTTGCTTATCTTCGTACAACTTTAATGGAAGCTGAATCTCTCTATCATCTTCTGGAATGTGTTTCAGAAGGTTGTCGTTGTTTGCTGCCCATTTGCGTAGACAAAAACCTCCTGATTCCATTAAAGAGAGTAATTCAACTTGAAGCTGCCTTGCTTGCTGAATAGTATCAGTGCCCGTTAGTAAGTCGTCCACGTAGAAATCTTGTAGAATTACCTTTGAGGCTTGAGGATACTTAGCTTCCTCGTCTTGAGCAAGTTGGTGAAGCGTACGAATGGCGAGAAATGGAGCAGAAGCTGTTCCAAACGTTACTGTCGTTAACTCGAATTCCTTAACTTGTGTTGAGGGATGATCTCTCCACAGAATTCGTTGGTACTTTCTGTCCTCAGGATGCATTTTGGTCATCCTATACATTTTTTGTATATCCGCGGTCATAGCAAATTTATGCTTCCGCCAACTTAGTAGTGTCGAAAATAGCTTGGGCTGTATGGTAGGGCCGTTCATCAATTGTTCGTTTAAACTCATCCCATTGCCTGACTTAGCTGAAGCATCGAATACTACACGTAATTTCGTAGTTGTACTACTTTCTTTTATTACAGCGTGATGTGGCATGTAATAAGAGTCATAACCATATGAACTTTCTTCATGTGGTACTGGAATCATGTGGCCTAGTTGCTTATAATTGTTAATACAGTCAGAGTATTCTTTATAAAGGTCTTGTTTTTGGCTCAGCTTCTTTTCCAGCTGAAGGAACCTTGACATTGCTTGTCTCTTTGAATCCCCTAGTTTTGGGGTACAGCTATTTTTGAAGGGCAAGCGTACTTGATACTCTCCTGTTGGTAAACGATTTACTGTTCTTTTGTAAAACCTTTCACATTCTTCCTCTTCTTGCGAATAACGTCTACTAGTTATTTCTTCGCATTCCCAGAAGTTCTTTAATTGTTTGTCTAGTGCCTCGAGAGTGGAGCTTTCATTAATGAAAGTTGAAAAACTAGAGCTGTTTACATGATTCTCAAATGATGGTATTTCTCCAAAGAGGATCCATCCTAACTTGGTCTTTTGTGCTGTTGGTGTTCCACAGCTAATGCCATCTTGAAGTATTTTTGAATATACATTCACTCCCAGTAATAAATCAATATGTCCTGGTTTGAAATATTCTGGGTCTGCCAATTGGAAATCTTTAATGTATTTAAGATCCTTTAGTGGCAGATGTTTGGGAGGAACTACGTTAGTTATCTTTTTAATAACGTATGCTTTCATTGGTAATTCAAACGGTGTTGTGTTTGAATGTAACGTAAATGAAACCTCCTTTTTTGAGGTTGCTAGCCTTGTTGATCCAAGGCCTGCAATCTGTAAGTAAGTGGGATCTCCTCTCATCCGTAACGCTTGAAATGCGGCTTCTGTTATGAATGAACTTTGGGAGCCCAAATCTATCAGAGCACGAAGTTTCACAGATATTCCCTTGTTGCTCCTGATAGTTACCAATGCCGTGGCTAGCAATGCTTGCGTATGATTTCTGTTGAAATGGCAGTTGGATTTAGGTTCTTGATGTGATGAAGCAGGGTTCGTTTTTCCTTCATTCCATTTATCATTGCTTATTGACTCTTCATGTAGCAATGTATGATGTCGCTTATCACATTTAAAACATGTATTATAGCTAGGACATGCTATTTTGACATGTTGTCTTAAGCAGTTATAGCATAAATTGTTCTTTGCTATAAACTTCATCCTGTCCGTTCTGGACAATTGTTTAAATTTGTCGCATTTCGTTAATGCGTGTGATTCTTTGCAGAGTGCACAATAGTTTGCTACTCGACAGTTCCTAGAATCGTGTATCTCAAGACATTGAACACAGATTTTATGCTTACGCAAAATGTCCCTTTTAGCATTTGGATGTAATGCTTCGAACCTTCTGCATGTCTTGAGATGATGTTTTGTTTTGCATATGACGCAATATGTTTGTTCGTCGATATGATAGTTGTTTGTCTTTCTTGGTTTGTTGAAAGACAACTGTTTGCTTGAATCAGATATGGCTTCTAATGTACGAAACCTTGATTCAAGAAACTCGTATAATTGTTTCAGCTTGGGCATATCTCTTTGGTTCGAGATTGTTTGTTCCCACAGCCTAAGTGTTTCTTGAGGTAGTCGTTGTACCAGAAGAAAAATAATCATCGGGTCCCAGTCCGACGTGTTAATGTCTAGAGCTTTAAGCTCATGAAGACATTCTTTTGTGCTATCTAACAAAGCCTTTAAAGCGCTTTGTGATTCTCCTCTAATTGGAATTTGGCTAAAAAGTTCTTTCAATTGGGCCGTTATTAAAACTCTTTTGTTATTGTAGCGGTCTATTAATGTTTGCCATGCGGCAGTGTAATTAGATTCTATCATATCGAATTGTTTAATCATCCGTTCAGCTTCACCGCGTAAACATGATTTAAGATTATGATTAAGATTATGATTAAGATTATGATTAAGATTTGCACATCTGGAATTCTGTTATCGTTATGGATAAGTGAGCTGAACATGTCATGGAATGATCTCCATGTTTTATAATTTCCATTGAATTTCGGAAGGTCTATACGTGGCAATTTAACTTCAACCTTTCCTTCAGGCTGTGTTTTGCCTAAAGTTTTGGTTGTTTCGACAGAATTTCCTATGGACCTTTTCTGTCCAAGGAGCTCTTCTAGTTCTCCGAGGAATTCGAAATATGATTTTTCGAACTCGTCATAGATTTGGTTTTTGTTGTATTTTTCAACCAATTCTAGAACCTTTTCATCCGTTTGTTCATCTGCTGTTTCTATAGCCAGATGATTTTTCTGGAATTGTAGCCAGAACTTGGAAATTCCTTCTATGCGACCTGATATATATTTAGGCGTCTTCCTACTATCACCTGTCTTTGAATTGTTTATCTGAGCTTTTTCAAGCGAAGTTTTTAACGAGAACTGAGCTTTTAACGTGACTAACATTTTGTTTAGATAAAGTTGTCACTTATGTTCAACTGAAATTGTATCTCAATAGACTATGTCTTTTAGCAAGCGTGTTTGGCTGTAGATATATCCGGCTCGAAGGACCAAATGTTACAGCGTCTTGTCTGTAGCATATATATTACAGCCTTTTATAGCTGTAATATGAGTTCAATGAAAGATAATGAACTGAAAGGGGTTGGATCTAAAATCTATAACTTGAAACACGCTTGTTTTCATAAAACACAACTAATTTTAATACAACTTCAATTAACAATAATAAAAACTTCAACAACAATACAATAACAATTCAAAAACAATATTTATACAATTCAAATCTTACAACTATCAAATTCTTTCTTTGTCATTATCTGGAAAGAAGAAAAGAAGTTGAGTATGAGGAAAACAACCTATTACTTTGCAACAGGAAAGAAACCCTAATTAGTGTACAAATGACAATATTCTTTGGTGAATACCTAAAGAAGATTGTGAAAGTGTACTTTGCGGTAGACACCTGCTTAGGTTCTAATTCCAAGAATGCTAAACTGCGGTGGAAACCTGCAGTCGACCATCCCTGGAATCGGAAACCAATGAAACTATTCCCAGTAGATAACTTGTGGTGGAAACCTACAAGCTATGTAAGGGAATTTGGTGGTTGAAACCTACCTGGCGGTTGAAACCTGCCCAGGTTCTAATTCCAAGAATGCTAAACTGCGGTGGAAACCTGCATTCGACCATCCCTGGAATCGGAAACCAATAAAAAAGTCCCAATAGATAACTTGTGGTGGAAACCTACAAGTTATATAAGGGAAATTGGTGGTTGAAACCTACCTGGTGGTTGAAACCTGCCCAGACTCTCAATTCGAACAGCAGTCGCTATGGTGGACACCTACACCGAATGCTGTCGGAATCAGGAAGGAAAATCTCCTGTTTTGCGCCGCCTTTTATACTAAAATTTGTCATAGCCAAGGACTACTATGATTAATATTTTCAAATATTAGTATTAACTTTAAATTACAGGTGTCGCTTTGTATTTTAAGGAGATTTATTGCATTGATTCAGGATTTCATGTCGAGCTGCGACACATATAACGCGCGAAGTAAAATTGTTAAAGGTTACGTTAAATAAATTCGGGAGTGCCCCGAAAGTAAACCTAAGCGCGGAGTGTTTGTATTTATTTTACGTATATATATTAAATATATATATACGTATTTTGTTATAAATATACATAACATTATTAGTAATTAAGTTTTATTGAGTTTTAATTATGATTTTTGCAACAGATATGCAGGCTAAAAATTCAAACCTAAATTGAATTTGAAGTTTGATTGTTTTCCTCCAAGATAGTTTGCAAATAAACGTACATATTGAGAAAAATGTTTACACCTACACAGTTTACTGTGGAACTTCTTCAGAAAATAGTGAAAATTGAGGCAACAATTTTCTTCTGAACTTTAAAACTAAAACCTCACAGATCTTCTACTGTGACTAGCATTCAGGAAAGCCATTGGTTTTTGAACCTTTTATAAGCTTGGTATATGTATATTTTGAAACAGAATTTGAAAAGTTTCATTTTTTCAGTTAGTGGTATAAATTATAGTGCTACAATTATATTTAAAAGTCAAAATTAGACTGTTTCTTCTAGACCTTGCCTTTTCCTTAAAACTCTTCAATTTAAGGATAGTAAGAGACCTTTTCATTTTGTAGTTACTATTGTTCATGTTTTTTTTTTTGTGAAATAAACGAATAGCAGCTGCTAGAAAAGCTTCTGAGACTTCCTTTACTTACCCTGGTAAGGCTGCTCAGAGCCCGGTTGGTAACACCATAGACTAAGAAATAACATGTTATTTCTTAGTCTATGGTAACACCTTCTCAGCAGTTTACGGAGATCGGTCAAATTGTAACTCTCTTTAGCGGCCGAGTAACGGTGACTTGTTTACGCGTTCGGACAAAAAAGTCAATAAAACTTTTATTTTCATTGCTTTAGTTTTGGGGAGCCCTCGACCGCGATCAGCCTGCATCGGGTGCAATTCTGACGACAATTTTTTATCAAATTTCCTGTTTAAATATAATTAATTAATTGCGATTGTTATTAATTCTATCGATCGTCGATTTTTAGTAAGTGCGCGGTTTTTTGTATTGCAATTCGAGTGAATCATTAGGAAGAAGCGCACATAAATTGCTCATGTAAGTACACAAAAATACTATTGTAATAAAATAATTAAATTTTTTGCAATCGGTAATAAAAAATTGTTTGCATTTTGCTGGATTTCAATATGACCTAGGTGTCGTGTTCTTCAGTTGTTCTTTAATATTTTCCTTGAAACACGTTTTCGCAAACAGCAGAATCGGTGTAGGTACTGCAGAACATTTTTAATGTTTCTTTTCCAAAATTGTACAAATTAAGGGCACTAATTGGAATGTTTTGAATTGGGAAAAGTTAGATAAAATAAGCGTATTATTGTAAAAAGCGCACTAATTGGAATATTTTGAATTAGGTAAAATAAAATAAAATAAGCGCACTAATTGGAATAGTTTAAAGTAAGAAGAAGAAAAAGTTGTATAAAAATATGATCCATAATATCAACATAAAAATTCAGCAATATTTTAAACAAATATTGTTTTCGAAAAAGTTGATTGTAAAGGGGCGGGCGATATGCCGATTAATTTATCGAAAGCCATTCCTCTTCCAAGAATGACTTTCTTTTTTGCGGGGGGAAGGAATGTTGCGTAGCGGTATCGATTAAAATCGATAACTGTAAAATCGATAGCGCTGGGCGACCAAACCCTCTTAGTCGGCTGTTGGTGTATTATATGTTGAAAAATACGGGAATTGCACTTCACAAATAATTTATTTCGCTGTTGCGCTTCGTAGTTTAATAGTTATATAAAATAGACTGATTTGATGATGGACTGCTGCCGCTGGGCCTCGGTCTCTCCGTGTGACTTGATCGCTGGACTGCTGCTTATCTTCGGCCTCTCTGGTTCAGCGACCCCCATACCATCGACTCCTCGCAGGCTAGTTATCTGCTTATCAGCGCCCATTTCTCTTGGACTAAGAGAAATGCGTGACGCTTTGGTGTAGTTAGTGATATCAATCAGGGTCCATACTCTCTGCTAGGAAGAGAAGGTGTGACTGCTCTTGCACACATGGATGGACAGGGATATCGAAACCTTAACACCGGCAGTTTGGTGGCCGGAAATACAACAAGGGCGGCTACTCCGGATTCGCCTGGCCCGTGCAAAAATGTGCAATGCCAGTGGGATCACCCGCTGAACCGATGGGTGCGCGTGTGGGCGCAAGCCGGAAAACGCGCACTCAGCGCGTCTACCAAAAGTTCCGACCGAGAACCTTAAGTTCTCGGCGGCCAAGTCGGTGAGTTGCAAAAAGTACGTAAAGCGAGGAAGTAACTCGAATTGTCGCCCGCCCTTCCGCACTTTAAGGAATTATTAAAAGTTGTAAAAAATAAAGTCGGGATTACCCCGAAAAGTAATATAAAAGCGCAGTGTGTTATTTATATTTAGGAAAGGTAAGCCCCATAATAGTTGAATGCATCATTATATCAGGCTCGTTTATAAACAATAATCATGTACATACGCTCCATGAGTTTTCTCCGAGGGTAGGCCCGGGCTATAAAATAGTGGAAGTGTCCAAGAACGTCATTTATTTACCTGTGAACGCGAAACGTATAACTTCTCTCACATTAAAGCTTGTAGATCAGGACGGTGATTTGATTAATTTTAGAGGAGAAACAATAACCGCCAGACTGCACTTAAAGCCTCAGAATGCTTATCTATAATAGTAATATTAATAATAACAATATGAATAGAAACAACAGTAATAA
The DNA here is from genome assembly GCA_959613345.1 of Tolmerus cingulatus. NCBI lineage: Eukaryota > Metazoa > Arthropoda > Insecta > Diptera > Asilidae > Tolmerus > Tolmerus cingulatus. The sequence continues at coordinate 18,464,231 of OY390709.1, read as the reverse complement.
AGAGCAAGTCATTATTCAACCAACAACCTCGAAACGTACAAGACGTGCGCTGACTGCTGTTAATAAAGAGCTTCTAAAGACATTAGGATATATTTTGAAAAATTAGTGAAATCTTGGATATTACCGGAAACATTGGTTAAGACAATAGCATAACAATGATCGATTACCACACGTACTCGCATCATTCAAAAATAGCCACGAGATTCGCATTTCAGTGCAGCATCAAGATTTGTATATCCTGCCAGCAGAGAGTTTTATTTATATTGAAGGAGTACTAACCAAAGTTGAAGGAACAGTAACAGATACCGCAAAGCTGGTCAATAATGCTGTAGCCTTTCTCTTTGATGAAATTCGCTATGAGATCAACGGTGTAGAAATTGACAGAACACGAAACCTGGGAATTGCTACAACTTTAAAATATTATATATCGCTTAATCCAAATGAGAGTGACATACTATTCAACGCAGGGTGGTCTCCCAAAAAGTTAATTACAACACCCAAAGGATTTTTCAATTTTTGTGTACCATTGAAATTACTGCTTGGCTTTGCTGAAGACTAGAAGAAAATCATAGCAAATGCTAAGCATGAGCTGATATTAAAACGTAGCCATACAGATGACAATGCAGTTGTATCACCTACTGATGCAATAAGCGTAAACCGTAGTTCTCATGTCAACGTTGCTAATGACCACAAGTTGCTCCTGGCAAAAACTATTGAAAGTGGCAGTGAGATACAAATACCATTCAAGAGCTGGGATATATACGAGTAACCAGCACTCCCATTATCCACGCATCATTCATGGACGGTACAAACAACATCACAGTTGGAAAAGCCAAGATATGTCATCCTAGCTCTACAAACTAATTGGAGAAATGATAAAACAATGGATGCCAGAAAATTCGATCACTGTAAACTGAAAGATGTCAAAGTTTACCTAAATTCTGAATCATACCATTACGAAGATTTGAACCTGAAATTTGATAAGGGTAATTACGCCCTCTTATATGAGATGTATATAAAATTCCAGCAATCGTTCTATGATCGTCAGTTCCAGTCACTTCTTCAAGAGAGAAGTTTGCGAATGACGCAGCAATTGCAGTAATTGATGGTTCGCGTCAAAACGAGAGCATTAAAGTTGGACCGGTGGATATTAGGCTGGAATTCAAGACATCTGAAAACGTCCCCGCCGATACAACAGCATACTGTCTGCTGCTGCACGATCGTATGGTGGGATATACACCTTTAACCAACGAAGTCAGGAAAATTGTATAGGATGCCTATCATCATTGATTTGCAAGGATTTAAAGACAACCACAATAAATTTATATTGAAAGAGCTGGCAATTTTAACAAGTGAAAATCAAATACAACACTACATATTCCAAACTCCATTTCCCTATAAGGATTTAACTCGAGCAGAAAAGAGACAAATTGAATGGGTCCGACACAAGCTTCATGAATTTAAATGGGTTGATGGATATATCCCTTACCACAGAATTTATGACGTAATAGCACCATTATCGCGGGATAAAAATATTTATGTGAAAGGAAGCGAAAAGATGAGATGGTTGAAACAGATTTTTGGAAATAAACTAACGCTTTATGATGCAGAGGAAGAGGGATGTCCCAAGCTAACGACTCTGGAAACAAGTGAACCATCTTTCATTCTACACAAAGGACAATGTGCTCTGAAAAATGTGTTTATATTAAGGCATTTTTTGAATGGAACAATTTATTAAAACGTTATACATACTCTTTTTATTTTACATTATATCTTAATTATAGTAATAGATACTAAATAGATCAATCTTCGTTCCTTATACTATAATGACCCCATGGTAGTGAGTCATGACTATTATTATCAATTAAATAACGCTTATTATCGAAAAAACCTTAAGTGTTTTTAGATTGTTTGGTGCCATACTTTATATGATTATATGAAACTATGCTATTTTGGGAATGCGTGCACTCCAGGTGTTCGTTTAAGCATCTCACATAGTTTTCAAAGGTTATCTCCGTCTTCACCACAGCAGTTTTTACGCCCTTTGCCTTCTTTGTTGTTTGATGTAGTCCGGCTTCTTTTTGCACTCTCATTGCATACATTTTAGCGCGTAGACCAACAAACTCCAGCATTATATCACCGCTGTTTTCATCCTTTATAAGGGCTGGTATCTAAATAGAAAATATTACATTCGTATTTATGTTCCTTTAAAATAATAATTTGTAATTGTCTGTACTACCTTCGTATTGACTTAGCATATGTCGTATGGATTATTTTGAGGGTAGTCGGATGTATCAAACCGATGAAGATGTTGCTTCATATCCTCATAAATGTCATCAGTCTGTACTTCATATATAAGAGAATCTGTGCCGGTGTAGCACAGCTGACAATTGGTATCATATCGGTTTTTCATGTAGTTGTAGTGGAACTCGTACAACAAAGTTTTTTTTATATGTCCAATATTGCCATTCCTACGTAGATGGGCTTATTGAAAATTACTTCTGTTTTAAGTAATTCTACAGCTACCAAGTGATCGTCAAAACTCGAGTGGGAGTGGAAATTGGGCTTTGATATTAGTGTTTCGGCTCCATACCGACCTTCCCACGCTGTTACAAGCTTAATATCTCGGCGAAGGCGAACATTCTCCATCGTTTTACCAAATACTGCATTGCACAATAACTTGAAGAGATTCTTCTCGAAATCGTTCTTGGCGTTCTTTCTCAAGTTGGCGTTTAGATCTATGTAAGGCTTCATCCACGCAGCCTGAGAGAATTGCAAGGCAAGATGCATTTTTGTAACCTTGAAGCCTTCAGCCAAGTACTGCTTCAAATTTCTGTAGTGTGTCACATAATTTGTCTTGTTGAATAATGTAGCCAGCATTTTTTCCTCCTTGAAACGCTGTGGAGCACACTTTTCTGGAGCCATGGGTAGATCTTTTTGTCTCTCGTGAGTATCCACTCGATATTCTAAATCAACTTCTAATTTGTAGCCAGTTGGTGAGTCATTCGGAATATTACAGTTTAATGTGCTAACATCATCCACCCATTGAATATCCTTGTGCGGTAAATATTGGGTCATTGCCCAAGAGTACATTGCGTTTATGTCATAGTACATGAGTTATGACGATGGCTTACTGTTATCGTAGTCCGTCATGTACTTATTATTAGCTCGTACATACCTTTTTGAGCACTGGGTCATACCGCCGAGAATTCCCTTTTCCATAAAGTGCAGAATATTAACGTCGTGCAAAAGTTCGATCTCTGCGTCTGTATATTTTAGCACCTCATCCCATGCAAACCCAGGTGCGGTATAATAATGCGCTGCATCTAATCCATAGTTGTTGATGCATCCCTCCCTGAAGTTCTCAAAGACGTCGGCGACGAGAAGTACATCAGTTTTCTAGTAGAGATCGCTATATTCACCAAGATTTTGCACCTCAAACTCTACCCACACCTTCTTTGCGTGCTCATAATCTTCACTGCTAATGTCGCATTTTCCCAGAGAGTTCTAAAAAGATTTATGGTCCGCCAATTGAGTCTCCTCAAGATTGTCCCAGTCCTTGATATGCTCGTATGGAACGACACCTTTTCTTATAATCACTTATGTTTGGAAGTTCAGAGCGCACAATTTTCTTTTCAGCTAGATAAGATGAGAGTTTATCCACCGATGATGGCATGAAGCGAAAAGAATCGATAAATTTATATCTGATTTCGCTGCCTTCCATATACTTTATAATTGCAATATAATTTTTCGTATTATTAGGTATTATTTTAAGATGCCCCTGGATGCTGTTTGCAACATCTCTAATGAGAAGATGAGCATCGTACTTACTAAGATTGTGGAATACTATTGGTATCGCTCTTGCGTCCTTGTAATTAATGTTGCAATCTTGATGTGCAGCGCCTCTGTATTTTCCTGTGAAGTGGTAGTGGTCTCTCACCTTAATGTCTGTGGGAGTGAATTCTTTTCCGCATATATGACTTGTTTGTGCAACCACAAAATCTTGAATTTGCTGTGGTGTAAAAGGGGTTACTGTTTGAGGGTTTTGAATAATATCTTGAGCTCGACCCCGGCTCCCCCGCTGAGATCTGTTCCCCTACCCCTTCACCGCTCTTACTTCCTCGTGATACGTCTTGTGATGTTGCGAAGTAATCAGGAAAAATGAGCAGAGTGTGAGGCATTTGGTTTTGTTTCTTATCTCTAGCTTTGGACGATGCGATCGCTGAATTGCAATATCTTTGGGTTGCAGGTGGCTTTGTTTACATTAGATTAGAATGGAATGAATTATTTAAATTAAAGAGTTCTTTGTTTAGGGATGTTGCAGCATTTGCTGATAGGGATTGATTGATATATTAAATGCTATGACGGATTGGGATCAGTTCTTATTCGGCCCTTGAAGAATTAGTGTCTCCAGCTAAGTTTCTTTTTTAAAGTAGAAAAGTTAAAAGATTATTATGTGAAAAGAACGGTTGTTTTAGTGTTAAAGTTCAATTTGAAAGTTAATTCAAAATGGTGCAAGTGAGTGAACGCGTGCAAAGCGCCAAATTAGCACTTGTGAGTGCCCAAAGTAGTAATGTGATAATAGACCAAGCTGTTAGAGAATGCTCCAGCCATTTAAGAGCTCTTCGGTAAGCTCTAAAAAGAGCAAAGACTGTATGTGAAAAGCAATGCTGTATAAATGGCATTAGTCACTTGCAAGGATATCGCGCGCAATTAAAAAAGTTAACATTTACTGGTGCCGGTTATATGAATCCACACTCCAATAGATCCAATTATGTTAGCACCAGAGTAACGTGGGAGAATGTGTAGTCAGCCTTTAATAATCGGTAAATTAATATTTTTTATACAAATTTTAATAATTATTATTATTATTCGGCGGTACTATATACTTTTAATTTGTTATAGCATTCGAAGCAAAAGCGCCAACGTTGTACTACAAAATATCACGCTTGATGATGGATTTCATGGAAGCATGTCACGCGGACACACCCCAATTATCACCAGTTGAATTTATAGATCAATGTGGACAAGACATGCAAGTTGAAAATATAAATGAAATGATTTTCATGCAATCCAACATACTTAGGTGGCCCACGCTCGGCGTTCTCGGCGTTCTCGGCCCACGCCACAGCGTTCATCATCACCATCATCACTCATACAAGCAAGGACATCGATTGCCAATGACGATGAAGAACCAAATGAAGCGCATTATTGAGAAAATCGCAAAAAAAAAAAAATATAAAGAAATAATAAAACTTGTAGCATAATCAGCGAATCTTTTATTTTTTAAAACCTATATCCACTCTTTCAATGACAATTCATAGGTGGCCGTATTGCCTTTCGGCGTCTCCTTCCTCGACAAAGTAGGTAGCGAATTCTCTTTGGATTTCTTTCGCATCATTCGTACAATGTCGACGATTTTCGAGAGGAAACAATGTGTCTGCCCCCTGACGTTCTGAATACCATTCGCCTGGACTCGTCAAATTTCCTTCGACGTCGTATTGATCGAACGAATTACTGGGGGCGTATTTGGCTTTATTTGTTGTAATCAAATAATTGTGAAGCGCGCAGCAGGCAAGCACCACTTTTTTGGTTTTTTCCGCATCCAATTAGATTGGTTTCCGCAGCACTCGGAAACGTACCGACATAATACCAAATACATTCTCCATTATACGACTTGCATGACTCAATGTCATTGTCAAATCGGGTTGAGCATACGGCTTAAATATGTTTTTCCGTAGAGCGAATGCATCGTCAGCGACAAGGACATACGGAACGAGCATGTTTCTGCCTGGCAATGCTTTCAATGGGGGCAAGCGCAGCTGATCAGTATCCAACGCTTGATCAAAAGTGCAACAGTGGAACACACCACCATCCGAGTGCCGTCCGTTATGACCCACGTCGAGGTACAATAATTTATACTCCGCATCCGCAATTCCCATCAAAACAATGCTGTGTGTGCCTATGTATTAAAAAAATTTATACATTCATATATTTTATTGACCGCTTTTATAAAGCATACGAACTTCACATACTTTTATAATTATAAAATACACTTCCAGAGTTGGCCGGTGCGATCATCATAACGTGCTTTCCGTCTACTGCACCAATGCAATTAGGGAAATGCCAGCACTTATTGAACAGCTGAGGCACTCTTTCCCATTCTTCTTCAGTTTTCGGTAACTGGATATTACATTATAATAAAATTAACAAAAGCATTGTGCATTGGCAAAGCAAAAATTCACTTTGAAAAAATCTTGGACGAGTACTTTGTATATTGCATCGAGCACTTGTGGCATAATGCGTGAAATAGTCGTCTGCGGAATGCGAAATATATACTGCAGTGAAGTAAAATTTTCACCGGGTGCTAGGTAACGCAGCGTCAATGTCAGTCGATTTTCTGGTGAAATGCTCAATCTCATATTGGTGACGTTTTTTTGGATATATGGCCTCACCAAATGAAGCAAATGATCAAATTGATCGGCAGACATGCGTATGAAACTACGATAAAGTTCAGGTTCCTCGGCGCGTAATTCGGGCATCAATTTGGCACAATAGCCATCCGTATCGCGATTTTTCAACCAATTTTTCATCCACACACTACGCTTCCGTTTCAGGTAATTGACATTTTACTTAATTAATTTTTGACACAGCGACGATGAAGATAACCTGAGATTAATCCGTGAAAAGTGACGTTTGCACTATACAATACCAATGGTTACATGTCGCATGTCGTGTACTAGAAAGCTACATGAATATGTGGAATCACCCATGCGAACATGTGCAGCATGCTGTGTATTAGCGACATACATGTAGACATGTGGGTACACATGTACCAACCCTTCACATGCGGCCACCTCGGGCATGTGCACATGTGGATTTTGGGACAAAACACACATTTCGTGTACTATCAAATTTTCAACGCATGTAACCATTACGCTATATGCGAAAAATATAACCAACATGCTACACATTCGCATGACGTCAGAGCCACATGCGACCAATATGCGAAATTAAGTTTTCCAAGACAATCTCCAACAGAAGAAATTCCCTTTGCATCATTCCTGTACCGAACTCGAGCACAAATTCTCAACGAAAAAATCAAAACTTCTTGGCAGAATGAAAGTACGTTTCTCGCTTCCCATTGGAAAACTACCGAAGCCCCAAATTATAATTACTCCCTAAGCAGAGCTCAAGGAACACAAATTTTACGTGCAAGAGTTGGACATACCTTGCTAACTCATAGCCACTTCTTCAACAGAAGCCCCAGAGCTTGATGTCACTTCTGCTAGGCCACCCTTACAATCCAACATATCCTCAGGGATTGTCCTTTAACCGTTAGGGTTCACGGCGATCCTTTGCCGCCCTTATCTGATTTACTTAATCCTTTAGAACCTTTTTCTCTACTCACTTTATTAGAAAAATTAAATTTGAAAAATAAATTGTAAATTCTTGTCAATTTTAAAATAATGTAAATTATTATTTGGTAAAATCGTCATAAATTATACTTATGTTGTTTGATGCGCCATATAGGCTGCGATCCCGAGCTTGCGCTTTGTTTCTAAGTAGGGTACAATTTATTGTATTTTTGCTTTATAATAAATAAATAAATAAATATAGCATTCGAACAGGGGTAATTATTAATCTTGCCCACAAAGACCCTCTCGAATTCTTTAAGGATTGCGGAAAATTATTTGTTCGAAGGATCATAAATGCTTTGAAGAAAGAAACGTTTTTGAAGGTTAATAGTGTATTCTGCGGACAATTTGTAAAGGCTTCAAGTCGCGAGGAATTGGAAGGGGTAAAATATATAAACACAAAAAATATGCGAGAGAAACCAACATAGCAAAATGGTTCGCGGAAAACGTAATGAATAAAATTACGTTGGAATTAGAAGAATTCCAAAAAAGAGGCTCAGGCTGGGCGCTGAAACAAGTAATTAATTTGATGATTAACATCAATACGTATACACCACAGCTCGGCTCGTTATATACTGAGTTATCTCTTGAAATCAACCGCCGTGAAGCATGTATAAATGTAAAGAATAATGACAACGCCTGTTTTGCATGGGTGATAATATCGGCCTTACATCCGGCAGAGAGGAACCCACAACGCGTAACAAAATAACTCCTCTATTCCACAGTCCTGAAACTAGACGGAATAACATTCCCAATTACCAGACCACATATTGCAAAATTTGAGAAAATGAATGACGTCAGCATAAATGTATATATTTTGGAAAAAAATAAGCAAAAGTACAAGGTATACCCTTCACGTCTAACGAAAAATCGTCAAGAACAACATGTGAATCTGTTATTAATACAGGACCGATATGAAGAGAAGGAAGAGGAAGATTCTAGTACAAACAATGAGCCCATTCGCTATCACTAAGGGCCTCTTTCACGAACTCCAAGTAAAGTGTTGATTAGTTACTTTTCAAGTAACGCTAATTGGCAAGTAAAAGTCACGGGTAACTTCTATCAATTTCACAAACGAAAACATGGTTTCAAGTAACGACTTATTCGTTAAGTGAAATATCATAAGAAACCAGGCGTTAATTCGTTCAGTATTACGTCCAGTTTTAGAGTTTTGAATCGCGTATTATTAAATTTCGTGTTGTGGTGATTAAAAATATTCATGGATAAATATTTAATAATACAGAAATGACAACTGCTACTCGTCAGTTAAATACACTACTTGGCAGACGGACTGGCAAGTAAGTTACGGGCTACTTTATTCATCGGCTAATGTTACTCGATGATTGTGAAATTCGTATGTGTAGTTACTGGTGACTTTAACTGGCGGTTAGCCTACTTGCTACTTTACTTGTGGTTTGTGAAAGAGGCCCTTAGATTTACACATAATAATCTTTTAACTTTTCTACTTTAAAAAAGAAACTTAGCTGGAGACACTAATTCTTCAAGGGCCGAATAAGAACTGATCCCAATCCGTCATAGCATTTAATATATCAATCAATCCCTATCAGCAAATGCTGCAACATCCCTAAACAAAGAACTCTTTAATTTAAATAATTCATTCCATTCTAATCTAATGTAAACAAAGCCACCTGCAACCCAAAGATATTGCAATTCAGCGATCGCATCGTCCAAAGCTAGAGATAAGAAACAAAACCAAATGCCTCACACTCTGCTCATTTTTCCTGATTACTTCGCAACATCACAAGACGTATCACGAGGAAGTAAGAGCGGTGAAGGGGTAGGGGAACAGATCTCAGCGGGGGAGCCGGGGTCGAGCTCAAGATATTATTCAAAACCCTCAAACAGTAACCCCTTTTACACCACAGCAAATTCAAGATTTTGTGGTTGCACAAACAAGTCATATATGCGGAAAAGAATTCACTCCCACAGACATTAAGGTGAGAGACCACTACCACTTCACAGGAAAATACAGAGGCGCTGCACATCAAGATTGCAACATTAATTACAAGGACGCAAGAGCGATACCAATAGTATTCCACAATCTTAGTAAGTACGATGCTCATCTTCTCATTAGAGATGTTGCAAACAGCATCCAGGGGCATCTTAAAATAATACCTAATAATACGAAAAATTATATTGCAATTATAAAGTATATGGAAGGCAGCGAAATCAGATATAAATTTATCGATTCTTTTCGCTTCATGCCATCATCGGTAGATAAACTCTCATCTTATCTAGCTGAAAAGAAAATTGTACGCTCTGAACTTCCAAACATAAGTGATGATAAGAAAAGGTGTCGTTCCATACGAGCATATCAAGGACTGGGACAATCTTGAGGAGACTCAATTGGCGGACCATAAATCTTTTTAGAACTCTCTGGGAAAATGCGACTTTAGCAGTGAAGATTATGAGCACGCAAAGAAGGTGTGGGTAGAGTTTGAGGTGCAAAATCTTGGTGAATATAGCGATATCTACTAGAAAACTGATGTACTTCTCGTCGCCGACGTCTTTGAGAACTTCAGGGAGGGATGCATCAACAACTATGGATTAGATGCAGCGCATTATTATACCGCACCTGGGTTTGCATGGGATGCGATGCTAAAATATACAGACGCAGAGATCGAACTTTTGCACGACGTTAATATTCTTCACTTTATGGAAAAGGGAATTCGCGGTGGTATGACCCAGTGCTCAAAAAGGTATGCACGAGCTAATAATAAGTACATGACGGACTACGATAACAGTAAGCCATCGTCATACCTCATGTACAATGACATAAACGCAATGTACTCTTGGGCAATGACCCAATATTTACCGCACAAGGATATTCAATGGGTGGATGATGTTAGCACATTAAACTGTAATATTCCGAATGACTCACCAACTGGCTACAAATTAGAAGTTGATTTAGAATATCGAGTGGATACTCACGAGAGACAAAAAGATCTACCCATGGCTCCAGAAAAGTGTGCTCCACAGCATTTCAAGGAGGAAAAAATGCTGGCTACATTATTCAACAAGACAAATTATGTGATACACTACAGAAATTTGAAGCAGTACTTGGCTGAAGGCTTCAAGGTTACAAAAATGCATCTTGCCTTGAAATTCTCTCAGGCTGCGTGGATGAAGCCTTACATAGATCTAAACGCCAACTTGAGAAAGAACGCCAAGAACGATTTCGAGAAGAATCTCTTCAAGTTATTGTGCAATGCAGTATTTGGTAAAACGATGGAGAATGTTCGCCTTCGCCGAGATATTAAGCTTGTAACAGCGTGGGAAGGTCGGTATGGAGCCGAAGCACTAATATCAAAGCCCAATTTCTACTCCCACTCGAGTTTTGACGATCACTTGGTAGCTGTAGAGTTACTTAAAACAGAAGTAATTTTCAATAAGCCCACCTACGTAGGAATGGCAATATTGGACATATCAAAAACTTTTCTATTTAGATACCAGCCCTTATAAAGGATGAAAGCAGCGGTGATATAATGCTGGAGTTTGTTGGTCTACTCGCTAAAATGTATGCAATGAGAGTGCAAAAAGAAGCCGGACTACATCAAACAACAAAGAAGGCAAAGGGCGTAAAAACTGCTGTGGTGAAGACGGAGATAACCTTTGAAGACTATGTGAGATGCTTAAACGAACACCTGGAGTGCACGCATTCCCAAAATAGCATAGTTTCATATAATCATATAAAGTATGGCACCAAACAATCTAAAAACACTTAAGGTTTTTTCGATAATAAGCGTTATTTAATTGATAATAATAGTCATGACTCACTACCATGGGGTCATTATAGTATAAGGAACGAAGATTAATCTATTTAGTATCTATTACTATAATTAAGATATAATGTAAAATAAAAAGAGTATGTATAACGTTTTAATAAATTGTTCCATTCAAAAAATGCCTTAATATAAACACATTTTTCAGAGCACATTGTCCTTGCTGTAGAATGAAAGATGGTTCACTTGTTTCCAGAGTCGTTAGCTTGGGACATCCCTCTTCCTCTGCATCATAAAGCGTTAGTTTATTTCCAAAAATCTGTTTCAACCATCTCATCTTTTCGCTTCCTTTCACATAAATATTTTTATCCCGCGATAATGGTGCTATTACGTCATAAATTCTGTGGTAAGGGATATATCCATCAACCCATCTAAATTCATGAAGCTTGTGTCGGACCCATTCAATTTGTCTCTTTTCTGCTCGAGTTAAATCTTTATAGGGAAATGGAGTTTGGAATAGTTAGTGTTGTACTTGATTTTCACTTGTTAAAATTGCCAGCTCTTTCAATATAAATTTATTGTGGTTGTCTGTAAATCCTTGCAAATCAATGATGATGATAGGCATTCTATACAATTTTCCTGACTTCGCTGGTTAAAGGTGTGTATCCCACAATACGATCGTGCAGCAGCAGACAGTATGCTGTTGTATCGGCGGGGACATTTTCAGATGTCTTGAATTCCAGCCTAATATCCACCGGTCCAACTTTAATGCTCTCGTTTTGACGCGAACCATCAATTACTGCAATCGCTGCGTCATTTGAAAACTTCTCTCTTGAAGAAGTGGCTGGAACTGACGACCATAGTACGATTGCTGGAATTTTATATACATATCATATAAGAGGGCGTAATTACCCTTATCAAATTTCAGGTTCAAATCTTCGTAATGGTATGATTCAGAATTTAGGTAAACTTTGATATCTGTCAGTTTACAGTGAGCGAATTTGCTGGCATCCATTGTTTTATCAGTTCTTCGATTAGTTTGTAGAGCTAGGATGACATATCTTGGCTTTTCCAATTGTGATGTTGCTTTTACCGTCCATGAATGATGCGTTGATAATGGGAGTGCTGGGTACTCGTATATATCCCAGCTCCTGAATGGTATTTGTATCTCACTGCCACTTTCAATAGTTTTTACCAGGATCAACTTGTGGTCATCAGCAACGTTGACATGAGGAACACGCCATTGAAGTTTGAAAAGGTTTACGCTTATTGCATCAGTAGGTGATACAACTGCATTGTCATCTGTACAGCTTCGTTTTAATATCAGCTCATGCTTAGCATTTGCTATGATTTTCTTGTAGTCTTCAGTAAAGCCAAGCAGTAATTTCAATGGTACACAAAAATTGAAAAATCCTTTGGGTGTTGTAATTTACTTTTCGGGAGACCACCCTGCGTTGAATAGTATATCACCCTCATTTTGTTTTAGCGATATATAATTTTTTAAGGTTGTAGCAATTCCCAGGTTTCGTGTTCTGTCAATTTCTACACCGTTGATCTCATAGCGAATTTCATCATAGAGAAAGGCTACAGCATTATTGACCAGCTTTGCGGTATCTGTTACTGTTCCATCAACTTTGGTTAGTACTCCTTCAATATAAATAAAACTCTCTGCTGGCAGGATATACAAATCTTGATGCTGTACTGAAATGCGAATCTCGTCGCTGTTTTTGAATGATGCGAGTACGTGTGGTAATCGATCATTGTTATGCTATTGTCTTAACCAATGTTTCCGGTAATATCCAAGATTTCACTAATTTTTCAAAATATATCCCAATGTCTTTAGAAGCTCTTTATTAACAGCAGTCAGCGCACGTCTTGTACGTTTCAAGGTTGTTGGTTGAATAATGACTTGCTCTTTATTACTGTTGTTTCTATTCATATTGTTATTATAAATACTACTATTATAGATAAGCATTCTGAGGCTTTAAGTGCAGTCTAACGGTTATTGTTTCTCCTCTAAAATTAATCAAGTCACCGTCCTGATCTACAAGCTTTAATGTGAGAGAAGTTATACGTTTCGCGTTCACAGGCCGTTGTGAAAAGCCAGCATCGCTATATGCTTCGATTTTGCTCTTCTCTGCCTGAATTAATACGGATCCTCGTGGCATTTTCCGTAAATTTTTTTATTTCTTATAAAAAATCGACAACAAAAGACACAATAATAACTAAAATGACGAAAAACGATGAAACTCACCTTTTCTCAGTTTTATTTAAAAAAATATTCATTTTTTGATAGAAATATTTAATAAAATCTCACACTGAACACTTCTGATTTTATGCGAATTTCGCACCGAAATAGTACACGTGTTTACAAAACAGGCAATATGGATGCGTTTAACCTATTGGTTCTTTACAAAGGGCCTACCATAAAAATATAAATTCGAAACAAATATTCAGAGTGCAATTTGAAACCCAATTTATTACAATGAAGAAGATTATCTTATAATATGGCATTGATTTTATGGGAATTTCGTTCACTGTATATACATACAATTCTTATTAGAAAGGTTGAATATAATTATATAGAAACTCTAAACATAAGTGTCCACATATAACTGAATCATAACTTTGATGTGTTGTGTAATTGAATGCGGTGTTTTCGCCCAAATATCTCGCAACTTCTTGCGGAGGTTGTAGGTTTCCAAATCTGTCAAAGTAATCAATGAGGCTTCCTTTCTTCGTGTATGCTACCTAATGTGTTCCAGATCCTGATGAAACATCTAGATTTATAATTCCACTCTCATTTTTCCACGGTCTCCTCGGTAATTGATCGCGCATAAAGACTCCTTTAAAATGTTGTACATGCTGCACATATTTACGCATCTCGAGCTCATTAAGAGCTCTTTTGGGTAGCGCCCTTATTACTTTTTTGACTGGGTTTTAAGAAAAAGGCCCAAGCCTTTTCTATAGGGTTTCAGGAACAATTCCTGACCAGGTTTTCCCATCGCTATGGCCTCAATAGTTTCGTTATGGCGCTTTCCTTCTGCAAGCTCCTGACGTGCGCTGTTTGCAGCGTTTGTCGCCTTAGCTATACCAGCTGCACCTCCTGATAATGCTCCAAGGGCTGAAAGTCCGGCAAATAGTGGGATGAGGAATGGTAGAACACCTCCAGCTTTCGGGATAGGTATCACACGTGGTGTCGTAATCATCTTCTTCTTCCCCTTGATGGCATCTCTCGCAGCACTTGTAGCAATTTTTATTGGTTCCAGCAAATCTTTGAGTTTCCTCAGCTTTAGAACTTTCCGCGCATTACGTTCAGCGTCACGAAAAAACGGGCGTAGTTTCTTCTTCTCTTCAGCGTTGTTTATTTGAAATATTGCCTTTACCCCCATTCCAAGCTTAAGTTTAGGTTTCATAGCGTTTGTTACCAGCAAAGCGTTGGCGCGTTCTCCTAGAGAAGCTTCTTTGGACTTCATGCGCTGCCAAGCTTTTTCTTCTAGTATACGATCGGCAATATGACGTTCACTTGTTTCACGGTACTTCGAGTATGCGATGTCGTGCTCTTTGCAAGGAGCGTCAAAAGGATTAATACCAGGTTCACCTCTGGCTACTCTTTTAGCTAACTTTCTTCCTGGACCGCAGTGATTAGAGAGTTGAATATTCCTTTCCCTCTGATGACCTTTCGCCGACTGAGGTGATTATCAGTATGATCATTCATTTTATGCGTTTGTGACAAGACTAATGGGTACCCAATAAAAGCAACTATTTTTATATGGGTTTGGTTAGTATACATCATGAAGTTTATAAAGCAACAAGAATGCTTGCCTGTTAGAAATGTTGAGGCATCAAATACAAGTGCAGAGAGAAAGAAATATGGAGGGCTGTTACCGAACAGCATAAGGGGAATTATTGTTGGTCCATCCAATTGCGGCAAGACAAATGTTATGATGAGTTTAGTGGAACATCCTAATGGACCACGATTTGAAAATATTTACGTTTACTCAAAGTTGTTAAATCAGACAAAATACGAGTATCTGAGAAAAGTTGTGGGACGTATATCTGGGTTAGGCTATTATATATTTTCCAACAACTGTGACGTCATACTGCTGGAAGAACAAAGCGAAACTCTATTTTCATTTTTGATGATGTGGCTTGCGATAAACAGAATAATATTAGAGCATACTTTTGCATGGGTCGACATAATAATGTAGACAGCTTTTACCTCTGTCAGACGTACACACATATTCCAAAGCATCTGATTCGGGATAATGAAAATTTGTTCATAATATTCAAGACGACCTGAACCTGAAACATATTTACAACGACCACGTGAATACTGATATGATATTTGAAAAGTTCCGGAAAGCATATGCCGAATGCTGGAAAGACAAGTATGGATCCTTGGTAATTGATAAGGATAGTCCTATGGATAGAGGGCGATACCGGAAAGGCTTTGACGCCTTCATGAGACCATGAAAAAGGAGCAACAATACAGATTACCCTCAATAGTTGTACAGACCTGTACAGCTACCTGTACAGTTACCTGTACAGCTGCCTGTACGGACCTGTACAGCTACCTGTACAGACTTGTACAGCTACCTGTACAGACTTGTACAGCTACTTGTATGTATGGATGTACAGACCTGCGGTTTATCAGTATAGCTGTGGCTGTCTTCACGACAACAACAATAACAACAATAACATGGATGAAAAGCTTACGAGAGATATTATAAAGACGAGCGATTCTATACGTAAAAAGTATAAAACTCTCAAGACTGATAAAATAGAAACGGAAGCTCAATTGAAGGAAACCTTTAAGCCAATTACCACCACGCTAAAAGAGCTAACGACATCGCTAAAGCTTGAGCTTAAAGAACAAATTAAGATAGAGACCGAGCAAAACTATGATGATGTATACACCCCACCTGCCCGTAAACACTTACAGATGGAATCAACGAGCACACCTCTCCACTTTGAAGATTATTCATTGGATGATCTTCAGGATGACGATGATGATGATGATGAGTTTTCTACACCAAAACAATCAACAACATTAAAATACCCTAGTTCACATATAGTAGAGTTGCCTAGCCAAATACTAAAAAAATATAAACAGCTGGTTAATCAGAACAGTACAAAAATTGATAAAACCTATGGAGAATGCTACAGCGATGGCTTGAAGATTGGCAGTTCAACGCTAAAAGCTGAAGATGAAAGTTTTGATATTGGAGGCAGGTCATAAGAGATAACCAAAGGTTTATTTGATTTAATTTTTATGAAACATCCTACCGGTTACAATAGAGAAGACTTGTACAATTATCGATCAATTTTAAACGATACAAGCGTGCACAGGCTTGATTTTAATGAAAATAAACAAATAAAAGGAACAAATACCTATAAATATAAAAAAATTATAAAAAAGTTAGTGAACACTCCTACACTGCGTACTGGAAAGGGAATCATACGAATTCCTAAAGTACACATTGATTACCTATATTGGGATGATCCTAATGAACTTGTTGATAGACTTCGTATACTAAAGGCATCCCAACAAGCTGGAAATAACAGTCATAATAATGAAATTATATCAACCATTGAGGAGCTGCGGAAGGCTGAAATAATTGTATAAATATCCATGCATAAAAATTACATCTCATTTCGAAAATGAGCGTTGACAAGTTTGGTCGATCAATAACGAGTACTAAGATTCAACAGGGCCCTCGCGGCCCTCCTGGTCCCCCGGGTCTTTCAGGAGAAGCTGGGGCTCCCGGACCTCAAGGAACCCCAGGACCAAAAGGAAATGGTTTCAATTTAACTCCTAAAGGCGACTACGATTTGAAATTCCAATATATTACTCATCTAGGCGAACCGCTAGAAAATACTGATGCTACAACTAAATGTAAAAATGTAAAAATGTTATCATATGATACGCAAACATAAATATTAATTTGAGTGTGAAAAACCTTACACTATATATTAATGATGAAATTGCAGATTGAAAATTATTTGTTCTCCAACATAGTTAATAAAAACCAAAAGAAAGAAGATGGAGTGTATGCTTGAACCCTCATAAAATTTAATGTTAAAAACAAACTCCTTCACTTGTCTACAGTATGAGTAAGAAACAAGTTGTCGATGAGCTTCACAAACCTGCTCGTCGAAATTTTAAAAGGCGTCGAGTCATTATTAAAGGGCTGGATGATCTATGGCAAACGGATTTAGAGGAAATGGATACTTATAAGCATGCGAATAAAGGTTATCGCTTCCTGCTTACTGTTTTAGATACTTTCTCCAAATATGCATGGGCTGTGCCAATTAAAACAAAGACCGGTACAGAGGTGACTGAAGCCATGCACTCTATATTCCAAGAGGGCCGAAGACCAAAAAACTTACAAACAGACGATGGAAAGAAGTTTTACAACACACACTTTCAACGATTGATGAATAAGCACAAAATTAATCATTACTCCACCTTTACTACACTCAAAGCGTCGATAGTGGAACGATTCAACAGAACTTTAAAGATCATGATGTGGAAGCAGTTTAGCATGAATGGTTCTTACAAATGGCTTGATATGATAAAAATATTGCTATCTCAATATAATATGCAAA
This sequence comes from Tolmerus cingulatus, assembly GCA_959613345.1. Lineage (NCBI taxonomy): Eukaryota > Metazoa > Arthropoda > Insecta > Diptera > Asilidae > Tolmerus > Tolmerus cingulatus. The sequence goes on along the minus strand of OY390709.1, from coordinate 18,446,458 downwards.
AACATCAAACAATTAGGATGTGTCCTTGTGATGTAAATGCAAAAAATGAAGAGCATCTTCTCGGTACAGTGTATAATCACACAAAGATTGCTGGTTCACCTCAATATAAAGAAGGAGACCATGTCCGTATAAGCAAATATAAGCATGTATTTGAGGAAGGCTATACACCAAACAGGACATCGGAAATGTTCAAGGTTACAAAAATTCAAGTGACTGATCATGTAACATCTGCTAGAGGACTACGAGGGTAACCCAATAAAAGGAGGATTTTACGAAATGGAGTTGCTGAAAGAGAAACATCCCCACCTCTACCTTGTTGAGAAAATTCTAAAGCCAAAAGGCGATAAAGTTTACGTGAAATGGTTGGGATTCTCATCAAAGCACAACTTTTGGATAAATGCTAAGGATATATTAACATAATTTAAAATAAAAATCATTGTTTCTGAAAAAGTTTAAATCAGCGTTTTATTTCTCAATCTCCTTATTATAAAATTTTGTATTGTATATTGTATCCCGATGGGGTTGGTTTAATATTGTCTCTAGAACTTTACTTGTATTGTAGATTCTCTGTTGAAACCTCATCCTATCGACGGCACATATATGCCACGTTCCATTACGGCTGGCTCTGAATGCAAGCTCCCACACATATGCAATGTACACTTGCGGTATAAGAACAAATCGAAACTTTTCGGCATTCCTTACAATTGTTTCTCGTCAACCTTATATAAAATTTCATGAGTTGTTGAATTGCCCAGTTACATCGTTGCACATCATGACATCCGCAGGTATCTGGTCCCTCAGTTCCATTATCATACGCCCATGGGCAGTTGGTGTAATGCTCACCATATATTGATTTTATTTTACCTATATTCTCATATTGTTTGAGAAATTGATAGCTTGCTTCAATTTGATTCTTATGCTCGTCCAGCAATATTTCGGAAAACTCCTCAAGAAATACCGGGATATTCATCTGTTATTTACAATTGAATTTCAATTTTATGTTGGCATCAAGTTTATTTGCAATACATACTTACATTTTATTTATCTTTCAATTGTTTGTAGCGTATATCTGAAGTATTCTTACTTTCAGATATAGTCTTTGATTTTGCAGCTGGTTTAAGTGAAACAGAATTAAGCTTATACTGCAATTCTTTTGTTTTACTTCCTGTTCACGACGCCCGTGAAGTAATGCCGGCTAAGTTATTCACCCCGGCAAAATGCATCGATCAGCCGAATCAAAGTTCAAACGATTGCACACCTGCATATCCGCTGATTTGCTGATCGATACCACGAGCGCTGACGACCCGAAACTGGAGACGTCCGGAGCTGGATCAATAGGATTCGGACGGATTCTGTTTTATATATATTTGTGAATTTGTAATTTTATTGTAAATTTCGTATCGACGTGATAAATACAAGAAAAAAGTTATTATACACACTTTGGTTTTCTCAGTGCGAGTGTAGGTGATTGAGTATTGGTGATTGGTGTGTTACAGGAAACGTGGCTAATATTTTCATTCATTCATCGGCGTTATTAAAGAAGCAAGCTCTACAACTAAGTTAAGAGTGGTATTTGATGCCTCTTGCAAAACGGCATCAGGGAAATTAGTGAGCTGTTAATGACCGGTCCGCCGCTGCAACAAGTCCTTACGATGTTATTATTAAACTGGCGGTTTCCTAAATTTGTTTTTTCGGCAGATATAGAGAAAATGCATCGTCGAATTTGGGTACACCCTGATGATAATGACTATCAGAGAATATTGTGGAGATCAGATCTAAATCATCCTGTAAAAGATTATCGACTTTTAACAGTTACCTTTGGAATTTCCTGCGCTCCGTACTTAGCTATAAGAACTCTCCAACAATTAGCCACCGATGAAGCAAAATTTTTTCCAGAAGCATCAGAATGCTTATCGAACGATTTCTATGTCGACGATGTTTTGACGGGGCGCGACAGCATCAAAGAGACCGTAAAGTTACGGAAAGATTTAACTTCGCTACTTAAACGAGGTGGTTTCCACTTGCGTAAATTTTCTGCAAATCATCCTGAAGTCTTACAGGATTTAGGTCCTGAAGACGTAGTGAAAGAAACTGTTCTTCTGTTTGATGGAACATCTACTATCAAAGCTTTAGGAATAAGTTGGAATCCCAAGGAAGACAATTTCTGTTACAAATTAAATATAGATATGAGGGGAACACCAACCAAACGCAGCATACTATCAAAAATCGCAAGATTGTTCGACCCCGCCGGATGGCTTAGTTCGGTAATTATTTGCGGGAAAATTCTAATGCAGAAGCTGTGGCTATTAGGCATCGATTGGGATACTGATCTCCCCGAAAATGTATCTCAGGATTGGCTTGCGTTCAGTTCTGATCTGAAAGCCCTCGAACAAATAAAAATTCCGAGGTGGCTAAGCTATATGAAAGCTGCGCAAATTGAATATCATGGATTTTGTGACAGTTCGGAACGTGCATACGCTGCCGCGATCTATGCACGCGGCCCAGACGGAAATGTTTCGGCTCAATTAATCATTTCTAAAACCAAAATCGCTCCCGTTAAAACAATTTCGCTCCCCCGGCTAGAGTTGTGTGGAGCACAACTCCTGTCGAAAGTAGTAGCGCAACTGCGAAAGCACTTAAGACAGGTAGAAATAGTACATCTTTGGACAGACTCCACAGTGGTCCTCGCTTGGCTTGGCAGTCATCCGAATAAGTGGAAAACATTTGTCGCCAATCGGGTCTCTGAGATCCATAACAACACAGCGGAGTGCCGTTGGCGACACGTACCTTCCGAACAAAATCCCGCTGATCTGGCGTCGAGAGGAGTTCGCGCATCTGAGCTTGTTAATAACATCTTGTGGTGGAGAGGCCCACAATGGCTGACAAAGAGTCCTGAAGAATGGCCAACACTTTCTGTAGATCTGGACTATGATATTTCGTCCAAGGAATTAAAAAGGGTCAAATCTCTTCACCTTAAACCAGGCACAGAAGAGCTCATAGAGCGATTTTCTGACTTTGTTAGAGCTTGCAGAGTTGTCGCATTCTGTCGCCGATTCTTTAACAAGCGCGCTAGGAACAATAGTGCAACTGGCAAACCTTATCTCAACGCAACGGAATTACAGGAGGCGAAACATACCCTCGTTCGGGAAAGCCAACGTTATGCATACTTTCAAGAACTCGAAGCCTTACAGAAAAGGCTACCTATATCAACTAAGAGTTCGCTACGTTCTTTAAATCCCTTTTTGGACGACAACAAAATTTTACGCGTCGGCGGCCGCCTCGAGAACTCAAACTTAACCTACGGAGAAAAGCACCCCATAATACTATCCCGTACATCGAAGCTGACCTCTTTAATCATCACGCACGTCCATAAGACAACTTTGCACGGAGGTCCAACTCTTGTAATAGCTACTTTACGACAAAATTATTGGATACCCGGTATCAAAAGCGCAGTGAATAAAATACTTCATCAATGTATCGCGTATTTTCGCTGGAGGAGAGAGACTTCGTGTCAAATTATGGGTAATCTACCCACATCTCGGGTAAATTTGGAAAGGCCCTTTTACGCCACAGGCATTGATTTTGGGGGTCCTATCAACATTAAACTTAGCAAGGTACGCAATGCAAAAACATCCAAGGCGTATATAGCTATCTTTGTGTGCTTCGCAACGAAAGCTATTCATATTTAACTGGTGAGCGACCTTACTTCCGAAGCCTTCGTTGCGGCATTACGCAGATTTTTCTCGAGAAGAGGAATGTGTAAAGAAATCTACAGCGATAACGGAACAAATTTCGTCGGTGCAGCTAAAATAATTGAGAAGGAAATCGACCAAGCGATCCGAACAAGTATTCGAGAAGCCCGTGAAAAATTAAGTGTGCAAAATGTAGCCTGGCACTTTATTCCTCCGGCGGCGCCCCATTTTGGAGGATTATGGGAGGCAGGAGTTAAGTCAATTAAGTACCATCTTCGAAGAATAGTTAGACAAACATTATTGACCTTTGAGGAACTTAGTACTGTGTTCACACAAATCGAAGCGGTACTAAATTCGCGCCCTCTTTGCGCACTGTCAGCAGACCCAGACGATCTAGCCCCCCTTACCCCCGGGCATTTCCTCATTGGGAATGCTCCGGTAGCATTGCCTGAGTCTGACTGGGACCGAGGGAAAATATCTGTATTAGTTCGTTGGCAGCATCTGCAAAAACTCAAAAATGATTTTTGGCAAAGATGGTCCTCAGAATACCTCTCTCGTCTGCAGCAACGACAAAAATGGAAATGTGAGAAGCCATCGGTAAATGTAGGAGATCTTGTAATTTTAAAGGACGAGAATCTCCCTCCGTCAACATGGAAGTTAGCGAGAATCGCGAATTACATAAAGGTAAAGATGATCGAACTCGAGTGGTCACTCTTAAAACATCGAACACTCAATTAGTAAGACCCATTACTAAAATATGCGTTTTACCATTTCAGCAAGAACAATTCCAGTAATATTCATCTCACTATTGTGTTGTGGTCAGGGGGAAAACTAGTCTGGCCCCATTAATCCGCCCGTGTTATAAAAACACAAAAATGCGGAAATTTTTGTTCTCCGCCTATGGGCCTCGGCGATAGCTCAGGGGCTCGGCCGAGACTTCACGGCGGCTCTGGACGGTCCCGCAAGGGATTGCGTTCCTTGGGCTGCGAGCGACGAATTTCGTGCACAAAAATGCACCAAATTCGTCGGTCGCAACTCAAGGCCAAGCCCAAGCTAGGAAAAATCTCCGGCGCGAGCCCTGCGACCGAGCCTCAAGCGGTGCCACAGATTTCGGTCCCATACAAAAATTTCAGCGACCGAGCCCCGGGCATCGCCACAGATTTCGGTCCGATACAAAAATTTCAGCGACCGGCGGGCTGGTGCATGGCAGCGGGAGGCTGAAGATGAGCGGGCGGCGTCCTCGGTGCACGTTGCCGTCCCAGCGCTGCGGGTTCCTGCACTCATCGGTGTCTGCAGTGGCAGCGGCGGTGAGTGTGGGAGTGCGCTGCAGCGGGATTCGTAACGGTCACCGGGGCGCGTAGATTTTTCGGCGCGGCGTAAGGCTGGATATTAGGGGAGTCGAGTTTAGACCGTCATAGAGGATAGTTAAATTGAAAGCGCCTTGGGAAAAATTTGAATTTGAATCGCCGTGCAAAAAGAAAGTTAATTTGAATCGTCGTGTAAAAAAGGTCCAATTGGAATCGTCGTGAAGAAAGGGGTGAATTTAAATCGCCGCGAAAAAAAAAAACTGAAATTTAATCGTCCTGAAGAAAAAAAAAAAAAAAAAAAAAAAAACTCCAATTGAAATCGTTGCGAAGAAAAAGTCGGGAGATAGTTGCGTGCTGGAAAGAAAAGAAAAAAAAAGGAAAATTGTTATGTTGGATAGTGCGCTCCGAAGGTTCCGGGCTAAAATTTCATTGAGCCGGCTGTTTAAAAAGAAAAAAAATCAAAAAAAAGGGATGTGATTAGTCATTTTGAAAGTGCTCGAGTTATACGAGTGACAACACCAACGTAGTTTTTGTCGACATTTTAGTACTAATTACAGCAAAATTTAGTGAAGTGACTGAATAAAACTGAGGGTGTAAACATAAGTGCTATTAACTCATAAATAGTGTAACCGGTTAAGGCCATTTTGGACAGACTCAGATTTAAATAAAACCTGCAAAGGAATTAAAACAAAAAGGAATTAATAGTAGAAATCAAAAAAAAAAAAAAAAAAAAAAAGGAGCGAGAAAAAAAAAATTTTAAAAGTTATAAATCCTTTAAAATCAAATCGACATATAAAATATAGCTTAATCAAAAAGACATTTTACTTAAATCAAAATTTCAAAAGTTCCATTTTATTTATGTACCGTCTTATATGAATATATAAAAATACAAAATAATACAAAAATTATGAAATAAATAATAATGTAACATAAATTAACTTCAACAAAAAAAAAAAAAAAAAAAAAAAAATTTTTTGGACCCGTATTGACCTGGTTGCTGCTGATCGCCGGCGGAGGGCACCACGACGGGGCCACCTGAAGAGGCAGGGTGCCTCCGCTCTCTTTTCACCTCATCGCTTCTCCGCGGGAATCCCCACCCTCAGCTGAGTCGACGGTTCACCACGGCGCCCAACGAACTTCAGTAAATTACGTAAGCTAATTAGTTTGTTACGATTGAGTGAAAATAATATAAGGTATGTTCCCTTAAATTAAGGTATTTTCTCTCTCTTGGTCCCCTCTCCAATTTTCTCTTGCAGCCGGGGTCCTTGATGTAGGCTCGTTGTGTCTTGTTTTCAAAGGGACCTCCCAATTATTAAGGCCGCTGGGAGGTCACAGGGTGGTTGGGGCAACAGGCCAAGGGGGGTTCATCGCGAACCGAGCCCCCCCTGAGAGTCAATCACGGGCAGCTGCAGGGGTTCAGCCTGCACCGTCGTTTTTTTCCCCCCTTCGCGATTCGTCGTCTCCCGTTTGCGAGAGAATTTTTTCGTTATCGCCGGTGGCCGTTCCGGCGGCTGAAAGCGGTTTTTTCGGCAAACCCCCCCACACTACCGCAAATGCTAGCCTGCCAGCTCTCGCGGCCGCATACCGCCGGACGGGGTGCTTTAGCCGGGCCCCCGAGTCCACTCGGCTCATAACAATTGTTAGCTCTAATTATTATTTATTCAACTACCAACATTTACTTCGACCTACATATATACATATTCATATTTTTATCATATTCGAACCCTTTCACAGGGTTGATGGAGAGGTAATTGGAGAAGTCGGAGGTGGAGCGAGATAGGAGGTAGGATTGCCAAAGTTTGTTCCTTCTATTCCGAAGGGATCGAATTTCTTTGTTATACCAGGGGGGGAGAAGGCATGATCTCTCCGAGGTTGAAAAGGGAAACATTGGGTCAGGCACGCAAAGAGTTCGCTATAAAAGACGTCGAGGGCATCAGCAACGGGAAGCTTGGACTCGGCTGAGAGGGAAAGAAGGAACGATTGAGAGAGAAGGCGGTTCAATTTGCCAAAGTCGCCTCGGCGGAAATTGAAGTGGTAAGAAGTCTCAGAGGTGGTGTGAAGAGGTGGGGGCACAAGGCCAAGAGTGAGGAAGAGTGGAGGGTGGTACTGGTCAAGAGTAGATAGAAGATGAGGGCTCTGAGAGACAACCGAGTTCACAGGGTCAGAGGAGAAGACCAGGTCGAGTTGGCTACCAAGATTGTTGGTAATGCCACTAATTTGGTAGAGACCAGAGTCGGAAAGGCGGTCGACAAAAAGGGTTTCCTTGTCGGAGAGGATGTTGGTGGGGATATAGTGAAGCTCGTCGTCAGATCGAAGCCATTCCAGATGGGGAAGATTGAAGTCGCCGAGAACGATGATTTCATCGTTGGGCCCTGCGGTGCTGAAGATAGAGTCGATCGTATCGGTGGCAAGTTGGAAGGCCTCGAGCGGTTGGGAAGGGCGAATGTATGCACAAAGGACATACAGGAATTTGCTGATTAATGGGATTTTAATGCAGACAAAATTGAGGAGGCAGGAATTAGAAGAAGTGAGGAGAGTAGCGCCGAAGCGACTATGCACAGCAAGAAGTACGCCGCGGGTAGAGAGGGTTAAGTTGTCGTCGCAGGCATCACCACTAAAAACTGAAAAATCCGCTGAAAAACGTTCACTGCTATAAATATTGGGAGTTAGGTTAGTTTCGGTTAGGGCAAAAATGTCATATGGAAAAACGAAGGAGTTCTGCAAAACAGAGGCAGTTTTGGTGCTTAGTCCTCTGACATTTTGGTAGTATAGGGAAAGACAGCACGGAAAGTGAGCGTGGGCAGACGGCGGAAGGGCTGGGGGTAAGGGAGGAAAAGAAAAGCCAGAGCCAGTCGGGTTAGGAATTAAAGTAAGATTTGTGATCGTTCCGGGCTCTTTGAAGGTGGGAGATTCACCGAGAGCTGACGTAGGAGGCGAAAGTGGTAAGGTCAGAGAAGGTCTCCTCAGGGGAGATGCCGAATTCGGCATGAAACTTAAGGAACAGGTCGCGAAGGGTGGACAAGTCAGTGGGGAGGCCTTCCTGGTGAATTGAAACAAGCACATTGGTTTTAGTTTTTCCGTCAATGCAGACGGAGTCTGGCTTGTCATGAAGGTAGGCAAGGAGGAGGCGGACGTTGTCATAGATTCTATGGTCACGAGAGCGGGACAACAGATAGCGACCTTCGGTGGATTCAGCAGATCGCATGGTGAGTTTGACAATAGGGGGGAGGAGAGGGTCAATGAATGAAGGTCTGCTGGGGGGATTGGAGGGGAGGCGGTCCGGATTGGAGGGAGGTGTGCCCAAGGAAGAAGAGGACGGAGAGGGAGGAAGGGGAGGGGGACGGAATGGCTGGTTGAGAGGGAACTAAGGTATGCGCTTTGACAGTTAGGGTATTTGGGAGGGATGGAGAAGTTGAAGTTAGGGAAGAGGCTAACCTTAAACTGCCAGTTGGAGTTAGGATTAGCGGAAGATTGGCGAAATTGGGAGGGTTCGAGCGACGTTTAGTCGGATTGTTGAAGGGATAGCCTTTAGATTTGTGGGAAGGTGATTTAGGGCTAGTATTAGATTTAGAAGTAACAGAGGGACTAGAGTTAGGCTTAAGTTTAGCATTAGGGCTAGGGTTGACCTTAGATTTAGTAATATGACTAGAGTTAGTCTTAAGTATAGCATTAGGGCTAGGGTTAGTCTTAGCTTTAGTAATGTTACTGGAGTTAGTCCTTACATTACGAGAGTGGCTCGAGTTAAACTTAAAGCTAACAGACTTAGAGATCCACTTAGTTATGTTAATATTACCGTAGCTAACGAGGCGGGAGAAGAGCCACTCGTATCTACCATGAAGTCACCTTGAATTTGGATGGCCCATCAGCATTGGGCGGGCGGAGTTTCACGCAGTCGATTGGAGAGATCGAGAAGTGTCCTACGAAGAAAGTGCGGATCCAAGTCACATCTGCGAGGTGGGGGGCATCGGTCACTAGAAGCACTGAGGAAGTCTTGGAGGCAGCGACGTTGAGGCGGTGGAGTTTCTCCAATCTAGAGCTCCATTCCTTTTCGGTCCAGAGAGTGCCGAATTTAGACACTGGGGGGACCAAATCGAAAGCGGAAGTCTGTATCGAAACGGTAGAAGTATGCGGGGGAGGCGTGGCAGAAAGTGTGGGCACACGGTCCAGACTAGGGGAGAGGCAGCTGATGGTGGAATCGCTTGTGGGTCCTATAGTGGACGAGCGAGAGGGCGAGCGAAGATCAGCGGAGATGGAGTCGAGGAGCGCAGCGTTGGCAGACACAGCCGCAGAGCAAGAGGCGAGGTCATTTCTAATCTGCTTCACCGAGCGGCGAACATCATCGACAGCAGGAAGAACAGCCGCGGGAAGATCGGTAACAGAAAACACTGAGTAGAGGTCGTCCAGGGTTCGCACCGCGGTAGATATTTTAGTGAATATGAAATAGGACTTCTCCAGAAGTGTCTCAGTTTTTCTCTCCATGTTGACGAGTCTCGCGTTAATCGATGAGATTTCATCAGGGACGGTCTGAGAACACGAGCAATTACCCAGCGAGAGCTGCACCTTAGCGGCAAGGAGACATTGCTCGCTAAAGAGGTTGTCGGAGATAGTTGCCAGAGCACGAAGAACGTGACAGGGTTTGATGTCGGAGCACTCGTTGCACGTAGAAAGACCAGCAGATGAAGACGAACGGGCGCCGCGCTTTAGGCAAGCTGCATGGAAAAACTGCCTGCAGACCCAATCGCACTCGATCAAGTCGCCGGAGAGAGACCCATTGCATACCTTACAGGCGCTCATCGTGAAGCTCGTAGTAGGCAGAAGACCGAAGTAATGTTGAAATCCGGGAAGTGGTCGAGGCAGCACAACAAAGCAGGTGATTACACCGCGCGAAAAGAGAGCATCGGAGTCGGCAAACATTTGTCACACCGGACAACAAAGTAAGCACGAACCGATTGCACAAAGTGTAAACAGCGAGACGTAATGCGAATAGCGACTGCACCGTACGACGTCTTGAATTGAAGTATGTATTACGTTGCAAAATATCTGAGTAAGTGTGAACCTCACGACACTGGAAACGTTGTACGCCAAGCAATTACAAAAGCCAAAAGACTGGGTGGCACAGTGTGGAGCCAACCTTTTGCGGTCTATGGCAATACTCTCGCAACGATTGGTAAGTCCTTCCGAATGTGCATATCGTCTTTGCCACCTGCCGCTTAAAATGAGTTCTCGTAAAACAATATTTGCAAATAGCTGCATGCCAAATCAACACTTTCGTTTATTGCGGTTTGAAGGGGATGAGACTTCAATATGCAACAACATATTTGGCCGTTACGTGCTCAGGCCTGATGAGCCAGAAAATATAAGTCTGGCAGAATTTGCTGTGCGTTATGAGACCATTTCAACTATTATGTGGAGTGAGGAAGATGGTGATATCGAACTGAGAGAACCTGTTGATGAGCCTATAAAAATAAGATAAATATATACGATTGAGAGACGGTTCACGCATGCGAGTAAGAAATAAGCCAGCTGTGTTACGTACACTTTGCTACACACTTAATAGTGACAAAGATGGGTATTATTACAGCTTAATTGTTTGCCATATTCCGTTTCGCGATGAAAACCAACTAATGTTGGAAGACGAGACTCCAGAATCCTGTTTCCTTCAAAATTGGCAAACTTATATCTGTTATTACATTTATTCTTTACAAAACTAAAGTACAATTTTACAAACAGTTGGTTTTCCTACACCAAATATATTTGCCACTGATCTATATTCTACTGATGAACCCAAAACGTAGACGGCAATTGCAACCTTTTTACGCAGATCAATACAATTCCTAAATGCTGTATTGGCTCTCGAAAGATGTCCTGATTACGAACATAAAATGTTAAACGATTCCCTATCCATCCTAAAGTTTTCTTTGAAAAATTCTTCGCTATTATTGGGTATATCAAATTTCCAAAAATAACTCGAACGTTCCTACAAGCAAATAATTTATAAAGGATGTGCACTAAATATTAAGTAACATTTTACCTGGATCCAACACTTTGGAGGCGCTCTCCAACTTAATACTGTTGCCAACAATGCCGCATTTCTTCTTTCTAATTTCAACAAATTTTTCATGTGATACATACGTTTTTTCTTGTAATAATGCAATAAACACGAATTTCTTCTACTTGTATTACACACAAATTTAAATTGATTCACTATGTCCAACTGTTGGCTAACAAGAGTTTGTTGATATTCATTCATTTTAACTTTAACTTGAAATGTCAAATATCAAAAGTCAAATAAAATCGCACTATCAGATGGAATCACTTTAAAATCTCTTATTCAAAAGCTCGCGATTTTGGGGAGATGGAAACGTGGCATTCGACGAAAAGACGAATTAACACTAGAACTACCAAAACCGGTCAAAATGACTGGTACTAAATTTCTTCCTTCAGTGATTTACAATTTTTAATGTTATAGGTTAAGATTTATGCCAACATTTATTTAGTTACATAACTACGACATATTTAGGAATCGTTTTCAATTTATGATTAATAATCCAAATTTGAAGGTATTTACATTATATTAAAGGCGAAGAAAATGAGTGAAATTGCACATTTGAGTGCTGGTAGTTCTAGTGTTAAGGCCCGTGTTGACTAACGTTAGAATCGAAGATTTCGCTCATGCAGAACAGGTCATTCAACAAGCACTTGACCAGGCAACTGCTTTGAATGTTGCCCGTGGAACGCGTTGCGAAAATGTTGCTCGTGAAACGGGTTTCGGAAATATCAGGGACGATCAAATTATAAACGTCGATGAACATATTAATCAATATTGTAATGTAAGTATTTATATACGAACCATTAGTGGACATTGCCTGATCCCGATTTGGGCGCATTTTTTTCGTAACGCAAAAAAGAGCGAAGAAACGTTCTCTCGTTTAGCACTGTTCAAAAGTACAAGGAGGAAGTTCACCAGGGATGTTCGAGCTCCGTGAGCCACGTAAGTGCTAATACAAAACAAAAACAAATTAAATTTAAGTAAGAGGGGAAGCACGTATGGCTTGCTCAGGCGCGTCTGGCTGGCTAGCACGACCTAGCTCGTCGGATTAGGGGGTGCGGTCTTGAGCTGCTTAAACATGCTTCAAAAAATTTTATTTTTCATTACCGTGTACAAAGCGCCATTCATGAAGAAGGGAAAGTGAAGAAAGCCGGGAGTGCACAGAGGGGGAGAAATCTCGGACCAGGACTCAGCAACAAAAAAAAGGACCAAAAAAAATTCACAATAATGATAGTCACTATCCGCGACTTAAACTAGATGAGAAGTTAATTCAGGAATGAGACTACTTATTCTAGTAGGCAGACAGATTTCTTTTTTTTTTCTAGATAGGAACAAGCCAACCAAAAACAAAAGGGTACCGAGAGGTAAGTAATCATCTATGACAAATTAACGCGAAAGTCTTATCAGCGAACGTAAATAAAAGCAAAGCAAAGTTCTCGAAACGGTCTCCAAAGGTCGGAGGTTATAATTCTTTTTTTTTCTTTTACAAAACTTCCTACTAAGGCAAGAGTGCCAGCTACTTAACAACGTTAGGTTTTTCCAATTTGTCGCCCGAAAGGTTTCTTTTCTTTCTTTTCTTGGCCGCCACTATTTATTATTGTGAGGAAAGGAGTTTATATACATACATATACATATTATATATTAAATAGGGGTGCGTAATGTGCATAAATTTTTTTGGTTGTTTTTTTTTTTGCTTCGCGGTTCGGCGACGCCCGTCCCTCCCATTGTGATGAAAGCTGTCACTGCGCGGGCGGTAACGGGATCGCCTGCCCACGCGGCAGTTCGGGATGGAGGCGACAAAAACAACAGGACCGTTAGTCTGCAAAGGGGCGGTGCGCTGTCCCACGTGGATATCCAGGCTCTGACCGGTTTTGGTGGCTGCAACTCTCTTTTTTTTCTTTTCAGCTGGGGCTCCACGATGTTTAAGTTAGCGGAGGGGTGAAAGTAGCACCCGTCAGCAAAGCACCGACCTTATTAATACTTTTTTTGCTCTGAGGCTGTTATTTACCTTCCCCGGACTAGGTAAGTCTCCCGCACAACGGCCGGCCACCAACCTGCGGTAGCGAGCTCCGGTTTTGGCCTTCGGGCTCCTCTGCCTGGAGGGGTAGGCAGCTGCGGCTTAGGGAGCCGATGCGGGTTGATGAGGGAAAAGGAAATTTCCTTGGCCGGGCAAAATGGTCGGGCCTTCTTCTTTTTTTGTTTTTTTCTTGGTGTAAGCTGTATTTGTACAGGAAAATTAAGCCACTCCAATGTTATCGAGGAATAATTGATTTTTGTTTCTGACCAAGATGGCGGATCAAAAGAGACGAACAAAGATTTGGGCACTTACAAGAACTACATGTCTTTACACTGACAGAGTTGATGGCTGAATGGCGGCTGTCAGGCGATTCCCGTACGATGACAGGGAAATACCGCAGTTTGATTACAGCGTTTTTTTTTGCATGGTGATGATGAAAAGTTGTTGCTTTTTATAACTGGAGGAGCTGGGATAGGCAGATAATTTGTTTTAGAGTTATTCGTGGAACACATCAAGAGGCCTTATGCAACTAACATTTGATTTGCTTCTAAAGCCTAAATTTGTTAAGGTAGGTTCATTGACTGGTATCGCCGCCCGCTAGTTACTTGGGAAAACATTGCATTCTCTTTTTTGTCTTCCCATCGAAAAAGGTAATTCAACTGCATATAGACGCTTAACTGGTGAAAAGCTAGAACAGGAAAGACGTAAATGACGTAACATAAGTTGGTTAGTGATTGATGAAGTATCCATAGTTTCTTACGAGAACTTACGAATGATTCATTTGCGGCTACAGGAATTCAAAAACACTGATAAGTTGTTTGGTGGCATAAATATTGTTCTCTTTGGAGACATCATGCAATTACCCCCTGTAAAAGGACATTGGTGCTTTGTACACCCACCTTGGAATGCTGCAGAAGTTAATTTATGGCACGAATTTTCATTCTGCGAATTAACGATATACATGAGACAACAAAATGATATAGAGTTTGTTGACCTGTTAAACAATTTACGCGTAGGCCAATTGACAACAGGTCAACCGGAACTGCTCTGTCAGAGGCGAAGGGTGGCTTTAGATTAAGAGTTTAAGGATGGTGTTGTAGTTCGAATATTCCCGATCGTCAAACAGGTTGACGAATACAATAATGAGATAATAGCTATGAATTCAAAACAAAATCGTGTCTATACAATCCGTTCCATAGATGAATCTCGTGAAGTTGCTACCTATGGAAAGAGACCTCCAGATAATGTTGTTCCAAAAGATGTGAACAATTGTGGTGGACTTTTATCTGTGGTAAAATTAGCTGTCGAATCCCGTGTCATGTTGAGACGTAACATATCAGTATCTGACGGCCTCATCAATGGTGCTATGGGTATTTTAAAAACAATAAAATGGCCATCACTATGCAGGGATCAACTCGAGGAAGGGGAATTACCGGACTGCATATTAGTAAAATTTGACGATGAAAGCATAGGAAGCAGACTAAAAGATAGCGATGGTTGTGACGCCATACCTCCAGTGGTTGCAACTCTTCAAGGTACGAAGGGTTATGGCGACATTGAGCGCAGGATGTTGCCGATAATTTTATGCCGGGCCGTCACGGTACACAAATTACAAGGTATGACCCTTGAATCGACCTCGGAAAGAAAGTGTTTGCCAAAGGGCGGGCATATGTGGCACTGAGTAGAGTGAAAATACTTGAGGGCATTGCTTTATTCGATCTAGAGCCAAATAAGATATTACACAAACCTCAAGATTAAAGAGCTTTTTAGCAGAAATACAGAGACTGAGAGGTCTACAAACAAGAGACCCGAGTGAAAATATTAGTCGGAAAATGCACGGAAGTGATGGAAAATTTAATTTTAGTCGGAATTTGATTGGAAAACAGACGGAATTAATTATTGGGACGGAAAACTAACTGAAAATAGACGGAATCCGTATGCTATTGAAAAACCATTGACGGAATTTACCCGGAAATGTGTCAGAAAGAAATGATGTCGAAAATGAGAATAAAATGTGACGAAAAATAGACGGAAATGTCATTACATCCAGAACTGAGGATTTTTTCGATAGCACTATACCTGCGTAGGCCACCACATACAGGCAAAATTCTTCCCGAACATGCAGACGACGAGTTTCCCTAAAAACAAAATCTTAGGTACGCGAGCCATGAAAAAAGATGCGGATGAGTACCCTCATTAGGAAAACCCACCGCAGCGAAATTACATAAAAGAAGAGAAGGCAGGCAGTTTTTCGAAGAATTTCATAGTAAGAAAAATTACGTTTTAGAATAAAAATGCATCAGTAGTATCCCGTCTTTCTAAAAGAGTGGTTGTGGATTTGATCTCTCGATAGAAACTGTGTCAATGATTTTGGACAATAAGTGTGTCTTACGCAAAGTCATAAGTGAAGTGCTTAGCCCTCATATAATAAAGAAAGGATGGATTGCTGATTTGACGTGGTTAGACGACAATTCACCAGCAGTACCAACATCTCCACCACAACCTTCAACGTACTCACCGCTGCCTCCATCATGTCTACCACAACCTCCAACATGAAGATGATAATAATTTAATACTCGGTAATAAACAACTCAGCATTAAAATCTGTGAGTTAACAATCAATCATACCCGTTTTTCCTACCCTTAGGGTTGGATTTTTTTTCCAAATTTACATGGGACCAACTTCGGGATATACCCTTTCCAATAAAAAAAGAATTATCAAAATCCGACTACTCTGTAAAAAGTTATGCGTGTTCATACATAAAAAAAAAATATACGCGTCGAATTGAGAACCTCCTCCGTTTTTTTTCGTCGGTTAAAAAATTAGCTCGATAGTAATAAATTTTAAAAATAGGTACTCGGATCCTGGACTATAGCTATCAAGAGTACCTCATTGCAATTCACCCCTGATAACCCGCCAATAATCTACATACATACGGTAGATTATCACAACCTGTGTAGTACAGTAGGTGATCAATGAATTAGAAACACTTGACAATTTTAACACAGTTTCAATTTATAATTTGCAATATGTATTTAGGATTAAGTCTGATAAAAAAGAGTTTCGCATGAAACAATTAAGGGGATCTCCCACATTTGTTAGGCAGGTAAATTTTATAATATCCTTCCTAGAAAGGATAAAAAAGAGGTATGAAAAGGGTATAAAAAAGGCGATTTCAGCTAAAGTGCTGTTATTTTCATTAAGGAAGTTATCGAGTGAAGTTATTATAGAGGAGATAAAGTGTTTCTATAGAAAATAATAAACAGTAACTGTTAAGAAAGTATTCTGCGGGCGAAGTGCGAAGAAACAAAGTAAAAAGTATGATTTCAAGTTGTACATATATGAATTTTTTTTCTGAATCTGTGAATTTTTCATAGTGGGACGGCGAAAAGACATAACGAGTGAGAAAAAAATCGAGATTGTAACATTGTTAAGATTGCAAAAGTTTTCTATTCGGGAAATAGCTAGGAGAACTGAAGTTTCGGCGGCCACCGTGAGCAGAATTTGAAAAAATATTGAAGTTGGCTTGTCTCCCCGTCATAATAAACGGGGAAACTGTAAGAGCAGAAGGAAAACCTCTGCCAGAACTGACCGGGAAATTATTCGGAAGGGTGCACAACAACGCAGGGCACCAGTACGCGTACTTACTAGGGAGCTGAATGAACACGGAGTGAATATATCAGCGGTGACAGTCAAAAGAAGATTTAATGAGGTCTCACTAAAATTAAGAAGAAACGATTAATTTGGGCTAAACTTCATCAAAACTTAACCATGGGTGATTGGAGAAAGGTAAATAAAAATTGTAATATTAGGGGCCAGTGTTGATCCGTATGTTTGTCAAAAATACCGATTTTTCCCTTTTTCTTAATTTCTTTTTTTTATTTAGCTCATTTTGTTAGGCGAAGACCCAATGAGCGTTTTCAAGAAGACTGCCTCGTCAGAGCGGTCAAATATCCACCGACAACAATGATTTGGAGTTGCATTACTGGAGAAGATCCCGGTCCTCTTTATTTCGTCGAGGGAACGCTAAGCTCGGAGCAATACAAACGCGTCCTGGAAACGGTCCTTCTTCCTTATATGGACTCTCTAGCTTCTGGCAGATCCTCCTACACGTTTATGCAAGACGGCGCACAGTGGGCCAGAATGATTTTTAGGTGACCAAAAATCGATTTTGGTCATGTCACCGATTTTAAAAATTGTAATGCCATTCGATAGTAAACAGAATGTACTATCTTGTGGCAAAATTTTTTTTTCAATATTTACCCCCCCTCTTTGTGTTTGGAATAGATAAAGTTAGAGAAAAATTTGAACAGCTAATTTTTTAAAAAAATGTTCAAGTTTTTTATGATTTCAAAGTTCTTTTGTAAAAATATTTGTATGGAGAGGTTGAATTGTTATTAATGAAATCACTTACTAAATAGGAGAAGCTATTATTAGGCCAATAACTTATGATAAAAGTGAAATAGTTTTTTAATAATAGCATTTTAATTAAAAAGGGGAATTTTTCGCTACAATTTGAATTTCTTTTTAACTTTTAAAAAAATGGCCGCAAATGGCCATGCTCTCACTGGTATCAAATTAAAGTAGAGATCCTCCTGCATCGTTTAAAACAAAAATTGGCTGCGGCGACCTGCGGTCTTCGGAGAAAAGTGCATTTGAAGTAAAGTCTACCTTGTTGTCTTCTGCGTATTTTCACACAAAATTCCCATTTGTGCAGGAATTTTCTGAATTTTAAGGCTGCATAATGCTTGTTTTGGAAATTAATTATAGTTTTCCTATTAAACCTTTAGGATTAATGACATCATTAATATTTAAAGAAGTTATATTAGTACGTTTTATGACATTTTTAACTGACTTTGGCTTCCTCTGTATATGCGCCCTATTCAATATGTGTTTATGACTTCCAGGTAAATATGTACATATGGTGATTATTGACTTTGTTTTTTATGACACCTAATTAATATTTATTGTTATAATTACCTGAAATAAGGGACAGTTGTACATTTTAATTGTTTGTGTGTTTAAGGCATGATTTGAAGGTAGGTGAAAGTAACAGAAATCGTAGGTATTTAAAGGAAAGATATTTTGCGTATTGACCATTCTCTATCTTAATTGAAAAGAGGAAACACACGACTTTGAATAATTTGCAAATTAAAAATTACTAATAAAATAAGAGTATTTTGAGCTAGGAGAAATTTAGTGTTATACACTGATTATACACTGTGTTTTGATTTGTGCTTGTTTTACAAATATATAGTGATTTGTGCTTTGATTTGTGCTTGTTTTACAAATATATAGTGATTTGTGCTTGTTTTACAAATATATAGTGATTTGTGCTTTGATTTGTGCTTGTTTTACAAAAAAGTGCTCCAAAAAAACATGGAGATTTCGTATTGTGAACTGTATAAAATAATCCGTGATAATAATATTATAGAATATGAAGACTTTGTGCGTGTACTTTCAAATACGTATAATGATAAAATTTTTGGTGAAGAAATAGTTCGACGATTCTTTCGCAATTTCAGGAAAAGGTGGCAACTCAGTGCTAGAAACGCACAAACATTTGAAAAACAGAATGAATCGTGGTTAAATAAAACAATGGAAATCAGTGCTGCGGAAATGCAATCTTCTCAACCATCAACTTCAACATCTGCGACGCGTTCATCTTTACCTTCTACATCAACATCGGAATTTTATTCATCCACATTGGAACCTTCTGCATTAACATTGGAACCTTCTACATCATCCGGCAGGGGGAGACCAACTAAATCCCTGGATCAGTGCTCAGACATCACCAAAAAGCGAAAACTTAAAGACCATAATGAGAATTTATCAACGGAATTAATAAGCCAATCACTTCGCCAACGATATACGTCCGAAAAATTAGTTCAAAAAGCCTCGATTGTAAAAGCTGTTGATGAAGCTAGCCCAACCCGTGTGAAGAGAATTAAGAAGAGTATCCCCACCCCAGAAGACCAGCCGCAGAAATTTACACCAGAGGAAGCTTTGTCCTTGTTTTTAGACTTGGGACTTTCTAAAGACAAGTACAATTTTCTTATACATGAATTGAAAAAGAGGAACCACGATGCTTTGCCAAGCTATAACAAAATTGTCGTTGCAAAGAAAGAATGTTTGCCTGAAATGCTGCAGACTACCGACACTTCCGCTTCGGTGCCTCTTCAAAATTTACTTGATTCAACCGCGAACAGAATTTTAAAGATAAAACCTCAGGATGAAATCGAGGCCTTAGATGACACCACTTTAGTGTTAATGAGTAAATGGGGATGTGATGGATCTTCGGGGCAAGGCGAATACAAACAACGAATTCCTGGAAATAGTGACGAACATATAACAGACGCCAATTTATTCGTAATGTCATTGGTTCCTCTTCGTTTAAAATGCAGCACTACCGAAAACTTAGTGTGGAAAAATCCTCGTCCATCATCTGCACATTTCTGCAGACCTATTAAATTTAAATATTTAAAGGAAACAAAAGAGTTGGTTCAAAGTGAAGTTGACCTCGTGAATCAGGAAATAAATGCATTACTACCAACGAAATGCTTAGTTAACGGCAAAGAAATAGAAGTAATTCATAGGCTTTACTTAACAATGTGTGATGGCAGAGTAATTCAATTTGTGACGGACACCACATCATCGGCAACTTGTAATATTTGCCAAAAAAATCCAAAAGATTTTCGAAATACGGAAGAAGAATGCGATGTTGAAGAAAACTACCAATACGGACTTTCACCTCTTCATGCAAGGATTCGATTTATGGAATTTATATTGCACATGAGTTACGACTTGAGCTTCACTGATGAGGGTGTACGAAATAAGCCTGAGAATAAGCAAAAGAGACTGGAGGAGAAACACAGGATACAACAAGAGTTCAGGCGACAACTTGGTTTAATTATTGATACACCTAAGCAAGGATTTGGAAGTACAAATGACGGCAACACAGCGAGGAGGTTTTTTGAATACCCGGACATAACAGCAGATATTACCAAAGTGGACGTGGAAATTATAAGGAGATTTAAGACCATATTAAATGTTCTTTCTTGTGGTCTTCCTATAAATGCTCAAAAATT
This sequence comes from Tolmerus cingulatus, assembly GCA_959613345.1. Lineage (NCBI taxonomy): Eukaryota > Metazoa > Arthropoda > Insecta > Diptera > Asilidae > Tolmerus > Tolmerus cingulatus. The sequence continues at coordinate 18,426,304 of OY390709.1, read as the reverse complement.
CGGAACATATGCAGCACAAACAGAAACTTTATTAAATTATAAATATCCATGGAGGAAATTAACAGCAACAGTCCACAAAGTTTTAAGACATGGGAAAAACATAATACTCCACTGTCTTTTACCAATTGGCGAATTGTCTGAAGAAGCCCAGGAAGCCAAAAATAAAGACTACAAGCACTACAGATACCACAACACCAGAAACATTTCAAGGAAAGAGCAGAACATTGATCTCATGAATATGCTGCTTATATCATCAGATCCATACATCTCATCATTTCGGAGAGTACGGGACAAACGTTTAATCGACAGGGAATATCCAGAGGAAATGGCTTATTTACTAGATATGGATGAAGATATAGATGATATGTTTGAAAGCATATAAAGTATTGTAATATAAATATATTGTAGTAATATAAATATAATAATATAAATATATAGTGAAATAAATTTTTTTTTAAATTTCGTTTTTTAATATATTTGTAAAATTAATTTTTTTTTTATTAAATATTGTTATGAAGATAATGAAATAATTAAAGACTAAGTTAAACATGTTGTTAAAACTTTTAAAAAAACATAAATAGTTCATTTATTGACAAATTCAAATTTTGTTGCTTTATTTTGAGGCACCCTGTAAACCAATTGAATTTTTTTTTTATCACATAGAGGGTCATAATGTCAAGATATATTTCCCAAAGTTTCATTACGATATCTTTAACACAACAAAAGTTACAGATTTTTGATAGCTGCCAAGTCGTTTTGGCCCACTGTGCGGCGCACCATGCCACACCGCAAGTTCCGTTAATGACTTTTTCATTTCAAAAAATATTAATGTTCTTTCTTGGCCACGCAATTCTCCAGATCTCAATCCTATTGAGAACTGTTGGGCCTTGCTAAAATCTAAAGTATACTCGAGGTCAAATAATACCATTCAAATTTTAAAAAAATAATATTGAAGATATATGGAATAATGACGCTGAAATTAAGGAAAAGATCATCAGTTGTATTGGAAGTATGCCAAACAGAATAAAAGAAGTAATTAAAGCTAAGGGGGGAGCAACGAAATATTAAATTTTTATACACTATGTACAAAAGATGGAGCTGAATAATAAATATGTAGTGAACATTTTACATAATTTTTACTTATTTCCTTGAACTTCCACAAATACCCAAAAACTTTAAAAAAAATTCAGTGTTTCTAATTCATTGATCACCTACTGTACATTGATATTTAAAACGAATTTGTAACAAAACACCCGTACTTATTCAATTTTTATTAATTAGCTACAGTGTGAAGGAACTAAACGTGAGAAGGATAGAACTTTTCCTCATTTTCCAATGGTTTTAAAACAGCTTTTGTTTTATAATTCTGAATATTACTATTATAATCAGATTTCCCACCCGATTTTTCATTTAGCATAATATTTCTTACGATAATATTATGAGATACTGCTTTGCACATATCATATATAGTAAGAGCTGCTATTGAAACAGCTGTAAGCGCCTCCATTTCAACTCCAGTTTGGCCGATAGATTGGACAGAGGCTAAAATAACTACTTCATGACTGTCCCTTACCAATTTTAGATCCACTTTTATGGAAGAAAGCACAATGTTGTGGCATAAAGGAATTAATTCTGCAGTCTTCTTAGCTCCCATAATTCCAGCAATTTGTGCAATAGAAAGTACGTCACCCTTCCTTATGTTATTGCTATGGATGAGGTTGCTTATTTCCGGGCCAACATATACCGTACACTCAGCAACTGCTTTACGTTCAGTCACACTTTTGCTCGAAACATCCACCATAGTTACTTTTCCAGTAGAGTCAACATGTGTTAATTCTTTTCCAATAGATGTACTGTTAAATCGAATAAATTGATTTTTGTGGAGTTGAGAAGTAAAAAGAAAGGATAATGGTCCAACTTCAGGTCGATGACCAATTCTGTTATATACTGATGCAAAGTCTGTAAAAAAACAAAAAACACATACAGCTTTAAAATAGAATACTAAATATTTTTTCTAACATATACTATAGTAATAGAGGTCCCCTATAAACGAGTGGTAAGTGCACGAGTCTATCACTGCGGGGGACCGTTCGAGCCCAGCTCGATCCACGTCAATGGAGTGCGGTTTTTAATCGTGGTAAAGCGTTATGTGGTAGGCCCACCATACCGGGACGCTTTCCTGGTTAAGCGACAGGCGGCAACCCCACCAATCAGGATAGCTACTGCGGGCTAATCACCTGGCATAGTGAAAATAAACGATTCGAGAAACGGAAACCGAGCCTGGGACGTTACCGGACAACACGATCACGACATTTGGCACACCATCGAGGACCCGAATTGGACAATGGAACGTACGAACGCTTAGATAACCATCCAGACTATCCCAGTTAGAGAAGGAAATGCAGAAATATAACATTCACATTCCCCTTGGAATCAGCGAGATGCGACGGCCCGGAATGGGGGAAATGCCGGTATCAAGATACTAATGGGGGACTTCAACGCGAAAGTAGGCTTAGGAAACAGTAGACCAACACGTTCTGGGCACCACAAATAACAACGGGGACCGTCTGAAAGCACTATGCCAACAACACAACATGAAGATCGGCGGAACACTCTTCCTACACAAAGACATACATAACTACATATGGACCTCCCCGGACGGACGCATACGAAACCAAATACAACACATCTGCATCAGCCAAAAATGGAAGCAATCATAACTCGACTTTCGCACCCGCAGAGGCGCAGACATACACAACGACCACATGCTAGTCACGGGGGACATCCGACTAAGGCCACCCAGTAAGAAATGTATCAAGGGCTTCCCCCAGGAAGGCATGATATAACTACTTCTAAGCGCTTCCAATATTGTATCTAGAATGGTTCTGCAGGAACCTTTGAAATCCTTGCTTCTTGAGAATCTAGCAGATAACGACTAAAAAAGTTCGACCTAAAAATGCTCTTTTGTTATGAGGATTACGTCAGCTTGATGCGCTTGCATTTACGTTAATGGCTCGGGATGTTCCCTTGAAATCTGTTGCGTAGCGGTATCGATTAAAATCAATAATTGTAAAATCGATACCGCTGGACAACCAAAACCCCTTAGCCGGCAGTTGGGTGGCCGGAAATACAACACGGGCGGCCGCTCCGGTTTCGGCTGACCCGTGTAAAAATGCGTTGACGCGCTTGTATTTGCGTTAATGATTCGGCAGGTACCCATGAATCGGTTTCTGAGAATCTTGGGATGCTTTGTGTCTGCGTTTTAAATTCACTATGGCAGAGAACAGTGCGTATGATAGATCATTCAATTGTTGTTTAAATTGTGAGTAAATTACAAAGTGCAGTATCAGTAGAATTATCAAAATGAATAGAAAAGGCAACAGTAGAAGTACTCTTCGCCGAATGGTTGCAAAAGAGAAAAAAAAAGTTTTAAGTAAACTGAGGGAGTGCTATGCAGGTACTGAAAGTAGTGACATTTTAAGTAATAAAGGGTTTTCCAATAAGGACTTGACAACTTTTTTTCAAAATAAAATGCAAACCATTTGAGATATTTCAAAAACTTTATTATCGGGTTGAAGTACAATCACAACATTTATGAATGGAACTCGACTTCGTTCATATGGCAAACCGCGGGCACGTTTGCAGCGGTCGATTCGTTGGACCCAATTTTCGATCACTCGGCCACACATTTCGGCCGAAATGGCTGCTATTTCGCGTTCAATGTTGGCTCTAAGCTCTTCCAACGTCGTCGGCTTGTTGGCATAGACCAATGACTTGACGTAGCCCCAAAGAAAAAAGTCTAGAGGCGTTAAATCGCACGAACGAGGTGGCCAATCGACTGGTCCATTTCTTGAGATAACACGCTCATCAAACTTACTCTTCAATAAATCGATTGTAACGTATGCTGTGTGGCTTGTGGCACCGTCCTGTTGAAACCACATGTTGTCCAAGTCCATATCTTCCAATTCGGGCCAAAAATAATTGGTAATCATGGCGCGATAACGACTACCATTCACAGTAACGTAACGATCATTATCGTCGACGAAAAAATATGGCCCTATGACGCCGCCGGCATGCAAACCGCACTAAACAGTTATTTTTTTGTGGATGAAGTGGTGTTTCATGAAGCACATGTGGATTTTCACGCGACCAATAGCGCATATTTTGCTTAGTGACGAACCCATTGAGCCAAAAATAAGCTTCGTCACTGAAGATGATTTTACGATGAAATTGATCATGTTGGCGCATCTTTTCCAGAGCCCAATCGGAGAACGTAAGTCGCTTCAATTCTTGAGTCAGCTTGATCTTGTATGGGTGTAAACCAAGATCCTTACGCAAAATTCGCCATAAAGTGGTCTGGGCGATGCCCAACTCTTGAGAACGCCGTGGAATTGACTGCTTTGGATCATTTGCTACGGACGTTTTAACGGCAGCGATATTTTCGACACTTCGACCAACCCGTCGTCTCACTGGCACGGCAACATCACACAACGAATATGTATACTCAAATTTTTGCACTAAACTTGTTACTGCCTGTCTACTAGGGCGAGAATTATGACCGATAATCGGAGTTAACGCTCTTAAAGTAGCGGTCACCGACTCCGAATTTCTGTAGTAAATTTTTATGATTTGCAGACGTTGTTCGTTCGTGTACTTTACCATGATGAAAATGTTAAGTTTACTGAATAAATTGACAGTGACAGTTCGATGATTAGTGAAAGGGTGCGTTCACAAATTGAATTCAAAGTTGTCAAGTCCCTATTGGAAAACCTTTTACTTTCAATGTAGATAATAGGTGGATTGTCCCTTATTCTCCATTATTGTGTAGGACGTTTAAAGCGCACATAAATGTCGAGTACTGCCACTCAATTCAAGCCATCAAATACATTTGTAAATATATCAATAAAGGATTTGACCAAACTACTTTTAGCGTCAAAACCCCAAACGATTAAGTGGAAAATTATATAAATGGCCGGTACATAAAAACATCCGAAACTGTTTGGCGAATCTTAGAATATCCCATTCACGAGCGACATCCTACAGTCTTGCAGTTAGCCGTCCACTTAGAAAACGGCCAAAGGGTGTACTTTATCGCAGAAACGGCTGAACAAGTGGTCCAAAACCTACGTAAAATTACTTTGCTGGTTTTCTTTGAGCTCTATAATGAAGATGAATTCGCAAAGAGACTTCTATACCGCGAAGTCACGCAATACTACACATGGGCCAATAATAAATTCTCAAGAAGGAAGCGTGGTGAGGACGTAGTTGGCCATCCAGGCATAAAAAAAGATGCCGCTTTAGGTAGAGTCTACGGTGTGCATCCTTCTCAGTCAGTGTTTTTATCTTAGGATGTTGCTACATCACGTACGCGGTCCAACCTCACTCGAGTACTTAAAAACCGTTAACGGAGCTCTCAAAGAGACCTATCAAGCAGCTTGCCATGCCCGAGGTTTGTTAGAAAACGATAACCATTGGGAAAATACTTTGAGAGAAGCATCGCTTTCGCAATGTCCAGTACAACTGAGAGAGCTGTTTGTTATCATACTTTTATTTTGTCAGTCATCGGAACCATTAAAATTATGGGACAATTTCAAAGACGATCTTTGCCAAGATATCAAACACAGAATCAGACAACAAAATCAAGACTTCGCCTTACCATATAGTGAGGACATTTATAACGAAGGTTTAATACAAATCGAAAATAAACTATTGCAATTAAATGATAAAAGCCTAAGTCATTTTGGATTATCTTCCTCAGTTCGTACAGAAAACAATGCAACATATACAATGGCACGCACATCACTATAATACAAATGATTTGACCTCTTTTGTCAATGAAAACCTGACAAAATTAGTCCCAGATCAAAAACATGCTTTTGAGACTATAGTCGATAGCATGAATAATAACAAAGGAAAAATTTTCTTTTTGGATGCCCCAGGTGGCACTGGAAAAACGTTCCTGGCAAATTTGATACTTGCGAAGATAAGACAATCAGGGAAGATAGCAATAGCAGTTGCTTCGTCAGAAATTGCTGCAATACTCCTAAAGGATGGAAAACCTGCTCGTTCTACTTTTAAACTTCCGTTATCTGTAAATCTTGAGCAACAATCTACATGTTCTATCCGCAAAAATGGACCTCTTGGTAAATTACTACAAAACGCCTCATTGGTTATGTGGGATGAATGCACCATGAGCCATAGAGCACCTATACACTGAGAAAAAAAATCACTGTTGAAAATAAAAGTTTTCGTACTTGAATTCACAACGATGAAAAGTTCTTAGATCAAAGGATAAATATTAAAAACTAATGCAAAGTTGTTGTTCTTTAAAAATCTTTAGCTGTTATTTTAAAAGTGCCATCGTTACTTCAAATGTACAAAAGTTTTTGGGTGATCAAAAGTAAAATTTTGTTCTAACAAGGAAAAGGGTTCTAAATTTGACAACGCCGCTCTTAACAATTGCAAAATTCTGAATGTCGTAATAGAACGAGAACTTAAGTTTTTGTGGTAATAGGTAACGTTGTTATTCCTAGAATTTAGGTTTTTATGCGTAATGTGACGAAGATCGTGAAAATTCTTGCTCATTTGTGATGAAGTAGCCTTAGAAGAAAGACGTGTTGTGCATTGAAGTGATTAATATACATATTTTAAATATAATATAGTGTTTGATTACCTGTTCACAAAGTAAAAAGTGTTGGCAATATGACAAGTTGTGATGGTGATATATCTATATCTGTAGCAGGAGGAATTTATACTGCAAATGAGGTAGTTGGAACTACAGCAGCGGATCAGTTATCCCTTTTTCTACAATGGGATCTTTCAATGGATACTATTTTTCTTCTAACGAAATGTGGAATTACTACAATAAATATTCTTAAAATGATACACACCCATGATATTGATCAAATCATCGATAATAAAGAATTAATACATAGGAGAAAGAATAAAATTTCGATATAATCTTCAGCAATGGCGTCAAACGAATAATGTTAGTGTTTTCCTTTTTAATTCTCTAATAAGTTACAAGTCTTAACAGGTTTTAATGAAATGTCAGGGTTATTCGTTGATAAAAATTATTTAATCCTCAGAATATTATTTCATTTTACACTGTTATTCAAAAGTTGCCTCTATCATATTTTGATTTGTGTATTTAAGTGAGCCTTTAAGAATTTTTTAATCGTTTTTTCTACCTTCTTTTTAACAGCTTGGCGCACTTACATGTTGTGCGAGTGATCTTACTCTTGCCAATAGTATGAGAATAAGTGATTGGCTATCAAATTCGCAATCAAATTCTATGAATTTTGAGGAACTTACCTTTAATTTGGAAGAGATTTTGCAAAGAACCGTTACGGGGAGAGAAATTTTAAATTATTACAACCAAAATAGGATTTTAAATGAGGGGCAACAAATCAATTTAGTGCGTTTAATTGTGGATGATTTTTGCGGTAATAAAAAACGAATGAACCCATCCACAATGATTAAAGTTACCGAGGCTATTACAAAACTTTTTCCTACAGAGATCGCAGTAAGTATAAGATTTAAATAATATATATAAATATTATAATATATTTAAATATAGAGTTCGAAGGGTTAAAAATTGATACGCTAGTAAATATTATGTTGTTGCACATGAGGAACTTTGTACTTACTACATATGTACATAAAACCTAGAATAATTCGTCACGATCATCAAAATACATAATATTATATTTGAACGTTAATACAATATATACAATATTTATATATTCTAATATCTATATTTTCCTACAGTCTACATATTATGTTCCCCGAAAAAATAGAAAGAATCCTTCAGGGAAGCTTTACGATAGATATTTCAATGTAATGTATAAAAGAAGAAGCTCATTTAAAACAATAAGTCAAGATGCAACACCAACAACAACACAAAAAGGTATAATTTTTGATGAGGATTTAGAAGAATTTGAATCAACCAAAAGTTGGTTGAAACACAAGCAACACAAGCAATATTACGGAATATTGGGAAAATACCTCGCCACTTCGATTAAAAGAAAGGAAAACGTCTTTGTTTGATTTCTTAAAAGACTGGCCTAGGTTTCAAGATCCACAAGGATTTGAACTTGTAAGTTATAAATTTATCTCTATGTAAAAGCAAGAAAAGAAAGATTGTTCTGTTCTTTCAGGTTGACATAGACTTCAAAACATTGCATCCGGGAAAAGGTGGACTTCTTTTTAAAAAAATTGACGAGATGGAAGAAAAAGTAAATAAACTCTTCTTTCCCTCCTACATTAAGGACAAATTGAATCAAAAAATATATCAGGAGATGCATGTCGAAGAAATAAATCCCGGTATGCTTGTACTTAAATTTTAAAACAAATTTAATAAAATTTTCGTTTTTTACAGATACACGGCATTTCTATTTTCTGAATCTTCTTCACAGTATTATATTACCACCTAGATTGGGAAAAAACTCAAAACCGTCAATTTCTGATTAAATTTTAATAACATAAAACAAAAACAGGATGAGCTTTTAATAGAAGCTTTGAAGGAGAAATCAAGAATTCAGCCAAAAGTCTTCATTATCGGTGAGCCAGTGAAAAATTTATCTGATTTTTATGTGTATGCAGACAAAATTGTATAAGGTACCAACACTACTTCGGGCTATAGATTTGGTCATTAAAATTTGCTTCGTATTTGATTTAGAGTATTCAACAAAAAGCAAATATGTGTGGATATTTCTGCAAAAATATGTACATACATATATGTGTTAGAAAAAGAAAAACTCCCAGAGCGAACTTTATGACAAAACTATATTTGAGAACTAAACTGGAAAAAAACAAAATTTGCGACAGAATAATAATTTTAAAATACGACTTGATGAAAACGTGAGATTGCCAGATTGCTAAGATTGTTAGATCCAACACCCCCACTTAATCGAACGTCTTCAGACCCATTCCCTCGATGCAGAGTAGGAGCTTTTGTCCTGGAAGGTTTTTAGTCATGGCATCGGCTACCATATCCGCTGTAGGGATGTATTCAAGATTTATAGGATATTCCTTTACAGCTCGACGTACAAAATGGTATCTGATGTCGATGTGCTTCGATCGCCCGTGTGACACTGGATTCTGAGCCAGCTTTCCGGCACCTTGGTTGTCGTAGAATAGAGTTGCGTGACTGAGATCATGGAAACCTAGTTCTTTGAGGAATGTGTGCAGATAAATGGATTCCTTGAAAGCGTCGGAGAGGGCCATATATTCCGCCTCGGTAGAGGACAGAGCGACCGTGCGTTGCTTACGGCTTTCCCATGAAATGGAGGCACCGGCGAGAGTAAAATTATATCCTGTATAAGAGCGCCGATCGATGTTACAACCACCCCAGTCAGCGTCGACGTATCCACAAAGAGGTTTTCCATCTCTTCTGTATACGAGAGAGTAATTAGATGTGCCCTTAAGGTACCTGAGTACGCGCTTTGCTGCTGTCCAATGGGAATTTGTGTACTTCGTGTTGAATTGACTTAAAAAACTCACTGCGTGCGCAATGTCCGGGCGAGTTGCGACGGCAAGGTACATCAGGCTCCCGATGAGCTCACGGTAAGGTAGATGATCGGCTGATTTGTCGGTTGGTTCGTCAGCGAATTTTAATCCCACGGCTAACGGTGTGCTCGTGGGCTTGCATTTTTCCATCCCGAATCTTGTGAGGAGGTCGCGAATATATCCGCGTTGCGACAGGCGGATTTCAGCTCCCTGGGAAGTCGTCTGTTGAGAAATCTCTATGCCGAGGCAAAACTTTGCCTCACCAAGGTCTTTAATTGAGAATTCCTTTTTCAGAGATTCCCTGAAGGCGGTTAGTCTTTCATCCTTCCTGTACATGACTAGTATGTCATCCACGTACACCAGGATGTAAATGCTTTTATCTTCAACGGTGTACACACACGAATCTGAGTTCGTAGGTGTGAATCCACATGACCTGAGAAAATGGTCGTGCCTTTCATGCCATTGCTTGCCCGATTGCTTTAGTCCATATAATGAGCGTTTAAGTTTGCAGACGTGGTCTTTGCTACAGAGTTTAGTCAGCATGTTGCGAGCCTTGTGGCCTAATTCGTTATCCCCTTCCTCGTCTGCCAATCTGGATAGCATCCCCTCCAAGAGTTTTGGTTTGTCCATATAGATTTCTGTGTCCAAAAATGCGTTAAGATATGCCGTGGTGATGTCCATTTGAGCAATTTTCATTCCGACTTGTGACGACAGAGCAACGAGAGTTCGGAGCGAGCTGAGGCGAGCAACAGGGGCGAAAGTTTCACCATAATCGATCCCCGGGCATTGAGTGAATCCCTGAGCGACCACTCGAGCCTTCCTCCTCGCAATAGATCCGTCAGGATTGTACTTGTTTCGGAGTATAATGCGGCAGCCGATTGTCTTCCTGTCAGATTTTGGGACCAGATCCCAAGTGTCGTTTAGAATAAGACTCCTAATCTCCGAGTATATGGCATCTCTCCACTCAATTTGATTGGGACCGCTTAAGGCCTCCTGAAAAGGGATTTCAGAGGCCAGCATGGCTTCGTTGGCATCGCGAATTTGCTCACCATTGTCATCATCCCTCTGGGTATTAGGTTCGCGGTTGCGGTCCTTGTTGGCTGAACTTGAAGTGGGCAAATTTGTCATGTGGTATTGTTTGCGCGGACGTCCTTTCTTTCCTGTTTTGATTGACTTTGGGCGTCCAGGACCTCTCTTTTGTTGGGTCATAGGTGAGCCTCGATGGTTTGCTTCTGTTATAGAGCGATCGACGAGAGATTTGTCCTGTGATAAACCCAGTGGAACCTCAATGAAGTGAGTTGGTTCTTCGCTTCTCTCAAGAGAATTTTCCAAAATAGAGAATTGACTTTCTCTCATGTCGTTGGAAATGAAGTCTACTTGATTTCTGCAGACATCGAGGTGGTCGATAAACTTCACATCTCTCGAAACATAAACTTTCTTTTCTTTTGGCATCCACACTCTATACCCCTTCGAGGCAGTGGAGTACCCGATGAAAATTCCTGCCCTCGCCTTGGGTTCGAATTTACCTCTATTTTTGGTTTTATTCAACACAAATGCCTCACAACCGAAAATGCGGAGGTGGCTGACGATGGGTTTCCGCCCGGTCCACTTTTCGTGTGGAGTTTTAAAATTCAAAGTTTTGGAAATACAGCGATTTCGAACATAGTTCGCTGTGGAAATGGCTTCGGCCCAGAAATATGGGGGCAAACCAGATTGCAGCAAAAGACATCTAGCAGCCTCAACGAGGGTCCGGTTGCGACGCTCAGCAACGCCATTTTGCTGCGGTGTGTGGGGTGTTGTTAGACGCCTGCGAATACCATTGGCTTTAAGAAATAGGTCCATGGTGGAGTTACAATACTCCTTGCCATTGTCAGACTGAACTGATTTGACCTTCCGACCGGTCTGTACTTCAACCATCTTGACATATTCGGCGAATTTATCAGGAACCTCGCTCTTTTTGCGAATGAAATAAACTTCGCACCATCCGCTGTGGTCGTCGATCATAGTTACAAAATATCGAGCACCCCCCAAAGATTCAACTCGCATCGGCCCACAGACGTCTGTGTGGATGATATCTAGCAGACTGGCGGATCTTGTCTCACGACTCGAAAACGGGAGAGAGGTTAATTTTCCTAGAATACATGTTTTGCATGGATCGTTAGCTGATTTAGAATCTAAGTGCATTCCTATAACTGATTGTTTTTGATGCATTAGTAAAAGATCCCTTTTGTTTACATGACCCATTCGTTCATGCCATATGTCGATTTTAGATTTCTCTTTAGAAGTGGCGACCATAACCTGAGGTTGCGAATCCCTTACATAAAAGAGATCGCCTTCTCGGTCGGCTATCATCTTGGCGTTTCCCCAGGCATCGGTAACGACGGCCTTGGTCTTCGTGAAGGTCACCTGGTCTTGACGACAGATAGAAGGTTGGTCCTTAGATCCGGAACGTAGAGGGTGTTCTCTAATTTGATAGTTTTGTCTTGGTCGTTCACGTAAGCGGTGATTTTGACATCACCCTTTGCTGTGACTCGGGTGTTATCTCCGTTTGCCAGCTTGACACCACTGGAGGTGGTCGATGACTCGATGAAAAAACGTTTGTTGTTGCACAGGTGCGACGTGCAGCCGCTCTCGATGCACCATTTATCTTCTCTTTTAGCCGGAATTGCCAGGTAACTTGCTTCGTTGTTGATGACGTCGATCAGAAAATTTTCTTCTGCATTATTCGCATTCTGATTTTTGACCTTGTCTGCTTTTTTCTTTGTAAAGCAATCTGATATTTTGTGACCTCTCTTTTTGCAATATTTGCAAAATAGGTTTTGTCGTTGAGTATCACTTTTATTATATCTTTTATCTACTTTGTTTCTATTTTTTGTGTCACCTGGTTGTGCATAGAGAGCTCCATGATCACTGGTATTAAAATGTTCCTTTATGGATTCACTTGCCTCGATGATTTTGATGTTCAAGGTTTCGATATCAGGAAGTGTATCACGAGATTCGATTGCTCTTCGGAACATTTCGAAACTGTTGGGAAGACTTTGGAGTAACATCAAAGTAAGTAACTTCTTATTGATTTCGACTTCCATGGTGGCGAGCTTGTCCACCGTTTCGAAAAAGGTTGCCATGTGTTCGCGTACGTTACCCCCTTCCTGCATTTTTAGGTTCATTAAGTGACGGAGCGTTAAGCTCATACTTGCGGCACCTTTTGGAGCATACACGGTTTCGATGTTTTGCCATAGTTGTTTTGATGTCTCGCATCCGCGAGAATGTTTTAGCTCTGAAGCACTCATTGATAACAAAATATCAGACTTAGCTTTTAGATCCTGTGTTATCCAATTCTGGTGGGCTTCAATTTCTGCTTCTGTAGGCTTAGCTGGAAGTACGGGTTGTGAAATTTTTCCCGAGACATAACCCCACATATCGTTCTTGATTAGCAGTGCCTGTGCATGGATTCGCCACGTATTATAGTTGTCTCTTGTGAGCATGTCAATGCGTGTCGAATTTATAGAACTCATCTTCTGAAGATGTCGGATGCAGCGGCACGTTAGAGCTGTTGCTTTATTTGAAAACACAGAGAAGAACTTTTCCAAACTTGTTCGGCCGTGACCTTATGGCATAGACCAGAGGGACGTTTTTGATTTATTTACTTTTGGTTTAAAGCCCTGGGCCCATAACCTGTTAGAAAAAGAAAAACTCCCAGAGCGAACTTTATGACAAAACTATATTTGAGAACTAAACTGGAAAAAAACAAAATTTGCGACAGAATAATAATTTTAAAATACGACTTGATGAAAACGTGAGATTGCCAGATTGCTAAGATTGTTAGATCCAACAATATGACATAAATGTCAGTGAAAAAATTCCAAAAATTGAAAATATTATTGGAAAACTGAAAAATGCATAAAAAACTTAACTCAGAAGTGTACACACATATTTGTTTTATTTGCGACGTTTTTTTGAAAAATGTGAATCCTTATTAGATCACTTAAGACATTTTCATAAAACTCCGGTGACGTATAAATACTTGTGCAAATTTCGCGGTTGCAACAAAAGCTTTCAAAATTTATATAAATTTAAAGGTCATATTTCTAAACACGATGACATTACCTATAACACAAAACAATTTGATGACTGTAATCCCAAGAGACTGAGGCATGAAAAAAATACTAGTGAAGCTACAACAAGTATTGAAAAAAATGAATGTATTGAAATTTCTAGATTTCGCTTTGATCGTAATAATGTAGGGATACTAAATACTGAAATTATGAAAAGTTCAATCATTAAGTATCTCATTAATTTCGCCCTGACACTTCATCACAAATCAAATTTTACCCGAAAAGATGTTCTTACAGTACAAAACTGTGTGTCGAATTTCGTTATACAACCAATCATTAAATGTTGAAAATCACTTTTACCTTATGCAGAACATGACAAGCATGCAGTATTTGAAAAAATTTTACTTTTTCTTGAAAATCCGTTTAAAGATATAGAGCCAGAGTACAAACTTTTAAATAAATTGGAAGAACTAAATATTTATAAAACCCCTATACGTTTTACCATTTCCAAAGAATTAGACGAAGTAGTCATACGAGGAAACCCTACTCTAAGTGAGAATACTGTTGAAGGCTGTGTCTTAGATATTTCATTTCAACTTAAAAAGTATTTTGAGTCCCCCAATGTACTAAAATTTACACTAGAAAATATCGATAGAATTAAGGCAGGCACATGCAATAATCATTTCATTACTAGTAAACTGTGGAAATCTAAGATGGAGAAGTTTAGAAATAAAATAGTTTTCCCAATATTTCTTTACTTCGATGATTTCCAAATTAATAATCCACGAGGTCCTCACAACACAACGGTGTGCGCCATATATTACAGTATTCCAGTTATTCCACAACAGCAATTATCTCACTTAAATAATATCTTTGTGGGTGGCTTTATAAAAACAACTGACCTAAAGCATTATTCCAATGCAAAAACACTTCAAAAACTTATAGATATTATTGAAGATTTATCTATTAATGGACTTGATATTCTCTTTGAAAACAAAACAGTAAGAATATATTTTTGCCTTGGGCAAATCTTGGGTGATAATTTGGGTCTGAATTTTATTTTAGGGTATAAAACCAGCTTTAACTCAAACAACTATTGTCAAATCTATACTAGATCAAAAGTTCAGTGTCAGACAGATACACGTGAATTTTCTAGTTATAATAGGACTAATATAGATTATAGCAACGAATTAAATGAAGACAACGATAGAATAGTTCGAGAGAATTCAATTTTTAATAATCTCTCTTATTTTCATGTAACCGATAACATGGCATCTGATATCATGCATGATGTATTTTTAGGTGTAGCACAATATGATATCGCAAAAATCCTGGATTATTTCATATACGAGAAAAAATTGTTTACACTGGAATCGTTTAACTATCGAAAACAAATGTTTTCATATGGTCCTGAAAATGCTAGGGATATGAGTTGTCCAGTATAAAAAAATCATATAAAACAAGGCAATATCAAGATGAATGCAGCTGAAATGAAAACCTTCATGCATTTTATTTTACTTATGGTAGGAGATCTCATTGATGAAACAGATCTTGTGTACAAGTTTCTTCTTGGATTTATTAAACTAGTGGATATTATTATGTTACTACCTGAGTTTTATGATAACACCTTACGTAAATTAAGAAGTCTGGTTAATAAGCATAATATGTTTTTAATTGATTCCTTTAAAGTAAATTTAAAACCGAAACACCACTTTTTAGTGCATTATGCGACAATTATTGAAAATATTGGTCCGTTAAAAGACCTTTGGTGTTTTCGATTTGAAGGTAAACATCAAAATTTAAAACAATACGCTCACACAATTACTTCTCGTGTTAATGTACCTTATACATTGTCAATTAAAAGCTGTCTGCAATTTTCACTCCTATTGATTGAAAACAAATTCTTTGTAAAAGATTTCGAGCATTTAAACAATGAGACAGAATTTGATTTAAGAAAATTGCCGTATTATGAAAATATTTGTACTAACTTAACCATTGTAAAGAAATTTGATTCATGTTTATATAAAGGAATACTACATTCTGAAAATGCATATGTAAAAATTAGTAGGACAAATGTTATTTTGAAAACAATGTTACTTTTTTATAACAATGAACATGAAATTTTTATTATTGGCTAAGAAGAACAAACGTGTTTTTTAGAAAAATATCAGTCATATATGAACTTCTAGACTCAAATGAATTAAATTGCTTTTATTTGCGAAAAATTGAGAACATTTCGTAACCTGGAAAAAAATTGACTTTAAATAATGGAGAAATAATAACAAGGTTCAAATATGTCACACATGTATAGTAAATCCTTTTACTTAAAAAGTACAAATAACATATAGCATTTAAAACTACAAATTACATATTAAAGTCATGAATGTCGTATCATTTGTTTTTCATTTCAACCCTAAAAATATTCATAACTCCATTCTCCTAAAAATAGTTTTATATCTTCATATCGATTCTCATTGATTGATTCCTGGATCCACTTCATACAACATGTGACATACCTTTAAAACAACATTTGTCACTGTTGAGGTCTTAACATTCTTTAGCTCTTCCATCAACAACTTCGTAGTTATTGACTAACAGTACACTATTTTGAATTAACAACTTTCGTAATTGCATCAGCAACTAGTTGCAATCTTGTTTTAAAAATATCACTTTTACTTTAATTGCTTTCATTGTTGAAAGAAATCAACAATTTTCAAGTTCTCAAGATAAAGGTGTACAATTGTTGGGTACGATTTAACCAAGAAAAGTTCTTGTAAACAACAACTTTTTTTTTGTTTTTACAGTTTTGTTTTCTCAGTGTAGAGGCCGTGGACAGAACCTTAAAAGATCTTAGAAACTCCTCTGCTCTCATGGGCGGGATTACTTTTGTATTTGCTGGAGATTTCCGACAGACACTTCCCGTCATTAACAGAGGTACGCGAGCAGATATCATCAAAGCATGCTTGAAATCGTCTCCTTTATGGACTGCGATTGAAAATTTAAAATTACGAACAAATATGAGAGCACATCTTCATGGAATCACTGATAGTGATTTTCCCAAACAATTGCTAAAACTTGGGGAAGGAATTTTTCCCACTCCAAATTTAAGCGAAAATTGTGACATCCTTCTGGATGAGTCACTAGGCCAGATAGTCCATAATTTAGATAATTTAATAGATGCAGTTAACCTGACATGAAGAATTTGCACGAAAAGGACTTTCACTGGTTGTGTTCGAGGGCAATAGTGTCACCTAGGAATGATACTGTCAACGAAATAAACAATCTGATTTTACAATAAGTTCCTGGCCGAATAAAAAACTACAAATCGATCGACACCGTCACGAACATCGAAGACGTAGTCCATTATCCACAGGAATTTTTAAATTCACTGAATCCTTCTGGACTGCCACCACACGAATTGTCGTTAAAAATCGGAAATCCAATCATGCTTTTGAGAAATTTAAACCCTCCGAGTATGTGCAATGGAACAAGACTGCCTTATTAAAGAATTAAAGGACAATTTAATTGTACCGACCATTATTACCGGCCCAGCAGCTGGTCAGCTAGCTCATATTCCGAGGATACCGATGATCCCAACTGATCTGCCAATCCCGTTTAAACGGCTTCAATTCCCGGTGAAAATATCTTTGGCGTTGACTATTAACAAGTCCCAAGGTCAAACCTTCGAATTAGTAGGGGTCGACCTACGAAAGGAATATTTTACTCATGGCCAACTGCATGTGGGCCTATTACGAGTTGGATCTGCTGATAATCAATTTATTTTGCTGCCACAAAATAAAACAACATAAAATAGCCGAACATTTTTGCTTCGATTTTTGACCAGCCGAACTATTATGCTTGAAGAGTTATGTTTTGTTTCCTCTATTTTTTTACAAATCTAAGAGGTAAAGTATTATTTTTGTTATGTTTAATTAAGAAATATATTGAATTTCCATAATTGTTAATCATTGTTAATCCTACAATGAGTTTATTACTAATAAAATATGTTTTAATATGCACTCTCTATAAAAATCCGTGGTAGCCGAAATATTTTGCGTTTGGGTAGTATGTATTTTTCTTTGTTTGTATCATTGCAGTTTTCCCTAACTTTTGTTCTTTCTTAAATCCACTTAGTCATTTCAGAGTACCTAAATGCTTATTATTGCAATTAAAAACTTTGTAGGGACAATTACAACAACGTTAACATTTACGAATAAGCAAACAATCCTTACTAAGATATCTTCATTTTATTTTAGGTAAAACAAGGCCTTGTTGGTTTAAATTAATCATTTTACAGGTACATAAGGGTAGCAGAACCCTACGAAAATGTCACCAGTTTAAAATGTGAAATATTCACAATTTAATATTAGAATATACTTATGTAAGCAGTTATGAAAGTAGAAGAGCACACAAACCTTGTTCCTTTAAGTCATTATATACCAGTTAACACGATATCTTGCAAAAACTTAAAAGAGGGCAACGCAACGTGACCGCGCTGCACGCGCAGGAAATGCGCAGTCAAATTGCTGACTCCTAGCCTGATGGAAAATGTGACCTGCCGAATCAGCGATCACCGGTCATAGGTAGATTTTAGGTTTAATTAGAATAAGCTTAGTCTTAAGTAACTTGTGGTAACGATCAGACGAATTAGAATAAACGAGGAGTTGGAGTTTAAAATAAAATTTGTTTTTTTTGATGAAATTATAAAGTAAAGATTTAACTGGCGCCCAACGTGGGGCACAGGCCGTGAGTTTTGTGAAAACCTCGAAAGGAAAAAAGTGAAAAATCCCAAGGAGCCCTCAAGTAGTGCAAGGGAACACTGCTGTCCAAAAATTCCAGGAATTAGTGGAGGTTAAGTGCCCTAAAGTAGTGCCGCTGCAAAACTCAAGACGCCCTAAAGTAGTGCAACGCCTGTGTCCCAGAACCCTAGGAAGCTGTTGTTGGAAGTGCATTTAATCGCTAAATTCATCACTGTCGTCCTGCTGCCGGATCCTGAGTCACCAGAAGGAGAAAAGGGAACCCTCCGTCGCAGACCCAGTTGCACAACGTACAACAGCATGTTCCTGCTACTAGTGTAAGTCGTAGAGATTAAGAAAAATAAGTGAGAAATTGTTAAATCTTGAGAAATCCTAAATTTTTACGAATGTTAGTTGTTAAATCTTGATAAATCCCAAATTTTTACGAATATAACAAAAACATCTATTGAGAGACTGTGTAAATTGCAAAAAGACAAATACAAATCAGAAAATACGAACATAACAAGAATAATTTTGATCGAAACAATTGCTAGATAAGTGAAAATATATTAAATTATTGAAGATAAAAGTTTGAATTTAGAGTAAAATATATTAGTAGCAAAATAAGCGTAATTAAGAAAGAAAAAGGTGGTTGAATACAGGAAAGATAATTGCTGAAGTAAGTTCGGATTTAAATAATACAAAAGGGTGCTAAATTAGGGAAAGATGGCCAATCCAAACGGTTTGATTAGACCATCAGTTTTAGGTACTCCACCACCTAATCCCCCTCCTATGCCTGCACAACCTTCTACTTCGGCGCAAGCCTCTAATACCCCTAATGCGGCCGAGTTAACGGCTTTAATAACGAATATCGTTTCACAAGTTCTATCGTCTCAAACGAAAAGCTTGGTGCAATCTTACTTGAACCCGAATTCTGAGCTCGTCACGGCTACCGATCAGACCATAGATGAACGACATCGCAATAACTTAGCTGACTTAGACAAGGTCCCAGACGTCGTCCGCTGCCTCAGGGAATTTTCGGGCAACCCTGGTGAATTTTCCTCGTGGAAGAAAAGCGTAGAACGAGTACTACAAATTTACGAGCCCATGAAGGGAACCCCGAAATACTATGGCATTCTCAGTGTGATAAGGAACAAGGTTGTGGGAAACGCAGATATATACCCTCGAGTCCTATAACACGCCATTGGACTGGAGAGCAATCTCCCGCTGCCTCACTATCCACTACGCGGATAAACGCGACCTAGGTACCTTAGAGTACCAATTAACTTCTCTAATTCAAGGTAGATCCTCTGTTCAAGAGTTCTATCAACAGATCTATTCTCACCTTTCATTGATACTGAACAAAATTGCATGCATGGAAATAAGCGACGAATCTATGAAATTGTTGACGGAAACATACAGTATCTGGTCATTGAATTAGAAACACCACTCATAATTGCGGAATTTCCTAATGTGTCTGCATTTTTATTACCAAAGAAAGGTTTTATGGCCCTCTTTTTCGGGAATCTGCAATCTCGGGGTAGTTTCTAAGAATTTTCACCATTCGAGAAATTTAGTGGTTACTAAATAAACCGGTACTAATTACAAATATTGTATTCAACCCTTTCTCGACTCATTTCGTATTTGGATGAGCAAGAGTGAAGTTATCAAGTATTTTTTGGAAACGTTGTTTTTTCTTAAAAGTGTTTTGGATTAAAATTGTAAGTAATGGGTAGCACATATTTGTAAAATAAAAATAATGAAAAATAAATTTAATATTGTGTTTCTTTTCATTTTGATTTTTTAAGTATGCTGATTAACGCGTTTTTACAATGGGGCGTAAAAAAGATATAGTAGAAACAAAAAGGAGTGCTATTGTGGCTTTATTAAAAACTATGCGGTTCACCTATAGGGAAATTGCTACAAAAGAAAATGTATCTGCCGCTACCGTGCGAAGGGAAGCTACAAAACTTAATGAAAGTGGGTCTCCTAGAAGGAGTCGACGTCATAACTGTCGCCGAATTCGAAAAACTACACTAAGGGATGATAGGAAAATCCGCAATATGGCCTTACAATATCGTAGAGCACCAGCTAAAATAATAGTAGACCACCTTAAGGACGAAGGAATCAACATATCCGAGAAAACATTTCGACGAAGGATGTGCGAACAAAATTTAAAATGTAGGCGTCCGGCAAAAAAGCCGAAACTAACAGTGAAAATGAAGCAACGACGATTTATTTGGGCTCAAACGCACCGGCACTATACCGTTGATGATTGGAATAAGGTAATTTAAAATTCCAAAGTTATTCAATATTAACTCTTTGAAGTTTTTGCAATATTTAAAAATATGCTCACAAAGCAATAATTTCAGGTCATCTTTAGTGACGAGTGCCGCTTAGAGGCAGTGACAGAAATGTTTCAATATGTGAGGAGAAGGCCAAGAGAGCGGTACAACGAGGATTGCATACTCAGAACTGTTAAACACCCACCCGCTGTAATGGTATGGGGGTGTATAAGTGTGGACGGACCTGGGCCCTTACATTTTGTCGAAGGAACATTACGATAAGAGCAGTATAAACGTATTCTATCGGACGTTTTTTTACCTTATTTAAATTCCCTACCCTACGTACGATCACATTATACGTTTATGCAAGATGGAGCACCTTGTCATTCCTCCAAATTAATAACCGATTACTTAATTGATGAAAATATCGATGTGCTACCATGGCCCGGCAATTCTCCGGATCAAAATCCAATTGAGAATTGCTGGGCATATCTCAAATCCAAGGTGTATAATGTGCCAAATCCAACGGTTGCTATTCTAAAACAAAATATTGAAAATATTTGGTACAATAGTGACGATTTCAAAAACATGATTTCTTCATGTATAAAAAGCATGCCATCGCGCATAAAGAGTTTAATTAAAGAAAAAGGAGGTACAACAAAATATTAAAAAATTTGTATGAAATATTGTTAACAATAAATGTAAAAACGGAGTGTAATAAATATTTGTTAAAAAAACTTAATTTTAATAGCTTATATTTACTTAGCATGCAGCAATTTCCCATAATTTGCTGATGTTTCTAATTCAATGACCAGATACTGTATAGGGATAAGGCCCTAGATACTTTTGTACGGGGACTTAACGGAGACCTGCCGAGACTCCTTGGCATAAAAGAACCAGTCGACCTCCCTCAGGCGTTACATTTTTGCCTAAAATTAGAAAACCAGAATTTCAGGGCAAACTACGCCAATAACCAGCAAGGAAACAGTAGGAAATTCCCACAAAATCCACCGCCGATTCCGCCGAAGAAACCGCTACCACCGAGGTTCGAGCAAAGACCAGCATTTCATCCGGAATTAGCGTATTTCCCTACGCCAGGAGGATGGAATTATTATCCCAGGCCCCAGCCTGCCCAGAATAGACCCTTCAGTCAAAATCCGCGGTTACAATTTGCCCCGCAAAGACCAGAGGCACCGAAGCCGCTACCCAAGCCAGAACCTATGGACGTAGATCGTAGCATCCAAACGAATGCTGTGAATTACGCTAATAGACCGAGGCCAATGCAATACGCAGGAAAAAGACCAACCGGGAATAACAACACGCGAGGATCAGGCCCACCGCAGAAGATGCAAAGGAATTTTCACATAAATACGGGAACAAACGAAGAGCAGCCAACGCAAGAACCCGACGGTTATTACGAGGAAGCTCAACTATTAGCGGAGGAGGACAATAGTTATGACCAAACTTTAACGGAGTATAGCGATCAGTACGGGGCCATGATGGATACAGAGCAGGAGAACACCAACCTAGCAGATATCCATTTTTTAGGATGAGGCACTCTTCGCTGCCGTACTTTGAATGCAAAGCAAGGAGCGGAGAGGTATTAAAGATACTTATCGACACGGGGTCGAATAAAAACTACATTCAGCCACGGTTTGTAAAAAACCCTATCCCCAACAATGAATGCTTTTATGCCAACTCTGTAGGAGGCCAAGTGCGAATCACGCACCATATTTTCGCCAACCTTTTCAATCTAGAAGAACCCAAAATCAAATTTTACCTATTGCCGTCTCTGGTGTCTTTCCATGCGATTCTAGGCAATGACAGTCTCAAAGAGTTATCTGCCATTATCCATACGAGACACAATTATGTCATTATCCAAGATTCAATTAAAATCCCTATCAAACAACTGGAAGCAGAATGCGTAAACTCAATTGTCATCAGAACTAGCCATATGTCGTATAGCCAGGCCAAAGCCACGAAAGCCCTAGTAGAAAGGAACCAAGAACTGTTCTCTGACCCAGACGAAAAATTAACGTTTACCACAAAGGTCGTAGGTACTATTCGCACAACTTCTGACAATCCTGTCTACACTAAGTTTTACCCGTATCCCATGTCTTTAAAAGACGAAATCGAACGGCAAATAGACAAACTACTAACGGATGGCATAATTAGACCGTCTCGTTCGCCTTACAACTCGCCTGTTTGGGTCGTGCCCAAGAAGCTGGACGCTTCAGGCGAAAAGAAGTACAGGATGGTAATTGACTACCGGAAGTTGAACAGTATAACTATAGCGGACAGATATCCCATACCAGAAATAGACGAGGTCCTGATGCAGTTAGGAAAGAACAAGTTCTTTTCAGTTATAGACTTGAAGAGTGGATTTCACCAAATCCCTCTAAAGGAATCGGATATAGAAAAGACTGCTTTTTCTGTAAACAATGGTAAATACGAATTTACCAGACTGCCGTTTGGGCTAAAAAATGCTCCGGCGATCTTCCAGCGCGCACTAGACGATATCCTTCGGGAACACATAGGTAAAAGATGTTTCGTCTATATCGACGATATCATTATATTCAGTGAAAGCGAGGAAAAGCACGCGAAGGACCTGGAAACAATATTTAACACCCTCAAAGCAGCCAACATGAAAACTCAGGCGGACAAGAGTGAATTCTTCAAACAGAGCGTGGAATTTCTTGGATTTATTGTGTCCCCCGAAGGGGTCAAAACAAATCCGACTAAAGTAGAGGCCATTGTTAAATTTCCAGAGCCAAGAACGTTAAAAGATCTCCGTTCTTTCTTGGGATTATCGGGGTACTACCGCCGCTTTGTCAAGGATTACGCGAAACTAGCAAAACCCTTGACAAACCTCTTAAGAGGGGAGAGGGGGCGATTGCCCAAGAACGCATCTAAAAATCAAGCCATACACCTGGACGACGAAGCCAAGGAAGCGTTCTCGAAAATCAAAAACATATTAGTCTCGAAGGAAGTCATCCTGGCCTACCCGAACGCAAACAAGGAATTTCAGTTAACAACAGATGCATCTGGATACGCGATAGGTGCAGTACTTGAGCAGGAAGGTAAACCCATTACCTTCATTTCAAGAACGCTTAACAGAGCTGAGGAAAATTACGCAGCTAACGAGAAAGAGATGCTCGCCATCATCTGGGCATTGAATTCTCTGCGGAACTTTCTGTACGGCACCTCAACGGTTAAAATTTATACGGACCATCAGCCGCTCACTTATGCGTTGGGCAACAAAATAACAACGCCAAAATGAAGAGGTGGAAGGCGATTTTAGAAGAATACAACTACGAGCTCGCGTATAAACCAGGTAGAACCAATGTAGTGGCCGATGCACTATCACGCCCGCCGATAAACGACGCCCCATCACAGATCAATTCCATGACAAATACGGTACACAGTGCAGAATCCTCGGATCACGACCTCATCCCCACAGTAAGAGCTCCAATAAACGCCTTCAAGAATCAGTTATGGTTAGAAATGGGAGGTGAAAACAACTACACATTTCATATTCCCTTTCCCATGTATCACAGGCATGTCATAACACGGAGGGACTACTCCGAAGAGGTACTAATCGAGCTATTTAAAAAACATCTTAACCCTTCGATAGTTAATGGAATCTGCACGTCGGAAACAATCATGGGAATGATACAGAATATTTACCCCACACACTTCAAGAATTATAAAGCCAAATTTACGAGGAAAAAAAACATCGACCTTACATCAGAAGTGGAACAGGAGGAACAAATAGTCTTGGAGCACAGGAGGGCGCATCGTAGCGCAAAGGAAAATAAGGCGCAACTCTTAGAGAAATTCTACTTTCCGAAAATGACCAAGAAAATCGAGGAGGTGGTCAGACAATGCTCAATCTGTAAACGGAACAAATATGAGAGACACCCTGTTCACCCAGAGATAGGAGCAACACCTATACCTCAGTACCCGGGACAGATATTGCATGTCGATATCTATATATCAGAAAAACACCTAGTCTTAACCGCAATCGATAAATTTTCCAAGTATGCCCAAACACGGATCGTGAAGTCTCGTTCCAGTGAAGATATTAGGGAACCTTTGAGGCAACTCCTCTTCGTGTTCGGAGTTCCCGAAACCTTGGTAATCGACAACGAGAAAGCTCTAAACTCAAGTTCTATCAGCTTTTTGGTCGAGGACCAATTAGGTATCAAAATCTTCAAAACACCACCCAATTTTAGCAACGCCAACGGTCAGATAGAACGCTTTCACTCTACACTCTCAGAGATAATGAGATGCCTTAGATGCGAAAATCCTTTAAGGTCCTTTGAGGAACTGCTCGACCGTGCAGTCTATGAATATAATTGCTCGATTCATTCTACAACTAACGAAAAACCCATTGAGGTGTTTTTTGGGAGAAAAGCTAGAATAAATCTGGAGACATACGAAAAGGCCAGGCAAGATAACATCCAAAGGTTGAAAGACATACAGGAACGTGACTTGAGAAATCACAACAGGACCAGACAAGAGTTCAAGGTATTTGATCCAGGAGACGTAGTTTACGTCAAGATTAACAAGCGGTACGGAACCAAGCTCACGCCGCGATATAAAAGAGAAAAGGTCAAGGAAAACAAACATAGCACTATAATAACCGAATCGGGCAGAACGGTTCATAAGAGCCAGATTAAGAACTAATCAACATCTTTTTCAGGACACTTCTTGCGGGATGCTCGGCTGAGGTGCAAATACTGGATTATTCCAATGCGCAGTTGGTCGCAGTAGACCTAGGAAAGGCCCGGATACAAACAGGAATATTCAGATTGATCCATGTAATAGAACTTGACGCATATCAAAAGAACTTGAACGATATAAAGGTAACTGTCAACTTAAAGCTTGTAGTAATGTTGTAAGTCGGAGGGGCACAAAGGCTAAGTCCCTGGGAGCAGTCGGTAGGTTGGACTCCACTAGAGCAGCTAGAGTATAGCTTAGGCTCTGGGGAGCAGGGATTCCTGGGAACAGCCACAAAGGCAAGGTTCCACTAGAGCAGCTAGGGGTAGCTTCGGCTCTAAGCTAAAGTAAGAGTCTCGCAGCGTTCAAGCAGCGTTGACTCCAGTCAAAGACGCAGTTCTGGTCTGACTCTCTTTATTCAAATTGTTTCGGTTATTTATACAAAATTTCTACCCTATGACTATACCCCTAAATGTCTTGGTGTGAGTGTGAAATGCCGAGAAATGCAAGGGTTTCGGTTTACGGTCATTTTCCTCATCGATAGCCCAATTTCCTCAATTCATAAGTGCTAGCCTTGCACCGGCGCTGGGCGCGCGTCGCTATCGGCTCGCGCGCTGTTTGTTTACATTAGGCGCCTGAGTGGGCAAAAAAAGAATGCACTTGACTCATAAACATTTCGCCTCATGTGCTCCGCAGTGTGTGCGGTCAGTGCGACAGATTTATGAATTGGGTCAATGGGGTATTCTTATTACAGACCTATTACACCTTCCCCCACTGGAAAAAAAAAATTTAGACAAAAGAATTGATGTTTAAAATTTTTTTGTTTTTATGTATATATGTATGAGCTCTGGCATTACGGCTGTATGTTTTGAGATAATTAGGAGTATAGTCTTACATGTTTTTCTTACCTATTATCTGTGTTATTATATTATATCTATTGGTTAACATATTATTGTTTATGAACGTTCTATTTTGCTTATCGTTGCTTACAATTGTAGTGTTTCTTATTATTTATTACCTATTATTTGCTTTGTTAGACAAAATTTTGACTTTACTTTCTAATTGTTAATATTGCTACGCTAATTGTCTTATATTTGTAGTTAACATATTTGCCTATTGATTGTTACGCTAATTATTTTATATTTCATAGTTTACATAATTTTGTCTATATTTCTTAATTGTTAAGTAATCTTAATCTATTCTTATGTATAATTTGAGTCTTTTTGTTTTCATCTACTATTGTACAGTTTACATTATCTATAGCTATTATTGTGTATGGACCCTTATACAGTGGGTCTAATTTTTTTCTATTTATATTTTCAAGTAGTACCTTGTCTCCTATCTTTAATTCTGATGGGTTACTGATAACTTTACTTGTTTCATTTCGTAAATTTTTAGAGTGTTCTAAGTATTGTTTTGCTTTACTCAGTGTCTCTTGTAATCTGAATTTCATTTTTTTACTATATAGGTCATAATTATACATTGGTTCTGGCTGTTGTATTGAAAGTTCTGAGGGAATGCAGATATTTTTAGCAAAAATTAGTTCAAATGGAGTGTATCCATGCACTGTATTTGGTGTGGTGTTGTAGCAAAATGTGTAGTAAGGTATCCACGTGTCCCAGTCATCTTTATTGTCATTCACAAAACATCGTAAATATTCATTTAGACATTTGTGATTTCTTTCTAAGGCTCCAATTGTCTCCGGGTGTGCGGCCGTTGCGAATAGCTGCTTAATTCTTAGGATGTTACATATCTCAGTGAATATCTGATTTTTGTACTCTGTTCCTAGGTCCGATTTGATTTTGTTCATCGGTCCGTATGTTAGTATGAACCCGTTGACTAGAGCTTGAGCGATGGTGTTTGCTTCCTTATCTGTCGTTGGGACTATTACGACATATTTGCTTAGGTCACATTGCATCGTTACAGCGTATCGATTTCCGTTGGCTGTTTTAGTGAATGGTCCTACCGTATCTATGGATACTATGTCAAATGCTTTTACCGGTGTTGTTGTAATTTGAATTATTTCTTTATTGTGCTTTTGGTGTTTATTTTTAGCACATAACTCGCATTTGGCTACGTAATTTGCTATTGTCTTCCTCATTTTACGCCATTTATATAGGTCTTTGAGTTTATTAAACAATCTCGATTGTCCTATATGTCCTCCGGTCGGTGTTGCATGAAAATTATGCAATATTTCTTGTATTTCCGTTTTGTCAGAGATGTATTTTTGCGGTTTATATATACATATATAAATATTCAGCTTTTTAAGTCCTTGATTTCCTATTTTCTTGAATGCGGTTATATTAATTAATTGAAATATATTACTTTCTGCAGAAAGTCTCAGAGTCGTGATCTGAGTTTGTTTATAAATATCAGACTCCAGTATTTCGATTACCTGCTCTAATGCTGGTTCTACTTGCTGGGTCATTTTTATGTTCCGCTTAAATATTATTTTATTCCTGTGCACAATATTTATCTCAATGTTAGGACTGTAGCTGCATACTTTTAATTGTAATTCCGGTAAGTGCTCTATCTTCGTAGGTGACAATGCTTCCATGACGCGCAGTTGATCAGGCTGCGGTGCTGTGGTGATTATCTCCTCTATTTGCGCGTTTGCTAAATCCTTGCTGACTTGCTTAGCCATTGCGCGAGTTTGCACTCGGAGTATATTGATTTCCTTTAAGTCGTTTATGTCAATTTTTATTCTTGATAGTGCGTCTGGTCCGGCGTTTTCTTTACCTTTTATATATTCAATTTCAAAATCAAATTCTTCCAGGTCTAGTCTCATGCGAGTTAATTTCGACGAGGGATTCTTCATTCCGAACAGATATGCTAATGGTCTATGGTCTGATTTTACTCGAAATCTTCTACCGTAAATATAGGGTCTAAAATATGTTATTGCCCAGTGTATGGCTGCTAATTCTTTTTCAATGGTGGACTTATTCTTTTCTCCTTGGGTGAATGTTTTGCTAGCATAAGCGATAGGTAGTTCTTTTCCATCAAAGTTTTGTGACAATATTGCCCCGCAAGCTTCGTTAGAAGCATCGGTTGAAATTATGAATTCTTTACTAAAGTCGGGATGCTGTAAAATTGTTGGTGACATTAATATATTCTTAAGAGTATCGAATGCTTTTTGATGGTTATCTAACCATTCAAATTTAGTATTTTTACGAAGAAGTTTATTAAGAGGTACCGCGATATTAGCGAAATTTGGAACAAAACGCCTGTAGTAATTGCAAAAGGCGACGAACCTTCGTACGTCGTCGGAATTTTTAGGAACTGGGTAGTGTTTTATAGCCTCATATTTTGAACTATCAGGCTTAACGCCTTGTGCCGAAATTCGGTGTCCCAAATATGTGACTTCGGTTTGAAAAAATTTACATTTTTCGGGATTTAGTTTCAAATTTTTGTCTCGAAGTCTTTGAAATACTGCTTTTAAATTTTTCAGGTGATGGGCTAGTGAACATCCTATTACTATTATATCATCGATATATAGGAAAGCTATTTCTGGAGTGAGTCCTGCCATTGCGATGTTTATCATTCTTTGAAAACTGTTTGGACTTATATTGAGTCCGAAAGGTAAACGCGTATACTGATAATGACCTTGGTATGTGGAAAAGGCGGTGTATTTTCTAGAATCTTCTTCTAGCGAAACTTGATGAAAACCTGACATGAGATCTAATGTGGAAAAATATTTTGCTCGACCCATTTGATCGAGAATGTCTTCTAATCGTGGCAGTGGGAATTTGTCCGCAAGAACTTTTTTATTTAAGGTGCGGAAATCAACAACTAATCGCCATTTCTTGTTGCCATCACTAGACTTTTTTGGTACCAATAGTATAGGAGAATTGAAGTGAGAAACTGAATTTTCTATGATACCGTCCTTTAGCATTTGCTCAACTTGTCGGTTGATTTCATGCTTATGGATTTCGGGAATTCTATAGTTTTTAGTATATACCGGTCTATTGTCTGCCAATTCTATGTGTTGCTCATAGAAATTATTTGTGGATAGTGCTTCTGAATCTAGTGCAAATATATCTTGATATTGGCTACATACTTCTTTTACCTGTGCCCTGCCATAGGTGGGAATGTAGTCGAATTTTAATTTTGATAAAACTTTGTTAGTTCGTTCGGTGTCTTTGAATTTGGTACTTAAAATGTGGAAATCTGTTAACGGCTCTGCCATGACTTGCGGTTCCTTAATTGTTACTGCTTTGCTTGTGGTATTTAAGATTCTTACTAGTGGATCATCTTTTGAGACTAAAGCTCCAGAAATGAAAATTCCTGGCTCGATTTCTTTACTAGAAATGACTAAGTCGTCTGTGATATTTCCGTGAAGGATATTGATTTTACGGATAACCTCGCACCGTGGAGGTATCGAAATAGTATTAGTTGTTGGGCCACTTAAAATTGGTAGTGTTACCGTAATATCATTAGCGTGAATGTTCAAGGTCCACGTATCGTAGTCGATAGTAGCCTTAAATTTAGTGAGAAAGTCCAGACCCAGAATTCCATCTGCGTCTAAGGCTAGACCATCGTTCACAATTTGGAATGAGTGTTCAACTGTGAACTGATCATTGAATTTGAGTTTAGTGAAAGTTGCTCCCATAGTCTGCGTTTGTGAGCTTGTAACACCTTGTATACTGCATGTGTCATTAGGATAGTATAATTGATCGTTACTAATTTTTTCTCTTTTGAAAATTGAAATATCTGCTCCGGTATCTATGATGAGTGTGCATATCTGGTTGCACATCTCAACATGTGTCTTTATATAATTAGATAAAGACAAATTTATGTGGTACAGTCGGGGTTTGCTTGAGTGGTGTCCCCCAACCGAGTCGCTGTTGCATTTGGCTGGGGGGCCTGGTATTCCCCCGCATTGTAGTAATTAATCCTTCTGTTTCGTGAATTTGTTTGATTGTTATTATTATTATTGTTTCGATTTCCTTGTTGTGTTTGTGCCGGTCGGTAGTTCCTGTTATAGCTACCATTGTTGTCATAAGTTTGCCTGCTGTTATTATTGTATCTGTTGTTATTGTACCTGTTGCTGTTATTGTATCTGTTGTTATTATTATAGCGTCGACTGTTTTGTGGATTGTAGCCTTTATTATTTCTTGTAGCTCTTGTGTTGTAATAGAGTACATTACTTGTCTGTGGCTTATCCTCGGCTATTGCTTTCGCTGTTACTTCAGACAGTGATTTGAAGTTGCCTGCCTTAAGTATTAGTGTCGTCTGTGGATTTGAAAGATTGTCTTTAAATGCCTGGATGGAGAATTTCTCTGCCAATTTTTCGGCTGTTCCTCCTGTTGCGATGTTTTCAGCGATAAATGCCTGTGCTAATTGTCCTGCCAAGTCTTCCATCTGGGTGGCAAAGTCTGCTAACTTTCGGTTCAACTGTTGGCACGATCTTATTTGCGCAAGTATTGCGTCTGACGACAGTTTTCCCGAGAATTTTTGTCTTAATTTTGTTTTAATTGCTGCTACAGAATTAATATCTGGTGTTATTGCTAACTTAGCTTTTCCTGTTATTCTTGTTTTAATGAATTTCACCATTATGGTCTTGTGATCCGTCCCTGTTAGTTCATCCAGTAACTCCATTGATTCGATGAACGCTTCAGTTTGCTCTAGTTTCCCGTCATAGACTTGGAGAAGAGACGTTGCAGTTTTAATGTCGAAAGCCATGTTGTAGCTTCTTTGGTTATTTATTAACCCTGAAATGCTTTTTACTAGTTCCTTGATTTTTGTATAGGCTGCCTTGTATTTTAAGACTGTGTCGGCTTGTGCTGGTGTGATTATGATTCCCTTGGCCTCTTCGTGGAGCCGAGTTATTAAACCTTCTTTTTCCTGTAAGGTTTTATCTGTGTACTGCCTGTTTTTATTTTTGTTGAAATTTATCAAAATTTTTTCCAATTCTTCCTTGATTTCAATTAACCTATCCATTCGTCTGCTAATTTAAACTTTAATAACTGCTGGTTCGCTCAGATATTTCTTTTTTAATGCACGCTTGTGATCCTTATATAGCAAGTATATTAATTCACTTACTTTGACTACGGCAATGATCATTAATAGCACAATTATTTCTTTGTTCTCGAATTGTACTGTGTCGTCAATAACGACATTATTGACTATTTCTCCATTGTTATCCGATTGCTTCGAATTAGTGCCTCCCATATTGAGAGAAGAAGAGAAAATTATTATTTCCGATTGTGACAAAGATTATTAAAAAAAATTTTTGTTTCTCTTTTTTTTTTTTTTTTTTTAATTTCTTTTAAATAAGGATTTACATATAGCGAATATTAAAAAAATTATCATGCCTATTATTCCTAGACTAACTACGAACCATATGAAATGTTCGTAAAGGTTTTCCCAAGCTAAACCGGCTCTTTGTCTTATACAAAAATTAGTGTACATAATTAAGACTTGATATTAATCATATTTATATTATTTATTACAATATATTACTTATTCGTAAGCGCTAAGGTAAATATTCTATTACAACGTGTATTCTAGTTTCTATCTCTATATTATTTTTTTTTTCTCTTAACTTTATTGAGCTCCTTTTTTGTCCGCTTAATGAGCTCGCTGTATTTTGTTTTCTCCTCGTCAGTAGTGACGATCCTCAGCAAATCCTTGTATCCGTTGATTTCCTTTTGTAGTTTGTTGCGCTTTCCTCCTCTGGTCTTCTTGGGTTTGATAGGGTTGTTGATATTGCGCCTCTGCCTGTATTCTTCCAAGGTGAGCTTCCTGGGTCCAGGCTTGTAAACAGGTGTATTTGCTGTTGTTCCTGGCGTTGCCCTGGGGATGTATGCTTCCACTAGTTTTCCCGATGGGTAGAGCGTAAGCTGGTCCGTGCTTCGTTCCGGCAAACGGGCTGCTTCCAGCCTCTTAAATAATTTGTCGAAGGCGGCGTCTATCTCGTCCGTCATGGGCTGCAGTGTTCTCCTATCTTCCGTCTTTAAATTGTCACGGTCGCCATGTAGTAATGTTGTAAGTCGGAGGGGCACAAAGGCTAAGTCCCTGGGAGCAGTCGGTAGGTTGGACTCCACTAGAGCAGCTAGAGTATAGCTTAGGCTCTGGGGAGCAGGGATTCCTGGGAACAGCCACAAAGGCAAGGTTCCACTAGAGCAGCTAGGGGTAGCTTCGGCTCTAAGCTAAAGTAAGAGTCTCGCAGCGTTCAAGCAGCGTTGACTCCAGTCAAAGACGCAGTTCTGGTCTGACTCTCTTTATTCAAATTGTTTCGGTTATTTATACAAAATTTCTACCCTATGACTATACCCCTAAATGTCTTGGTGTGAGTGTGAAATGCCGAGAAATGCAAGGGTTTCGGTTTACGGTCATTTTCCTCATCGATAGCCCAATTTCCTCAATTCATAAGTGCTAGCCTTGCACCGGCGCTGGGCGCGCGTCGCTATCGGCTCGCGCGCTGTTTGTTTACATTAGGCGCCTGAGTGGGCAAAAAAAGAATGCACTTGACTCATAAACATTTCGCCTCATGTGCTCCGCAGTGTGTGCGGTCAGTGCGACAGATTTATGAATTGGGTCAATGGGGTATTCTTATTACAGACCTATTACAAGCTGTCCAAGGAAGATCCCATCTACCCTTTCCTATCCCATGAAATCGCACATATAGAGACCCACCTTAATAGATTAAAACCCAAGATAATAAAGAAACGTTCATTAGACTTCTTAGGGAAAACGTGGAAATGGATCGCGGGTAGCCCCGACCATGAAGACTTCGAAATTCTAACAGACAAAATTAATAACGTATTAGAAAATAACAATAGGCAGGTTGTTTTAAATAAAATGGTACTAGAAAGAATGAACAAACTTTCGGACACAACTAACAAAATTATGAAGATGATAAAATAAAACAATCCACTTAAAAATGAAATAATTTTGGCTATAAAATACCAGTTAGAAATAATAAAGGAAGAGGTCACGAACATAGAATACGCGATTCATTGGGCTAAAGCAGGCCTCATAAATTCATTCTTACTTAGTGAAAAAGAACTCAATTTGATTAAAGAGTCGTTCGAGAATAATGACATTCCATATATTAATATAGAAGAGGCAACGGAATTAGCCACTGTAAAAATAGCCTCAAGTAATGCTTCGATCATTTACATATTGGGAATACCTGTTACCGATTTGAAAGAATGTAATATGTTATTAGTAAAGCCGACAAAAGTTAATAATTTGATTAATAAATTTGAATACGAATATATTCTAGACTGTAAGGAGAAATTTTATGGTATTAATTCTAAGTGTAACAGTTTTAATAGCCTTAATATTTGTAGTAGAAACAATTTAGTAGATTTAGATAGTAGTGAATGTCTACCTAAGCTCCTCAGAAGCAACAAGGCAACTGGGCTGCATATTCCGACCATCGAAGAGTTAGGACCTGGCGTATTGTTCCTTAATCAATATAGTGGGACAATCCTACTCAATGGACTACCAACAAATCTCACTGGGACATTTATCATCCATTTCGCTAATGTTACCATCACCGTCAGCAACAGAAATTTCACAGCAAGGGAAATTTCCGGCTACAAACCACTACCTGCCATCCTGCAGCAAAGCTCTATCCTGACCACCTATGAAGAGATCCTCACACTGGAAGCAATGAAGGAACTACATGCGGCTAACACCAAAGAAATCCAAACCTTGAGGACCAAGAATAAAGTAGGGATGGCTACTAACATCGGCCTATCATCCCTAGCCATCATAGCAGTCATCGTCCTGGTCATACGACTTCGCTGTACCATAAAAACGAAAACATCTGCGACGCCTATATCGATCGAGGTGCCATCTACTGCGGGAACAGGAAAATCATCAGCGGAAACCGAGTTCCCCGACCCCCCGAAAATCACCAGCGTCAACAAGATCCCATATTTTTGAGGTTTCGACGTGGACGTCGAAAATTTCAGACGGGAGGAGTTAACACGATATCTTGCAAAAACTTAAAAGAGGGCAACGCAACGTGACCGCGCTGCACGCGCAGGAAATGCGCAGTCAAATTGCTGACTCCTAGCCTGATGGAAAATGTGACCTGCCGAATCAGCGATCACCGGTCATAGGTAGATTTTAGGTTTAAGCTTAGTCTTAAGTAACTTGTGGTAACGATCAGACGAATTAGAATAAACGAGGAGTTGGAGTTTAAAATAAAATTTGTTTTTTTTGATGAAATTATAAAGTAAAGATTTAACTTACCTGTTCTACGATACTTTGCACTTACTATATTTATGCCTGTGAGGAATATTACTTTTTCTTGTTTTAGTAAAGATTGCCCGTATTTGAGAACTTCTTAAAATATTTAATTAATTTTTTATAATAATTAAGGCAATCAGATTGTCTTAATTACCTAGCTAGTATTAGACTGATATCAGTCAGGTTTTCACACCGACTTCAAAAATCTAGGAAAGTCTTGTATTTAAAGTTCAAAGTAGTAGCAGACGACCTTTAACATAATTATTTTACACTTTTTAGGGTTTACATTTTTTGGGAACAGTTTGTTTTTTTAAGTTCATTACTCGAGCCCCGAGTCATCCCTAAGAAGATAACACTTCAAAAATTCTCAGATCGCTATTTACCGGATGGTTCACATAATCTTAAATTTTGTATATCTCCAGAAATAAGCATTTTACGAAAAATTTGTTCTAGATAAAAGGTTAATATTTCTAAAAAAGGCGTCTGTCTGTTCTAAAATAAGCCCTTACTTCTACCCCTTGAGGACATTATAGAGGGGATCTTCTAAATCTTTCCCATTTTTAACCGACTTCCAAAAAAGTAGGAGGTTATCAATTCGAACCGTATGTATTTTTTTTTCAATGTCTGTTCGCGCATAATTTTTGAACGCGTAAATCGGTTTGATGATTCTTTTTTTTTGTTGGATAGCCTCAGATTCTCCAGGTGTACAATGATAAGTATGAAAAACTGGAGCGGTCAAGGGGCGCCACAACAGAGGTAAATAGAAATAAAAATGATAAATGTCCTGGAATTCGTAAACAAAATGACTATGTGTGTGATTTAAGGGTCATTGATTGTAAAAACGACACACCAGAAATGGCGGCTTTTTAAACCAACTAATTATCTCAAAAATGTTCAAATATACGATAGCAGGAAAAACTAAGAATTAATAATTATCAGAGCGATACTCAAAACTTTCGATCGCAACGATACTTAATTATTGAATTTTTATTAAATTGTAAACTAAAAATTGTGTTTTATTCTATATATTGCCAAACAAAACTTATCTGAAATATGAGACTAAAAAGAATGAAATAAAAAAAAATTCTAAAACAAATAAAAACGATTCTAAAAAAGGATTAAAAAACCAAAAATTATTCCAAAAACTCCCAAATCCTAAAAAGTATAAAATAATTACATATATGTATATGGGAATTACAGGGAGAAACGATGAAGGCTAATTATTGTTTAAATACTGGTTTAGTAAAGTTATAGTTGAGTTTTATTAATTCATCTTATACCCGAAAATAAGTACATCAGTAAAATTATAATTCGATTATTAGCGATTAGGTTTCAGTTAGGACTTGTAATACAATTAATTAACTGGATAATTAGAAAACACTTTCTTCAATATAACCACACGAGCAGGTAAGTACAGCGGGAGCTGTAAACGAAATGAACTCACGGTACGGAGTTAAAGAGAGCAGCTTATCGGTACGGCGATCGCGACAGCAGTGATTTTTGGGTGCTGTAAGCTGGCAATCTGGAAATAACAGATTTCGTAAATTTTGAAGTCAGTGAGAAAACCTGACTAATATTAATCCAATACTAGGTAATCAAGACGATTATCAGATCAGATTTGATTGCCCTAATTATTTATTGTATTAATATCATGTATATATATAAAATCGAAAGTTGGTTTGTTTGTTTGTTTGTTGCTCAATCACGCCTAAACGCCGAGTCTGATCATTTTCATTTTTTGGGTAAAGGTACTACATATTCCGGCCAAACATATAGGCAATTTTTTATTCGCGAGTTTCAAAATGGCGGACCCAAGATGGCGGCCAGAAATTGAAAATATCAAGCGATTTACATGAAACTTGGTATTTGGGTGCTTTCGGATGTCTTTATTGCGAATCTACATTTGAAATTTGGAAATTCAAAATGGCGGAATTAATATGGCGACTAAAATGTTTGAACACCAGGTAATCCATCACGCCTAAACGGTGGATCCAATCAATTTCATTTTTTGGATAAAGGTACTACATGTTCCGGCCCAACATATGGGCTTATTTTTATTCATGATTTTCAAAATAGCGGACCCCAGATAGCGGTCCAAAATTGAAAATATCAACGGATTGGCATGGAAATTGGTATTTGGGGGTTTTTAGTTGTCCTTATTGCGAATCTATTTTCGAAATTTGGAAATTCAAGATGGCGGATTCAATATGACGGTCAAAATTTTGGTAGATCGGGTGAAACTGGGTCGCCCATCACGCCTAAACGCTGAATTCGTGCTTATTCATTTTTTGGATGAAGGTACCACATATTCCGGCCCAAAATATAGGCTACTTTTTATTCACGAATTTTAAAATGGTGGACCTAAGATGATGGCAAAAATTTGAAAATGTGAAGGGATTGCCATAAAATTGGTGTTTGGGGGATTTTGGATACCCTTTTTGCGATTCCATGTTCGAAATTTGCATTGAGAGGTGGCGGATTCCATATGGCGTACACTAATTTTCGAACTTTAGGGAATTTAAATGAAAAGTAATACTATGGATATGTTGAGGTAATTTCGAATTTACTATCAAAGTTTGGAAATTCAAAATGGCGAACCCTACACGGTGTCGCAAATTTGTGTACACTGGGTGAAACCGGGTTACCGATATCGGACTATATTTATTTTTGGGGTGAATTTACTTTATACTGCGGCCTAGCATATGTATAGGCTGCCTTTTATTCGCTAATTACAAAATGACGGAACCAAGACACGTCGGAAGCTGATATTGTCCACCTTATCTCATCGAGTCTGGGAGTTGCTTGTGACTCTATTGCATGCAAAAAGCTGGGCTCTCCGCACGGACAGGGCTTTCGCACATTTACCGCTTCTTTTAAGATTCTTGCACCGGACCATCTTTTTGATTCAATTTTGTCCTCCGGTATCTGGCCCTCCCGCTCCATCGTTCGGAGCCTATCTACTACGC
The DNA here is from genome assembly GCA_959613345.1 of Tolmerus cingulatus. Classification (NCBI taxonomy): domain Eukaryota; kingdom Metazoa; phylum Arthropoda; class Insecta; order Diptera; family Asilidae; genus Tolmerus; species Tolmerus cingulatus. The sequence goes on along the minus strand of OY390709.1, from coordinate 18,388,823 downwards.
CAATGTAACAGGACTCCACTCAAAAACGACCCGCCTGTTTACTAGTTCATCTAGCTCTTGCTTCGACGTGGTCTGCTTGACTGAAACCTGGCTCAACGGAGGCTTCATGGACGCTGAACTCTTCAACTCTAACTATGTAGTATTTAGACGTGACCGCCATCAAACAGATGATGCTCCTGTGGGAGGTGGTGTTTTATGCGCTGTCCGCTGCAGCCTGCCCTGCGAAATCATCGATACCACACATCTCACCGGCCTGGAACTGTTGTGTGTCGCTGTACGCCTTCCTCATAAAAGCATCATCATTATCACCGTCTACGTTCCTCCAAATTCTCCTTCCGATGTGTTTGAACGACTTTCATCTTTTATTGACGAGCTTTCCGGTGATTTACCTTTTTCTGACGAGCTTTTGCTACTTGGCGATTTTAATTTGCCTACTGTTACTTGGCTGCGCTCGGAGGACCATTCTCTTCTTCCAATTATAATGTCAACGCCGCAACATATTTCAACTTTCCTTGATAACATCGGATCCGCTGGTTTATCCCAATGCAACGCCATTGCCAACGACAACAACAGATTTTTGGACCTCGTCTTTTCCAGTGACTCTGATGGGACATTGACTAAGCGTTGCTTTGCGCCATTACTACCGGAGTCTGTTCATCACCCAGCGATCGTCGTTTTATACTCCTTTGACCCTACTATTGTTAATTCTGCTGCACCATGTAATTTTTCTTATGACTTTAAAAAAGCCAACTTTTCCCTTCTTAATCAATGGCTCTCCAATTGTGACTGGAGTGGTGTCCTGAGTGAGCGCGATATTAAAAAAGTTGTTAAAATTTTTTACGGCAAAATCTCATCGTGCTTTGCGGTTTGTGTTCCCGTTAAAAGGTTTGATAACTCTAATGGTCATTAGCCGTGGCTCAATAGCGCTGTCAGACATCTAAAGAACCTGAAAAGTAAGGCTTGGAGGAGGTTTTGTTACTCTCGGAGTGATTGCGATTTTGTATCATACTGCGAACTGCGTAATCAATTTATTACTGCCATCGACGCGTCTTATTGTTTGTACATTAACAATGTAAAATCGTGCTTACGTGACAATCCAAAGCAGTTCTGGCGGTTTGTCAACTCTAAACGCAATTCTGACGGTTACCCATCTTCCCTCTCCTACGGCTCCGTTACTAGCAGTGATCCTGCGACTATTTCCAACCTTTTGGCCGATTTTTTCAAAACTGCATTCAGCAACTCTGTCTGTGATATTAGTTCTAAGGATTTTGCTCATCTGACGAAGCTTCCGCCAACTTCTCTTCATCTTAACGACCTCCTATTGGAGGATACTATTATTTTTAACATATCTCTAGTCTTTCTGACAACTTCTCGAGTGGCCCTGATGGTATCCCGTCCTGTTTCTTGAAGAGATGTGATTCTGTTATTGTTCCTCTTCTCTGTTATTTATTTAATTTATCTCTGCGTTCTGGTGTTTTTCCTAAGCTTTGGAAATTCTCGACCATTATCCCCCTACATAAGAAGGGTAATAAATCAGATATTTCCAATTATAGACCTATTGCGAAGCTATGTCACATTGCCAAGCTTTTCGAGGCCCTAGTCTGCGAAGTACTTTATTTCCACTGTAAACCCTTCCTGTTGCCTTTTCAACACGGTTTTATGAAAGGTAAGTCCACCGTTACCAATCTGTTGGAATTTTCCAATTACTGCTTACCCGCCATTGAATCGGGGAAGCAGATCGATTGTGTCTTCACAGATTTTACTAAAGCCTTCGATAAGATCGATCATCGCATCCTGCTCCATAAATTGTTGGTCCTTGGTTTTCCCTCCCGTGTTGTTGACTGGATCTCTTCTTATCTGTCTGATCGCTTCCAAAGTGTCTGTTTCCGCGGACGCATCTCCAATCCTATCACAAATACTTCTGGGGTCCCCCAAGGTAGTCACCTTGGCCCACTACTATTTACAATCTTCATTAACGACCTTTCCTTCGCCATTACCCACTCGAGAATTCTTTGTTATGCTGACGACGCGAAAATTTTTCGTGTTATTTCTGACTATAGTGACTGTGATTTTTTAAACTCTGACTTAGATGCCGTTCACAAATGGTGTTCTATTAATAATCTTCCGCTGAATGTAAGTAAATGTACTTCTATGACTTTCTCACGCAAGTTGAATCCTTTGGTCTTCGACTACTCTATAGGTGGGCAACCACTCGATAAGCTTGACAAAGTGAGAGACTTAGGTGTCGTGCTCAATCCCAAATTCTCTTTCGAGGGTCACATCGACCTAATAGTCAGCAAAGCTAACGCTGCACTGGGTTTTATAAAACGATGGTCTAAGGAGTTTGATGACCCATATGTCTCTCGACTGCTTTACTGTACGTTTGTCAGACCAATTTTAGAATATGCAAGCACTATCTGGTCTCCTTTCTACGTATGTCATATTGATCGCATTGAAGCGGTTCAACGCAGGTTTCTGCGGTTCGCTCTACGTGGTCTTCCTTGGGACCATAGCCGCCATCTCCCTTCGTCTCCTGGCCTCCTTAAACTTTTTGGCCTCCATGCCTTGGAGAATAGGCGTAGTACCGCCAGAACTGTCTTTGCGTTCGATTGTATTCGTGGCGCTATTAACTCTCCTGAGTTACTTAGCGAATTTCGCATCTCAGTTCCTCCGCGCTCTCTGAGGACCCACAACTTCCTCCATGTTCCTCACCACCGAACCAATTATGGTTTTAACGAGCCTAAATCTTCAATGACGCGCTCTTTCAACGCTAGTTACCCTAATATCGATTTCAACTTAACACGAGATCAAGTTAAAGGTCGGCTTCGTTAGGGTCAATGTTAAATGTATGTGTATATTATTAATTAGTCAGCTATTTGATGAATCTGTACATAAATAAATTTAAAAAAAAAAAATTTAAAAAAGAAATTGAAAAAGAAAATTGGTATTTTGGGGGTTTTTAGTTGTCCTTATTGCGGATCTATGTACAAAATTTGAGAATAAAGATGACGGACCCAATACGATGCGCGGCCGAAATGTTCGTACACAGGGTGAAACCGGGTAACCCAGCTAGTACATATATAAGTCAGATTTTCACCCCGACTTCAAAAATCTAGGAAAGTCTTGTATTTAATATTGAAAGTAGTGACAGAGGACTTTTAATATAATTATTTTATACTTTTCAGGGCTTGGGAGTTTTTGGAACCTTTTTTATTTTTCTTTTTAAATTTTTGTTGTTGCAGATTCGGATTCTATGGAACAGAATACGCAACTTTCGTTTGATACATTTTTTTCGATTCTCTACAAGGAATGCGCGGGAGGATATGTCAAATGACAAACTAATTATGGTTCTTAAGAAATAGTTACCAGATGTATGAATTAATTTAATTTTTTCAATGAAAGAATAGATTTCACTTCAGATTAATATGTAATCGATAGGCTGTAAATAAATAAATTTAAAAAAAATCTATGACGGTCGATATACATATGTATGTTCGAGTACGTACATATTAATTCGAAGTAAGCAAAAATACCTGTCGAATATTTGTAGAAAAGTTGTCCATTGAGTAGATGAATAATTAAAGATAAAAGAATGTTATGCATACTACGAAAAATTGGAATTTACAAATCATCGACACCCAAACGACTGACATGCCCCACTTTCTTGCATACAACGTATGTACATCTTTCATCCTACTTATTTTGTCACCCGTCCTAATACCCTATATGTGTATTGTATATGGATATGTACATCGATCTTAAGCCTGCGATCACTAGCATAAACTTTCGCTTTATTAATTTTCCCAAATCGACAGCCAGGAGAAATCAACAAATTCACATTTGATTGTAAGCAATTACAAAATGGTGACGTGAGGCCCATTTAATTTAAAAAATAAAATTATGCTCGAAAAGTCAACATATTGAATTGATAACCTCGTTGTGAGCCTTCGCGTAATAAGTGTAATATTCACTAATATTAATGCTCCCATAAGCTAAAGTGCATCTAAATAAATTAAAAATAATTTTTTGAAAGTCGAATGTCCTTGTCTCAAATCTGAAGTTCAACCAAAGAATATGAAGACCTAAAGAACTTCCCTCGCGAAGAAAAATGCTTGAGCGAAATAGTTTCTTCTGGGGTACCACACACAATACCCCACAGCTTTTGGTGATGTTGAGTATAAAAACAAACTCCGCTTTTCATTCTTGCTCGAGGCAATCCCGAATTTATTGTGTATAACTTTAAAACCTCTTTGAAAGGCGAACAATGTCTCGAGATCTTACTCGCTTAACTGTTTCTGTGCAGCTCTCCTGAACTGGCCGCCGAGAACTAAGTTTCCCGGTCGGAACTTCTGGTAGACGCGCTGACTGCGCGTTTATTGCCTTACGCCCACACGCGCACCCATCGGCTCAGCGGGTGATCCCGCTGGCATCGCACATTTTTGCACGGGCCAGACGAAACCGGGGTAGCCGCCCGTGTTGTATTTCCGGCCACCCAACTGCCGGCTAAGAGGGTTTGGTTGCACAGCGGTGTCGATCTTACAATTATCTATATTAGTCGACACCGCTACGCAACAATGAGAACGTTACGCGAATAAAATTTATTGCTATACAGTGAGCGAAATTTCCATAGTTCCACTGAAAATTTTATAATATTTATTGTTGTATACGAATAGGTGAGGTGAATACATTCTAATAAAATAGCGTTGCATTTGCTGAGATCAAACAGCTACTAAGGTGTTCTAATTGCGTTCTGTTTACATAGATAAGAGAGAAAATAAGTTATGGTCGCATATATAAAAGCGAAATATCGATATTTCCACGCATTGTTTGTTGCACTCTGCGATGGTTTTGTTGCTAAAAAACATTAAATTCGTTTATATTTTTAAATCTGTGAAAAATTACAGTCCCTGTCCTCTGAATTAGGACCACTTATATTTTTCCCAATTTCTTCGAAACTTCTACCACTATCGTCACAAAACCGCGTGTTTTCCCAAATAAAAAATGTGTACATATCACTGTAACATATGGTAATGTAAGATCAGGTACCCGGGAAATCCTACCCTTTATCCCTTTTTCTGCGGAGTATTAATTAGCCTACCATTCCCTTTACCTGACTTTAGCGGTGTTTACATATGCATCGATTAGAAATACTGCAACTTCCTCATTTTTCCGAAAGTTTTTGGAAAGAGTTTGTCAGCTAGTGAAATCAATATTATGTTCAGTGTGAGTTTTTGGACATACAGATATGGCCAAATTATTATCACCTATAGAAATTTTTAATAAAATTGTATGAAAAGGTAGATTTATCGTTTAAAACAAAAAAAGTTTTGTTGTAAATACATTTATTAATACTTCGTGAACATTCCCTTTGCATTTTTCAAGGATTGTATCCTACGTGGCATTCCAGTGATAGCGTTTTTAGCTGTGGTGACCAAATCGGTATCATTTTCCCAAATTTCCTTCATGGCTTCAATCAATTCTGATTTGGTCCGTGAGCACTTTTGTGCCACTTTCTGCTTAAAAATAGCCCAGATATTTTCGATAGGGTTCATATCTGGGCTATTCGCTGGCCAGTCAAGGATTTGGACGTTGTTAGTCCTTAAAAACTCCGTAACTCTCCTTGCTGTATGGCAAGGGGCTTTATCGTGCATGAAAACTCCATCTCCGTTAAATTTTTCATGCATAGTTGGGATCATCTGTGTCTGAAGAACTGTTAGGTACTGCTCCGCGTTCATTATTCCGTCAACGACGTAGAGTGGGAAGAGTCCTTTGGAAGATATTGCTGACCAAATCATGACCCTTACTGGTTGTTTAACCTGCTGTTGGACACATGAAGCTAAATACTCTTCTCCTTTAGATCTGCGAACAGTCCTAGACATTGGTAGTGTCAAACTCACCATGGTCTCGTCACTGAATATGACCTGTTAAAAAAATAGAGATGATTAAACTCAAATGAAAAATTTATTAGAAAATGTGTTTTCAAAATAAGATGAAAAATAGTGTTTATTTCAACTTTACCTTTTCCCAATCATCTCTCGTCCATGTCAAATGTTCATTTGCCCATGTTTTTCTTTGTTGAACCATCCTATAATTCAGTTTTTGCTTCTTGCGTGGTCGTCTTGCACATAGCCCAGATTGAAAAAGTCGACGTCTCACTGTCCGCTCCGATATTTCTGCACCAACGTCACGCATAGTAGCTCTTAGTGACTTACTGGATAGGGTGCGGTCGTCTTTAGCTTTCCGCAGCAAATAGAGGTCCTGGCTGCCTGTTGTTTTTCGGCTACGACCACATTTTCCTTTTCTTTTAGGACTCGTTGATAACTTAGTAGTTATTTTTTTGGCTAATTTGGTAACAAATGACCGGCTGACTCCCACTTTCTGAGCTATTACTCCATGAGAATATTGTCCTACTTCCAAAAACGTCGAAATTTTCGCTTTGGTCACTGCACTGATATCCTTTGCTTTACCCATATTAAATTTTATAATATTCAAACAAATTTTCACCACGTTCACTATTCGAAGTTGCAAATGAAATTAAATATCACCGGCTAGGTACTCATCCTTAAATACTACACGGTAACCATAAAATTAAAGCAAAATGTAACTAAAACTAATTAGTAAAACAATAAAAACTCTAATCTGTTAATTTCCAGAAAAGGCTATTCAGGTAATAATTACTCCAGGAAAGGGGTATTTACAAGAATATGACAGTTTTATTACAGTACTTCTTCGTAATTGAGGTAACCTTTGTAAATGGCAGGTCAATTTAGAAAATGGATACAACGGCACTTTCATAAACTACATTAATGACTTTTTTTTAAGAGGTGATAATAATTTGGCCACATCTGTAAGTGAAAGTCTAGTGAAAATAAAGATGGAAAAGTGTAAAGACGTACGTCAGGCAAAAAAGGCGGCAATAATTGCCCTATTAAAAACTGAAAAGTTGTCGCCGTCGAAGAAAAACGACGCCCCAAGCGGACCATAGAATTGTCCAAAAGGCTTGCGAAAACCATTTTTCCTCCACAAGGTGTTTGCAACAAAATCTACAGGACGAAAGAATACAAATATCAACAAGGACTTTAAGGAAACGTCTGTATGAAGCCAACCTTAAATCGAGACGGCTAGTGAGAAAATCTAAACTAACTCCTTAAATGCGACGAGCTAGGCTAGAGTTTGAAAAAACTCATCAGAATTATGCAGCCGCAGACTGAAAAAAGGTAAAGCATACTTAATATGAATTACATGAATTTTTGCCTTTATTTTTTGGTCAGAAGTATGTTTTAAAACAAAAAAATTTTTTTTTTTTTTTAGGTGGTATTTAGCAACGAGTGCAGATTTGAAGGAGTAACGGATAGCCCTCAATAACGAAGATTGCATGCTTAGACCCATAAAACATCCTCCAGCCATAATGATACGGTCCCGTATTTCAAGCGAAGGACCTGGACAAGGGTTTTCCAATAGGGACTTGACAACTTTGAATTCAATTTGTGAACGCACCCTTTCACTAATCATCGAACTGTCGCTGTCAATTTATTCAGTAAACTTAACATTTTCATCATGGTAAAGTACACGAACGACCAACGTCTCCAAATTATAAAAATTTACTACAGAAATTCGGAGTCGGTGACCGCTACTTTAAGAGCGTTAACTCCGATTATCGGTCGTAATTCTCGCCCTAGTAGACAGGCAGTAACAAGTTTAGTGCAAAAATTTGAGTCTACATATTCGTTGTGTGATGTTGCCGTGCCAGTGAGACGACGGGTTGATCGAAGTGTCGAAAATATCGCTGCCGTTGAAACGTCCGTAGCAAATTATCCAAAGCAGTCAATTCCACGGCGTTCTCAAGAGTTGGGAATCGCCCAGACCACTTTATGGCGAATTTTGCGTAAGGATCTTGCTTTACACCCATACAAGATCAAGCTGACTCAAGAATTGAAGCCGATGAACCATTTAAAGCGACGTACGTTCTCCGATTAGGCTCTGAAAAAAAATGCGCCAACATGATCAATTTCATCGCAAAATCATCTTCAGTGGCGAAGCTCATTTTTGGCTCAATGGCTTCGTCACTAAGCAAAATATGCGTTATTGGTCGGGTGAAAATCCACATGTGCTTCATGAAACACCACTTCATCCACAAAAAATAACTGTTTGGTGCGGTTTGCATGCCGGCGGTGTCATAGGGCCATATTTTTTCGTCGACGATAATGATCGTTACGTTACTGTGAATGGTAATCGTTATCGCGCCATGATTACTGATTATTTTTGGCCCGAATTGGAAGATATGGACTTGGACAACATGTGGTTTCAACAGGACGGTGCCACAAGCCACACAGCACACGTTACAATCGATTTATTGAAGAGTAAGTTTAATGAGCGTGTTATCTCAAGAAATGGACCAGTCGATTGGCCACCTCGTTCGTGCGATTTAACGCCTCTAGACTTTTTTCTTTGGGGCTACGTCAAGTCATTGTCTATGCCAACAAGCCGACGACGTTGGAAGAACTCAGAGCCAACATTGAACGCGAAATAGCAGCCGTTTCAGCCAGTCATCGAAAATTGGGTCCAACGAATCGACCGGTGCAAACGTGTCCGCGGTGGCTATATGAACGAAGTCGAGTTCCATTCATAAATGTTTTGATTGTACTTCAACCCGATAATAAAGTTTTTGAAATATCTCAAATGGTTTGCATTTTATTTTGAAAAAAAGTGTTCAAGTCCTTATTGGAAAACCCTTTATATGTCATCGAAAGAACCATGAACAGCACCCAGTACCATCAAGTGTTGGATGACATTTTTATTTCATATTTTTATTATTTAAGGGGTTGTGACTAAGCGGACACCTGTATGGTGATGGTGCGTGCTGCCATCGTCCCATATCCCTAAGAAATATGCTGACAGCCTGTGAAATCGAGATTCTCCCGACCTTAACCCAATTGAAAATGTCTGTAGCCTCCTAAAATCTATAGTTTACACATCTCCTAGCCCCACTCTCAACATCCTCAAAGAAAAGATTGCAGATGTCTTGGAAAATAATGGAGAAATAAAAGAAATGATAGAGCGATGCTATCAAAGCATGCCAGACAGAATAAAGGCAGTTATTAATTCTAAAGGCGGCCCAACGAAATACTGACACTTCGGAAATAATTGTTATTCATTTCCCCGCAATAAACAAATAACGAATCTAAAAATATTTTGTTTCTATTTATTTTCCGCTTCTGTAAAAAGTTTTAGAGAAAAGAAAGTAAAATTTTAATAAAACCTTAGTGGTCCTAATTCAATGGCTAGGAACTGTATAATATTGGCTTTTTAATTGCGGTTTATAAAAAATTTTCGAACATGCCAAGAGGCAAATTATTAACATTTGAAGAAAAACTTTAAATTAAGACATTCGAAGAGGCGAATCTTATGGCAAACATTATCCTAAAGGTGGAAGTAAAAAGCTCACTCAAAAGGAAAAATCACTCATTTTACGTACTGCTCCGTTAGGAAATTTAGCAGTAAGGCAAATTAAATCAGATTTAAGTTTAGCAGTCACTAAACGGCGTGTACAACAAATTTTGTCACAAAGTAACGGATAAAAGTGGACCAAAGCAGCAAAAAAGCCTCCACTGATTCAAACACATACTGAGTCCAGATTAAAATGTAGGAAAATTCACATGACTTGGGATGAAGAATGGAAACAAGGGGTTTTTTCGAACGAAAAGAAATTTAATTTGGATGGGCCAGATGGTTTAAAGCACTACTGGCATGATCTTCGGAAAAAACATAGTGTTACCATGAATCGAAATCTCGGTGGAGGAACAGTCATGGTTTAGGCGGCTTTTAGTTACTTTTGAAAAACACCGATTTGTTTCATTTCAACAAAAATGAATTAAGCTTACTACATAACTCTCTTGGAAGAAGTTTTGATAGAGTATGGTGAAACAATGCCGCACCAAGATTGGATTTTTCAGCAGGATAACGCTGCAGTCCATTCATCAAAAGTTACTTAATAATGGTTTCACGAAAAAAATATTGCAGTGATGAGTTGGCCAGCTCGCTCCCCCGATATGAACCCAATGGAAAACATTTAGGGAATACTTGTAACCCCTGCTCACCCGCAGTAGGCGAACCCGCCATCGCATCCCTTTCCTGGGATCCAGCCAGAAGCCTCCGCTGAACCACACTCGATCTTTACGACCGTTAAAACACGACTCTCTTCAACGCTTCTTCTTCTTTCTAACGACTCCCGAGACATTATACTTTCCGTGTGATTGCAGCGTCTCTAATTGCTCCCAGTCACGATGGCGGGCTGCCCTCAAAATCATCTCAATAGATGGCAGCAGATTTGCCTTGTTTAACGGCCACAGGGGATTTCCGTGTTTTTCGCCTAAATTTCCAGCTTACAGCTCGGCCATCAGACCATCACTGTCCTCAGTGAACAACAACGACATGGCGCACCATTCATCATTACCAATTTCACCCAAACAGGGCATTTCATAAATTTCACCCAAAAAGGGCATTGCATCTCTCTCACGTCTCTAACAGAGACAAATTCCACCCAAAAAGGGCATTTCATATCTCACGTCGCTTTTTCCAGGAAACTTGCCCTTGATCCTCCTCCTGTTACTTTCCAGATTTGTCAACCGGCATTCGGAGATGGGGGGGGGGGGGGCTTCTCCTTTGGATCGATGATGAACAGCTATCTAACTATCATGTTGCCATTAATACGAACATTGAATAGCCCTTATAATTGCTACTGTACTATACGCGTCATTCATATTTCATGTTTCTTAATTTAGACATTATAATCAATATATGTATAATTAAATTCGGAATTCATAATTTGAAACTATTTTGTAATTCATGTTTTGTAATTTTTGAGTGAAAATTCAAATAATACACACCCACGCATACACATATATCCATTCTTATTTTATTAATTTATATTTCATTTCTAAATACCAAAAACACATCCCTCGCCCTCCTCTTCTATTTCCTCACAACCCTCTTCACCTGCTTGCAATTCATCAAGTTGACACCAACTTCATTCTATCTGCTACGACCGTTGACTCAAACGGGCGATTTGAAATTTGGATGCCTGGTGGATCAGTGAGTATATATCGATCCTTACCTAGGACTTGATCTACAACATATGGCCCCTTATACTTCGGCAAATGTTTCCGTGGCTGTCCTGTAGCTACATAATCGCTCTTAAATTAAACCACATCCCCTCTATTATAATGGTATGGTGGTTTACGTTTCTGATTCTCACGATTAGCTTGATTTTCCCTACTTTCATTTATCCGCCTTGCCACTTTCTTTCTTAAATTGTCAAGTGAAGGACCTTCTTCTCTCTCATTTGAAATTTCCCCATGTACATATAATAGCCGTCAGATCATTACATAAAAATTTTCTTGGTTTATAACCCAATAATAATTTAAGAGGAGACTGCCCAGTTACCTTATTAGGCAGCGAATTCAATCCTCACTGTATGTCATGTAAACAAGCATCCCAATCTCGTCCATCTTCTCTAGTGGTTGAGGATGCAATCGCCTGAGAAATGGTTCGAAAGTAACGTTCGATTTGCCCATTACCTCTTGGCGTTTGTACAGCAATTTTTCGAATCTCAATGTGACTTGTTTTGCAATATTCTTCAAAAGCTTTGGATGTAAAATTGCTGCCCCTGTCCGAGATAATGTATGCTGGTGACCCAAAGAATTGTGATAACTCTTCAAGAATTCTTACTACATAAGTTGTATTGGTTCCCCGAACGGGACGCAGAATGATGAATTTTGTAAACGCATCAATAATTCCCACTAAATGTACATTTCCCTTGCTACTCCGCGGATATGGGCCCAGGTGATCTATATGAATTAAATTGAAGGGCAAAGGCTTTGTTTCAAAAACGTTTAACTGGTAACGAGACTCATCTTTCCCTCTTTTGTTATACGCACAACTTACGCAATTGTCAATGAATTTCCTTACAAACCCCGTACGATGAGGAAACCAATAAGTTTTCTGAATTTCCTTCACAGTGCGATCTAACCCTAAATGGCCCAAACCATCATGAGACGTCTTTACAACATACCACCTTATTCCCTTTGGCACAACAAATCTTGACCCTTGATCGGTTTTATAATATAACCGACCTTCCTTCAGCTCGTACTATATTTTGGGCTCAACTGCTTATATCTTTTGTGATTGTTATAGGTAAGAATTTCTATGATATCTTTCAATTCATTATCCTGTCTCTGTAATGAAACAACCCAGTCAGTCGGTGACAAAGTTATAACCATAACATCTTCCCCAGCTACCTCTACCTCATCGCCGACCGTTTGTGCTGTTCGACTTAAAGCGTCCACATGTTGCATTCTAGATCCCGACCTGTGTTCCAACTCAAAATCATATTGCTGCATTTTGAACCACAATCTCGCGATCCTTGGTATTACTTCCTTCTTGGCTTGCATAGCTTTTAATGAAGAACAGTCTGTAACTATGTTAAAATGTTTTCCCATAAGGTAATACTTGAAGCGTTCCAAACTCTCTACTACTGCCAGGGCTTCTAATTCGTAGCTGTGAAATTTTTCTTCATTAGCGGTTGTCCTGCGACTAAAATAAGAGACTACTTGATTCCGACCGTCCGGCGTTAATTGTATGAGAATGCCCGCGAGTCCCTTCGCCCAAGCATCTGTACGTAACTCGTGCTCTGCATTAGGATCATATAATATGAGAATAGGTCTTTCTGATAGTTTATTTTTAAGGTTTTCAAACACCTCCCTCTGAACTTCAGTCCACCTGAATTCCACATCTTTCTTTAGTAGGTTCCTTAACCTTCAAGCGGGCGCGCGTAGTCGAATCGACCGCGCTTAGTACATTTTCGTTCATATTATTATGATTACCCATCACATTTATTTCTCATTTCTAGTAGCCTGTCGCTATGTCATTGGGAGTAAAATAAAGAATAAACCGTCGCTCGGGGCGCTCCCCCCACTCCACAGATCGCAATTGTTTTAGTCCCGGTACTGAATTGACAAAAGAGTACGTCCAAAGAAGATCAACGATGCTAGGCCTTCAAAGAATATTTGAGTTATGTTAATTAATTTAATAGTTGTTTCTTTTTCATAATTTTAATTACTTTTTTTGACAAATTCGACTTTAAAGACAATGATAATATATCTGAGTACAAATAAATAAATAAATATTGAATAATGAGTGCTTTATTTCTGTTATTCATTCCATAGGTCTTTTCGGTTACGCGCGCCCGCTCCCGTTACAAATGACCGCGCGCCCGCTTGAAGGTTAATGGAGATGCTATCTGAGCATAATTCCGAATAAATCTCCTAAAATATCCCGTGAGTCCTAAAAACTGTCTGGTTTCTTTTATATTTTTCGGTTGAAGATAATTTTGAATAACTTCTGACTTTGATTTTCCCGGTTTAACTCCACTATTACTTACTTCGTGAGCCAAATAATTAATATTGGCTTGAAAGAACGAACATTTTTTTAAATTAAGTGATAAGTTGACCTCTTGTAATACAATTAAAACTTCTTCCAGTATTTTCAGCGCTTCGTAATTAGTTGAAGCCGCTATCACCCAGTCGTCCATATAAAATAAAACTTTTGAATTTCGTATTCTTTGTAAAACTTTATTCATTAGATTCATAAATACGGCCGGTGCATTGGCAAGACCAAAAGGCATAGGTTTAAATTGGTAATGTCCTCTTGGCGTGACAAACACAGTATATTCCTGAGAATTGTCACATATAGGAATTTGGTAATAACCATTTGCTAAATCCAACGTAATAAAAACCTTTCCACTCGCCAGTTTGTTTAAAGTTTCTTCGATATTGGGAGTCGGAAAATGTTCTTTTTTTGTAATGGCATTTCTCTGTAATCAATACACATACGGTGCTTTCCATCCTTCTTTCTCATTAATATAGTGGGGCTAGCGTACTTCGAATGTGATTCCTCTATAATACCATCCCTCATACTTTTAGTTCGTCAACCATTTTTTGTAATTCCCCTTCCAGATGATATGGTACTCGGTATGGTTTATAACGCATGTTTTTACGCTCTTTGAGCTCGATACCAATTTTAATCCAATGCGTTTTGCCTAAATCATCAATATCCTTCGCGGCCGCACTCCTATACTTATGAAGAACGTCAAACAGTTTTATGACAATATCTTGAGTAGCAAATTTCCCAATATTTAAGTCAGATATTTCAATAGTTTTCTTAATTATCTTAACTTGTTTTTCTACTAGATCATCCCTATTTGTTTCATATATACTTACAGCATCCTCACTTGACTTATAACGCGTGTCTTTTAAAATTTCCACTTTTCCCCAACTTTTGACCACGAGAATTCCTGGCCTATTCAACAGATCCTGACCCAGAATCATCGGCGCATTCTGCGTATCATCTGAGACTACTGCGATTTCGACTTCTTCCTCAATTTCTCCCACTCGTACCTTTTTCTTGATTTGTCCTAGAGCCCTACAAACACCTCCACCAAAACCTTTCAACGTCACCCTACGGATACCCTTCTCGACTGGCCAGCCGTTCAACTCACAATCACCAGCGCGAATTGTTGAACATTCACTGCCCGAATCAACAAATGCTCTTAGTTCCTTCCTCTCTATACTGGCTATTTGGTAGAGCTCGCTGTTTTCTTTACTGAGCATTCTAATCCGTTGGACGTGGTCTTTTAGTTTTCCCTGGTCATAATTTGTGTTATTTCTTCTCAGATTACAACGATTTGCTTTGTCCCCTGCTTGCCCGCATCTAAAACACCTAATAAAACCGCCCTCTTTATTTAAGCCTGTATTTCTGACTCGTCCTCCCGGTTCACCCGTCTTAATTACCAGCTCACTTCGGGAAGTATGGGGACTTTTCCGCACAGATGCGTCTCCAACAATACACCGCGTCCGCTCCTGCTCCATACTGCTTTCATATCTCTTAATATGGCCCAGCAGTTCCACCGGATCTACAGAACTACTCGCTGTCAAAATATTTATTAAATTTTTATCCCCAAGGCCTGAGATAATGTACTTTGCTATCGAGCAGTCCGTTAACCCACCCCGGCGACCTAAAGCCAACACCTCATACAGATATAGCTCAATAGGCTCCCCCGGCCGACGTTTTCTACTTAGTAACCTAGCGTGTATTGATGCCTCGTCCAAACCCTCAGGGAATCCCGAAACAAAATCTAATTTGAATGTTGATCAAGTGTCATTCTCAACCAACCGACCCTGATTCCAGAATTGGGCTGCACCTCCGAATCTTAAAGATGCATAGAGGAAGGTGCACCTGTCATCCCATCCGTAAATTGTAAAAACAGACTAAAAACCCTTTTGACGCACGCAACCCAGCCGGCAGCACTAAGGAAGCTTAATATTCCCGGATTAAATTCAGGAAGGATGCCAGAAATTTCCGCAACTCCCATGCGTTACGCACCTGAACTAGTCTCATTTCCCGTTCGCTTTTGCCCTACCGGATTAGACACCTCCTGAACTACACCTTCAACCGAAAAAGTCGAGGAACCTGTATATCTATGTTTCGGAGCTCTAGCCATTGTTTGAGGAGGGCCCTCTCGCCTCCTCCTTCCGCTCATATTATTATTTTTATTTTATTTTTGAATAACCATATATGTATGTATGCGTATAACAACTTAATTACTGAAACTTAATGTTCAAAATGAAACTTAAATCTATCCACTTAGCTGTGTCTCCTCCTGATGCCACCCACTCCGAAGCCGGTTACCAGTTGATTCTTTTCCAATGATATGACTCGAAATTCACTTTTCTTCACCGTATTGTTATAAGTTATTTTATTTTCTTGCACTTCATTATTTTATTTTCGCTTTATTATTTTTTTCCACAAAACCAAATTGGAAACTTTTTCCTTTTTTTTCCTCCGTTCCACTATTCACCGTAGAATGCTTCCTGTCTCGACCAAAAGCAGCCAAGCCACCGAAATATTGCATCATCATCAAGTATTTCCTTATTTGGGCAAAAGCATCTTGCTGACGCCGATTAGGTTAAGCTCGTGCCGCATTTTAAGCCGATACCCAGTCATTCCTTTGTGCGCATGAATAATTCCACTTCTGAGAACTGTAACCCCTGCACACCCGCAGTAGGCGAACCCCCCATCCCCCCCCCTTTCCTGGGATCCAGCCAGAAGCCTCCGCTGAACCACACCCGATCCTTACGACCGTTAAAACACGGCTCTCTTCAACGCTTCTTCTTCTTCTTCTTCTTTCTAACGACTCCCGAGACATTATACTTTCCGTGTGATTGCAGCGCCTCGGATTACTCCCAGTCACGATGGCGGGCTGCCCTCAAAATCATCTCAATAGATGGCAGCAGATTTGCTTTGTTTAACGGCCACAGGAGATTTCTGTGTTTTTCGCCTAAATTTCCAGCTTACATATTATCGCGTGAAGTTTATGGCAATTGTAAAGAATACAACAACATCACGGAATTGAAAACAGCAATAAAGAACGCTTGGTCGAGAATTTGTGATGAGACAGTCCAAAAACTAGTATGTAGTATGAAATAGAGAGAGAGAGAGAGAGTTTTTGAACTTATTACCAATAAGGGCGAGAACACTAAATACTAAAAAGTTTTATTTTACAAATGAGTATTCACAATTTATTTAATTATTGTTCGAGTTCATAGGAGCTTTAACTCGCATCTATGAAGCTTCAGCATCACTTACTACTCTTGCAAAGAGTGTAACGAGCCTTGCCATCGTCCATCTACACAGCATCACATTATCCTCTTCGCGGAAGAGAAAATGGAGCCGGATCATCGCTAGTGGCGATCTGATCGTAATCGCTTCGTTCGAAGAGATTAAGGACTCCTTATCGCTGAGCAGCTACCACCCACGATCGCTGATAAGAGCAGCAGATCACTATCCCATCATCAGCCGCCAGATCGACATCTCCTGCCTCATTTTCTGCCGTTGTACACAGGAACTCCAACCAGCAACGTGGGCCAGCAGTCCAAATCAATATATGTAAATTTAATCCACTTCAATAAAGTAGTGTTTAGTGAATCCGCGAATTTCCCTCATACTCACCTTGCCAGCCATCCGAACATTTGGTCCTTTCAAGCCGGATACGGGCTTTTCCGTAATAAGGTGAGTACTGTTGTATACGAAGTAAATAAGTTAAATATATAAAAATTGTACACAGGAATAGAAATACCATCACATTGAATTTAGGAATTGTTCGCTCATCATTGTACCTATATATTGTATTAGGGAGAGTTTCATGCGGGGCACTCACTGACTAAACTTGAAAGGATTAAAGTGTTTGCACTAAGTGAAGTACGTCTGGAGTTTTATAAAATCAAACTTAAATGAACTATAAAAACTACAATCTAATTGCACATTTGCATGAAACTCCGATAATTTCTTTCACACCGAGGTTAAAAAACTGCAAGTGTTTTGGAAGTGAAAGGCTTAAGTTTTCTCGTTCTAAGCCAATATCTTCAAATCGAAGGGATTAACGGGTTCATCGGCAGCAAGTGGATGAATTGTATAGTGTTTCGCGGATGCAGTTATATGCATATAATAACGGTGATCCTTGCCGAGATTCGAAAATTACATTGCATTTGGGCTCTAAAGCCACTTTCGGCTGCGTGTTGTTGCCAAGTTCCTACGGCTTATAATTTTAACTACAACCTCGGTGTTGAGCTGTACAAATGTACCGTTGCTCCTAAACTCATCTCACGTGATTTAATACACGTTACCGTTTCTTTCGCGATTTACAGTAGCTCAAGCTAGAATCTATATCTCTGATTATGAACTCTAAACTCTCTGTAAAATATTCGTAGTGAATTAATATTCTGAATTTCGAGTTACTTTAAATTGTGGCAATCTTTGAATATAAATAGAAAATAAAATTAAAATGTCAACTTTAAAAATTTGAAGAAGTCGCCAAAGGACAGGCTAGCGAGTGTGCTACAAGGTCGTCACGATTCATTAATAGAGTTAGGCAATAAATTTGATCGCAATGAAGAAAAAATTTGTGGCTTTTCAAAAGCCAGAGAACATGAATATTTTACCGGGAGCTATTATGACAATTTTAAAGATTTATACTTCAAATATCAGGGAATTATAAACGATATGATATCGGAGCGAACGGCGTCAACATTACAAAGCTCAGTAGCGGAAACTACAGTAGAAGGTCCGCCTCAAGCCGGCACTTCAACACGTGAATCTAATGCGCCACATGCTTCTACACCGTTTGCAATGCCGTTGAATGTAGTTGAATCAATACCCAATGAAATCAAGTTACCCCGTATAACAATCCCCACGTTCGCAGGAGATTATAATTCATGGTTATCGTTTTATGATATATTTGATTCTATGGTGAATTCCAACTCAAAACTATCCCCAGTGCAAAAAATGCATTACCTGAAAGCATCATTAGCAGGTGAAGCAGCAACCATAATTCGTCACTTAAATATAACCAATGACAATTATTCTATTGCCTGGAATAATTTAGTCAACCGATATCAAAACACGCGAGCCCTTATGAACAATACTGTCAAACGGTTATTTTGCCAAAACACGATACATGTCGAAGCAGCTTCACAAATTCGCCGAATAGTTGATGTTACCAATGAATGCTTAGCTACATTAAAAAATCTGACGATAAATACTGATGGTTGGGACCCTATTATCATTTTTTTTATATTAAAACGCTTGCCTCCTGAGACAAGAGAGCTGTGGGAACAGCAACAAGGTAATTCCACCTCGTTACCTAAATTAGCAGATCTGAGACAATTTCTAGAGAGCCGTTTTCGCACTTTAGAAAGCCTTAACCCCCAAACACATTCTCAAAGGAAAAACTCACGACCCAAAACTCTGAGAATAAAACTCGCATGTATCACACAACTAGTTACAATTGCCCCCTTTGTAAAGGTCCCCATGCACTGAAAAAATGTTATAAGTTTTCAAAACTCTAGCCGCGAGAAAGGTCTAAGTTCGTGTCATCTCATCCCATATGTTTCAATTGTCCGGCTCAAAGTCATCAGGTCAGAAATTGCCCAAGTGATCAAACCTGTCGCTCTTGTCAAAGCAAACACCACTCTCTTTTACATATTACATCTGATCCGCCCCCTATAACATCAACGGACAGCTCCACCAATATCTCGAAACAAAATCTCAATCCAGGTTCAAGTAGTACAACAAATTCTTTCCTCGCTCGTGAAAATAAGTTGGTACTTCTAGCAACTCTGAGATTAAAGGCCATTTCCCCAGACGGAGTCCCAGTTCTGCTTAGAGCTTTAGTTGATCCAGGTTCACAAACAAACTTCATCACGAAGAGGGCTGCTCAGCTCCTTCGTGTTAAGCTACGTCGCTCGTCTATTGAAATTGCTGGTTTAGGGAACACCATCACCGCAAAGGCACATTCCTTCGCTGAATTCACAATTCAACCTCACTTTAATGACTCTCTCAAAATCGAAATAATGGCGGCTGTTCTTGATGCGCTTACAGACTTCCTTCCTACTAAAAAACTAGCCATTACTCAATTGGAAATTTTCGAAGGTTTAAATCTTCCCGACCCATCCTTTTGTTACCCAGGAAAAATAGATATCGTAATTGGCGCCGAAATTTATACAAAAATCCTAGAAGATGGGTTAATCCGAGGCACAGAAGGCACCCCCACCGCCCAAAGGACGACCTTTGGTTGGATATTTTTTGGAGAAGTCCACTCCCAAGCGCAGTCTAAAAACTCTTTCCCAAGTACCTCTTTGACCTTTTGTTCTCAAGTTAAGGACTGTGATGCCATCACACGCTTTTGGGAAATCGGAGAAATTTCAGCCCCCTCTAAATTAACCCCTGAGGATGCTCTATGCGAAAAATATTTTTGTGAAACGCATACTCGGAATACAGAAGGTAGATACACGGTTCGCTTGCCATTTATACCCCTAGCCGAAGGTCAAGCGAGGTTTGGTAACTCTAAACAAGTAGCACTGAAAAGGTTTCAAGCCTTAGAAAGGCGGCTTGAGACTAATTCACAGTTGGAAGCCGAGTACACAAAATGCTTAGAAGAATATCTCGAGCAAGGGCATATGGAAAAAGTTCCTTTAGATGAGTTAACTCGGCCTTCTGATCATGTTTTTTACCTTCCTCATCACGCGGTACATAAGCACAAGAGTTTAACCACTATGACAAGAGTGGTATTCGACGCCAGTTGCAAATCTAGCAATGGTTTTTCGCTGAATGATCGTTTGTTAAGTGGTCTTCCCCTACAGCGTGACATCACTCTTTTACTCACCGAATGGAGGCAGCACAAGTTCGTTTTTACAGCCGATATAGCGCGCATGTATCGCCAGGTCTTGATACATCCTGACGAGAAAAATTTTCAAAGAATAATCTGGCATTCAAAATCAGATGATTCTCCTTCGGATTATCGTCTTTCGACGGTAACCTTTGGAGTAACTAGCGCTCCCTTTTTGGCTCTTCGGGTTCTCCACCAGCTAGCCAAAGATAAAGGTCATAATTTCCCAATCGGAGCTAATATTGTTTTGAATGACTTTTATGTTGACGACGTGCTTTCTGGAGCTGATACTTTATCTAAAGCACAAGAAGCCAGAAAGCAGGTGGATGCCATTTTGCGACGGGGAGGGTTTGAGCTGAGGAAATGGGCAGCAAACTCAGAAGAAATATTAGCAGACATCCCTGAAACTAAACGCTCGTCTTCTTTATCTATTGTTATCAACACATATGATGTTATGAAAACACTCGGATTATTGTGGACCCCATCAAGGGATTGTTTTACCTATAACATTGAAGTAAAAAATGCTCACCCCCCGTACACAAAGCGAACGATTCTATCAGAAATCGCGCGAATCTATGACCCATTGGGGTGGATAGCTCATTTTACTATATCTGCAAACATTTTCATGAAATCTTTATGGAAAGAGGGTGTGAGTTGGGACGAACCGATTCCTCATAATTTATCTGCAAAGTGGGCAGAGATTCTTTGTTTGCTGAACAACTTAAATACCTTATCAATTCCCAGATTTGTAAATACAGATGCCACTAGCCAAGTACAGCTCCATGGGTTTTGTGATGCTTCAGAGGAAGCTTATGGGGCAGTACTATATTTTCGAATCAAAAATAACGACAAGATATTTGTTCATCTTCTTAGTGCAAAGACAAAGGTAACTCCCTCAAGATCGGTCACCGTTCCAAGACTCGAGCTATGCGGTGCGGTTTTACTTTCGAGATTAGTGAAAAAATTCTCTTCTTCCATAACAGACCAAGAAATGAATACTTATCTGTGGACTGACTCCACTATTGTCCTTTCCTGGTTAAAACGCCATCCCTACAATTTCAAAACATTTGTGCGTAACCGAATTTCGGAAATACAGACAAATTTGGACTCAGCAATAGCATGGAAACATGTACCATCGGAAGAAAATCTGGCTGACTTAGCCAGTCGAGGTATTTCATCTGTAAAGACCATGAATACAAAGCTATGGTGGCATGGGCCTAGTTGGCTCTCCCAATCAGAATCTTCTTGGCCTTCGGTTATCCCTCCTAATCCTGAGTCTGAAAACTTAGAGCAAAAAACAACACATTCATTTCTTGGACAAAATCAAAATTTGTCATATTTTTCTGAAGTTCTAAATAGATTCTCTTAGCTTTCGCGTCGCCTCAAAACTACAGTTCTGTGTCAACGATTTATCAACAAAATATGTCGAGTAAAAGGTGAAGTAGAATCTTGGATCACTACGGCAGAATTAATGTCAGCTAAGTTGTTCTGGATTAAGCATGAGCAAAAAAGATTCTTTCCCGAAGAAATCAAGGCATTATCATTCAATACTATTCTGAATAAGAGTAGTAAAATTTTGTCTCTTAACCCGGTTTTAGATGGTGAAGGATTACTGAGAGTAGCTGGTAGATTAGACGATTCGTCACTTCCGTATCGTGAGAAACACCCCCTTATTCTTCACCCCAAAGGTCATTTAACTCTTTTGTTCATCGACCATGCTCACAAACTTTGTTTACATGGGGGCACAACATTAACGCTTTCGACGCTGAGGAAAACCATTTGGGTTGTTAATGGAAGAAAGTTAGTGAAAGAAACCAAACAGAAATGTATTCCGTTTCAAAAATTCATGTCAGACCAGAGCACAGCTCATGGGAGCCTTACCGCCTTCTCGGATAAATCCTGCTCGCCCATTCAGTAATACCGGTATTGATTACGCCGGGCCATTTCATCTTAGAATATCTCGCACAAGAGGATGTAAGACCTACAAAGGGTACGCCGCACAGTGGGCCAGAATGATTTTTAGGTGACCAAAAATCGATTTTGGTCATGTCACCGATTTTAAAAATTGTAATGCCATTCGATAGTAAACAGAATGTACTATCTTGTGGCAAAATTTTTTTTTCAATATTTACCCCCCCTCTTTGTGTTTGGAATAGATAAAGTTAGAGAAAAATTTGAACAGCTAATTTTTTTAAAAAATGTTCAAGTTTTTTATGATTTCAAAGTTCTTTTGTAAAAATATTTGTATGGAGAGGTTGAATTGTTATTAATGAAATCACTTACTAAATAGGAGAAGCTATTATTAGGCCAATAACTTATGATAAAAGTGAAATAGTTTTTTAATAATAGCATTTTAATTAAAAAGGGGAATTTTTCGCTACAATTTGAATTTCTTTTTAACTTTTAAAAAAATGGCCGCAAATGGCCATGCTCTCACTGGTATCAAATTAAAGTAGAGATCCTCCTGCATCGTTTAAAACAAAAATTGGCTGCGGCGACCTGCGATCTTCGGAGAAAAGTGCATTTGAAGTAAAGTCTACCTTGTTGTCTTCTGCGTATTTTCACACAAAATTCCCATTTGTGCAGGAATTTTCTGAATTTTAAGGCTGCATAATGCTTGTTTTGGAAATTAATTATAGTTTTCCTATTAAACCTTTAGGATTAATGACATCATTAATATTTAAAGAAGTTATATTAGTACGTTTTATGACATTTTTAACTGACTTTGGCTTCCTCTGTATATGCGCCCTATTCAATATGTGTTTATGACTTCCAGGTAAATATGTACATATGGTGATTATTGACTTTGTTTTTTATGACACCTAATTAATATTTATTGTTATAATTACCTGAAATAAGGGACAGTTGTACATTTTAATTGTTTGTGTGTTTAAGGCATGATTTGAAGGTAGGTGAAAGTAACAGAAATCGTAGGTATTTAAAGGAAAGATATTTTGCGTATTGACCATTCTCTATCTTAATTGAAAAGAGGAAACACACGACTTTGAATAATTTGCAAATTAAAAATTACTAATAAAATAAGAGTATTTTGAGCTAGGAGAAATTTAGTGTTATACACTGATTATACACTGTGTTTTGATTTGTGCTTGTTTTACAAATATATAGTGATTTGTGCTTTGATTTGTGCTTGTTTTACAAATATATAGTGATTTGTGCTTGTTTTACAAATATATAGTGATTTGTGCTTTGATTTGTGCTTGTTTTACAAAAAAGTGCTCCAAAAAAACATGGAGATTTCGTATTGTGAACTGTATAAAATAATCCGTGATAATAATATTATAGAATATGAAGACTTTGTGCGTGTACTTTCAAATACGTATAATGATAAAATTTTTGGTGAAGAAATAGTTCGACGATTCTTTCGCAATTTCAGGAAAAGGTGGCAACTCAGTGCTAGAAACGCACAAACATTTGAAAAACAGAATGAATCGTGGTTAAATAAAACAATGGAAATCAGTGCTGCGGAAATGCAATCTTCTCAACCATCAACTTCAACATCTGCGACGCGTTCATCTTTACCTTCTACATCAACATCGGAATTTTATTCATCCACATTGGAACCTTCTGCATTAACATTGGAACCTTCTACATCATCCGGCAGGGGGAGACCAACTAAATCCCTGGATCAGTGCTCAGACATCACCAAAAAGCGAAAACTTAAAGACCATAATGAGAATTTATCAACGGAATTAATAAGCCAATCACTTCGCCAACGATATACGTCCGAAAAATTAGTTCAAAAAGCCTCGATTGTAAAAGCTGTTGATGAAGCTAGCCCAACCCGTGTGAAGAGAATTAAGAAGAGTATCCCCACCCCAGAAGACCAGCCGCAGAAATTTACACCAGAGGAAGCTTTGTCCTTGTTTTTAGACTTGGGACTTTCTAAAGACAAGTACAATTTTCTTATACATGAATTGAAAAAGAGGAACCACGATGCTTTGCCAAGCTATAACAAAATTGTCGTTGCAAAGAAAGAATGTTTGCCTGAAATGCTGCAGACTACCGACACTTCCGCTTCGGTGCCTCTTCAAAATTTACTTGATTCAACCGCGAACAGAATTTTAAAGATAAAACCTCAGGATGAAATCGAGGCCTTAGATGACACCACTTTAGTGTTAATGAGTAAATGGGGATGTGATGGATCTTCGGGGCAAAGCGAATACAAACAACGAATTCCTGGAAATAGTGACGAACATATAACAGACGCCAATTTATTCGTAATGTCATTGGTTCCTCTTCGTTTAAAATGCAGCACTACCGAAAACTTAGTGTGGAAAAATCCTCGTCCATCATCTGCACATTTCTGCAGACCTATTAAATTTAAATATTTAAAGGAAACAAAAGAGTTGGTTCAAAGTGAAGTTGACCTCGTGAATCAGGAAATAAATGCATTACTACCAACGAAATGCTTAGTTAACGGCAAAGAAATAGAAGTAATTCATAGGCTTTACTTAACAATGTGTGATGGCAGAGTAATTCAATTTGTGACGGACACCACATCATCGGCAACTTGTAATATTTGCCAAAAAAATCCAAAAGATTTTCGAAATACGGAAGAAGAATGCGATGTTGAAGAAAACTACCAATACGGACTTTCACCTCTTCATGCAAGGATTCGATTTATGGAATTTATATTGCACATGAGTTACGACTTGAGCTTCACTGATGAGGGTGTACGAAATAAGCCTGAGAATAAGCAAAAGAGACTGGAGGAGAAACACAGGATACAACAAGAGTTCAGGCGACAACTTGGTTTAATTATTGATACACCTAAGCAAGGATTTGGAAGTACAAATGAAGGCAACACAGCGAGGAGGTTTTTTGAATACCCGGACATAACAGCAGATATTACCAAAGTGGACGTGGAAATTATAAGGAGATTTAAGACCATATTAAATGTTCTTTCTTGTGGTCTTCCTATAAATGCTCAAAAATTCGGAACATATGCAGCACAAACAGAAACTTTATTAAATTATAAATATCCATGGAGGAAATTAACAGCAACAGTCCACAAAGTTTTAAGACATGGGAAAAACATAATACTCCACTGTCTTTTACCAATTGGCGAATTGTCTGAAGAAGCCCAGGAAGCCAAAAATAAAGACTACAAGCACTACAGATACCACAACACCAGAAAAATTTCAAGGAAAGAGCAGAACATTGATCTCATGAATATGCTGCTTATATCATCAGATCCATACATCTCATCATTTCGGAGAGTACGGGACAAACGTTTAATCGACAGGGAATATCCAGAGGAAATGGCTTATTTACTAGATATGGATGAAGATATAGATGATATGTTTGAAAGCATATAAAGTATTGTAATATAAATATATTGTAGTAATATAAATATAATAATATAAATATATAGTGAAATAAATTTTTTTTTTAAATTTCGTTTTTTAATATATTTGTAAAATTAATTTTTTTTTTATTAAATATTGTTATGAAGATAATGAAATAATTAAAGACTAAGTTAAACATGTTGTTAAAACTTTTAAAAAAACATAAATAGTTCATTTATTGACAAATTCAAATTTTGTTGCTTTATTTTGAGGCACCCTGTAAACCAATTGAATTTTTTTTTATCACATAGAGGGTCATAATGTCAAGATATATTTCCCAAAGTTTCATTACGATATCTTTAACACAACAAAAGTTACAGATTTTTGATAGCTGCCAAGTCGTTTTGGCCCACTGTGCGCCGTTATATTTGTGTGCTTCAGTACAAAGGCAATCCACATAGATGTAGTAAGTGACCTTACTAATGAGGCATTTATGGCTTGCCTAAAACGTTTCATTTCACGACGAGGATTGTGTGCCAATATATATTCTGACTGCGGGAGAACATTTGTTGGTGCCCGGAATCAACTCGATCGGGAGCTGAAGGCTACATTTTCCGTAGCCACCCGACACGCTGCAAATTTAGTTAACATACAAGGTATTCAATGGCATTTCATCCCCCCAGCCTCCCCCCATTCTGGCGGTTTGTGGGAGTCCGGAGTAAAATCTATTAAATATCACCTCAAGCGAGTGTTAGAAAACGTACCTT
The DNA here is from genome assembly GCA_959613345.1 of Tolmerus cingulatus. Lineage (NCBI taxonomy): Eukaryota > Metazoa > Arthropoda > Insecta > Diptera > Asilidae > Tolmerus > Tolmerus cingulatus. Next base: position 18,362,469 of record OY390709.1, on the reverse strand, counting down.
TAACCTACGAAGAAATGTATACTATCCTCACACAGATAGAAGCGTGTCTAAATTCACGGCCGCCATGTCCTCTAACCGATGATCCCAATGACCTCAAAATTCTTACCCTAGGTCACTTTCTAACTGGAGATGCTCTGTTAGCACCTCCAGAAGAAATCCTCACTGACTTAAAGTTAAATCTACTTAATAGATGGAATCTGCTGCAACGATTAAAACAGGATTTTTGGAAAGCTTGGAGTCAAGAATATTTGTCTCGGCTTCAACAGCGGCCGAAGTGGTTGCGCACTGTAGAGAATATTAAAATCAGCGATCTCGTTCTCATTAAAAACGAAAATCTCCCGTCCATTCAGTGGGCTTTGGGAAGAGTAATTAAAACCCATCCCGGCAGCGACCAACTCGTTCGCCCTACCCTACCCTAAAAACTAAAGTGGGAGAACTAAAACGCCCCGTAACGAAACTCTGTTTGCTACCGACAAACCCCTGAACTAAGTAAGGCAATAACTGGCATGAATTCAAAAAAAAAAAATGTTTATTTAGTTGAATTAGTGATATTAAACATGAAGGTATTCATCCTTCCAAACACTTAAGCTTGTACTTGTATTTATTTATGAATTAATTGAATTTCAGTGAATTATCGGAGCGTTCAAATGTGAAATTAATTGTTACTCACTATTTTTTGCTTTACCTATCCCGTCCATTTGCACTAACACTATACCGCCCATCAGAAGGAGTTACACCTAGCCTGTTCGAAATAAATCTGCATCATATAAGCAGAGGATGAGTTACAAAATGCTCGCTGTTCGACTTGGCAGTACCTGGCTTTCTAGAATTCAGCAATATGCCGATCCCGACCTTGCGCTGAATCATCAATTTGCCACCGTATCATCGTCAGCCCCATCTGTATTGAAATCTAGAGGATTTCAAGGCGGGGGAAAATGTTCGAGTTCATAGGAGCTTTAACTCGCATCTATGAAGCTTTAGCATCACTTACTACTCTTGCAAAGAGTGTAACGAGCCTAGCCATCGTCCATCTACACAGCATCACATTATCCTCTTCGCGGAAGAGAAAATGGAGCCGGATCATCGCTAGTGGCGATCTCATCGTAATCTCTTCGTTTGAAGAGATTAAGGACGCCTTATCACTGCGCAGGTACCACCCACGATCGCTGATAAGAGCAGTAGATCACTTTCCCATCATCAGCCGCCAGATTGACATCACCAACCTCCGTCGTGCACAGGAACTCCAGCAGCAACGAGGGCCAGCAGTCCAAATCAATATAGTTAAATTTAATCCGCGTCAATAAAGTATAGTAATGAATCCGTGAATCCCCCCCCGGCCTCACCTTGCCAGCCTCACGAACAATTATACTATGTTTTTAAATTCTTTTATTTAACTTACACTGTGTGTCGTCAAATCTTGCAATGCAAAATTTTTATACTTAGACTTTACCAAACACAATGAAATTTGGCTAACATGTATAACTTCGGTGACAATATAAGTTAGTGGTGTTTCCCGAGTGAATCCACCCCCGCATCCCTTATTTCCACCCACGCATCACTAAAATCATTGTACTTGTCTAACTTTTTCAATTTTAACTTATAAATCACTTATAACAATAACAAAATAGTCATGTTTTTTAGGTAAACCACCCCCGCATACCTTATTTCCACACGCAAAATGCTCAAATCAGTGTTTTCACCATTTTTTTTAATAAATAAAATAAAAGAATTTTTTTAAAAAATGTTTATACAATGCTTGTTTTAAATGGAATTATGGAAATTTCGTTGTGAATTATATAGAGAGAGACCATTTTGTTAGTTGTTTATGAAATAAAATTGTTTTCGTTTATTGTTAGCGGCAATTTTTACTACTTTTAACCCATGCAATAATTGAACAAAATTACAAATCCACACCAAATACCGTATTGTTAGAAATCTGAAAAATTTGTCTGGAACTATGGAAATTTCGCTCATTGTAGCTCTCGCTCACGAAAGCACTAAACACAGTTGGGGAAAAGCTATGCCAAGCTCGAACAGATGCAGCCCGCAGAAGCAACTGAATAAAAAAATCCGATTCCAAAAAACCCCAAGACCCAAAACGTATACAATAATTATATTAAAATCCTCTGCTACTACATTCAACATTAAATGCAAAACTTTTCTACATTTTTGAAGTCGGTGTGAAAACCTGACTAATATTAATCCAATACTAGGAAATCAAGATTGCCTTAATTGTTTAGTATTGAGTTAATATACGTAAGTCAGATTTTCACACTGAATTCAAAAATTTAGAAAAGTCTTGTATTTAATGTTGAAAGTAGTAGCAGAAGACTTTTAATTGTAACGATCAACGCCAAACAAATCCCATCTGGTGTGATCATTACTGGGCCATTCGTAAAAAAAACACTCAAGGTTCACAACCTTCTTGGCGAATGGGGCAATAAAATCGTTTTAGCAGTTTATAATTATGTCACGACAAGAGAAAGGATATTTAGAAACTAGAAATTCAGCTGATCAATTAGGAATTGTCGGTTAAAAGTAATAAACCCCGGATCCAGGGCAAGAATACAGGTAATAGAATGGAAAGTATCAGGGAAGTGTACATATAAGTATTTATGAGGGTATTCTAGGCAGAGGATTCTTAAGAAATATGAACTTGTTTAGTCAGGAAAACAAGGAAGCGAGCCGTAAAGTTTAGGAAAGTATTGCACAATCAGGAATTCGGTTTTGAACGTCGAGGAGATTGAATGCTAAATTGCCATCGGGCGGGTCGTGAAGTTGTTTAATACAAATCTAGCGAGTGATCTCTTACATAATATAATTATTTTATACTTTTTAGGGCTTGGGATTTTTTTAGAATCAGTTTTAGTATTTTTTAGAAAATTTTTTTTATAATCCAGTATACATTTTAGGTTTACAAATTTTGACATCGAAATAGAAATGAACCTTCTCAAGAACAACTGTAACACCCTAGGCACACAGCCCACGTAAATTACTTATTAATACTAATTATTCATTTAGGCGATGCGTATCAAGGATTTAAGAAAAATTTGACTATTAATGATCTGCTAAATTACCAGATTCTTTTCATTATTTCGAATTGATAACCTCCTCCATTTTTGGAAGTCGGTTAAAAAAGACATTTTTCTTCTATGTACAATATTAAGGTTTCAAATATTCCAAATTTCATTATTCTTGCACAACTAACATTTGATTTCTGACCCGCTTTGCCTAGCTGCGTCTAACACATATGTAGACGGTATGACTATTATGGTAGCAAAATTGAATTTATGTGCTTAATACGAACATGTTTAATTAATTCGAAAAAAAAATTCAGAATAAAATCCATTTTATCTTAAACAAAATATTGTTGGTAGAAATAAAGTGTACTTTAACTTGTAAGAACACTATGTAAGTCTTGCATTTATCTTTTTATCTATTTTGTGTGTGTTTGAGCTTGGGACAGCCTTTACCCAGCAGCGTGTAGTGCTTTCGTAAGCAAGAACTCTTTCAACCAAACCTTCCGGCAATGTTTCCCTTCTTGCTTTTCTCGGAATTTCCCACTACGGCTGAAACTTTTAAAGACTATTCAGATGCCTGATGAGAGTTCTTTATATTTATATATTCTTGGGTTCAACTTTATATTCGATTTTTTTATATAAATAATTATGATTATTTTGCTACTTCTAACTCCTAAGCTTAGAACATGGGCAGCACCCCGAAATTAATTAAAGTAAACCAAAAATACAGCTTTCCTTCACTCTGTCGCAAATATTTTATACATTACTTTTTTCGTTCACATCCTTGTAAAAAAATAAAAAAATAATAATAAAGGAAAGAAAACAAAAGAATTATAAAATTTTTTATTTCACCACCGTGTTCCTAAATATAGTTGTAGGAAAAATGTATGCCAAGATATAACTAACCTTTACCATATTGGAAGTTATCCCCCAATTAAAATCATCGGACGATTCTCCATTTTGGAAAGATTCAGCATTCCTACAAAAAGCCCATATTAGTAGTATAATTTTGTTATTACAAATGTCTTATTCTTATTATTCATCTTAGCTTTTCTTATTCATCGTGAATGATACACCTGCTTATACTTATTATATCATATCAATCGTTGGTTAGTCCGGGTTAATCGTCTACAAAAAAGAAAAATAATAATAATGCCTGGTTCATTCTCACTGGACAAAAAACTAAAACTCCTTGAACATTTTGGTCCCCTTTAAGTAGAACGCATTGTCCATGGAACTGGGCTACTTGCTTACTGGAGCTGTACAATTTTGAGGATTTTAGTAAATTTGCATTAGAGTATAAGTAAGAATATTACAAACATGCATTTGGGATGAATACTTGATATTTGCACCCAGATTGTTTTCGGAGATAAGTAAAATTACTCGTATTAAATCCCAAATTGCCGTACTACTACTAGAATACTCGAATATGAGGAATATTTCTGGATTTGAACTTATCTACCGTCTACTTGATTTTGTTTGAAGTAGATGATTGCTAAATAAATATAACGCAATTGAAAGCCGCCAAATGCAACCGAATGAAAAATGACTAAAAAGAGTTAAGAGGAGCGAAGAATATTATATTATATATAATTAATCAGTAACATATCGAGTGTATTACACAATTTTAAAATCTCGACTTTTTTTTTAAAAATCCAACCGAAAGGTTTCAATTGCACCGAAATTAGGTATGTTTGATGAAAAAACTGAGTAGCACCAGAGTGCTCTGAATTTTTAGCTCGCTTTTCGGTGACTATTTGGCAGCAAACCCAGAGCACTTCAATGTAGCCGAAATAATTTTGGTACAAAGGTATTATTTTTGTTTTATGGAAAACGAAATAAATTAAAATATGATATGAAGGATTTCAAACGCTTTTTCACACTTTCAAAACTAGGACTCTAACGAAACATGTTAGAATGTCTATTTGAATTTTTAATATAAATAAAATAATAAACTTTTACGAGTATTTTAAGAACAAATGTGTTCATTTCGGATACAGGTAGTAAAAGTTTAAAATTAATCGATTTATCTGCACCTATGTATATTCTTAGAAATTATTCATTTGACATTTCTCAAAACAATCGTATAGTTAGTCGCTGACTATTCAATAGCCAAATATAATCATATGGTTATTTGATTAATTAATAACTTCAAATTACTCGATTTTTGCGCCCATTTCATAAAATGTTGTCACCTCTAAAAAATGGAGCAGAGAACAATCACGTAAGCCAATAAAATGTATTTTTCTGCAGAAATATTTCTTTTTGACTTGTCTTTATTTCTTTGAATTCTGTACATTCAGCAATTATTCCAGTTTGACAGTAACTTCATTCCAAGGAGTCACCACTACTTGAACACATCAAATATAAACGTATTTTAAAGGTACACGAAATTAATAACTATATAAAAAAAGCTGAGAACGACTATTCCACTCAACTCACACTGCCAATATGACCTTGAAAAACATTTTACCACAATATTTTGTGTAAGTTTATTTTTTTATAGAAAAAAAAAACCACCTATTCAAATTGTTTGCAAACCTTATCCGATGTTTGTTATGTAATGTGCGTCGAATAGAAAATGGTCCGGAGTCGACATCATTATTTGTTCACGAGGATCGGAAGACTATAAAAAATGTACTAACAAAAAAACCAAAACCGATTCCAAAAAATATCATGCCCTAAAAAGTATAAAATAATTATATCAAAAGTCCTCTGCCACTACTAATACAAGACTTTCTTAGATTTTGGAAGTGGGTGTGAAAACCTGACTCATGTACGTAATACACAGCCTTGGACAAAATATTAAGCCACCCTTATTTATTCTCAATATGTGAAAACTAAGTACAAAAATATCTCGTTATCACTTTTATTTCCTCAGTCACAGGTAGAAAGTCATAATTAGGTAATAAACATTACTCAGAAAAGGATGAAGGGCAGGTAATAAAGGATTTCTGTATAACGACGGGTAATTAAGGATTTCTTAATAAATGCATCAGTTGCAATATCGGAGGATACAGGACGACAAATATCGGCAAGGACTGTCGGAAGAAGACTTTTGGATGCTGGTCTAAGGGGGTGCAAAGCGAGGAAAGAACCATGGCTCTCCAAAAAGAACATTAAAAAACGACTAGAATGGGCTCATCGTTATAAGAACTTTATAGAAGAAGATTGGTCAAAGGAGGTCTGGTCTGTTCAGTCCAATTTTCAAGTAAGTTGTTGCTTAGTACGATAAAAATCAATTTGACACATTTGAAATTTATTAGGCTTCATTATGGTATTTAAACCACAACCTGATTTTTTTTTGATTTTTTAGTAATTTGGAACTCCTGGTGCAATATTTGTACGAAGACGGGTGGGCGAAGAATACAACCCAGAATGTATTGTACCTACTGTGAAACACGACGGAGCCAGCATCATGATCTGGGACTGTATGGCGGCTAACGATGTGGGAGAAATGTTCGTGTGTGAGGGTCGCAATATATAAATGTTCTAGAGTCTTGTCCTCAGCTGCCGTTTCGGAGGATATTTGGAAAAGGGGATTACAACGAGGTGATATTTCAACAGGATAATGCACTCTGCCACACATCTCGGACAACAAAACAATGGATGGAGGAAAATAAAATTCGGCTTTTGGATTGGCCCGCTCAGTCACCGGATCTAAATCCAATTGAGCATTTCTGGTCTACTTTGAGGACTAGGATCAGGAGTCATCAAATAACAACAAAAGACAGCCTTAAGAACGCTCTGCGTGAAGAATGGAACAAAATTACCACAGAAGATTGTAGAAAATTAGTTTGTAGTTTACCAAATAGCATAGATGCTGTAATAAGGGCAAGGGGACGGTTACAAAATATTAATAAAGTTGACGTATAATACTTTTTTATAAATGTGTGTAACCTAATTTCATTGCCAGACTGCATTTGCCTTAGAAACCCAACATTCAATAGGTGGCTTAATACTTTTGGCCAAGGCTGTACATATATTAATCCAATACTAAATATTTAAGGCAATCAGACTGTCTTGATTACCTAGTATTGGATTAATATTAGTCATGGTTTCACACCGACTTCAAAAATCTTGGAAAGTCTTGTATTTAATGTTGAAAGTAGTAGCAGGGAACTGTTAATATAATTATTTTATACTTTTTAGGGCTTGGGATTTTTCGGAATCTGTTTTAATTTGTTTTAGAAATTTTTGTTTTTTTGAGTTGGTTCTGTTAAGGCTGTTCTCCTATGCACGAACCAACTAACCACGAACTAACCAACGAAAGTGCTGAAATGGGGAAATTATCGTGTAAAACAAATATCCTTGCCTGTAATTGTACTAAAACATGGCACAAAACCATCTTCAAGGTATGATGATCCTTTTATCACAAGCGTCATTCTAGGTTTGATGCGTGTCAAAATAGTTTCGAAATATGTACTGTATTAGATTAAGTAATTTTTCATAGAATCACTGTATGTTTAAGTTATTAATTACAAAATGTTGTGAATTGTGAAATTTGAATGATGCCACGGGCTAACTTTTTCATGTGTGCGTTCTAACCACATAGTACTAGTCGCCCATTCAGCAAATTTTTGTACTAGAGGTAGTAACAACATTCAATTTTCCCAATCACAACATTTGGTAATTAACGATTTAAAGATGTAGTGATTCTATGAAAAATTACTTAATCTAATACTTACAGTGCATAGTAATGATTTGCTAAATGACCAGATTATTTTCATTATTTATAACTAAATTTTCAAAAATGTACTAGAACTCACCCGATTTTATACTGCACGCTACCCATTATAAAATTACAAAAAGAAACACAGCACATTATGTTTGACACAACTGGAGGCTGACCGTTCATAGTCATTTTGTTTACGAATTCCAGGACATTTATCATTTTGATTTCGATTTACATCTGTTGTGGCGCCCCTTGGTCGCTCCGGATTTTCATACATATCATTGCAGCCCCGGGTAATCTTAGGCTATCCAACAAAAAAAGAATCATCCAAATTGATTCACACGTTCAATAGTTATGCGGGAACAAATATTTAAAAAAAATACATACGAGCCGAATTGATGCCCTCTTATTTTTTAGAAAGTCAATTAACAAGTTCACGAACGTGCGAATGTATGTAAAAGCATATGAGCGTATGCACCTATATACGTATTTACACGATCGCAGACATGCACCTTCCTAAAAACGATGGATGGACGTCAAAACAAAGGCCTCTGGAATTATGCTACAAAACCTGTTCACTCAGGCAATTATCTTCTTATAATTTTTTGGCATAATGTTTCCTCCGTCACCCATGTCGGATTTTGATGAAATTTTGCCTGCACCTTCCGTCTCTACCCCAAAACGGAAGGATCTGTAAAAATTTTGCCGCGTCGGCCTATATTTTCCAAAATATTAAACTAATTATTTTGTCGTACTGTCAAAGTATTTTCAGTCAAAAATACCTTCCCACCTGCAAAAATCCAATAAAATCCGACGGAACATTGCACGCACTAAACATTTCACAGTTTTTTTATCATTTAACACTGGAAACAAAGGAAATATTAAAAATTAAAAAAAATAGGTTTATTTAGGTTCGTTTCGTCACTCCGCCATCACTGTTTATTTGTACTTTTAGAAAATGTCTATGTCTATTAAATTATTTTCCTTTTACAAAATGTCTATTAGCAAAATTATTATCCTTTTACAAAAGGTTCGAGAAGTGCTTTGTCCTTCAATATTGGAATTATGTAGATGGAAAGGGATTTTGCGGTAGAAATATTCACCTTTTAACTTTGACAGGTTAAAAATTACAAGTTAAATATTTTCGAAAGTATAGGCCGGCGCGGCAACAATCTTTCAGATCCTTCCATTTTGGGGCGAACGGAACGCGCAGTTCAAATTTCATTAAACTCCGACATGGGTGACAAATGTAGAAATGTTCCTTTTTTTTACTTTGGTACCGTTATTCCCCCCAAACTCAAATTTTTGCTAGAATTCGATAACGCGCTCAACCATTGCGATTGAAGAGATAAAAATAATGGAGGCAGAACTTGGAATTTGAAAAATTTGGTTCGGTGTTACAATGTTCCGAAGATATCTATATGAATGAAACATTTTGTTATGAGTGGTGCTTTATGTCAACATTAATTATTAATTCACTATATATTGCAGCATACTGTTTTTAATATTTAAAAAACAATTAGTTCAATAAACCACAATTTATTATAAACTAGCTGGGTTATCCGGTCTCAACCGGTGTACAAATATATTGGCTGCTGTATTGGGGTCCGCCATTATGAATTTCCAACAAATCATTGTACGCCATATTGAGTTTGCCATCTTGAACTGCGCATTTCGAACATGGATTTGCAATAATGACAAACACAAAAATTGTTGGTCGCCATACTAAATCCGCCGTCTTGAATTTCCAAATTTCGAACATAGATTCGCAATAAGGTTATCTAAAAAAGCCCAAATACCAATTTTCATGCAAAACCGTTGATATTTTCATTTTTTGGCCGCCATCTTGGGTCCGCCATTTTTAAATCCGCGTATGAAAAGTAGCCTATATGTTGGACCGGAATATTTAGTACCTTCACCCAAAAAATGAAACTAATCGGACCAAACGTTTAGGCGTAAGTGAGCAACAAACAGACAAAGAAATAAATAAACTTTTGATGTTATATATACACATGATCACTTAAAACTTAATCTGAGAGCACTACCTTGTCCTTTAAAACCAAGCGATCGCTAGAGCGCCTCGCCATACAAGCGCATTTTCTTTCCCATGCAAAACTGGAACTCATAAGAAAAACTTATGGTGAAAAAACGTAAACAAAGAAATCTTCACCCCTTCAATGTGTGACGCAGGAGCTTTAATTTCAGTTGTTCCTATTTGAAAAGCACGGCCGGAACTGCATAACACAATGACAGAAAAGCCAATGTTAAATTCGAGCGCATCTTAGTAGGTGAACCCTGGTTTCATTGTTTCCCAGGAATACTGACTGTTGTGGTCCTTATTCCTTACTATCTGGGTTACCCGGTTTCACCCGGTGTACGAATATTTTGGCCGCGCATTGTATTGGGTCCGTCATCTTTATTCTCAAAATTTGTACATAGATCCGTAATAAGGACAACTAAAAACCCCCAAACACCAATTTTCCTGCCAATCCCTTGATATTTTTAATTTTAGGGCGCCTTCTTGGATCTGCCAATTTTCAAACTCGCAAAAATAGTAACCTATATGTTGGACCGGAATATGTAGTACCTTCCCCCAAAAAATAAATATGATCGGACTCGGCGTTTAGGCGTGATTGAGCAACAAACAAACAAACAAACCAACTTTCGTTTATATATGTATATGGTATATACATGATACATGATGATTAGCCAATTAAAATGACAATTTCGATTTGGAACAAATTTTTTTTTTGTTCTGAATAGTCGCAATGATCGGGCTAACTGCTTCGCAAAATTAGAGTGAACGTTCTTTGTAATTAGTTCCAGATTCTTTGATAGAAACCAAAGAATGTGGAACCTAGTTATAAAATATGTTCACTCTATTTTGCGACGCAATTATCCCCACTAAGACCACTTTTCAGCTAGATAAAACAAAAAATTTACCCATTAGTCCAAAAGAGAGCTGGTTCCAGTTCAAAATTACTTTGCGCTCCGGAGTTACATTGGGTTTTTTCTGTCATTGTGTTGGAGGCGACCCGGCCGTGCTTTTCTGATAGGAACTACTGAAGACCTGTCTCACACGTTGAATGGGTTCACAAATAAGTTTGTTTACGTTTTTTCACCATATGTTTTCCTTATGCGCACCGAAGGCGAATGCTAAAGCAAATGCGACTATATGCCGAGGAGCTCCAGCGATCAGATAGCTTTAAAGGACAGGGTGCTTCATTCTGATTAAGTTTTTACTGAATTTATGCTAAATGGTATTAGACCAAATATTTTTTAATTATTTTGTGAATATCTAAAAACATTGCGCTGAAATATATAGTGAATTCATAATTAATTTTAACATAAAGGATCACTTATAAAATATTTGTGCGTTTATATTTTTTCGGGACTATGTAGATCTGTATCAATTTCTTTAAATTCCAAGCCCCGCCTCTGCATTGTCTCTCTCGTTTCCACCACAATGCTTGAGCAAGCTATCGACTTCTAGCAAAATCGTGGGGTTGGGAGGAATAACGGTACCAGGGTGACGAAGAACGAGAAACTAAATTGCAAGAGTGGAAAGCCTTTGTAACGTAGGTTCCATAGCCTTTGATAGAAACCCAGCAAACATTTAAGCGTAGTCATGAACAAGCAAAGAATTTTTGGTATCTGAAACTTCAAAATTTCTTTAATTTAGTGAATTTGCCAAGCACTTTGATACTTTTCAGCTATAATACACTGCAACTGCGACAAATGTCCGCCCCCTAATGAAGAAATTTTATTCTGTCACGAAATGCGGAGGCGTGAACAAATACTTTTCAGTGTTCTGTGAAATATCAGCATTTATAAAAATCAACGTTAATGCTTAATGTCAGGATTTTCTAATGCTCAATAGAAAGCTTTTATTTCAAATCTTCAACTGAAAAATGGAAATATTCCAAAAAATAAATCTAAAACCGATCGATATAATTACACTGATCAAAATTTTTTGTATGTAATTTTCTCTGTAGATTACGAATCTAACTAAAATTTTTCATCACGCTACATTTTTGGGAAAAATGGGTGAAAGCCTAAACAATATGTAGTTTTGAGAACATTTCGAACATGACAAAATTAAAATGGAATGTGATAAAAGCTCGTAACGTAGCTCAAAAAAATGCTTAAATCCTCATCTCGATGTATAAAGTATCCATAATTCGATAGCTCTTACTAAGCATATTGAAAAATAATGTAATACAGTAAAAACTCTAAAGATTTTTAGGACCACTTCACTGTTTCGTGAACTTTTAATTTTTTGAAGCATACGTTTTTTAAGCTCCAAAGAGGAGGGAAATCAATTCAGGGCTAAATCTCAAAGTTTCCTTTTTCATTAATTTTCCGCCCTCTCTCCAACTTTAATAAGGCATGATTCGGAAAACTAAAGGTTCTTGAAGATTTGGAGCAGTCCTGAAAATATTCAAAGTACTGTAGTTAATGAATGATAGCTGATGAATGATAACTGATATTTTCATTTTAGTCCTTAAAATTAGATGCAAGCATGTTCACTTTTACAACAAAAAAATCATTTTACTATATCCAAGAAAGCAAAGTAAGAGAAATAGAAGAAATTCACGAGAAAGCGAGAAAAGTTAAACAAACATTTTTCGATTCGCATTCTCGAAACGAAGATGAAATATGTACTTCCTTCATTTTCAAGTCGGAAGATATTTTGAGATCGATTGCACAGGCGAAATTTATCTTAACCATTCTCGAATTATATCCCACCATTTGCTTTGGCTTTCGTATACAATTATTTGCTGGGAATAAGTTACTCGTCTCATACAATGGTGTAGTTTTCGTCACTGTTTCTCACAACTTTAACGGATTTTGAGCAATCAGTTGTGGGTTTGAATTGTTATGAAATGCTTTTTTGGAGCGTTTCTCACTTTTAAAGATATAAAACCTTCAAGTAATTATTAAATCACTAATTTTGTGTTGTGAGTTCTTTAAAAGGACTGCAAACATGAAATTACGCTATTTTGTAATACAATTAAAATTAACACAGTTTCTAAGTTTTCTGCAAATTATGATTTTCGAATTCTTAACTCTAAAACTACCAGCACTCAAACATGTAATTTCACTCATTTTTCAGGCCTTTGTAATGTACCTTCAAAATCGGAATAATGATGATAAATTGAAAGCGATTTCTAAATATGTTGCAATTATGAATATTAATAAATGTTGGCATAAATCTTAACCTAGAACTTTAAAAATTATAATTCCCTCAAAGAAGAAATTAAGTACAGGTCAATTTGACAGGTCTTGGTAGATTTAGTGATAAATTTAAGCGTGCAGATCAAATTAGAAATAAATAAATTTTTTTAAATTCCCGCCTTTTAAAGTACTTATCTTACCTAAAGCAAAAAAATATAGACAGAGATATTTTCCCTATATCTGAACTCTCTTTAGGTGCGAAATGTTAAAAGAGTACACTATTTGGGGCAGCAAATTGTGTGGTACCATTCTATATGTAAATGGAAAATACTAAAGGCTGCTGTTATTTTGAACCGAGCTGTATCATAACGGTCCAAAGAAAAGCCGGTGTTTGAATTATTCAAAGCTAAGAATTATTGAATAAAACAAAAAATTAAAAATTACCTGCATGTTGCCGTTTCTTTCTTTTTACTGCAATTGAAATTAAAGATATTAAATCTTCCTCAGAGCATTCACTACGTAAGGCATCACGTAAAGAAATTTCCTTATTTCCAAAAAGGCAAACCTAAAACCAAACGGATAATGAACATAAAGTGACAAAATAGTTTTAACCCGAACTTTTAAATTTCCATCGGCAGTAATTCTTAATCTATTGCATGTTCCACAAAAATGTTCCGTCATTGAAGTAATAAAACCGATTTGTCCCGCAAAGCCAGGGACCTTAAAAGCCTTAGAGGTATCATTTGGTGCATTTTGAAGAATTTGTAAATTTGGCCACATTTGCGTTATTTTATTTAGTGTTTCCCTAAAATATAATTTTTTGAATATGAAAACATACGTTAAAATTATAACCTACCTGAAGGATACAAGTTTTTTACTATGCCATTCATTTCCTGTGAAGGGCATGTATTCTATAAAGCGAATATCAACATTCCGTTCTTCCGTGAACTTAACGAAATCGCAAATTTCGTCCTCATTAAAATCTTTTAAAAGTACACAGTTCAATTTGGGCTTGTAGCCTAATTGTATCGCTAAATCAATTCCTGTTATAACGCGCTCCCATCCCTTCCTTCGTGTTATTTGTTCATATTTCGTTGGTTTCAAAGTATCCAGACTAACGTTTATAGCGTCCAATCCAGCCCTTTGCATTTGCACTAGCAATCTTGTGAGCATGAGACCGTTTGTTGTTATTCCCACTTGTTCCAACTTAGGAAGCTGTTTGAGTTTATCTATAATATTCAATTGTAGATTATAATTTTAAAGAGTTTTTTTCGCCTACAAATTATATCTACGATATCTTTTCGTACTGTTGGCTCTCCTCCAGTTAAACGAATTTTGCGAACACCTTGCTCAACAAAAATTTTCGCCAAGTACTGAATTTCATCCGCTGACAACAGATGGGATTTTGGAGATAGTTTCACGCCTTCCGCTGGCATGCAGTATTTACCTAAAATACATAGTTTTCAGAAAACAAAAACGCTAATACTTTTTCATAGTTACATCTTAAGTTACAGCGCTCCGTTAAAGAGATTCTTAAATAGGTATGATATCTTCCAAATCTATCGGTTAAGGGAGATATTTCCGGCTGGCAAGAAAATCAAGTTATGTTTAATGAATTTCTTTAAACAAAGTATTCTAGTTAGGTTTATATTTTTATGGGAAACGGTCCCTACCCTCTTTTGTAGGTCCGTTTTTAGCACTTTTGTCTCCTGTCCGTCGTTGACACGTGTCTGAGACGAATAAAAACAAGCAAAAATGTTGTGTCGTTGCACAATATTCCAGCGATTAATGCCATTTAATAACATTATCATTTGGGTAAATTCACAAATCAATGGGCAATTAAAACAACAGAAATTAAAACTGGCCAACAGAAGAGACTTGGCTGCTTTGATTTAGATTGGTGACCGCTAACCCGGTAACCTTGAAGCTGTTAAACACCACTTCAATAAGTAGACAGAGAGTCACATATAGCTAATTAATTAATTGTAGTCAGATTATTGAGTACACATAATTAAGTTCCTTTATTATAAACTCACTTTTCGCGGCATTACATTTCATCATAACCAATGACTTCGCCAAACCAGAACCACAACCACTTGTTTTCTGTTGGATTTCTTCGATTTGAAGTACATCGCAAATAAACCAGTGCTGCCAAATGTACAGGAGTTTCCCCAAGTAGGAAAAATGTCCGCAGGATTTTTTGAATACGTCATTAAAGCTGTTTTCGATACAGATGCAAGGTACACGACGTTTCTTCTTTCACCACCACTATTTTCTGACGACATGATTTAGTCGAAATGACTGTCATTTTATCTCGGAGGAACGAATGAATATTGAGTGGCAAAAAGTGGAAAAAATGAACCCATTTCAAAGATGTGGGATTAAACCTACTAACACATAGGCATCAGTCAGTAAAGGCGTAAAATTTATGCTGATACATAGGAAGGGCATTAAAGTGGTCTCAAATTAAACTTTTATAGCCACCTATTCCTCATACGGACATCGCTCGGGAACCTAAAATCCAATAAAACAAAAAATTAAGTAAAATAATATTTCTACTATCAATATATAAATTTATCCTGTATCTACCCTCCCTCCCCCCCAAAACAAATTTTTATGGTGGCGTCTTGTCACCCATTTGCCCAAATCTTATAGTTCTAGTTCTTCGGGAGGGAAACCCATTTCAGTTAAAAATTAATTTTTAGGCTAAATACAATAATTTTCACAATTTTTGTAAAATGGAATTTCTAAATATACTTTTCTGTTGAGTTTACAATTTAGGCTCAATCTAAGTAGCCATACAATTTAGTCTCACTCATCTAAGTAGCCATATAATTTTTATATGCAGCCATACTATTTGTTCTTATGTTAGTTTCTGTACCTGTTTAGCCACATACTGGAGCACATCGCGCTCACGCTGTAATTTATAAAACTTAATAAAAACTCCATTGTTCATTTCGGTTCTTTTACTGTGTGTGCATCGCGACTTCCCTCTGCTACGTTATTTCTGCTAATCCCAACAGGTTATGGGCCCAGCAGATCGGAAAATATAAGTTCGCGTAAAAATATTTTTTTTTCAAATCAAAGTTAACATGTTCTTGACCGAAAAAAAAACCGCCATGACTGAACTAATTGAAAAATATAAAGTTCCTTTGTTCGATGGGACAACTTATGGAAACTGGATGTTTCGCATGGAAACGTTATTAGACGAATTTGAATTACTCGAGGTGTTCCAGGAACCGTTGAATGACTCTATTGAGGAAATAAAAAGTTCAAGCGCAACGGCCGAAGAAAAATCGAAACAAATAGAAACTCTCACAAATCGAAAGTGTAAGTCTCAAATAGTTCAACGCATCGCGGATAGTCACTTAGAATATGTTAAAGATAAAGTAACGGCATACGATGCATGGAATGCTTTAAAAGATACATTTGAGCGAAAGGGCGTCGCTGGGCAACTCTTTATTCGCAAAGAATTGCTGTCCCTAAAATTTTATCCGCTAAAGGATACAATGGAGGCGCATCTTCAGAAATTTGATCGGCTTACGCGCGATCTTCGTTCAACGGGAGCCAAATTGGAGGAAAATGACATGGTTTGCCATCTTTTACTCACGATACCAAGTGAGTATGACTCCGTAGTAACAGCTCTTGAAACGGTACCAGGAGATCAGTTGACTCTTAGCTTCGCAAAAAATCGCCTACGTGATGAGGAATTAAGGAGGCAGATGAAACAGAAAAAGGTAAAACCCGAAGTTCAACCATCAATAGCCTTTTCGGCCAAAGGAGGAAACGTTAAATCAAAGGTTCAGAAACGTGGTCTTCGCTGCCATGGATGCTAAAAATTTGGACATTTTCGTTCGGAATGCCGTTCCACTAAGTCAACAAATGTACAGAATAAATTCGGACACAGGAACGCACATATTGCTGCCGAAAGTACAACGGACGATAAAACGAATGAAATAGCAGAGTTTATTTTCGTGGCGCAAAGCAAAACAAAAAGGAGTAATATAACATGGTGTTTGGACTCAGGAGCTTCAGAACACTTAGTAAGCGATGAAAAACTTCTGACTAACATCCAACCTCTGACACATCCTCTTACAATAAAAATCGCCAAATCAGGAGTAACGCTCACGGCGCGTGAATCGGGCGACTTACGATGTAAAAGCCTTGTAAATAATAAATGTAACGATGTGTATCTTTCCAGAGTACTAATAGTTCCAGGGTTGGAAATGAACCTGCTATCTGTGAGGCGTCTTGAGATGAAAGGTTTCAAAGTAATGTTTAAAGATGGACAAGGTCTCATCATTCAAGGAAAAACAATTGTTGCTAGTGCGAAAAGCAAGCAGAAGCTGTATGAGCTGGAATTAATAACGACGGACAACATAGCGTGTACAGCTGAAATACAGGAACAAGCGGAACTATGGCACAAGCGACTTGGGCACATTGGTCATGCAGGTCTGAGGAAACTTACGCATCTCGCCGATGGAATCAAGCCTTTAGAATCACTCAAGGATACATCTAAATTATGTGAAGTTTGCATAGAAGGAAAGCAGGTAAAACTCCCCTATGATCTTCCCAGACGCAGGGCAACGAGACCGTTGCAACTCGTGCACAGTGACTTACTTCAGGTAAACTCTATTTCTTATGACGGGAAAAAATATATTCTAACACTGTAGATGACTTTACACATTTTACCGTCGCATATTCGCTTGTATCCAAATCCGAAGTTTTTATCTATCTTAAGAAATATGAGGCCATGGTATCGGCACATCACAACTTAAAAATTTGTCGCTTTAGATGCGATAATGGAAGGGAATATATTTCTCAAGAAATGAAGCAGCACTTTGAAAATAAAGGAATTCAATTTGAATTCACCATTCATTATTCTCCACAACAAAACGGAGTTGCGGAAAGAATGAACCGCACCATTGTAGAAAAAGCTCGGTGCATGATCCATCAATCCAAAGTCAGCAAAACGTTCTGGACGGAAGCAATCATGACTGCGGTGTATCTCATCAACAGATCGCCAACGAACGCCCTTAAGAACGGAACACCGGCGGAACTCTGGTATGGTGCAAAGCCGGATCTAGCACGGCTCAGAATCTTTGGATGTTTGGCCTATCTACTTGTCCCGAAGCAACTAAATCCAGGAAAGTTAGATTCGCGCACTACTTGCTGCATTATGTTCGGATACGCTCCCAATGGATACCGGTTGTGGTCTCTGGATCAACAAAAAATTGTTTTCGGTAGGGACATTGTTTTCGAAGAGACGAAATTTCCGTCTCCATAAGTGCAAATGACACACGTGGACTGGGATTCGGACGTGGACGTGCTACCTAGTGAACAAGAGCACTATCCTGAAAATAGTCAAAATTTCCAGGATCATCAGGAGCAAGAGGAGGAAGAAGACCAATCGAATGAAACCGTATTGGAAATTAATTATAATAAAAACAGGCCATTTGTGGCGAACACTCCACGACGCTCGACACGGGAAAGAAGACCGCCACAACGTCTCGAGGGTTATACTGTACTTGCGTTGAATGCAGAGGCATTCTTCGATGATGTTCCTGTTGATTATTGCGGCAACAAAGGACGCGATGACCGTGAGGAATGGTATCGTGCAGTCACAGAAGAGCTCACAGCACTCGAGAATAATAGGTCTTGGACACTTACAAATTTACCACCCGGAAGACGTGCAATAAACTGCAAATGGGTTTTCAGACTTAAACGTGATACAAATGGAAACCCGGAAAGATACAAGGCAAGGCTCGTAATCAAAGGTTGTTCACAAAAACAAGGTATAGACTACAATGAGGTCTACGCCCCCGTTGCAAGAATGGTAACGGTAAGAATAATATTGTCCTTAATAAACCAGGAAAACTTACATGTTATACAGCTTGATGTTAAAAATGCTTTCCTGCATGGTACTCTTCAGGAGGAAATTTTCATGAAAGTTCCTGAAGGCATTGACAGGAAATCCAATCAGGTTTGCAAATTAAATAGGGCATTATACGGTCTAAAACAGGCTCCGAGAGTCTGGAATGGCAGATTCGACGCATTTGTAAAAAGCATTGGATTTCGGCAATCACCGTATGACCTATGTCTATACACAATCATTACAGAAAAAAAGAAAACCATTTTATTACTTTATGTCGATGACATCATACTTACGGGAAATGACGCTGAGGAAATTCATAAAATAAAAGCCGAACTCGAAAAAGAGCAGCATGACTCATCTTGGAGATTTGAAGGGTTTTTTTAGGAGTTAAAATTAGTCGCAGAGGAGATGAAATGTTCCTGACACAATGTAGTTACATCGAGAGAATGCTCGTTCGATTCAGCATGTCGGATTGCAAAGGAGCCAGAACTCCCATGGAGGAAAAATTATGCTATGATGAAGAGCAGAAGCCCGACGATACTACTAACAAAAACCCTTACAGACAACTTATTGGTTGTTTAATGTACCTAATGTTAAGTACGCGGCCGGACTTAAGTGCTTCGGTTAATTATTTCAGTAGATTTCAGAGCTGCGCAACCGAGAGGGAATGGACCGGATTAAAGCGTATTTTGCGTTATGTGAAACATACAGCAGATTTTGTTCTCATACACAGGCGAAGGAATACTCCAGTACTAACAGCATATGCTGACGCTGATTGGGCAGGATCATACCATCGAAAATCGACAACAGGATTCTTGCTTGAGGTGTATGGTAACACTGTATCCTGGACTACAAAGAAACAGACAACAGTCGCTCTTTCATCAACAGAGGCGGAGTATGTCGCTTTAGCAATCGCCGCTGCCGAAATCGTCTGGATGCGAAATATACTTTTAGATCTCACCGTAGCAGTTAAGGATCCAATAAAGATATATGAGGACAACCAGTCATGTATCCATCTGCTAAACAAGTGGGAGCATCGCCGTCTTAAGCACCTAGAAGTAAAATACCATTTTACGAGAGATCTCGTAAGCAAAGGATTTATTAAAGTCGACTATATTGAGTCAGCAAACCAAAAGGCGGATATACTAACCAAAGGACTCGGGCGAACATCGTTCGAAAAACTAAGGACCTCAATAGGCATTGAAAAGTGCTAATAGAAACATTTTTGTTAAATTATTTTTGAAGATTCTAAATTGAGGGGGGGTGTTGAGTTTACAATTTAGGCTCAATCTAAGTAGCCATACAATTTAGTCTCACTCATCTAAGTAGCCATATAATTTTTATATGCAGCCATACTATTTGTTCTTATGTTAGTTTCTGTACCTGTTTAGCCACATACTGGAGCACATCGCGCTCACGCTGTAATTTATAAAACTTAATAAAAACTCCATTGTTCATTTCGGTTCTTTTACTGTGTGTGCATCGCGACTTCCCTCTGCTGCGTTATTTCTGCTAATCCCAACATTTTCTTAAATGCTTACCTGTGAAAAGAAATCCTATAATTTTTAGGATTCTTCACATTTTTCCAAACAGGCACAAAACAATTCAGGCATTTTTTCTTAGTTTTTTCTATAAAATAACCCACAATAATTGTAATTAAAACGTTTCACCAACTAAAATATCTTTAAATCATCAAAATTACATCTTATAATCCACATTTAATGAAAAATAAAACATAAAACAAGCAAAAAATTACCTCTTTGCTCGTTTACTCACTGCACTTGACAAATTTTAATTTCTCATTCTTATTTTATTTGACAATCAGTTTGACAACCAGTATCCTTTTTTGACATTCATTATCCAGATTATTAGCTTCACTCGCATACAGGGATTTTACACGGTTCTTCCACTCCATATGTATTCATTCCTCCGAGGTTTTTACACGACTCTTCCACCTAATATTCATTTATTCCTCCAAGAAACAAAATCAACCATGGCCATGTCAATGGCAAAGTTGTCACCGTTGACAGAACAATAAGAAGGAAACAAATATATCATGGAAACGGGTTTATTAATATTAGGTGTGAAATATACGTTACTTTAAAATAAGTCATTGTTAAAGTAATTGCACAATAATAATGCGTCGAGACGTGCTACGGAGTAGTTTGGAGAATGTTTATTTTAGTATAGTATTCCAAGTAAGTTGGAGGAATTTTTTTGGGATCATTTTTATATAACAATGTTTTACAGATCCTGTGTCGTGTATTAACATTTGGGATAAATGCTTTTATTGTGCGAAAAGTGGGTCGGGATGTTCTTGGTGTTATGAATGTTCGGTTATTACTTTTGGAAAGTACTCTACTCTTTCTGTCTAGAGAAGCGATAACACGAGCAAGCCTGAGTGCAACGACACAAAAATTAAGTAAATGCACTTGGCCCCAGTTAGTCAACCAAATATGGTTAACGTAATAAACCACATAATATAATTCGAGAATAGTGTATAAAACAATTTACGATTTCAGGGTACCTATCTGCGCAACTTTAGCTGGACCTTGCCTTCATCTTTGGTTGAAAGTACTGTCTCCAGTTGGCGAAGATTTATATTCTCAATATAAATTCGGATGTTTTGCTGTTGCTCTTTCATGTGTTATAGAGCTAAGTGCCGAAATGCCGCTTTTCATTGCCCAAATTTATTGTTTAGTCAAATTCAAAATTTTTATTGATACATTGCACATATTTGTTAGATCCTTTATATTTATTTGGATAGTTCTTTGTAATCGACAAATAGCTATAATAGCATTTGGAATAGCTCAACTTTCTAGCGCTCTAACTATAGTAGCAGGCCATTATATATTTATTTATTATTATATACAAAAAGAAAGAAAACAAAAGGGCAGCGTATCTGCGGAAAACAAACATTTGGATAAGATTGATGTGGATCAAGATGGAACTTTTCCCTTCACAGAAGTAACGCAACTCATTCCAGGCTTTTTAAAAAGCAAGGTAAATATTAATGTTTAATTGTAAAAGAACCATTGTTTGCGAAATTGTTTATGTTAAGACGAAACAACCAACGAAAGTGCTGAACTGGGGTAATTATCGTGTAAAACACATATCCTTGCCTGTAGTGCTAAAAAATGCGCTATGATCCTTTTATCACAAGCGCCATTTTAGGCTTGATGCGTGTCATAACGTAGGGGTCTCTCTTAGTTTTCTTTTTTCAATAATGACGTCAAATACAGCGCAATTATTGAAATGGTTGTGAAGTATGTACTGTAAGTATTTGATTAAGTAATCTTTCATAGAATAACTATACCTTTAAATGACTAATTACAAAATTTTGTGATTTGTGAAATTTAAATGCTGTCACTACATCTAGTACAAATACTTGGTGCATGGGCAACTAGTACTAAGTGGTTAGAATGCACACATGAAAAAGTAAGCCAGGTCGACCAAAACACGAGCGAGAGGGAATATGAGGCCAATATGAATGTGGGACGCGATGGAGCGATTTTGTTTGGTTCGTGGTTGGGTGGTCCGTGCACTGGACACCCGATTTTGTTTTTTGTTTTTTTGTTTGTTTGAAGAAGCGGGGAAATGCTCTTATGCGCTGGGGCCGTAGTCATCTGTGCCGGACTCCCCGGCCGCATGGCCAGGTCTACCAGCTAAAACCCCGCTCCTGGCCTCCAGGAGCACCACCCCGGTACCATCTGAAAAGGCATTAGTTCGGGGTGGAGTCCGGTGAAATTGCCTCGCCCGAGGCCGTCCCCCACAGGCAAGCACGCTGAATCCTTCTCACACAAGCCAGCAGGGGCTCCCTTAGGAGCCCCTGTTGCTGTCTCTCTCTTTCTGGTGAAGAATCCCTCGCACGAAAGAAGTGATCCTCCGCCAGAAGGCGTCTTCCTGTAGCATAACCCCTGTTACATTGTCCGGGGTTATGCCACCCAGAACCTCCTCCACCTCGGCCCGCTCCGCCCTCTAGCGACAACATTCAAAGAATGTGTGGAGAGCGGAGTCCGATGGGGAATCATAGTACATGGAGGACGGGCTCGGGACCTTCCCCATTTTGTAGAGGACGGCCCGAAAGTGCCCGTGTCCCGTCAGCATTTGGGTGAGGTGGTAATCCACCTCCCCGTGCTGACGGTTCAGCCAGGTGCCCAGCTGGGAAATCAAACGAGCTGTCCACTGGCCCCGCGACTCCCCATCCCACCGTTCTTGCCAGGACGCCATGGTCCTGACCTGGGCCACTCTCGCGGCTTCGCTTCTCCCTAGGACAGCTTTCTCCCGATGGGCGGACTGCCGTTCTCTGGCTAGGAGGTCAATAGGTATGACTCCCGCGACCACTAGCGCCGCCGGCTCCGAGACCGTGCGGTAGGAGCACGTGATAAGGAGCGCCGCTCGACATTGAACCGCAAGTAAAAGCTTGCGGTGCCTCTCCCACCGCATCGCGTCAACCCAGACTTCTGCTCCGTAGAGCATTATGGCCTCAGCGGTGCGGAGCAACAGACGCCTTTTGCAGGGTCTAGGTCCACCAACATTGGCCATGACCCTGCTCAGCGCCGCCGTAGCCGCAGCCGCCTTGTCGGCCCAACCTTTGATCTCCTCCCAGAAGGTGAGCCTGCAGTCGGGACTCACTCCCAGGTACTTGATCGCGGGTCGTATCTGGAGCGGCGTGTCTCCCACCCGCATCTCCGACAACAGCGGGATGCGTTTCTTCGTGAGAAGCACGATCTTGGTCTTGGCAAGTGCCAACTCCAAACCGTGGTCGCGCAGCCAGAGACTTATCCGACGCATCACCTGGTTCAGCCTCATTTGGGCAGCCGCGACATTTTTGGCGGTAATATCCGCCGCGATGTCATCGGCATACCCAACCAGAAAAGGCCCTTCTGGCATTTCCATACGAAGGATCCCGTCATATGTGTAGTTCCATATGTCGGGACCCAGTATGGAGCACTGGGCCGCCCCTGCCAAAAGAACCCTCGTTTCCGGGACATCCTAAGGTGAGGGTGCGATCCTTCAGGTAATCCCTCATAATCTGCAATAGATATTGAGGGACCCTGAAATCACGCTCTAAGGCATTGAGCGCGTCCCCCCACCTCACCAGGTTAAGGGCGTTGCGCACATCCAGGGTGACCAGCAGGCAGACCGAGCGAGAATAATGGTACTCGCATTCGGTGGCTCGGGCCGCGTCGACAACCTCCAGGATAGCATGTACTGTCGACCTCCCTTTCCGAAAGCTATACTGCCTCTCGGAAAGGTCTCCAGCAGCTTCAACGGCTGCTTGGAGGCGAGGCTTCAGGAGTTTGCCGGCCTTGTCGAGCATACACAGCGGCCTGTACGACCCCGGGACCCTGCCGGCCCCTTGCCCTTGCGGATAAGCACAAGCCTCGCTGCCTTCGAGCGGGAGGGAAACACCTACGCTTTCAGGCAGACATTGTACATATCATGCAAGAGCTCCGGATGTCTCGACGTCAACGCCTTCAGCACCTCCGTCGGAAGTCCGTTGGACCCTGGTGCCTTCTTATTTTGAAGGCTTTGCGAGGCGTTCATGAGTTTCGCCATTGGGAATGGAGGAGGGTCGAGCGCCTCGTAGGCCACGTAATTTGGCACCAGCGGATGGGTGGGGAAAAGGGCATCCACTATGGATCGGACCGTCCCCGCATCGAGGGGAGCATTCGGTGAGAATACCCCCAATTTGCCAAGGACGATCTTATACCCTAGACCCCTAGGATTCTCATTGAGATCCTCTCCCAGCCGCTGCCAGCATCGGCGCTTGCTTGCCTAGATGGCTCTCCACTCTTTTTCGCCGCCTTATGTTCGGCAGATCTACGGGCTGCGTCGGAATCGCGTCGGGCAGCTCGTTGAGCTAGCCGCCTAAGGCGGAGACATGTCCGCCTCAGGTCCGCGATTTCGTCCGTCCACCAGTACGCAGGACGGCGTCCTTCTCTCCATCCTTTTTTCCTCGGCACAGTCTCTCAGCAGGCCCGGTGGATCAGCCCCATTGTTGAGTCCACCACCTGTGCGGCCCGCTCGAGAGGCGGCAGTCCTTCAGGGATCACACCGGTGGTTCACTGGCGAGTACAATGGCTAGAGGCAGCCTTTCGACATTCATCCTGGCGACATCCCATCTGCGCGGGCCCTGCAGGCAGCAGGCCCGCACTGACGCTATATCACGTACGCGGAACGTGATATACTGGTGATCGCTGGCCGTATAGTCCTCGATCACCCGCCAGTCCTGCACACGTGCAGCCAGACTTTCTATCGCCAGGGAGACATCGATAATCGTCTCCCCATACCCAGGACGCCGAGCCGGTGTTCAAGACCACCAGCCCGGCCCTAGACGCAAAGTCCAGGAGACGTTCTCCGCGTGAGTCGGGCACGGGTTCGCCCCAATCCAAAGTCTTCGCGTTAAAGTCTCCAGCCACTACCAGGTCCCTACCCATCACGCGGAGCGTGTCCTCCAGGCCATCTAGCTTGGTTCGTTCGGGGTGAAGTAGCAGCTAACGTAGGTGATGTCCCTGCTCTTCACCCCTACGAAACCAGCGCCCGCGCTATGGTCCGTGACACCGAAGCGTCGCAGATCTGGAACCAAGATTGCTGCCGTGCCGAGGGTATCACGATACCACGTCAGCGACTTTCTCGAGGCGGATGTGAGCCCACAGATCGTGGGCCGTCCTGCTCCTGTTAATGTTGGCTTGGAGGACCACCGGCATTACGTTTTCGTGGCCTCCTCCAAGGCCTTACGAAATGTCCTGCACTCCCCCGAGCCCGCCATATGTCGCCGCGAGTCGCACCTCCCTTACTCTTCAGGGCAGAGGAAAAACCGCAGGCTAGCGGTGCACCCTTTATCGTTGTGGCCGCCTTCGCCGCATCGGAACCAGAGTTTGCTCCGGTCCGGTCCCTTGCAGGCCCCGCTCTGGTGTCCGTACCCAAGACACCTAAAGCACTTGGGCACCACTACCCGCCTGCGGATTCTGCCCTCCACCCAGCCGACCTTAACCCGGGCAGTTCGCAGCAACCGCGCGGCGGCCGACTCCTCCAGTTCGGCATAGCCAGGCATTGGCCGCGGCCATTCGGACGGGTCAGCCCGACGTGGAGGTGGCCATTGTAATCCCCCAGGGCTTTCCTGAGGGCTTCCGTAACCTCCCCTTCATCGTGCAGGCGTCCAGTTCCCGGATCTCCAGCGTATCCCTGAGAACCAGCTGCCTGAAGCTACTAGCTGCCCCGACCGCGCCTTTCAAGGCTTCGGAAAAGGCCGCACGACTCTCCTTAGAAGACGGCCCGCGTTCAAGCAGTTCCTCCCCGGTCCTGGTTTGCCGGACAGCCTTGATCCTAACCCCGTAGCTTTCGGGGTTGACATCCTGCCCGGGCCGCTTGTCGGGCGGAGACTGGAGCCGAGACCGGAGTCAAAGCCTCCGCGGCCTTCTCCGGTGCGGCGCACAGTGGGCCAGAATGATTTTTAGGTGACCAAAAATCGATTTTGGTCATGTCACCGATTTTAAAAATTGTAATGCCATTCGATAGTAAACAGAATGTACTATCTTGTGGCAAAATTTTTTTTTCAATATTTACCCCCCCTCTTTGTGTTTGGAATAGATAAAGTTAGAGAAAAATTTGAACAGCTAATTTTTTTAAAAAATGTTCAAGTTTTTTATGATTTCAAAGTTCTTTTGTAAAAATATTTGTATGGAGAGGTTGAATTGTTATTAATGAAATCACTTACTAAATAGGAGAAGCTATTATTAGGCCAATAACTTATGATAAAAGTGAAATAGTTTTTTAATAATAGCATTTTAATTAAAAAGGGGAATTTTTCGCTACAATTTGAATTTCTTTTTAACTTTTAAAAAAATGGCCGCAAATGGCCATGCTCTCACTGGTATCAAATTAAAGTAGAGATCCTCCTGCATCGTTTAAAACAAAAATTGGCTGCGGCGACCTGCGGTCTTCGGAGAAAAGTGCATTTGAAGTAAAGTCTACCTTGTTGTCTTCTGCGTATTTTCACACAAAATTCCCATTTGTGCAGGAATTTTCTGAATTTTAAGGCTGCATAATGCTTGTTTTGGAAATTAATTATAGTTTTCCTATTAAACCTTTAGGATTAATGACATCATTAATATTTAAAGAAGTTATATTAGTACGTTTTATGACATTTTTAACTGACTTTGGCTTCCTCTGTATATGCGCCCTATTCAATATGTGTTTATGACTTCCAGGTAAATATGTACATATGGTGATTATTGACTTTGTTTTTTATGACACCTAATTAATATTTATTGTTATAATTACCTGAAATAAGGGACAGTTAGACAGTTGTAAATTTTAATTGTTTATGTGTTTAAAAGCATAATTTGCAAGTAGGTGGAAGTAACGTTTATGACATTTTTAACTGACTTTGACTTACTCTGTGTATACGCCCTATTTAATATGTATTTATGACATCCAGGTAAATACGTGGTCATTATTGACTTTGTTTTTTATGACACCTAATTAATATTTATTGTTATAATTACCTGAAATAAGGGACAGTTGTACATTTTAATTGTTTGTGTGTTTAAGGCATGATTTGAAGGTAGGTGAAAGTAACAGAAATCGTAGGTATTTAAAGGAAAGATATTTTGCGTATTGACCATTCTCTATCTTAATTGAAAAGAGGAAACACACGACTTTGAATAATTTGCAAATTAAAAATTACTAATAAAATAAGAGTATTTTGAGCTAGGAGAAATTTAGTGTTATACACTGATTATACACTGTGTTTTGATTTGTGCTTGTTTTACAAATATATAGTGATTTGTGCTTTGATTTGTGCTTGTTTTACAAATATATAGTGATTTGTGCTTGTTTTACAAATATATAGTGATTTGTGCTTTGATTTGTGCTTGTTTTACAAAAAAGTGCTCCAAAAAAACATGGAGATTTCGTATTGTGAACTGTATAAAATAATCCGTGATAATAATATTATAGAATATGAAGACTTTGTGCGTGTACTTTCAAATACGTATAATGATAAAATTTTTGGTGAAGAAATAGTTCGACGATTCTTTCGCAATTTCAGGAAAAGGTGGCAACTCAGTGCTAGAAACGCACAAACATTTGAAAAACAGAATGAATCGTGGTTAAATAAAACAATGGAAATCAGTGCTGCGGAAATGCAATCTTCTCAACCATCAACTTCAACATCTGCGACGCGTTCATCTTTACCTTCTACATCAACATCGGAATTTTATTCATCCACATTGGAACCTTCTGCATTAACATTGGAACCTTCTACATCATCCGGCAGGGGGAGACCAACTAAATCCCTGGATCAGTGCTCAGACATCACCAAAAAGCGAAAACTTAAAGACCATAATGAGAATTTATCAACGGAATTAATAAGCCAATCACTTCGCCAACGATATACGTCCGAAAAATTAGTTCAAAAAGCCTCGATTGTAAAAGCTGTTGATGAAGCTAGCCCAACCCGTGTGAAGAGAATTAAGAAGAGTATCCCCACCCCAGAAGACCAGCCGCAGAAATTTACACCAGAGGAAGCTTTGTCCTTGTTTTTAGACTTGGGACTTTCTAAAGACAAGTACAATTTTCTTATACATGAATTGAAAAAGAGGAACCACGATGCTTTGCCAAGCTATAACAAAATTGTCGTTGCAAAGAAAGAATGTTTGCCTGAAATGCTGCAGACTACCGACACTTCCGCTTCGGTGCCTCTTCAAAATTTACTTGATTCAACCGCGAACAGAATTTTAAAGATAAAACCTCAGGATGAAATCGAGGCCTTAGATGACACCACTTTAGTGTTAATGAGTAAATGGGGATGTGATGGATCTTCGGGGCAAAGCGAATACAAACAACGAATTCCTGGAAATAGTGACGAACATATAACAGACGCCAATTTATTCGTAATGTCATTGGTTCCTCTTCGTTTAAAATGCAGCACTACCGAAAACTTAGTGTGGAAAAATCCTCGTCCATCATCTGCACATTTCTGCAGACCTATTAAATTTAAATATTTAAAGGAAACAAAAGAGTTGGTTCAAAGTGAAGTTGACCTCGTGAATCAGGAAATAAATGCATTACTACCAACGAAATGCTTAGTTAACGGCAAAGAAATAGAAGTAATTCATAGGCTTTACTTAACAATGTGTGATGGCAGAGTAATTCAATTTGTGACGGACACCACATCATCGGCAACTTGTAATATTTGCCAAAAAAATCCAAAAGATTTTCGAAATACGGAAGAAGAATGCGATGTTGAAGAAAACTACCAATACGGACTTTCACCTCTTCATGCAAGGATTCGATTTATGGAATTTATATTGCACATGAGTTACGACTTGAGCTTCACTGATGAGGGTGTACGAAATAAGCCTGAGAATAAGCAAAAGAGACTGGAGGAGAAACACAGGATACAACAAGAGTTCAGGCGACAACTTGGTTTAATTATTGATACACCTAAGCAAGGATTTGGAAGTACAAATGACGGCAACACAGCGAGGAGGTTTTTTGAATACCCGGACATAACAGCAGATATTACCAAAGTGGACGTGGAAATTATAAGGAGATTTAAGACCATATTAAATGTTCTTTCTTGTGGTCTTCCTATAAATGCTCAAAAATTCGGAACATATGCAGCACAAACAGAAACTTTATTAAATTATAAATATCCATGGAGGAAATTAACAGCAACAGTCCACAAAGTTTTAAGACATGGGAAAAACATAATACTCCACTGTCTTTTACCAATTGGCGAATTGTCTGAAGAAGCCCAGGAAGCCAAAAATAAAGACTACAAGCACTACAGATACCACAACACCAGAAAAATTTCAAGGAAAGAGCAGAACATTGATCTCATGAATATGCTGCTTATATCATCAGATCCATACATCTCATCATTTCGGAGAGTACGGGACAAACGTTTAATCGACAGGGAATATCCAGAGGAAATGGCTTATTTACTAGATATGGATGAAGATATAGATGATATGTTTGAAAGCATATAAAGTATTGTAATATAAATATATTGTAGTAATATAAATATAATAATATAAATATATAGTGAAATAAATTTTTTTTTAAATTTCGTTTTTTAATATATTTGTAAAATTAATTTTTTTTTATTAAATATTGTTATGAAGATAATGAAATAATTAAAGACTAAGTTAAACATGTTGTTAAAACTTTTAAAAAAACATAAATAGTTCATTTATTGACAAATTCAAATTTTGTTGCTTTATTTTGAGGCACCCTGTAAACCAATTGAATTTTTTTTTATCACATAGAGGGTCATAATGTCAAGATATATTTCCCAAAGTTTCATTACGATATCTTTAACACAACAAAAGTTACAGATTTTTGATAGCTGCCAAGTCGTTTTGGCCCACTGTGCGGCGGCCTTGAACTTCTTCCTCTTCTTTTTTGTTCCCCCTTCCGGGGTCCTCTCCGCCAGAGTGGTTTTGGCCCCTTTACCCTTCCTGACCACTAGGGTCCAGGTCGGGGCCAGCTCCTTTTCTTCCTGGTATCGCCCTCCGGTTGGAGCGGCGGACTGAGGGCCCCGCTCTTCCCCGTCATCGGCGGGTCCTCGACACTCGCTGTCCCAATTGGAACAGTTTGTGTGCCCAGAGATCTCGTTAATGGCTTCTACGGAGGGTGGCACCCTCCCCCTAGTGGTCGGGCTTCCGCAGACGCCCTTCTGGACGACTCCAGCTCGTCAACAGCCTCTTCTAAAGTCGGGAGACCGTCCTTGACGACCTTGGAGATATTTGGCTGTTTTTTCAGGGTAGCCAACATCCCCCTAATGAGTTCCCTCATGGGAAGGAACCCCTTCTCCACGCGCCTCTCCTCCGCGCACAGCCTGTCTTCCAGGCTCGTCGGATATAGGGCAATCCGGGCTGTCGCGACAGCCGGTAACCGCGCTGCGGCACCAGCTCCCGTCGAATCAGCCGAGGACTCCCGTGGCCGAGGTTGACCCACCGGCGAACGAAGCACTCGCGAACTCCTTGCGAAGGGATTGGCAGACGTGCTGTCACTCCCCTCCTCAATCCCCCCTAAATCACCCACACATTTGGACTTTTTGTTTTCCATGTTGATGGGTCCCAACTCAAGACCGTTATCTCGACTCGGCTGTGCGCAGTTACATTTGTGATCCTATGGTTATCCTTTGCAAGCAGGAAGGGTCATGCGAGGGTTGACACAAGTCCTTATGGGAGCTTGTGTTCAGAGCCAGATCGGTGCTAATCAGGATTCTCTCAACTGAACCTGCGCCACCGACTCAACGGTGCCGAGCCGAGAGCGTTTCCCGAGACCTGCCAAGGTTTTAACGGGACGGAAGCGATTGAGCATTAGCCTGAAAGCCATTTCCGCAGAATGTCATTTCCGCATACTCAGGTAACAGAATACCGCGAACGTGAACCCTATAGCGACAATTCCGAAACATGGTCCAGTAAACCAAAATTAAGACCCTACTGGGCCCTGGTCTTAATACCTATCTACAAAGACGTCCGGAACCGTACCTAATCCGCATAGATCCCTTTCCCCCTCCCTCCTGACCTTACCGCCATGGGTGACCCTACCAGAAGCAAAAGCTTCCGAGGCATCGCTCTGAGGGCCCGAAGGGTACTCCGGATCGCGGACAGCGCCTCCTTCACCCGCACTGCTCTTAGTCGCACGGCTGCGAGCCTGGATTGGCGGGCAATCGTACTAAGCCCCCCACCCCGGCAAGGTCGCTCTTCGCGGGGAGGGGGGAGACCCGCCTTTACAATTGCATGTAATCATGCATTTATGAAAGGGCCCTAAATACCCCAGTGAGTAAACAAAAGTAATGAATTTTGTAGCTTGCGTTTTTGTGTCAAAAGTAGTTATCTAAATTTTGATTTTCACTTTATCAATATACGAATGTACTGGAACTGCGATTTTCCTCAAAAGACAGATGTGTTTTGCTTCTCGTTTGGGAACATCGGAAAGAAATATAGTGGTTCGATATTTAGACATATTAAATTCGTCTTCATTACAGTGGCATAAATGCACAAAAAAAAATATATTAAAATTCAATTTTGTCGCTGATTATAATCTGAATTATGTATTGTTTTAAAACATTTATTTTTTTAGGACAAAGCATTCAATAGTGAACTACAAATTTTGACCCTGAGCTTTGTGAAGCAAAGTGTATTAAAACAAATACTTAATGAGGGAGAAAAATATGTAATGTCAGTGAGTCCAGTTTTATCCTTCAGTCAACAAGCTACCTATGATGTTGTCAACAATTTGGGAAGTTTGGCGGCACGTTTTATATTTCGTCCTATAGAAGACAACAGCTACTTTTACTTTACTCAAAGTGTCTCTAGAGATGTTGCATTAGCAGAACAAAATAAGGTAACACTTTAATTTTACATACTATGGCCGTGTGTGAATTCATGGCTAATTAGAACATAAATTAAAGAAAAACTTTTATATACTTTCGATTTATATACTTTACTTCTTATCTTGAAGCCCTTTCCCGAAGGGTCAACAGCACACCCCTACCCCCAACCCCGTGGCCACAATCACCTATGGAAGTTGATAAATTAACTTTTATTTCCGGATTTTTCACCTTTCGCACCACTTTTCTCCGAAATTCACGTTATTAACATACCTACTTTTAATTTTTTTTAAATTACTTATCTAATTACCTTTCCAAAAAGGTTCAACTTACCCAGGAAGAAAAAGGATACAACAATTTATTTATAAAAATCCTTTTATAAAATATCATGACAATTAGAACTTTTAAGATATCATACTTAAATTAACTGAAAAATACATTTTATTCACTTAAAAACTAATTACAATTAAAACTCATGTGCTACAAAAGCTGTTCGAAATGTTCTCCGCCAGTCTCGATGCATGCAGCCAATCTCTCCCGTATTTTTGTTGCTGCAGTCCCAATCCTGGTAACTAATTCTTCTCTGGTGTTGATTGGTCTTGAGTAAATCTCATCTTTCATCATTCCCCATGAGAAAAATTCCAGTGGAGTAAGGTCCGGTGATCTAGCAGACCAAGGAATCGGTCCACCTCGTCCAATCCAGCGCTCTGAGTAATGTTCATTCAACCTTGCCCTAACAAAGTTTCCAGTATGCGCAGGTGCTCCGTTGTGCTGTAAAAACACTGCGCTTCTGGTGGCCACGGGGATGTCCTCCAAAAGATTCGGAAGGGTATTCTCCAAAAAGTCCGAATATAGCTGACTATTCAGCACTTGGGGTAAGAGGAAGGGCCCTATCAACTGGTTTCCGATGATGCCAGCCCAGACATTGACACTACATCTTTGCTGGAAGGACCGAAACCTGGTCCTATGTGGGTTCACATCTTACCAAGTGTGGAGGTTGTGGAAGTTTGTGATGCCATCCCGGGTGAATTGCGATTCATCCGTCTACAGAATTCGGTCTAGAAACCTTGTGTTTTCGATGTCAGACTCGAGCAGCCAAGTAGAGAACTGCAATCTTCTTTCGGAATCTCCTTGATGTAGTGCTTGAACCGAGATATGGTGGTATGGATGTAGTCCCTCTCGGTTCGCAACCGTCCACACTCTCCCTGAAAAAAATCCTAACCGTCGTGCGACCTGCCTGATGCTTATTTCAGGGCTGTTCCTGACGATGTTGAGGATTTGTTGGTCGGTGTCCGCTTAATCGGCCGACGTTCCTGATCGCGCTTCAGCTCCGGGTGCGGTTACACTTCCGGTTTCTTTTAACCTCCTGAAAGTCCTTGAAAATACCCTTCTGTCGGGTACACGCCGAATCGGGAATCTCCTTTGGTATTCCCGCACGGCCTCACGATCATTTCCGCCTACTAAACCGTACACGTAAATTATATCGGCATACTCTTCAACACTGAATTCTGCTATTTTTCTTAATTTTTTCGGTTAAACACCCGTTCTTATCAATTGCTTCTTCAACTATGATCAATGTTCTTTCAAACTTACCCATTTTTATGCCATAATTCATAGAAGGTATTAGAAACGGAGCGTCAGGATACTTAGAAGTCAATAATGGATATCATAAACTAATAACGCCATTTAACGAGATTACATTTATTATTTTATAACAGTTTTGCTGAAATAATAAAACTTTATTACCTATGTTTCCTAAATAAACATTTCCGACCTTGCTGTCATAAAAATTGTTAACTTAACGACTTTTTCCATTATGGTGCAATAAAGTAATTAGGTACCTGTGATAATCTTTTAATTTCAGGACTTTTGCAACTATTTTCTACCTGCGCATGTTGCACCTTTTTGGAAAAGTAATTAGATAGGTAACTTAAAAAAATAAAAAGTAGGTATGTTAATAACGTGAATTTCGGAGAAAAGTGGGGCGAAAGGTGAAAAATCGGGAACTAAAAGTTAATTTATCAACTTCCAGAGGTGATTCTGGCCAAGGGGTTTGGGGAAAGGGGGTGCTGTTGACCCTTTGGCAAAGGGCTTCAAGATAGTGATTTTTTGAGACCGGTTTGGGGTCGCTGCGATGCGTAGAAAAAAAGATAATACAATAGCCCATATAAGGCAACATTCTGATTTACGAATCACCCTGTAACTGTCGAACGGTGCAAGATGGACCCCCGCCCACCCATACGATTGTTTGCTTGTCTCGGCCTGACCTTTCACTTCCTGCAATATTTCCCTCCCACCTCTGAACACCCTGTATACTGGATTGCTAACACGCGTCTGAAAACTGGTACGTGTTTTAAGTTAGGCTCAAACCTTTTTGGCAAATTATGCCAATTAAAATGCTCAAAAACCCCGCACAATTATAATTGAATCGGTCATTTCAAAAACCACTTAAGTCACAAAATTATAATTTTTCAGAAATCAATAAAAACTGTATCATACACAAACAAATGAGTTTCAAAGGACTTTTTTATATTTAATTTAGTATTTGAGTAGTAAAAAATTAAAATAGCGTATAACCTTTACAGTTTATTAATAGAAATAATGAAAAAAACCTGAAAAACAGTTCTTGACTTATGTTGTTTTAGCGAGAAATAGGGTTAGTGGTATATAATTTAACCAAAACAATCGTAGTAATCATATTTTTTATTGCTTATAATTAAGAATTACACTTAAAAATAATCTTATTAACATTTTACATGTATTAATTTGTCATGTTTTAATATCTTTATGGTACATAGTCATATTCTCCATCATTCTCATCTGGATTATCTTCAACATTTGCAGTTGACCAGCTAAAAATATTGTTATAAAATGGCATATGCTCTTGCAGAATGCTATCTTGAACTTGTTTTAAATCGTCTATTTTATTTTTTTTCATTGATGGGCACTTTCAAATCATAGGCTTTGGTTGATGGAAGTGAAACAGAAGTTGTTATTTTCTTTATTAATAAGAATGAATGTTTAATCAATCCATCAATATATTCCTCGGCTATGATAGTTCCTTTTTGATCTGAATCATACTGAAAACTCATGTATGTCGAAGGTGCAAATGACTTTTTCTGGTCCTTTGGGACTTTTTTTCCATAAGATTCAGTTGACAAACATGGTTTTTTGTACAAATTTGGCCACCATTTCTTAAATTCTAAAACATCTTCAGTTTTTAGCTCTACGACTGTAAATGTTGAGCTGGAGTTCGAAACCAAATCAATGTATTCTCCTGGGACGTAGATACGATCATGCTTTCGAACATTTTTTTTATGACTCCAAAATCACGGTCATTTGGTAAAAAGGAATGACCACGTATGGGAAAATACTGATAAACTTTTTTAAATCTTTTAGAGTCAGTCAAAGCCAACATAAATCTCAACAATGTATTATTTTTATTTTGACCAGGGCAGCCGTCGGAAAAAAGATATAAATACTTAATATTTGGCCCAATATTATTTTTTATATAATGCATCAACATTGAACAAACCTCATTGGCTCCTTTGTTAGCAAGGGCTTCATGATACATGTAAAATGTCGATTTGCCTGTTTTTAAATCCTTAATACCAAAACAGTGAACCCATAATTGTCGTAAATAAAAAATGTTCTGTATAGGTATGTGAGGCAATGGTAGATTTTGCATAAAATCGAATGTTATCGCTGCAACATCATCTCGTTCCTTACAAAGATCTTGAACTGATGAAATTTTGTTGTAAAACTTCTTGGCACGTCTTTTGTGGTGCATGCAAAAACCTCTTAAGTCACTGACTAATGTTGTTTATGCAATGAACGTCTTTCACGCGGTATTATTAAAAGAGGAAGGAATGTATTGCCTTAAGTTGTTTTCACCCAGAATACGCATCTACCTTTGAGGAACCATTTTCAGCAAAAAAAAGCATGTTGGAAAAAATGTGACTTGGTGGTTTTTGAAATGACCGATTCAATTAAGCATAACTAAGTAACAAATAATTAAATTGTCGCTGACGAATTTCTGTTATATCTCGCTCAATTTTTAGTTGTTTCATAAAAAATTGCCGAGCATTAAAAGTCAGACAGAGATGGATATGAAAATTATTGTTGCTACATTTGTCTAGCCTTCATATTTCACGTACATGCCAACGTAACATAAAAGGTCCCGCGAAATTTGCCGTAGCCCTCTGTCGGTCATCGTTAAACTATCGTAACAACTGATTGTAACCGAAAATAAATTGAGACATCTAGTGGACGTTATTCCTGAGAATTGGCGCACTTTTGGTAAATGTTGCTATTGCGAGTGAGTGTGCGAATAGCGAATAAAATTGTTTGTGCATTTAAGTGCCGATTTTATTAAATCAAACGCAAGTTGATTATTGAGACAATTTTATTTGCGAATAAATTTATTTGACGATTGAAAAATTAGCGTTAAGAGGCACTTTACTTTTATATGGAATATGAAGAATCAATGGCACAGTGATTGTGGCTATTAGCTGCTAATTTCAACTTTATTCACACACGATTCGTAGTCGACAGAACACGAAAACAAAACACTATTTCTTCCGGCAATATTTTGTAATGGATACATTATTTCTTTTCACTTTTACTTCCCAGAGAACGGTGAAGATTATGGGGGCTTGGGTGGCACAACTGCCCACAGATTATTAAGCTTCTTTCGCGGTAGTTTGGGCAATACTGAATAATGAACGCGATGAAATAATTCACACTATTTGTTACTCGGAATAAAAAAGTAGTTTACAACTTTGTTCGCTAGTCGTAATATAAAATAATTTAATGTACGGACGGCCATTCTAATAAAAGTAGTCCACGCACACGTTCAACCGCCTCGAAGAACCAAACAGAAAGTGTAGAATCTCTTCCTCCACCAGACGTTCTTGCTCCGCCAGCGCTCTGCATGCAGCGGTGGATTTCCGTGGAATCAACGTCAATTGTCGACGGCCACAAGATTATGGTTATTGAGTTAACGTGTTAACTCTCCACAATATTTAATCTCTCTTAGGGTAAGGAATTGCAAGTAAACTAGCGTATAATAATACATGTCTGAATAGCTTTATTTTATTTTTGTTACACAGGCCTGGCTAAAGAACTTGTCCGCACGTTCTCGTAGTTGAAGGAGAAGAGGCTTCGGTCAGAAGTTGGCTCCTGTTGATGAGTTTTGACATGGTGATTATTTTACACCAGATGGCGCGCGGAATGCTTGCGAGGCGAAGTTTGACAACTGTGAAGTCGCCACAGCTACCCCCCTCCTAATGACCTGGTCCGGCTGGACCGTTGAACTTGGTCTGCTGCTACCGTTGTAGGTCCGAATAGGTTGACTCTGGTCCAACCAAGAGATGCGTCGATCAAGCGATGAGGCGGAACATTGTTGTTTTGCTTGATCGGTTTGGTCTGAAGGAGTGATGGTGTCCTCTTGAGCAATGAAGGCTGGCTTAAGACGTTCCGTGGAAACGACAGCTTCTTGGTCACTCTTTAATTTTATTACAAAAGTGTTGTTGTTCAGACGTTTTATGACTTCATGAGGTCCTGTGTATGGTTGTTCTAGGGGTTGTCTAACAGCATCAACCCGAAGAAAGACGTGCGTACAGTCAGCCAAGTTTTTAAAACGAAACATACTCTTCCGAGCATGAATAGCTGTCTGTTGAGGCCTTACTGCACGCATATGTTCCCTATGCTTTTCGAGGAATATCTGTGGATTTAAAGGTCCGTTGTCAGTAATGTTTGAAAAGAACTCACCCGGAATTCTTAGTGGTGCCCCGTAGAGGAATTCTGCTGGGGATGACTTCAGATCATCCTTGAAACACGTCCTGAGCCCCAATAAGACTGTAGGTAGGACTTCCAACCAGGATGAGGTTTGTTGGCACATCAAGGAGGCCTTGAATGATCGATGCCATCTCTCGATAAGTCCGTTGGATGCTGGATGATAGGGTGTTGTCCTTATACGGCTGGAACCAAGCATGTTAGTCAATGCTTTAAAAAAGGGCGGACTCGAACTGAGAGCCCTGGTCGGTGGTGATGGTTTTGGGGGTTCCAAAACGAGCAACCCAGGTGGAATAGAAGGCAGTCACCACTGTATCTGCAGTAATATTTTTTAAAGGTATCGCCTCTGGCCAGCGAGAGTATCTGTCTATGATTGTCAGACAGTAGCGGTAACCATTCACGAGTGGCATGACCACAATGTCCATGTGAATGTGGTCGAATCGCTGATCCGGAATATCGAATTTTAGTGGTAAATTTTTTTGATGAAACTGAATTTTAGCACGTTGGCACTGCACACAGTTGCGTGCCCAGGCCATGATGTCCCTTTTCATGTTGGGCCATACGTATTTCTGTTTGATTTGTTGTGATGAAGCTTTCCCGTTCGGATGCGACAATCCGTGAATCGAATTGAAAACCTGATGTCTTAGTTCTTGAGGAATGTAAGGTCTATCAACTCCTGTGGAAACTTCGCAGTAGATTTCTGAGTTTTCATCTATTTTTATTTTTTTAAGTTTTAAGGAAGATTCCGCCTTTAACAGCTCCTTCAAAACATCATCTTGTTCCTGTTTGATTTGAAGATCCTGAAGGTCCAATGTTGTTGGCATGTCTATCGCATTCAAGCGTGAAAGTGCATCCGCAATAAGGTTGTCAGGACCCGAGATATGAACTATGTCCGTTGAAAATTGCGAAATGAAATCCAAGTGTCGCAATTGGCGTGGCGATGCTTTGGCCAATTTCTGAGAAAATGCGTGAGTAAGTGGTGCATGATCAGTACGAATCAAAAAACTGCGTCCCTCCAAGAAGTGCTTGAAGAATTTTACAGCCGCGTAGATTGCGAGGAGTTCTCTGTCGTACGTGCTATAATTAATTTCGGCTGGCGACAACTTTCTAGAGTAAAAACCCAGTGGTTTCCACTCGCCTTGTTGTTGCTGCTCCAAGACTGCACCCAGTGCGGTGTCTGACGCGTCCGTAATTAGAGCTAAAGGAGCATCGCTGATAGGATGCACCAGTTGGGTTGCCTCGGAAAGACCACGCTTACACATTTCGAAAGCTTTTTCGTCTTCCTCAGTCCAAGGAATACGTCGTTTGTCGTTTTTACGTGAACATTTTAGATGTTTGTTCAAGACGGCTTGTTGATGTGCCGCATGTGGAATAAACCGTCGGTAGTAATTCAGAATTCCAAGAAAACGTCGAAGCTCGATTATCGTTTCTGGTTTCCTGTAGTTTGTTATTGCAGTCACCTTATCTGAGGGAGGCCTGCATCCCTGGTCATTTATAATGTAACCCAGGAACTGAACTTCGTCACGGCCGAACACGCATTTATCCGTGTTGACCGTTAAATTGTGTTTTTGAAGACAGTCAAAAACACTTCGAAGATGTTGTCGGTGTTGTTTTTCATCCTCCGACATGATCAATATGTCGTCAATATAACAGAACATGAAATCAAATTCTCGAAAGATTGTGTCCATGAATCGTTGAAATGTCTGTGTCGCATTTCTGAGGCCAAATGGCATGACCACGAACTCGAACAATCCGAAAGGAGTTGTCACGGCGGTTTTTTTAATATCTTCTTTGGCCATTGGAACCTGATAATATGCTCGATTGAGGTCCAATGTTGAAAAAATCTTTTTACCTTGCATTTTTTCAACAAAATCGGTTATGTGAGAAATTGGGTAGCGATCCGGAACCGTTTGTGTGTTCAGTCTCCGGTAATCGCCACACATTCTCCAGCCTGACGTCTTTTTGGGAACCAAATGAATTGGGCTGGCCCATGGGCTGTTAGAAGGGCGAATTACTCCTGATTGCAATAGTTTGTCCAGCTCGACCTTCGCAGCCTTAAGTTTTTCTCCCGAGAGACGGCGAGGTTTTTCGGCTACAGGCTGTCCAACAGTAGAAATCTGGTGTTCTACTATTGGATTAATTTTGCCACCGACTCGTGTAGAGCCTGAGGTTATGTTGGGAAATTCATTTAGAATATCGTGATGAATGAATTGTCCCCTTAAGGCTGATATACCAAATTCACTGGTAGGTGTGATTCTTGCACGAGCAGATAAATTTGTAATTTTGTCTATTAAATTTTTGCTCTTAATATCGACTAGCAGATCGAACTTGTCCAGAAAATCTGCCCCGATGATTGGGGTTTGTACTTCAGCTATGATAAATACATGAGTGAAGGCTCTGCGTAGGCCAAAATTCAGCTCAAAAGTCTTGATGCCGAAGGTTTTGATGTTGCTTGAGTTTGCAGCCATAAGTTTAAAGTCAGGTGGCTTACCGGAATGCTTAACCATTTTAACTGGAAAAACCGAAAAAACCGATCCTGAATCGATCAAAAAGGTGTGCCCGGAATTAGAATCTTTGATGAAAAGACGATTTTCTGTTGGAAGGCATAATTTCGCTGTGCTGTCGATCGATGCCTTCTGCGACGACAGCTGAGCTAGTTTTCCTGTCTCGTTATTTTGTATTGGCAGGGGGCTTGACATTTGGTAGCCTTTTCCCCGAATTTTCGGTGAAAGAAACAAAGAGACATCTGACTTGGGGATCCTGTGCGCGAACTTGCTATTGATTTTGAATTATCGCGCCGCGAGCCCCGATGGCTTGTAATTGTTTTTTCGATTCGCTCAATTGACATTGTCACTTGCTGCAATTGTTTTTCTATTGATTCTATGCGCTCTTCCACCCTGTGATTAACGTCATTAAATTCCGATGCACATGAAGACACAGCCAACACAGACGTTGTCTGGCTTTGTTCGAGGATACGGTCAGCGATGTCCGCCAACTTTGTCAATTCCACATCCTCATTTGGAGACAAAATGCACCTGACACTGACCGGCATTCTCTGCAACCATAAGGACCTTAAAATTTCGTCTGAAATTCCCGTTGGAGCAATATTTCGCATCTCCCTTAGTAGTTGAGACGGTCTTTTATTTTCAAGCGACATTTCCGATAAAAGTTTATGCAATTGTCTTTGTTTTGATTCCGCGAATCGTAAAATTAAAGTGTTTTTAAGAGTCAGGTACTTATCTTTCTGTGGCTGAGAACGAAGAACGTCCGAGACCTGTGATAAGATGGCTGGATCCTCCAACGCTGCAAGTACTGTGTAGTACTGTTCGGTATCCGAGGATACTCGGTACGTGTGGAAACGTGCCTCGACCTGTATGAACCAGAGTTCTGGCTCGTTGGGCCAGAATGGCGGCAGTCGACAGCGTGCACCTGTTGATATTGACTCTTCCCTGTTGTCGCTGTGGAGTGTCCCGGGCTCCATTTTAAACCGAAAGCTGGTTGAGGGGACCGCCTGTGGTCCCGCTGAAGCCGGAACGGGAAGGTCTTCCGTGTCACTCATTTCGAAAGGCTTGCGTGTACTGTTGCGCGAAACTTGTTTTAAGCAGTACTTATTTGGTCTAGAGTTTATTGCACAACAATGTTTATTGTACCCGGAGAGTTTTTTTTTTTTTTTTTTTAGAAACGGGGTTACCACTATGGTTATTGAGTTAACGTGTTAACTCTCCACAATATTTAATCTCTCTTAGGGTAAGGAATTGCAAGTAAACTAGCGTATAATAATACATGTCTGAATAGCTTTATTTTATTTTTGTTACACAGGCCTGGCTAAAGAACTTGTCCGCACGTTCTCGTAGTTGAAGGAGAAGAGGCTTCGGTCAGAAGTTGGCTCCTGTTGATGAGTTTTGACATGGTGATTATTTTACACCAGATGGCGCGCGGAATGCTTGCGAGGCGAAGTTTGACAACTGTGAAGTCGCCACAAGATGATCACAGCTGCGCCATCTTCATTCGAACATTGGAATGAGGCTTTATTAAGTTGTCCGCCTGGGGTATTTAAGGGGGAGCGAGATAGTTAGATTTTGACCAAAAGTTGATACCACTTTTAAAGTGAGTTTTTGTATGGGACCCATCGACTGGGACTGAAAAAAGCACTTCCCCTGCAGAGCTTTTGAACGCAGACCGCAGAGTTTGAGTTTGCCTCAAACCAAAGATTATGGAACCTACGTTACAATAACTGTTCACTCCTGCAATTTACCTTTTCATTTTCGTGACCTTGGTACCGTTCTTTCTCCCAACCCCACGATTTTGCTAGAAGTCGATAACATGCTTAAGCATTGTGGTGGAAACGGGGGGTAAAAATCCGAGGTGGGGCTTAGAATTTAGAGGAATTGATACAGACCTACAGGGTCCCCAAAAAATATGAACGCACATATTTTTTATAAGTGGCCCCTTATGCCAAAATTAATTATTAATTCACGATATATTACAGCGCAATTTTTTTAGATATTCACAAAAAAATTAAAAAATAATTGGTCTAATATGTAACCATTTAGTATAAATTCTGCAAAAACTCCATCAGAACGGATCTTCCTGTCCTTTAAAGCTACCTGAACGCATCGGCATACAGTCTCATTTGCTTTAGCATTCGCCTCCGGTGCACATAAGAAAACCCTATAGTGAAAAAACGTAAGCAAACTTATCTGTGACCCCTTCAATGTGTGAGGCAGACCTTCGAATTTCGGCAATTCCTATCTGAAAAGCACGGCCGGGTCGCCACCAACACAATAACAGAAAAACCCAATGTTCTGCCGGGACACTACGTAACAGGTGAACTCTTATTTCGTAGTGTTTGTTGGCATTTGTAGTTGCTGCCGACCGTCTTGCTTATTAGGCAATTTAAACCAGAGTTTAGAATTGGAACCAGATCTCCTTTCGATTAATGAGTAAATCTTTTGTTTTATTTTTCCGAAAAGTGGCCATAGTGTGGGTAATTGCGTCGCAAAATTAGAATGAACTTTCTTTGTAACTAGGTTCCATATTCTTTGGTTTGAGGTTGCCTCAAATTCGACGTTTTTTCTTACGAGCGCATCGATCGTGTTCAGACTCGTAAGAATCCTGTTGTTTTCAGGGAGATTGAAACTCGTAAGATTCTCACAACTCACGACCGCTTCGAATGTATTCAGCCCTTGACAAAGCAGTTAATTTTTCCTTGAAAGTCATTTCCTATAAACGTTTGCAGGACTAATTCACTCTTTAGCATATGTTAACGTATAATAATGTTGTTTTTATAATATTAATTCACGCCAATCACAGAGTAAATCGAAGTTTCCTATTCATCTTAAAAGGTTTGTATGTTATATGTCATTAAAAGACCCGTGAAAGCTTACATATTTATGTATTTATTTATTTATTTATTATCATAATAATAAATATCGCACTGATAACATACGACTTCAAGTAAAAATTGGGTAAATTATTAAAGCTCTGGGCCATTTTATGAAAATAAAAAATTGGTGAAATACATATATGGACTTCGTAAAAAGTTTCGGAAAGACCTGAAATTTAGGAAAATGAAAAATGTTTTCCTCTATTTCGA
Organism: Tolmerus cingulatus; assembly: GCA_959613345.1. NCBI lineage: Eukaryota > Metazoa > Arthropoda > Insecta > Diptera > Asilidae > Tolmerus > Tolmerus cingulatus. Next base: position 18,318,972 of record OY390709.1, on the reverse strand, counting down.
AAGTAGGTAGTAGTTACATGATCATCCATTTATTCCCAACAATAATGCCCATATTAATCTTAAGAGCTTGAGTTTGTGAAATCCCTAAACTCGAGTGTATCGCATATTTACCTAGGTAAATAAGAAATTCTGCTTCTGAGTTGATTTCCAGCCATTAATAGATCAATTCTTATGATGGACAAATTATGGTTTTGTATGAAACAAGTCCATTTTTTAGGAATTGGTTGCGATGCAATAACAGCTAATTAAAAAATTCAATACAGGAATTAGAATAAAATAATTTATTAGTTGTTTCTTCTGTGTGCAAGCTAACCAATTAAAAATCAGTTTAAGATGTATTGGAAAATGGGATACAATATTTATTAAAACACAAGTATTACTACTTTATATTTTATTTTAAAAGTAAAAGGAAGAACACGTCTTAGCTCATTAAACTTTTTCTCTAGACTAAAAATTTTTACCTAGTTGTCCTTACCCTATCCTACAGTTTATTACCTAACCAATAAAAGATAGTCTGTTGTCTGCAGACCACATGTTTGAATATTTACACGCTAAAACATGTTAAAAGAAAAAGGTTCTTTTCTCAAGAAGTGAAAATAATAATTTAAGATTTACTTAGGTTTAAATTCTGCTTAAAAACTAAACCTCCATAAAACAAAGAAATCTATTTTTGAAACTCCAACACGCCCCCTCAAAAATATGTTTCCTTTCAACTTATTTAATATTACTATTATAATATTATTACTATTGTAATTAATTAATTTGAGCAAAGACCCGTTCCTTCCTTTAATCTGGGGAGTTTACAATGTTCCAACATTCGTTGCAAGGATTAGGAAAACCCAGAAAAACCTAATCAGACCAATCAAATATTACAGTAATAATTATTAAATCTATTTCAAGCCCATCTTCACTCGAAGTTCCAAAAACTTTGCTCCTGGTAGTGGCTTGGTTAGAATGTCAGCTATTTGTTCACCTGTAGAAATATATTTCAATTTAATTAATTTCTTTTCTACTTGTTCTCTCGAAAAATGATATTTGATATCAATATGTTTAGATCTATATGGATTCTTAGCAATGCTAATACAACCGTTATTATCCTCATTCATAATTATTGGCTCTTTAATATTTATATTTACACTAGTAGATAGTGATTTCAACCAAAGTGCTTCTCGCACAGCTTCATATAAAGCCATATATTCTGCTTCTGTAGATGAAGCTGCAACCGAATTTTGTTTCTTTGTACACCAGCTTATAGTGCATGCCTCAAATAATTTAAATATGTAGCCTGTTGTACTTTTTCTATCACTTTGGTCACCACCCCAATCAGAATCCACGTAACCAACTAAAATATTCTTATAATCATTTCTCGAATATGTTAACTTCAAATTACTAGATCCTTTCAAATATCGAAGTATTCTTTTAAGACATTTCCATACTTCATTATTATTTTTATTCATGTACCTACTTAGAATATTAACTGCTACACATAAATCTGGTCTTGTACATATCATTATATACATTAAATAACCTATCAAATTACGACAAGGCGCATCATTTATTTCATCTGAATTTAGGGCTTTAACATTTATTTTACTCTCTAGTGGTGTATTTACGGCGTTACATTCATACATATTGAACTTTTTCAGTACTGTATTAATATATAATGATTGATCTAAGGATATACTATTATTTTCTCTAATTATCCTAATTCCTAGAAAAAGTTTAATATCTTTTAGATCTACCATTGAAAATTTATTCTTCAAATAATTTTTAAAGTTATTCATTGTATTTATATCTTCAGTGAATATTACTAAATCATCAACATATAATACAACATATATGTTTTTATTAATACTTCCTCTATCTAAAGTATATATACATCTATCAACTAATGAGTTTTTAAACCAGCATCGTGCTGCTTGTTTAAGTCCATATAAGGCTTTATTCAGTTTACAGACTTGTTTTTTTCCGCTGTTTACACCTTGAGGAACTTTCATATATATTTCCTCTTTCAAGTTCCCATTTAAAAAGGCTGTTTTTACATCCATATGATGTATTAATAAACTGAATTGATTAGCAAACGCAACTATATATCTAAAACTTGTTATTCTTGCAACTGGTGCAAAAGTTTCATCGTAATCAATCAAGTATTTTTGAGTGAACCCTCTAGCTACTAATCTGGCTTTATATCTTATTGCGTTACCGAACTCATCATTTTTAATTGCAAACACCCATTTATGTACAATCTACTATGTTTTTATTTTCTGGCTTCTTTACTAATACCCAAGTTTTATTTATTAACAATGAGTTTATTTCGTCTTGGATTGCCTGTTCCCACTCCTTCCTGTCATCTCTATTTTTAATTTTTTCATATGAAGTTGGGATTTTACACATTAATGATTGAGCACACATCATATAATCATATATGCTATTTTCTTTGTATGAAATAGTTGAACGGTTTTTAATCCTTTCACTCCTCCTAGGTTGAGAAAATATTTGTTCTTTCTGACTATTATTAATTAATTTATTGTGTTCTTCTACTTCTAATCTAATTCTTTTATCAGGTATTTTATTTTCATCCAATTCTAATTCTTTTCCAAAATGTTTAGATTTATCTACTTTTTCTATAGATTTTGATTCATTATTCAACTTTAATTCATTATCATTTTTTTCAGAATTATTCTTTAAATTATTGTCATTTATAGAATTAGTATCATTTAGTTTTAAAGCAGGTCTCGTTTTTAAGAAATTCATTTCATCAACAATTACATCTCTGACAGTAATCAATTTTTCTTTCTCCACATTCCATACCAAATATCCATTTGGTTCATATCCTACCTGTATTCCTTTCCATGATTTATCATCAAACTTTGTCTTACTGGTTTTGTTATGTACAAATACAGTTGAACCAAATACTTTTAAATATTTTATTTGTGGCTTTTTACAATGCCACAATTCATATGGTGTTTTGGCCTGTTTTAAAGCTTTAGTTGGAGTTATATTTATTAAATATGTAGCAGTTAAAACTGCTTTACCCCAAAATACCTTGTCTAGACCAGCACCTGCTATCATAGCTCGAGCTTTTTCTGTAACAGTTCTGATCATCCTTTCGGATACACCATTTAATTGCGGAGTTCGTGGAACCGTTAGATGAAATGTAATCCCTTTCTGCACACAATATTCTTTCATTTCGTTGGACAAATATTCTCTCCCATTATCAATATATAAGTTTACTAATTTTAAATTAAAGTGAGCTTCACTTTTAGCCACATAATCTTTAAAAATTGAAAACACATCTGATTTGTGTTTAATTAAATATGTTACACAATAATGTGTGTATTCATCAACAAAAATAATAAAATAATTTTTCTCATCTATTGTGGGAGGAGTGATCGGACCACAAACATCGGAATGAACCACAAACAATGGTCGCCTTATGTGCTCTTTATTCTTTTCTTTATTAAATGGTAATCGCGATTGCTTACCATTAATACATGGCTCGCGTAAATTATCGTAAGGTACTATATTTTTAATTAGTTCTATATCATTTACCATTTGTTTATTTTTCAATTCCAAGAATTTATTCTTTCCTATATGGCCTAATCTTTGATGTCATATCTCAAAATTCATTAATTTACTAACTGTATTAATCATACCTGTGTTAACTACTAAATCGATAATTATTAAATTGTTTGAAAGCTTACCTTTCATTACAGCTTTACCTTCATTACTTACTACCACACCTTGATTGTCAGCCCACTTCTTTGCATCTTTGAGACAGACATCAGATTGTAAGGGATATCCGGACAGTAGAGTACGTCTTCTAAAACTCCTTCAACGCCCATATTGCTGACTACTTTCAGCGATCCTCTCTTCGTTGCCTCGATGAAGGTTTTGTTCTTTGCAACTGAAATCCTGATTGGTGGTTGAAGATTGTCAAAATCCTGGATTAAATCTTCCCTATTGATAATATGGACTGAAGCTCCTGAGTCCAGAATAAATCTTATTTTATTTTCACTTCTGATGTCTTCAATATTTTCACCAGTCATGAAGGCAAAATTTGTTGGTCATTTGTATCACTTCTTTGAACTGTTTGAACGGCTCTCACGTTCTCACTATTTCTATTTTTATTATATTGTAATCCTTTTAGATAATAGTAACATTTATTTTTATAAAGACCTTTTCTTCCACAATGGTGACACTTCATTGAAAAGGATTTATTGTTTGTTTTAAATTTACTAAACTTATCATTTATCTTCTTATAAAACGGTTTTCGTTTATAATTATTAATCTTTATTTTTGATCCTGTGTCTCTCACAGTTTCTATCTAGAGAACTTTAGCACTCGTATCTCGATTTTCATTCAATAATTTTATTTCATGATCTAAAAGTCTTGTTTTCACAAAAGCTAAGGTTAAATTGTCTTCCGAAAGAGTTTCGATTGCCGTGATCACTCCATCATATGAAGAGGGTAGTGTCAGTAACAAATGAGATACTTTATCTGCTTTATCTAATTTTGCTCCTGCAGCTGTCAATTCATTAATTATGTCGTCGAATACATTAAAATGTTTTAATAAACTCACATCACCTTGTAGTTTGAGACATAATAATTTCTTCCTCAAATTCAATTGGGTAGCTAAACTCTTTCTCTCATAGATTTTATCAAGGCTTGCAAAAATTTCTTTTCTTTTTAATTCAGGTTTGACAAAACCCAAAAATGAATCAGCTAAATATTCTATTATAACACTTTTAGCTGCATGATCTAATTTTTTCCAGTCTTCAGAAGGATTCTCTGGAATGCTCTCGTCTATTATTTTAATCAGATCAAGTTCTGTTAAAAGTGTACGTATTCTAAATTTCCACACACTATATTTTTCCCCATCAAAGGCTTTAATATTTCTTTTTAACTTAAAGTTCTCCATCTCGTCACTAAGCACATCTAAACAATAATGTCACTGAATATCACTAAATGAAAGTGTCTTAAAAATCACTAAACAATTTAAAACCGAGTGCAACTGGGCCCATAACCTATTGGAAAATGGGATACAATATTTATTAAAACACAAGTATTACTACTTTATATTTTATTTTAAAAGTAAAAGGAAGAACACGTCTTTGCTCATTAAACTTTTTCTCTAGACTAAAAATTTTTACCTAGTTGTCCTTACCCTATCCTACAGTTTATTACCTAACCAATAAAAGATAGTCTGTTGTCTGCAGACCACATGTTTGAATATTTACACGCTAAAACATGTTAAAAGAAAAAGGTTCTTTTCTCAAGAAGTGAAAATAATAATTTAAGATTTACTTAGGTTTAAATTCTGCTTAAAAACTAAACCTCCATAAAACAAAGAAATCTATTTTTGAAACTCCAACAAGATGTTATTCTTGGAATCAATTTATAATTGATTATGGTACAGACAATACAGATATCCATTAACTGACACGATTAACCGCCAAGAATTTTTGCTCCAGCTATTTCTTATGACCTAACAAAGATTCTTTTACCTCACTCAACAGATGTCAAATAGTCAAGGCAAACAATTCAAATTTTATTACATGTTGGGGTTCACAAATTGTTTTTTAAATTCTTTTTGGGCGATGATTTTATTGATATACTAGTATAAAGTCTCCCGCGAATGTGAACTGATTAAAAGAGACCCGAGCTCACATAATGGAGATGTTTGCATAAGGGGTTATTATTTTGAAAAAAATGTCATTTGTTTTAATAAGAATAAAATTTAAATTTTTTCTTTTAAAATCAAAACAATTTAACAATTCCTAAAATTTAAAAAAATGGAAACAAGTTTATAAAAATCGAACTAGAACTATTTTTCCACTTTTCGCAAAAACGCAAATACCCAACTGCAAACATACATATATATGTATGTACATATAAAATTATATTATGTCTAAATAAAATAACTGTAGATAAAAACAGGATTCAAAAGCATACCCGTTTCCCGTTGGAAAGTGAAGTTGTTTTTGTACTAAATAAATGATTTTGCCGATGTGTACATACGTACATACATACATACATCAGCTATTTTAAAATTAAAAATGATTATAGAAAGATTCTCCCGAGTATCCAATAAAACATCTGTTTTAACAATATAAATCGCTTAACATTTTTACACACGAAAATGTTAAGACATTTACTGATAAAGGAAATAGACTTGTTTTTTATTTATGTGTATATAATATAATTGCCACCATCCAAAAACTAGAATTTTTCCTGAGAACGTATTTTTTTAATTCCTAGAATGAAATAAGTAAGAAATTTAGGACCCCTGTTGGATATAGTGTTTTTTACATTCAATCATGAAGTGAACATCATGTACATATACGTACTATACATAAAATCGACAATTTGTTGGTTTGTTACTCAATCACGCCTAGATGCTGTATCCGATCATTTTCAGTTTTTGTGTGAAGGTACTACATATGTCGCCCCAACAAAAAGGCTACTTTTTATTCGTTATATTCAAAATGGCAGACCCAAGATGGCGGTCAAAAATTGCAAATATGAAGCGATTGCCATGAAACTTGATATTTGGAGGTTTTTGGATGTCCTTATTGCGAATTTACGTTCGAAATTTAGAAATTCAATATGGCGATTAAAATTTGTGTACACCAGGTGAAACCGGATGGTTACCCGGTAGCTGGGTTCAGCTTATGAATCATAATTTTAAACAAATTTCGAGTGTGGATTTTAATACATGAATTTGACCAATAACATTGTATCTGATATTAACACTAGAACTACCAAAACCGTTCAAAATGACCGGTACTCAATTTCTTCCTTGAGTGATTTACAATTTTTGATGTTATAGGTTAAGATTTATACCAACATTTATTTATGATTATTAATCCAAATTTGAAGGTACATTATATTAAAGGCGCAGACAATGAATGAAATTGCACTTTTGAGTGCTGGTAGTTGTAGTGTTAAGAATCGGTAAAAATAATATTTATGAACCAAGTTTTCTAAATGCTTCCCTTGTCCTTGTTTCTTGATATTGATTTGCATTAGTTGTTCTTCCTGATTTCAAGATGCAAAAAAAGCGAATTCCAATTTAAAATTATTTCGTACATCAAGCCGGTAAAACTTAAAGCTTTTTAAATTTAATGCAATAAATGCTATTTAATTATGAGTCAACGCACGGCCTAAAATTATAGAAAAATATTTTTTAGTTTTTACTTTTAGGAGAAAATAACAGAATGTGCTAAAGTTTTGAAAGCCATTTGTAAAACTGTAACATCAATCGGACTAATGACTTTTATATATGGCCAAAGCTATTCAGGGTCCATTCTATTGCTATACGGTGGAGCAGACTTTGTTGCAGGAGGACAAGCAGAACAATTATTAAGATGGCATTCTTTGGCAGTCTGCTTTTTAGCCATAAATGGCATAACAGAGGGTTACATGTTTGCAACAAATACAAGCAAAGACATAGATAAATACAATTACTATATGGCTATATTTTCATTTTTATTTTTGGCTCTTTCATATATTTTGACGATTTTTTTCGGACCCGTTGGATTCATTTTAGCTAATTGCACAAATATGTTTCTACGAATATGTTATAGGTAGTTTGTTTTTAAATCAATATGTTAATCAATTTATAATGTTATAACGTTTTCTAGTGTAACTTTTATACATAAACAATTCCGCCCAGTTAAATTGTATCCTTTGGATGGTCTCCGGCCAGGTAAACTTTTCGTTATAACTCTACTGATAATGGGTGTTTTCAGCAAAGCTTCTGAGGTAAAAAATATTTATAGTCTAAACGATTTTATAATTGTCTCTTTTCAGATTTATTTTTCAAGCACTTCCATTTTTAAACATCTTACTATTGGAATATTATGTGTTTCCTTTACGTTGCTAAGTTGGATTTTGGAAAATAAAGATCTTGTTCAGATTCTTTATACAAATTATAAGCATAAACGTAAAAATAAATAACTCCAATTTAAAACAATTATAATAGAACATAAGGAAGTTTTATTTCATATAATTTAAAAATACGGACAAATTTCGAGTGTTATCCAAAATTTTTTAGGAACTAAATATTAAAACTTTTGTATTTCAAAACTCGTCATTTCTCCAAATATTATTAAAGCAACTGAACTGTGAAGATCCTTCTTCCTCCTTAGCGCTTTGACAGCGAGATGTCAAATTCTACTTGTTGCGGTGTAAAATAAACTACTAGTGTTTTAGTTTCACGTGCTGAAATCGACAATCTTGCATATCACATCAAGTTCAATATCATAGTGCCGATACTAAGCACAGTATGAACAATGGCAAACAGTTCGTTCCTAATACATGATCCATCGTGTCGTGTCCTGATGATTTAAAAACAGAGAACGAAGTCGGTCCTAGTATATGTAGACTAAGATTCCGAATCTCAGTACTAGACTCCAAATATCTTGCAATTGAGCATTTTAATCATCGAGGAATGCGCCAGGACCAGTTTTCGAAGAACAATAAATTACTGTACAACTTACATCATTTCGGATACTCAAGCAGTTTTAAGGGCACTCTATAAGTCCTGACTCAAACATCGTACAGAAGTGCCTCCAAAATATAAAGATCCCAGCGAGGGAATAATTAAGTCATCCTCTTCTGAATTCCGGGACACGTAGTACATGGAGACAATCAAACAGTAGATAGTCTACCAAAACAGAGTGGGTTCGGAATCGACCTTCATAGGACGAGAACCCTTCTCTTGTACCTCAAAAAGCTACCGAGAAATGGAAAAGCAAAGAAATAGACCAACACATATGTATGTACATGCCATGCAAGGCTAACTTTCTCACATAAATTTTCTGAACTAAACAAATTAACGTTGAGAGAAAACTCTTAGCAGAAATTCAGCTCGCTGAGTAGTATTTGACACTATAGGTCTGTTTGTGAACTCGAAAGTTTTTACGCATGAGTAAAAATTGGTACAAATTTTTACCCGAAACTGTTTGTTAACTCCAAGGAAAGTAGAAATGAGCACTTCCCCTTATACTAGATTTCACCAAATTTTACCCGTCACGGAACTCGGATAAATTTGCTAAAATCACCGACTGATTGCTTATGACAGCTGTTTCCCGTCATTGCGTTGTGCCTTCTGTGTTTTTCAATTAAAATTGGTACAGTTTATGCACACAAGCAATAATTTTAGAGATTTACGTAATTTTTACCAGCGGTCGTTTGGCAACATTTCATAATGAAGCTTTATAGTTATATTAACTTTAAATATGTATGGGGGATTTTATGCCGCGAGGACGACAATGCATTTTGTTTTGGAAAATCGGTACTGCACTTGTCATTGCGAATTTACTCTTTTTCCTTCACTTGAAGATATATTTTAATTTTTAACAAAATTATGCTGCTTCACTTCCGCGCGATTTTCTGGCTCGACAGTCAATTTATTGCTATACGCATTTATTGTTATACGCAGTTTCTAATTCATTTATTCCTCTTCAAATGTTTCCAATGATCCTTATGAAATTTATCGTGAAATCTAAAAACCACATTGCATTTCTGCTCACAGTTTAGATTCGACATACAATTTTTATAAGCTGGTACTCACATCATATGGGTCACTTTTACTAAAGAATAGAGGCCAAGGTTTCCATAAAGATTGCTAAAGTACCGATATTTATTTTTATATACATTAATATGGTCTAACTTTCGATTGAGTCGCATGACTTAAAATCCAAGACTTGTCTTCTTTCGCCTTCATGGACATCTGTTTGTGCCTTGGATGAGTTTTACATATTATATAAAGCCGCTGCTGTCTCATGACAAAATAACAATCTTTGCACCTTCTCTTTAGGCGACCTTTGACTTTAAACCCATTATTTGGTATCAGGATACTGCTAACTGGCTGCAAAAATCCGGAGTTGTTTTTGGGTAAAGTTGTCGTCAGAATAATTCGAGGCCCCGAAAGTAAATGAAAATTTCTTGCCACAGTTGCTGTTATGCTGGAACCCACAAGTTTAAGTATCCCTTGTCGGAAAAAATTTGAAGCCAATTTCTGTAAAGCAGTCATCTACAAAATATTATTTCACTTTGTCGTATAAATAAAATAATAAGAGAAAATACCTCTACAACGTGATCAAATTATCTCGTCTTCTTCTTCATTCTAGCGTATCGGCAAAACACAAGATATGCGTTAGAGAAATAAAGTAAAGTGGACAATTCACTTACTACAGTTACACGTCCAATTGAAAACTGACTTAAGATTGAACTTACAGTTCAATGGCTACGCCAGATTGCTTACTTAAGAGCTCGATTCAAGCTGGTTTGAAAATATATGTCCATAGTCTGTCGAGAAATACGTGATGGAGGACACAATTGTGCAGCTTATACATATAACAAAAATAAATTTATTGAATCCGGGACATAACTGACTTGACAGCTGACTGACAACTAATGTTAAAACTCAAGCGCTCAAGCCGCGGTTTTGGTTCAAGTCGATCCCATAAATTGTTCGGATCGACTTGAATTAAACTGACTTGAAGTCGATCCGAATGCTTACAACCCAAAAACAAAAAACTGCATAATTCTACACCCCTATATATATAGTTTACCGCCAATTATTTTTGCCATATTTAACGTTATTAAGCATAATAGCATTAACATACGGGTTTAATCATTATTCTAGACCAATTCCCAAAATTCGTTCAGTTCCTTCCATGTTGGGACGAACGTACGGCGTAGGCCAAATTTCATCAAAATCCTACATGGGTGACGAATGTAAAAATGTTGGTGAAATAGGGCCCAGAAACAAAAAACCTTAATATGATGCCAAACCCTCGTATTCCGGGACAGTATGGAAATTTTTTCAGAAAAATTCTCAGAATTCAGAATTCTTTATTCGACAGTATAGATACATTATGCTGTGGGCTAGGAAATTTTTCAAGTTTTCCGAAAAATTCGAATCCAATTCGATCGTTACGGAATTGGTTTTAGAATTCTCCTAATGAGAGTTGTCATTTTCCTTTGCATTTTCATTTGTTTTTGGCTCGGTGGAACGAAAGAATATGGAGTGGCACTAAGCCAAAAAAAATGAAGCCATTTCAAAGATGGGTGAGTAAAACTATTAACCCATAGCCATCAATCAGTACAGGCGTAAAATTTTTGCTGGTACTTTAGAGGGGCGTATACCTGATTTCAAATTAAGTTTTTATAGCTTACTTTCCCCCTAATGGATATCGCTCTGGAACTTAAACGCCATAAAAACAAACCATTACGTAAAGTAATATTTCTATTAATATACAAAATTATCCTCTATCCCCCGCAAACAAATTTTTATGGTGACATCTCTGTCGTCCATTTCCCCAAATCTGACAGTTCTTCGGGAGGGAAATCCATTTCAATGAAGAATGAACTTTTAGGCACAATTCAATCATTTTCACAATTTTTAACAAATGAAAATATTAAGTATAATTTTCTTAAATGCTTACCTGTGAAAAGTAAACCCATGCTTTCTAGGAATCTTCGCATTTGTGCAGCCAGTCACAAAACAAATTTTAGGCATTTTTTTTAGTGTTTTCTATAAAATAACCCACAATAGATGTAATTAGCACTTTTCACAAACTAAAACAATTATAAATCATCAAAATTACATCTTATGACCCACATTTAATGGAAATAAAACACAAAACAAGCACAAAATTACCTCTTTGCTCGTTTACTCACTGCACTTGACATATTTAAATGTTCCGCTTTTTCATTATTAGACAGTCGTTTACTTATTTGACATTCGTCTACTCGAGTTTGCTCCATATTCATTCATTCCTCCGATGTTTTTGATTAATAATGCATTAACTTAACAAATTATATGTTGCGCTTCCGTAAACGCAGAATTGATGCTTTGTAACAAAGAAATTGCCGCCCTGTTTGTGTTTTAATGTATATAAAGTTTACTTGCTAGGTCTAGTGGTAAGTAAGGCAATATAAAAGACTGAGAATTTGATTGTTGGCTGTGAAAATGACGGAAGATAAGGTTTCCTGTTGGGTGCTAGAGCGTTTGGGCCAGGAAGGAACAATCAGGTTAGCGGAAGGACGCTTGATTTTGGGGAGATTACCTTTATGCGATATTCAAATAAATTCCAGATTTTGCTCGCGTAGGCATTGCGAATTTTGCGTGAGCTCTGAGCGGATAACTGTTTCTGATTTTGTAATATGAAATTTCTCACATTACGCACATTTTTTATGTAGGCTTCTTTTCAGTCAACTAATGGAATATTCGTGAATGGCAACCAATTTGTTAAAAAAGAGGTAGAACTTAACAATAATGATCGAGTAGGAATAGGTGTGGAGGCGACAGATGAGGAATGCGTTCATGATATGGACTATTTTATTTTCAATCTGAGGAAAAGGCCACTAACTAGGGAAGACACAAGTCTTTCACTTTCCAGGGGAAAAAGTAGAGATCAAAATGATTCCGTGGCGGAAATGAAGGATAACTCAAAAGTAAAGTGTAAAACCATAACAGATGAAACTCGAAAGGAAAATATAGTTCCGATAGCAACTTGTAGTAAATACGAGG